>CM019066.1:152574738-153774738 GCA_009667805.1 Leptobrachium leishanense | reverse complement strand
TTGAGATCTGCATATAACGAATGTCTCTTATGCGGGATGTTCAGTCCCTTGGTATTCATTGAGAACACTTTCAGTGTGGAATGACCCGCCATGTGTTTGCCTTTCGAGCTTTAAACTGCATTTTCTCGATGCTCGCCAACCGGGCGATGTCTGGAATGAAGAAGAAAACAAAGACTTTTCCCCAGACAAAAAATGAAAAAAAAAACAAACAAAACAAACAGAAAAAAAGAAAATAAAAAAAAAAGATAAAAGAAAGGAAAAAATGGAGAGCGCTCATTACTCCCTCCATGTACAGCGTGAACAGCCTCCTTGAGCTGAGTTCTCCTAACAGCTCGCCCCAAGGCCTTGGGGGGAGGGTGGGAGGTCGGATCCTGGCCTAGGGCAGGTGTCAGAGACTCCAGGAAGACGCCGCCTCCACCTCGATTTATGCATCCTTCGCGACTCCGGGCCCAAGGCTATATCTTTGTCGTATGGAACGGCTTCATCCAGTACGAACCTCAATAATTATTATTATTATTATTATTCTTTATTTATAAAGCGCCAGCATATTCCGCAGCGCTGTACAATAAGCACAGTATAGACAGGGTTACAATACATTGAACAACATTTGACAAACAATTCCTTCGATCTCTTATTTCATGGTGTTGACTCTATGCCACTCTGGGGAGACTTTCGATGGCGATGATGGGGCCTGTCTCGGCGGTGTAAATTCATCCAAGAGAGCCCACGCCTTCAGTGTTTGAAGACCTGTCAAGGGATCCATAATCACGTGTATTTTTCCCTGTCTCCATACCAGAATTTTTGTCGGGAATCCCCACCGGTATTGAATCTCATGATTCCTGAGCATTTTGGTGATCGGATTAAATTCACGCCGCTTAGCCATTGTGGCTGCGGACAGATCTGGAAAGAACAGAATGTCCGAAAACGGTACAGGAAGAGACCCCTGTCCGGGCTTCCGCTAAAATTTTTCCTTCACTTGAAAGAAGTGCACTCTCACTAGGATGTCTCGGGCCACCGAGGGGGCTAGGTTTTTAGGTTTGGGCACCCTGTGTGCTCTATCCAACTGTATGTCTGTCTCCGAGGCCTCTGGGAGCAGTGTTTGGAAGAGCCGGTGGAGATATTCCCGAATGCCGTCAGGTTTCACCGTTTCGGGGACCCCTCTTATCCTTATATTATTTTGCCGAGAGCGATCCTCTAGGTCCGCCAGTTTAGCCCCTTGCTTCTCGTGGGATGCTTTGAGATCTTTAAATGCGTCAACCAGTTCATTGTGCGCTAAACACAGGTCATCGGTTTTGGTCTCTAGTTGATCTGTATGGTCACCCAGGTCCCTTATATCTTTATGAAGATCTGCCACTGTTTTTAAAGTCATTTTGTAGTGTGTCCCTCAATTCTCCCAACATTGCTCTGATCTGGGTTTTCGACGCTGGTGTGGCACCTGAGGGACGCATTTGCATACCTTCGTCAGAGCCGTCCATGGAACTCGGCGAGTGCGCATCCCGGGAGCCGCCATCTTGGGTGTTTAGGGCCTTCACTTTTCGGACTGATCCCCGGCCGTCCTGACCTCTGGACCCTTTCGGTGGGGCCATATTTCACTCCCCCAGTCTTCCGGCGCCTTGTTTGCTCGAAATCGCGGGGATCCGCCGCTTTCAAAATGCCGCTGTAGGTGGATTATACCGGCACATCCCTGGAGCTCCTCTCACATGCGGCTGCTCCTCATGGCGGCCAGACACGAATATATATATATATATATATATAATATTATTTTCTTAACTAAACCTACAGGTGCATCTCAATAAATTAGAATATTATGGAAAAGTTCATTTATTTCATTAATTCAACTCAAATTGTGAAACGTTTGTATTAAACTAGTCTGTGTGCATTGGTTTTAAGTCTTTGGTTCTTTTAATTGTGATGATATGGCTCAAATTTAACAAAAACCCACCAATTCACCATCTCAAAAAATGAGAATACTTCATAAGACCAATAAAAAAAAAAAAAACATTTTTTGTGAATTGTTGGCTTCTGGAAAGTATGTTCATTTACTGTAAATGTACTCAATTCTTGGTAGGGGCTCCTTTTGCTTTAATTACTGCCTCAATTCGGCGTGGCATGGAGGTGATTAGTCTGTGGCACTGCTGAGGTGCTATGGAAGCCCAGGTTTCTTTAACAGTGGCCATCAGCTCATCTGCATTTTTTGGTCTCTTGTTTCTCATTTTGCTCTTGACAATATCCCATAGATTCTCTATGGGGTTCAGGTCTGGTGAGTTTGCTGGCCAGTCAAGCACACCAACACCATGGTCATTTAACCAACCTTTGGTGCTTTTGGCAGTGTGGGCAGGTGCCAAATCCTGCTGATAAATGAAATCCCCATCTTTAAAAAGCTGGTCAGCAGGAGGAAGCAGGAAGTGCTCAAAATTTTCTTGATAAACTGATGAAGTGACTTTGGTTTTAAAAAACACAGTGGACCAACACCAGCAGATGACATTGCACCCCAAATCATCACAGACTGTAGAAACTTAACACTGGACTTCAAGCAACTTGGGCTATGAGCTTCTCCATCCTTTCTCCAGAATCTAGGACCTTGGTTTCCAAATGAAATACAAACTTGCTCTCATATGAAAAGAGGACTTTGGACCGCTGGGCAACAGTCCAGTACTTCTCCTTAGACCAGGTAAGACGCCTCTGACATTGTCTGTGGTTCAGGAGTGTCTTAACAAGAGGAATACAACTATAGCCAAATTCTTTGACACATCTGTGTGTGGTGGCTCTTGATGCCTTGAACCCAGCCTCAGTCCATTTCTTGTGACGTTCACCCAAATTCTTGAATTGATTTTTGCTTGACAAGTCTCTCAAGGCTGTGGTTCTCTCGGTTGGTTGTGCATCTTTTTCTTCCACACTTTTTACTTCCACTCAGCTTTCTGTTAACATGCTTGGATACAGCACTCTCTGAACAACCAGCTTCTTTGGCAGTGAATGTTTGTGGCTTACCCTCCTTGTGAAGGGTGTCAATGATTGTCTTCTGGACAACTGTCAGATCAGTAGTCTTCCCCATGATTGTGTAGCCTAGTGAACCAAATGGAGAGACCATTTTGAAGGCTCAGGAAACCTTTGCAGGTGTTTTAGCTGATTGGCATGTCAACATATTCTAATTTGTTGAGATAGTGAATTGGTGGATTTTTAATAAATGTGGGCCAAATCCTCACAATTAAAAGAACCAAAAACTTAAACTACTTCAGTCTGTGTACATTGAATTTATTTAATACACAAGTTTCACAATGAGTTGAATTAATGAAATAAATGAACTTTTCCACGACATTCTAATTTATCGAGATGCGCAAGTAACTGGTGTGAAATCCTGAAATAAATCTACTTGAACGGACTTAAGTGGCTGCTCAATCTACTTGCTGTGATATGGAAAAATAATTTCGATATCTGCAAGTGTCTGTTTCGGTCAAAAGTATATCATCCCCTTATTCACATATCTTGTACAGCACTGGAGAAAGGAGGGAGAAGTGCTCTTTGTTTTTTAGCGTTGACTAAATCATCGGTCACCTTGGTCAGAGCAGTCTCAGTGTAGTGCTGGGAGCGGAAGCTGGACTGGTGCGGGTCAAGTAGGGAGTTAGCAGCACGAAAACTGGTGAGCTGGTTATAGACCAGTGTTGTAAGATTTTGGAGGCAAAGGGGAGCAAAGAGAGCACTATTTTGAAACGGAGGTGGAATCAAGAGACGGCTTCTTCAGTATTGGGGTGATTTAGAGCATGATTAAATGCAGTGGGGAAGACTCCAGAGAAGAGAGGGAAAGGTTGGAAATGTGAGGCAATATCTGGTAGGACAGATGGAATAAGGTGCGAGGGTAGGGATGCACCGAATTTTTGGCCTCCGAAGTTGGTGGTTTCAGCCAAAATGGAAATTCAGCCAGAAAAAAGAGGCCGAAAATTTCCGTTTCCTGGCCGAGCCGGGGGCTCTCCTGAGCCTGGAGGCCGAGCTGCTTGCTCGGGCAAGTCCCCGGCTTGGCCTGGGCCTAGAGGCTCAGCCGAGCCTGGGGCTCGCCTGAGCTTGGATGCTGGCCGAGTTGCCTGCTCGGCCGTCCTCCTGGCTCAGGCGAGTACCCGGCTCAGCTGCACCTCTAGGCCCAGGCCAAGCCGGGGGCTTGCCTGAGCCTGGATGCCGGCTGAGCAAGCAGGGTGGGGGGGTGTGTGTGGAGAGCACATACTCACCTACATCGGCCTCGAGTCCTCTACCGATTGCACACCTACTCGCCTACATGGGCCCAGAGCTCCTCCAGCGATGGCAGTCCTGCATCCGGTATGACGTCACGGAAGCCTTTGACCCTGGGTCAAAGGCTTTTGTGACATCATACCAGCGACCAACACAGCGAGCACTGGATGCAGGATTGCCATCGCTGGAGGAGCTCAGGGCCGATGTAGGCAACATCCTCCTACTTCGGCCCTGAGCTCCAGCGGTGACCGTCCTCCGGCTGTCGCAGGCTGCTCGGCTGTCCTCCAGGCCCAGCCGAGCCGGGGGCTCGCCTGAGCCTGGAGAACGGCCGAGCAGCCGGAGGATGGTCACCGCTGGAGCTCAGGGCCGAAGTAGGAGGATGTAGGTGAGTATGGTGCAACAAATCAGCCATGCAAACCTGGGCCTGCTTGCTCGGCCGGCCTCCAGGCTCAGGCGAGTCCCCGGCTCGGCCGGCCTTCGGTATCAGGCGAGTCCCTGGCCTCCAGGCTCTGGTTCTCATGTCTGATTTTCGGTATCGGTTTTTGTCCGAACCGATCCCGAATTTTCGGTATCGCCTGGAAATTTTCGTTTCGGTGCATCCCTATGCGAGGGGATAGGATTTAGCAGACAGGTGGTCTGGAAGGAGGACAGGAGAAGTGCTGAGATGTCCTCCTCTCAGACCGGAGAAAAGGCAGACCTAGAAGGGTCAGGGAGTGAAGAAGTGAGGTTGACAGGTTGGTGGAGGAGGTCAGTGAAGAGATTTCCAGTCTAAATTTGTTAATCTTAACAGTAGTCAGCAAAACTGACAGCAGTGAGATCTGTGGAAGTGGGTCGGATTAACAGATTGAAAGTATGAAACAGATGTCTGGAATCATGAGAAAAGGTGGAGATAAGGGACAAGAAATAGGGATAGACCGATCTATCGGTTCTGCCGATTATTTAGGAAAATACTGATATCGGTATCAGCATTTTATTTGCCGATAATTTGACAAGTTGGCTCACTGCAGCTGCGACACGCAAGATCCCACAGAACTGTGCGAATCCGTGTAAGCCGTCACTGCAGAACGACCCCTGCTCACTGACCGTATTGCGCATGAGCATGATAATAGAAATGGGGCTTCCTTCCCATCTGGCAGGGAATTCCCTATACAGGTAATGCAGGGTCTATTTCCTACAGCAGGGGTCAGCAACCTGCGTCCTCCAGATGTTTTGCAACTGCATTACCCATGAGGCTCAAAGAACCTAATGAGAAGCTGAGCATCATGGCAGATGTAATTCCAAAACCTGTGGGGCAATATTACAAAGTCAGTGCTAACTTAACCAGAGCTGTTGTAAACTTACCAGAGCCATTATAGCCTATGGCAGGGATGGGCAATTACGGCCCTCTAGGGGCCATATTACATAGTTGGTGCTAACTTAACCAGAGCTGTTGTAAACTTTAAGGCTAGGGTCAGACTGAGGCAGTGCGAACGCACGTTCTGGCGCACATAATCACGGCCGCACTAGCAGCAGATGCCATGCAATGACGGCCAATATACGACGTACGGTCGCACAAAAGTCCGGCCGCGCAACGCAAGTGGAAAATGAACGCATTTTTTCGAGAACGTTAAACCGCTGGTACTGACGTACAGAGTGCGCTGCGGCCGCATAGCAGCGTGTGTGCGTGATTAGTAGACGTCAGACGCTGCTAGTGTGCGGCCAACATAACGTTCAAACAGCCGGATTTCCCTAGACTTCTTTTTACCCCATCGTCATGAAATACGTCCAGAATTGCGCATCGTCTGACCACTTAAGCGTATTCCGTGAAAAAATGCGTGCGCACGCATCGACGTACATTTTGACGGTGGCCGCAGAAAATGCGCTCATCTGTCCCTAGCCTTAACCTCCATAGGCTATAATGGCTCTGGGAAGTTTACAACAGCTCTGGTTAAGTTAGCACCAGCTTTGTAATATAGCCCTAGATGTTTTGAAACTACTTTTCCCGGGATGCTAGGCTGCTCAATAGGTTTGTAGAGCCTCAAGGGAAATGTAGTTTCAAAACATCTGGAGGGCCGAAATTGCCCACCCCTGGTCTATGGGGTTGTTAAGTTTACAACAGCACGGGTTAAGTTAGCACCAACTTTGTAATGTAACCCTTGGAGGGCCAAGGTTGCTGAACCCCTTACATAGTCATATGAGGGATCTTAAAGAAAGCCAAAGACACGGTCTTATTGTTTTGTAAAAATAAAAGCTTAACCCCTTAGTGACCGGGCGGTTTTACACAAATCCGTCCTTTAGTGACTGCTGCTGTTTTTTTACGTTTCTGCGCTGATAGTGTTTAGGCCAAATTTTCCTCTTACTCGTTTATTCAACCCACACATTTTATACACCGTTTTTCCCGCCATTAAATGGACTTTCTAGAAATATCATTATTTCCATCATCTTGAATAATTTACTATAAAAAAAGAAATATGATGAAAAAATGGTAAAAACACACTTTTTTTCGTAATTTAATCCCCAAAATCTACAACCACCAAAATAGACCCCAGCTAAATAGTTTCAAAATTTTGTCCCGAGACTAGAAATACCCAATTTTTACATGTTTTTGCTTTTTAACCCCTTCACTGCTGAGCCAGTTCACCTATGTGCGCTGCGCTCATTCTGACCATTTTGTGCTAATTATTTTGAGATGACAGCCTAGGTCCTATTTAAACTCCCCCCCCCCCCCCCCGACAAACAAACTTTTAAAAAAAAAAAAAAACATTTTATTATTATTGTTTTTAATTTAATTTTAAACCAAACCTGGTCATGTTTGGTATCATTGGAAAGGCCATGATCAGGCCTTTCTAATGATGTCAAATGACATGACCATCTAGCTGCCACGGATCGGGAGATAGGGGGATCCTTAGGATCCCCTCATCTCTACATGGCAGCTAGAGGGTTAACTGGCCCACTGACATCCTCACACATATAGTGAGGTTGTCAGTGGGTGGGGGGGGACCTGGAGGCTTGGCTGACATCCAAGATGTCAGCCCCCTCCAGGTTCGAATCGCGTTTTGGCGCCAATTAGCGCCGAAATGCAATCCGGCAGCGAAATGGTTAATGCTATACACAGCTGGAAAGGAGAGACTCTCCCCTTTTCAGCGGTGCAAAAAGCATCTCCCTAGCTTCAATGGTTGGGGAGATAGAGGGCTCCGAAGGAAGGCTTCCTCCCTGCCAGATCTGCGAGGGATCCAGCAAGGGAGGTAAGTTTCGGGCGGGAGGGGGGTTAGGCGCCGCTGATGTACCATGTACGTCCGCGGGTCTAAGGGAGACCAGTGGGCAGGACGTACATAGTACGTCAGCGGTCCTTAAGGGTTAAATTAATTTTTTTTAATTTTATTAAATTGAATAAATGAACTGGACGTGGTGCAATGTTTAAGGCTAGGGTCAAACTAACGCATTATTCGCAGCGACTGTCAAAAAGTGCGTCCGACTGCATTGACGTATTTTTTTCACGGAATGCGCGAAAACGGTCATACGATGCACATTTTCGTGCTTGATTTTTTATTTTTTTATTTTTTATGGATCGTCAATAAAACTCTGTGTCTGGATGTTATGTAGGCTGCACATGATCAGCGTCTGACATCTCCTAATCACGCAAACACGCCGCTAGTGGACGCAGCGCACTCTGTACGTCCGCACTAGCGGTTCTGCGGTCTCGAAAAAATGCGTTCATTTTCCACTTGCGTTGCGCGGCCGGACTTTTGTGCGGCCGGACTTTGTATATTCGCCGTCATTGCCCGTCATTTGCTGCTACTGCGGCCGTGATTAATTGCGCCTAAACGCACGTTAAAAATGCTTTAGTCTGACCCCAGCCTAAATGTTAAACACATTGAGTTCATGGCATAATGTCAGATTTGTGCCGTTTTTTTTTTTTCCACAACCTTTAAATTTACAGAATATCAGCACCAAATATCAGCTATCGGCCAGAAAAGCTGCCGATAATCAGTATCGGTCCTAAAAATATGATATCGGTCTATTCCTAATGAGAAATAAGTTTGTTTAGCGAGGGCTAAAGCAAGGCTTGTAGGAATGGAGCATGAGTTTGTAATGCATGAAGTCTGTAGAAGTGAGTGACTTAAATTCTATACTAAACAAGGAAATCTAAATATCGAATCGATCCTCGAACCGCCGAACAGGGATTTAAAAAATCCCTGGCTGATTTCAGATGACCTGTGGATGAAATGGCCCCGCAACTTTTAACCCTTTGTGGCCCAAAAATCTTTCATTTTGTGCGTCATCAGGTCCTATTTAATTTTTCAAAACACACACACACTTATAAATTTTATACAATGGTGACAATTTCTATTCTAAAACCTTTACAGTATGTTAGTCTTTTTTTCTCTCATTATGACACGTTTAACCTCGTCATTGCTGAGCCATTTCAGCTCCGTGTGCTGAACTCTTTTTTTACAGTTTTGTGCTCCAGGTTTAAATGTGATTTTTGAAGTCACTTTATTCTATGACTCAGATAAATTGTATATCTAATAAAAAAAAGGATTTCGGCAGATTCGTAACATCTCGTTATTCTAACAAAAAATGTAAAAAAAAAGTGAAATTCTAATGGAAATTCAATCCTCTATAGCGTGTAAATTATATATTCTAATGGGGGTACGCTTGTTAGAAAAATTTAGAAATGGGAACCTGCTGCATATTTTCTCAGAATAATACAGTATTTTTTGTTAAAACTGAAAACATTTTTTGTTGCTGCAGCATCATTGTTCCCATTATAATTGACCAGTGAACAATATTACTGCATTAAATCTTTTTTTAATCCCATATTTTTATTTATTTTACACTTATCCTGGTCATGCAGAACGTCTGCAGTCACGTGCATGCAACCACCAACTGATGAAATAAATAAAAAAAAACACACTAAAGGCTGACCCTGGATGTATTAAACCTGGGCTTTTCCTTAATGCTAAACACCTCTTACTCTGGAAACGCTGTATATAAATCTACAGTTTGTTAAACCTCAATACCTGAAACAAATATTTTTGCTCATTGGCACCAAGTGTCTGGAGGCTATAGCAACCATACCTTTTTATGTTCTATTCTTATATAGTACATGCTGTACAGAAAGAATGTGATGTATCTCTTGGGAGCTTGTTGCCCTTGGCACAGTAAAGTTCACAGCAAAACAAATGCAGAAAGGCTTATAGTTTATTTCTGTGGAAATAAACTGCTTTAGTCTTTGGTTGCTGCTTGCTTTTCATTCATTCGACCATCCAATGCAAAACAGCTCTTTCTTTATATATGCATTGCCCTTTTACATATACTTTTTGTTTCTGTAATGTCAGCGTTTCTCTGCCCATTTCCCCCATTCTGCCTCTGTCTAGATGTGCACAGCTGAAAAACTTGTTTTGTTTGAAAATAATTTCGTCTGAAACAGAATTCGTTTGAATAATGATTTGTTTCATATCGATTCAGCTCACCAAAAACAATAAATCAAATCCTGCTCAATTACTATTACATTAGGGGTAAACATGAGGTTAAAAGGCAAGCTAAGGTTAAATATTGAGCTGTATTGGCCAGTGGTGCTGAATACAACAGATTCAGCACCACCCACAGCCAATTGACCGGGACGGGGTGCTTTGTGAAACCGTAAAATCAAACAGATTTTTTTTTTCTATGTAATTCGTTTGTAAATTGGTATCAATTCGGATCACTAAAAAAAAATCAAATCCTGCTCAATTACTGTTACATTAGCGTTAAATATTGAGCTGTCTATTGGCCTGTGGCATAGCGTGTGGGGGCCACCAAGGTGGTAGCCCCAGGCGCAATTTTTTGAGGGGTGCAAAATTTCAAAGACATTTGTGCACCTAATAGTTTACAGCAGCTGGGATTAGCTTGGCAGGGTGTCCGTGAGCACACTGTCACTGCGGCCATCCATATTGCTGCACCCGGCGGTGACTAAAGCCTGAGACACCCTCTGACGGAGTACAAAATGGAGGAACAGGGTGGTTGGTCCCGTCCTGGCTTCTCCTTGACACTGACCGTCAGCGGCTGACTTGAGTCACATGTGGTGTCGCACTGTGCCGGTGGGAAGGGGCAGGAGGAGAGCTGTGACTGCATCAGGCTCCCCTGGACTGGGTACTACCATCGGTCCTTCATTTCATCCACAGGTTACCCTGAAATCAGCCAGGGATTTATCAGATGACTGGTAACTGGTCAAACAATCCCTATGTGATATTTCAAGGTGTGCGGGCGTCTTTTACGGGCTCCTCTATATATTCAGGGTGTGTGGGTTTCAAATTAGGACTCCGGCTGAGTTCAGAAGGGAGGAGCAGGATGGTCCCGTCCTGACCCCTCCTTGACGCTGACTTGAGTCACATGCGGTGATGCAGTGAGCCGGCGGGAAGGAGTAGGAGGCAAGCCATGACTCCTCCAGGCTCTCCTGGAATGGTGTAAAAGGCAAGCTAGGGTTAAATATTTTTGCTGTTTATTGACCTGTGGTGCTGAATACAACAGATTCAGCACCATGGCCAATTGACAGGGACAGGGTGCTTTGTCAAACCGTAAAACGAAACTGATTTGTGTTCATAATTTCGTTTTGTAATTTGGGATTGATTAAAAATCGTTTCGGATCGCTAAAAAAATCTCTGTCAATCAATGGTTCTCTTGTGAAACCATATAAAGAATCCGTTTCTTTTTCGTTTGGATGAAACCAATTAGTTCGCATTTTGGAAGTACTTCTGAAATAACGAATTTTCAAACGGAGATTCGATACAAAACGAATGCACACCTCTGCCTCCTGTATCGCACACATGTTTCGAGTGTGAGGGAGCTGGAAGGGCTGCTTATGTCAGGGAATAACTCTCCCTTTTCATGCAGCACAGTCTCGCGGCTCCGTCACTTTGCAGTGCATCTTTTGACACAGCATTTCAGAGGAGTCATTCCTCCAGCCACCAGGAGTCAATTTGCAAAGCTGTGCTGGTTCTTAGTAAACAGTTTACATACTTCTACATGCCCTGTATTAAAGGGAGTCCGTGTGGAAGACCATGTTAATCTTACACAAACTGGCATGGACGGTGGTTCCTAGTCATCATGACAGCAGATTAATAGAATGTGATGCAATTGGTTTCTTTAGTACTGCATTACAACAAGCCCACAATTGACCTGACGTGTAAATGGTCGCCGCTCGATTTTATGGAGTTTTCAGACACAAGTATGCTGATCTATATTGAGAATAGGTCCTGCTAGCTGTTAAGACACTTGCTGAATAAAGTGGTTTTCTGTGGTCTTAATGACTCAGGAATGCTAGGCAACATGACCACCTAAGCTATTTTAGGTGGTCATGATGCCCGGAGTATTCCCTTGCCTGTCCCTCTTGCCTCCCCTCAGCCGATCGTCAGGAAAGGCTGAAAACAGCTGAGAGAGACGGAGGACTTTACTCCGCCCTCCCAGCTGTCAGTCAGCAGAGCGGGAATCATATTTCCCGCTTCTGCCGACTTTTGCCGAGTAGGAGACGTCATCGCTTTCAGCGCGATGACGTCTCCAACTCCCCGCAGAAGCTGGCGGCTCCCTCTGAGGGTTAGTGTTGCGCGCATCCTCTTGCGCGCAACACTATTCCTCAGAGGGAGCCGGGAGGAAGCCTGCCGATTGGCTGGCTTATGTGAGAGGCGCGCATGCGCGCTTCTCACGTAAACCAGAAACCAAGAAGCATCAAGAAGGAAGGGAGCGGAAGAGTAGGGAGGTGAGTATAAAAAAAAAAAAAAAACGCCGCTGGAAAGAAGAGGATTTTAGGGTAAGTACTACAGTTACAAAAAACAAAAAAAAGGATTTATTAAGGGAATAGGGATAGGTTAGGATAAAAAAACGGGGTGATTTTTTTGAGTAGAGTGTCCCTTTAACCCCACCTCATTCCCTTTTTTCCCACTTTGTAATTCTCTCTCTCCCCGCAGCCCCCTGATCTTGCTCATCCACATCTCACACTGTATAACACTTTTTATCTAGAAATGGTGACAATTTGGGTGAAGACAGTGTCATTTTTTCCTGTGTTCTCAGTGGGACAAAAGCGATACCAATGCATACAGTACAATTGGAGGTGTTATAGCATGTCTTATTTGTCTAACTAAATCCTTTCTCTCCATTTTTAAGGCTAATGTCAGATGAACACAGTCTGAGCGCACCGTGCATGCATAATGGACAGACGTACTGACGGAAGATACTGTAGACACCGCACGGTCTATTTTTCTTGACGGACATAGAAAAAAAAAAGGGAACTATGGGAAATAAAATGTAATATGAAAAATGATAAAAATTTGAAAAGCCATTTTGTGCGTCTCAAGGTGTTGGCCGTCGCAAATGCGCTGCGTCTGACATTTCATCACTCACACAGAACGCTATACGGACGTGGCATACTCTACGCGTCCGTGGTAGCAGTTTTACGTTCTTGCTGAACTTGCGTTTGTTTGCCACGTGCGTGTGCAGTTCGGTGCACACGTACATCGTGTGTGGGTCTCTTGATCATGATTGTATGCTACGACGGACGTTAAACTGTGCGGCAACACGGACGTGATCACTGCGTTCGTCTGACACGGGCCTAAGGTGGTTAGAATGTGTGTAGGGTAAGTTTGTATAGATTAATTTTGTGTACAGTATATAATTAAACTTTAATGTCCTATTGGTATTTTTGGAATAATGCCACAAATATTCCGGCTGTGTGGATTAGAGGTAACATCACTGCTCTATAAATGTGGAGAGAGAGCCTGTGGAGACACAGGTTTGAATCCCGGCAAGAGCACCTCTCCAGTAAGTGTCCTTGGCAAGACACCTAACGGTACATACTCGCCACCCAGGACATACTTGAAAACGAGAGAAATCTCAATGTATCCTTCCTGGTAAAATACTTTAAAAAAAAATCTATGCTTTCCACGAACATGTCTGCTGCGTGGCAACATCGGGATTTACAGTGTTTGTCATGGAACCATACAGATGGGTGTTTTTTAGAATGTAAGCCGTGAGTCGGCAACCTTGGATCCACCCCAAATATTTTGGAACTACATTTCCCTTTATGGTAATCCATGCTAATATGTGACTGAACATCATGGGTGATGTAGTTACAAAACACATGGATGGATGACCAGCATTGACGACCCCTGATGTAAAGTTAGTCAGAATATTATTTTTTTTACTACCGGTACTTCTAACTTTTTTTCCCTTTTCTTTTAGTTGGTGGATTGTCAGGATGCTTTGGAGACTGCTGCTCGGGCAGAAGGCCTTCCTTTGGACATTTCTGTGCACTCACACTTGAAGATGTTGGATGAGGACCACCATAAGGGCAAATACCATAATGGGCTTAACCTACTTAAACCTATTCGGTTTACTTCAAAGTAAGTCATTATCTTTGTGTTCCGTTAGGAATAAAGATATGATAAACACGTTTTACACTGTACACACTCTGTGGTGCCTAGTTTACGTTTCTTAATTGATTCTAATGGAGTGGGACCAAAGTCCCAGTTTCAAGATTATAAACTGCTAGATGACACTTTTCTGAAACCCAAACCTGCAAGATCATTCTTTTCTGTTTTAAAATAATTGGCCTTCACTTGTGTCTACTGCAGGCCCATATGTAGAGGGTCACAATACCGTTGTTAACTCATTACATGAACTTGTATTATCCTTCATATTTTTCAGAAACCAGCACCCAGTTGATAATGCTGGGCTGTTTTCCTTCATGACTTTCTCCTGGCTCACGCCACTGGCCCGTTTAGCTTACAAGAAGGGAGAGTTGTTTTTAGACGATGTCTGGCAGCTGTCCAAGCATGAGTCTTCTGATATCAACAGCAGACGGTATGATGCAGAGCATTTATTACAACTATATGTGTTTAAATAAAGGACAAGACCAACTAAAACATGGTTTATACCACCCTCAATGTGTTTAAAGGGACATGCTACTCATCCTGACCACTTTTATTTCCCTGCTGCTGTTCACCAGTGAGCATGCCAAGTCGCTCTGAGACCAATACCGGTAGTGATCAGTCTCAGAGAGGCAGGGAACGAGATAAACGGACATATGATGGAAGCAAGAAGTGTAGAGGGCCCTGCTCATAGGAGTTTACAATCTAGAGGGATTGGGGTTGAGGAAGACAAGAGGAATTTTACTAGATAGCAGGATCATTAGTGTCAGTGGTTTGGGAGTGGTGGGGCCATAGAAGCAGCTTCAATCATGAGTGAGTAGATGAGCGGAGGGGTGAGTTGCATCAGTGATGTGGTATGCTAATCTGAAGAGATGGGTTTTGAGGGATTTATTGAAGTCCTGAAGATCAGGGGAGAGTTTGAAAGGGCACGGCAAGTCATTCCAGAGGACCGGTGCTGCCCGTGAGAAGTCTTGGAGGCGAGAGTTGGCCGTGCGCGTGTAGACAGATGACAGGAGGAGATCACCTGCTGACCGGAGTTGTCTGGATGGGCCGTGCTTGCAGAGTAATGAAGACATGTAGGGAGGGGTTATCAGTATTTTAAACTGTATCCTGGAACGTACAGGAAGCCAATGGAGGGACTGGTAGAGTGGGGAGGTAGGAGAGGTGCGTCTGGAGAGAAAAATAAGCCTGGCCCCTGCATTCATTACAGATGGGAAAGGGGCAATACGGGAGTTGGGGAGGCCAATGAGGAGCGAGTTGCAGAAATCAAGTCGTGAAATGCCAATCGCATGAACAGCACCTTCGCGGTATCTTGCATCAGAAAGGGGCGGACATGGGTGATGTTTTTGAGTTGATAGTAACAGGATTTGGGCACTGGCTGGATGTGGGGAGAGAACGTTAGGTCAGAATAAAAAGTGACACCAAGGCAGCGAGCTTGGGGTGTTGGGCTAATGGGTGTTCCATTTACTCGTAGAGAGATGGGTGATATTGGATTCTTTTTGGAGGAAGGAATGAGAATTTCAGTTTTGGTAAGATTGAGTTTAAGGAAGCGGGAAGACATCCCATTCGAGACGGCAGAGAGACCGTCAGTGACTTCATCCATGAGAGCTGGAGAGAGATCAGGGAAGGAGAGGTATATTTGAATGTCATCTCCATAGAGGTAGTACTGGAATCCAAAGGAGCTGATCAGTTTGCTTAGAGAGGCCGTGTAGATTGAAAAAAGGAGAGGGTCCAAAACTGAACCTTGGGGCACCCCAACAGAGACAGCATGCCTGGAGGAGGTACTTCCTGCAAGTGAGACACTAATGGTTCGCTTCCTACCTGTCCCAACGATCATGACACAGCAGTACTTTGAAGTCCTATATCACTAAGAGTTTGCAGGAGGATTGAGTGATCAACTGTATCAATGGAGGCAGAGAGGTCAATAGACATAACTTCGACTTAGACTCATGGTTCCTAGAGTGTGCCTTTTAAATTTCCCTATCCTATCTGCTTTTGATACAAATTAACTGAACATGTTCTTAGTATATTAATTTTACCACAAGACTCGGAGGCTCCTATTTTGCCATCTCTTTCTTCATAGCAGCAAAGAGTTAACAATACGAAAAAACAAACTTCCCCCACAACGGGATGGACACACCCACACCCTCTCACAGCCAATCAATATAGTCCCGCCCAGAGATAGACCACTCCTCTTTCTTTGCTGCTCTTCTGGCAGATAAGTATCGTTTTAATGTGCTCTGCACAAAATTCTGTATTTATTTGTGTATTGTATTTTGTATATTTGTTGTTTTTAATTGCAGAGCTTTTGCTTGCTGTCAGCGTTGCTCGTTTGGGACGCCGCTACCCTCCGGTTATAGCCGCGGGGGTCAGTGTTCCCACCAGACCTGACTTTGAGACTACTGTCCACACGGTCCGATCCGGCTTTGCATTTTCCTGTTTACCCTGCTCGGATCGTTCGTCTGCGCTGGGCTTATCCCTTTACCACAGCGTGTGTTTAGCGCGCTGATCGCCCGGGCGAGGCAGTTCAGTTTTCCTCTCACGCGCTAGGACACGCCCACTTCCGTCGCGCGCGGCGCCATTTTCTACTTCGATCCCGGGTCTAATTGCTACCAAGTAAGATGTCCGAATCCCACCGCAGCCCATCTCATTCCCCCGCCCGGGGCTCTGGATCGGAGGGTAGCTCTAAACACAGGGCGCCCATATCTGAGGGGACTTCCCCTCCCCCCCTCGCAAACATAAAAAATCTGGGAGCTCTGCGAAATTCGCGGCCCTTGAAGCCTCCCTCAGATCCTCCCATCACGGAGTCCGTCTCGGTGGCTGTCGCAGACCTCCATTACTCCTTCAGACGCTCCATGGATGAGGCTGTCAATGCACTTCAAATGCCCCCACAGGTAGCCTCATGCTCTGCGGTATTGCAGAGAAACATAGCCCAGGCACACGAACCTTCCCAACCTCAGGAGCTATCACAGGACGCTTCCCCTCGGAGGGTATTAGACCCCCTGGTCTCAGGGCCTATTGATCCCCATTTAGCACATCCCCCGGTTGCTTATGGAGGGGCTGGCATCCCCGTAGCACTGCCTTTATTGATTCGCGAGCCAGATTCTCGCAAAAGAGCCCCTGACCGCGGGGCAACCAATGCGGCCGAGATTAAGAGACCTAAGACGGCCGCCTGGAGTCTCGTCCCAAGAGGGACAAATACAGGGGAAGGCGATCCTGAGGGCGATGACGGAGATGACTCCATTACCTTATACGCCCCGGTCCATGATGAGGACCTTATGGTGGAGCCGCCCCCTATGCAGGTTGGGGATACAATGTTTAATCCCCGTGAGATTTCCCACCCAAGCTCCACTGCTTGGTCCCCTCAACCCCCATGTTGAATGCTGGGTCGACAGCGTTATGCGCTGGCCTCTTGATAAGGAAGCCAGTTTAACCTGCGGGCTGAATGCCATTGGCCCACCACGGCTGGCAAGAGGTGCATCACTCCTGAGGTGGATGAGGCTTTCCAACAATTTGTCGCCAACAAAGGTTGGTCGGCTATAAAGGGCATTGATTTTGCCATGAAGACATGTCAGGATAAATTACTTGACACGACAGGCCCTCTGGTAAAGGCCCTGGATATTGTCACTCATGCCAAATTGTCTGATACCCCACTAGACCCCTCAGAGATTGAGGAGTGGCTACAACGATCCCTTTGCCTACTAGGGAACGCCAATGCTGCGATAGCGTCAGAGCGCAGGAAAACTATCCTGCCCAAGATGGATACCAACTTGACCTACATGGCCGCCACCGACCTGGGAGCCAAGGCCGACGGCCAGCTCTCTGGTGACCCTTTTGCGAAAAAGCTTAACCCCTATGTGGGATCCTTCTCCATGTTGGACAAAGCGGAGGCCACGATGAAGAGTGTTCCTGGGACGGGTCTCTCGCAGGGCCGGCAGAGGCAGGGTCGCTCTACTGGCCGCACGGGTCCCTCCCGCTCGTCAGGCTCCTCCTTCGATTCAGTTCGCTATGCGGCCGACAACCCCAGCTACGGCTCTCGCTTCTTCCCATCCAGAGCCAGACCCTGGCACGGTGGATCCTACAGAGGAGGCAGATCCTCCTCCTACAGGAGATCCTCAGGTGAGCGCCTTTCAGATTATCCCTCATTCGGGGGAGAGGGTCGGGGGCCGACTGGCCAATTTTGCGCTTGCTTGGGCGCGCCTTACCACTGATGCGTGGGTCCTGGCCACGATACGGGGTTTCTCTATAGACTTTGTGAACACGGCTACACACACACGACCCCCCGCGCCGCTCCACTTTGTGCACGCGCAAGACTTAGTGGTGCAGGCGGAGATTCGGGACCTGTTGGCCAAAGGGGCAATAGAACTGGCCCCCCCTTCTTCGAGGGGCATTCTTAGTACATTATTTCTGGTCGCCAAGAAAGGCGGGGGCTCCCGGCCTTTGATCAATCTAAGAGAATTGAACCTCTCGGTCACCTACCGGCACTTCAAGATGGAGGGCATTCACACGTTGCGTCACGTCCTCCTGAGAGACGACTGGTTGGCCAAACTGGACCTGAAGGATGCCTATCTGGCGGTGCCGGTCTGCTCTTCCCGCAGGGATTTCCTCCAGTTCATGTGGCAAGATCAAGTGTGGTGCTTCACTTGCCTGCCGTTTGGCCTCTCGTCGGCTTCACTGCGGGCCAGAGGCGTCCGCCTCATAATATACTTGGACAACATCCTCCTGATGTCCAATTCCAGGGACACGCTCCTGCTGCACCTTCGGAGGACGACTTCCCTCCTTCAAGAACTGGGTTTCCTAGTCAACGTGGAAAAATCCCTTTTGGTTCCGACACGCCGCATCGAGTTCCTGGGCTTCCTCCTGGACTCCCGCGACCTGTTGTTGTTCCTGTCTCCCTCCAAGATTCGGGACATCCGCAAGGAAACGTTTTCTCTCCTCCGACACTCCGCACCTACTCTGAGGATGCTGGCCAGGGTCATCGGACTTCTGGCAGCGGCACGTCTGGCGATAGTTCCGGCTCCTCTCCATTACCGGGCCCTCCAACGCCTGAAGGCCCGTTCCCTCCGGGCGGGTTTGGATTACACGGATACGGTATTCCTGACGGAGGACGTCAGGTCAGACCTGTCGTGGTGGCACTCACAGATGACGTCGTGGAACGGCAAGCGATTGTTTCCCCCTTCCCCGACTCTCACCATTGACTCTGCCAGTGTCCTCGGATGGGGAGCCCACTGCGAAGTTGCGGAGACAGGGGGCCGGTGGTCTCCCGCGGAACGGACCCATCACATCAATGTATTGGAACTTTTGGCTGGTCTGTTCGCGGTTCGATGCTTCAAGAGGGACTCCTCGCATCGCCAGGTCCTCCTGCGACTGGACAATTTCCCGGCGGTACGTTGCATCAACACCATGGGGGTCCCCCGATCGGAACTTCTATCGCTCATGGCGATGGACTTTTGGGAGTATTGTCTACAACACGGTCTCTGGGTTCAGGCCCAGTTTATTCCGGGGCTCTCCAAGTCGCCGACTGGAATTCTCGTCACCTGGCGGATCCCGGAGAATGGCGGATACCGCCTTCAGTGTTCAAGGACATTCGCTTGCTCTGGGGACCTCTTTGATGTTTGTTTGCCTCGAGGTTGAACGCTCATCTACGGGAGTTCTTCAGCTTGAGACCAGACCTCGATGCGTTGGGCGCAGATGCGGTCCTACAGGATTGGTCCGGGGCGTGCCACTATGCATTTCCCCCGTTCGCCCTGATTGCTCGGACAGCGATGCAGGTCAGGACTCAGATGGTGACGCTGGTCTTGATTACTCCGTTCTGGACGGCTCAACCGTGGTTCCCGGCCCTTCTGGAGATCGCGATCGACATTCCCAGGATGTTACCCCGCCGACCGGACCTCCTACTGGACGCGGAGGATGCACCTCACCCCCCCTGGTGTCGGACGGCAGCCTGGACCTGCTAGCATGGCTGGTTTCCGGTTTGCCTGGCAAAGCCAAGAAATTTCGGTCCGGGCTGGGAACTATTGTTGCAGGCGCGGGACCCGGGGAGCATATAGATCTGCCTGGGTCAGGTGGTCTGCTTGGTGTGTGAGATGGAGTCAGGATCCCGTTTCAGCCTCTCTAAGCTCTGTCTTGGATTTCCTGACGTCTTTGTTTGACTCTGGTCTGGCTTTCCGCACGCTGAATGTCTACTGCTCGGCACTTTCCGCTGGACATGTGGGTTTCGCAGGTGTGGCTTTGGGGAAGCACCCTTTGGTCTGCCGTCTACTGCGGGGGGCTCGTTTCGAATGACCCCCCCCCTCCTCGGTACTCAATGGCATGGGATGTTTCCCTGGTACTGCATTTCCTGGAGGCCTGACCGGACAATGGGGATCTGTCCCTGCGGCAGTTGTCAGCGAAACTGGTAATGCTGTTCTGCTTGCACTCCTGTAAGTGTGTCGGTGATGTCCGGGCTCTGGACTATCCTACTCGTTCCTTCGGTCCGGATGGTGTTGTTTTCGACGTGATGAGACGTACTAAGACCTCCATTTCTTCTGTGTTTTTCCCGGCCTATCTTGATCGTCCGTTGTTGTGTCCGTTTCGATGCCTTAGGGTCTACGAGAACCGCCTGGTGGGGTTCCGTGCTGGAGCGGTTTCTCCTCGGTTTCTGTCGTTCCGTGCTCCTCATCGCCCCGTGTCTTCGTCGACCTTGGCGCGATGGGTGCGCTGGTTGCTGGGTCTGACTGGGGTGGATTTCGCCTCCTTTGGGGCCCATTCTGTCCGTGCCACCATGGCCTCCTCGGCGGTGGCCGCTGGTTGTAAACTAGAGGACATTATGCGTTCCGCTGATTGGTCTAGGGAGTCTACTGCTCGCCTTTTCTATATACGTCCCATGCGACACTGGACGGAGACTGTTATTGGTCAGCTTTGAATTGGCAAAATAGGAGCCTCCGAGTCCTGTGGTAAAATTGGAATTTTCCTATTCCATGACGGAAAGTTCTAATTTTAATAAGGACTCGGAGGCGAGTATTTCCCCTCCCCCCCTGGATTCCCTCTCTTTTGTTTATCTTTTGTTTACTCAATAAACCTTGCTTTGGTTGTCCATGTCTTATTTACTGCGCGTGCCTGCGCTATGGCGTTGTACTCCACCCCGATTGTGCGCGCATGTTCCTGAATAAACTTATTCACCTTTGCGATGTCCATGCGATTTTCTCTGTGCGCTTGCGTTGCAAGCTGTTGATGGCTCGGTTCTAACCCCGACCCCGTGTTTGTTTGTTTCTCTTTCAGCTTCGCGCTGATTGTCCTTCCTTGATGGCGTTCTTTGTGACCTTCCCACGCCCGGCCGTGTTTTGACTTTTACGCTTCCCCGTTGGGTAGCTGCGCCTCATCCTGGAGATTCTGACTTCTGAAATGCAAAGAAAGAGGAGTGGTCTATCTCTGGGTGGGACTATATTGATTGGCTGGGAGAGGGTGTGGGGTGTGTCCATCCTTTGTTGTGGGGGAAGTTTGTTTTTTCGTATTGTTAAGGGTTTGCTGCTATGAAGAAAGTAAAGAAAGAGATGGCAAAATACTTGACTCCGAGTCCTTGTTAAAATTAGAACTTTACGTCATGGAACAGAAAAATGCCCCAATTTTGCTGTAGAAACAGCCGTTTAAGACCAGATAATTATTTTATGCTTAATCCTCAAATTAATGCGTATTGATAAACAAGGTAATTAATTATACAAATAACATAAAAGCATATATAGATCTTCCTACAATACCATGACATCTTTGATAAACCATTTTCCAATTGACAGCTATTCTATTACTCTTTACAGGTTGGAAAAATTGTGGCTTGCAGAACTGGCGGAGCGGGGTTCAGACGAGTCGTCTCTGCGCCTTGTTGTGTGGAAGTTCTGTCGCACTAGGCTCATTATTTCCATCATGTGTTTAATGCTTACACAATTGGCTGGCTTCATTGGTCCAGTAAGTAGTTTCCACCCCGTTTCACGTGCCCAGAGGTAATACTAGCTCCAGAATTAGTTTTATGTCCACACCGTCTCTCTGCAAAGTGTGACTTGGCTTTTTATCTGGGAAGGGTATGTTTAGGGTGTATTTATCTTTTCAAAATATTCTCTCCTCTTCCCCCGTAAGAAAACTTGCTGTTCTTTTGATTTTCTAACAGGAGTTCGTTGTCAACTAAATGAACTCTTATGTCCAAGTATGTTGTAGGTAAATGTAAGGTAATTTATTGTCTTACTATAGTATCCCTCTCCCACGATGCATTTTTTTGGGGGTACTGCAAAGTAACCTCCCCTGTAGTTCCTTTCAAATAACCTTCTGATATAGCGCTTATAGCTTTGAGATTAATATAGGTCTAGGGTGTATACTTAAATCAACTGAAACATTTTGCCAAAGTCCATACAGCAGTGTTCACCCAGGACACTTCCCAATGCAGTGTGACACCTGGTGTTTGACGTACAAGGACACAGGTCAGGAAAGACAAATTAAGCTCCCGTTACAAGTAAGTCACAGTATAAATCATTGTTTAAAATGATGCAGATTAGTTATTTCTTATGATTTAAATCATGTTGGTACCTGCTGTTTCATTTAATTGTGAAATGCAGGCAACCCTTTACTGGCATATGTCTAGTTATTGCAGTTTATTTGCAACTTGAGGAGAATCTTTGGTATACATTATCAGGTGACAGGGGTAGGTAGTTGTTCAGTCTGGCTATACCCTGGTAATCGTAAGTTCGCATTTTTCTATTGCGTTACAACTTTTGCTCAATGATTTAATTGCCATTCACTAAATGATGTTTTGTCTTGAGGTATAGAACTTTTTTTTACTGCTTATAGTGTTAATTTTCAGTGTGAGCTGTGTTTTAAGATGGAAATACATTGAGTTGGTAAGTAGAGATGAGATGTTCTGAATAATCCTTAAGCTTTAATTCTTATACTGTTTTTGTTTTTTTTTCTTTTCATATTTTCTCTATGCACACTTTCTACTGTGAAAATGCTTGTTTTTAAGGGGGTAAATGGGTTCACCATTCAGATTGTGTATTTTTTTGTTTTGTTTTTTTTATTCGGCGGTTCTGACCTTTTTATAACATAACCATTGCTTTAACAACAAAGCAAAGCTTCATTAAGAAGAGCTTCTGTCATTGTTACACTACATGGGTGATGGGCTTCTCAAGGAGAATAGTGGAACGGATGGAATGACATGTACTGTTAAGTAGGTAATCCATTAAAAATTAAATGGAATTCCCCCTGCCCAAATAGCCAAGTAAATCTACGTAATTACTAATCTTTTTGTGTTATTTTTCCTTTTTTTTTTTTTGCCCCTGGACTCTTGCTGTCTACTATAGCTGATCAGAGATCTGTTGACTCTTCCCTATGGTTTTTCTAATGAGAGGTGAGGTGTCTTAAGGCAGCATGGCTGTGTTGGTACTACACCAGCAAATCTGGTGAATCCATTGGTTAATACTGAAGTTAGTAAAATAGCTTAATCCAGATGAGCTACAGGTAGGTTTGCAACATATCCAGTGACCGATGAGACAGCTCTGAAAATAGAGTTGACACTAAATTTATGCATAGAAACATTTTTGGCTCTGCCACAATTCATAGCCTGTGTGGGTGTTACTCCATACTAAATGAACATGATTGCTTGAGCTGTTCTTCTAAAGTTACACTCCAGGTGTGAAAGTGTTTTTTATTTTTTTTTATTAAGGATGGTGAAAAGACAGACACAAAAATGTCAGCTTTAAAGTCCCTCTGGATGCCATAAATCCTTAGAGGTCCCAGGAGCCTTGGCACTACTTTGGAGTTCTGCTCGTATCACAAAATAATCAGGGAGTCAATAGTTTGTGGAATCCAGGTGTCTTCATATCTTTCCAATTTCGCCAACATTGTTATCACAGATAAAGAGTTGAACATCTGATGGCAGCCACACACATTGGTTTACTGGCTTGAATCAGATATAGTCAACCTTTACCATTAGGGCTGCAACGAACGATGATTTCTGTAATCGATTAGTCAGATGATTATTTTTTTCGATAAACCGATTCATCAGATACAGAATTTTTTTTTTTTACTTAAATGGAACCTATGTAAAAATAAATCCCAACCTCCTTTCCTCCCTTCTTGCTTAAGCAATTTGTGTAGCATACACAATTTGTTTGTACGCATGAAACTTCTGTATCTCATGTAACAGGTACGTTTCACACCCAAGGTCGAAGAGCTCCTGGTCAGTGTTGGATTGATGCTGCATGTGCAGCACAAGCCCGTGTCTGCTTTCTCCCTGAATGAATGCTGCTAGGAGCACTTGGGTAGACCTGATGATGTCTACCCGAATGCAGGATGAGACTGGATGGGGGGGGGGGGTGGTGCACTCAATGCAGCCTGACCACTTTAATAAGCGAAAGTAGTCATGGTGCATAGAATATACTTTTAAAATTTCGTGAACAAATTGAGGGGGGGGGGGCAGAGGTGAGCGGGAAAGAGTTTGGCAAAGGACCAGTCAGAATGTGAGAGGGAGTTTACAGGGAGGGATGGCAGCTCTGAACCAGGGAGGTGGGGTGCTGGCACTGGACTCCATCTTCAAGTAAGCATAAAACACTGGCATTACAGCTCCTCTGCCCAGTGTCACTAACCAGGGTCCATGCAATAGTAGTTCTACTGCTGTAAACTATTTAAAACCAAACTTGATATATCTGACCTAACCCTAGAACTAAATCATTGAGTAAAGCAGCATGTCTTCAAAGTAGAATCTCAAGTTTATTAACGTTTAACTCTGACATTAATCAGACTGTGTACACAGTCCAACTAATCGCTAATGAAAATAGTTGTCAATTATTCATTATCGATTAATCGGCTAGTTATTTCAGCCCTACTTACTATTTTAATAGGCATCATGTAGCTGATGAAGCACTACAAATTATATCTAAAACAGCCATACGTTCTAAATAATATAACAAATATCTTTAACACTAGTTTTAGTGTCTAATGTTCCCTGCTTCTACTTGAAGTCTTGTCTGTCACGACTAGGACACATTGTAACCATTATTGTAGTTACTGTTTGACTCAATGCAATCATAGACAGTTTTTTTTTTATATATACATATATTTCTTTATTTCATTTCAATATTCAGTTTTAGTTCTAAAAAAATATGTGTAACTTTCAGCAGGTAAGCAGGTGTACAAAAATCATAGGTGAAAAGCCTCTAAAAGTGGTTTTGCGCACCCCAGATATTGCCCAGAGGTAGGTGGCATACTAAACTGTTTTAACAATTTATTTTTGCAGTGGGGTTTATTTTGTCATGCTAATCGTTGATCCAGCCTCTCCCATTCAAGTGAGACGCTGGACTTGAGGGTGGGAGGTGGGTCATGACACTAGTGTTGCCTATGTAGTGGAACCAATGACAGAAGCTATTCTTTAGAATTTTCAGGGTGACAGTTCTGCGGGCAGATTGCGCCAGGCCAGTTGAGCAGAAACCCTCGCAATACAAGACCAAGGTAAGGTCATATTTATTCCACGGGAATGCTTGCAACCATCAAAATTTGTGGTTACATTGATCAGTGGTGGCAAGATAATTGCCATTTTCTCTTAATGGTGCTGTAGCCGACATTTATTATTTTGCTTCCCATTTTTCAGTTAAATCCTTTTTCCCTCAATTTGGCAGTACGATGAATCACCATGAATACCCCAAGTTTCTTTTTGATCACTTATTAATTGGACAATTGTCTTATGTATTGAGAATCGCTGCATCTGGTGATTGTTAGAAAAAAAGGCGCAGATTGTTCTCCAGATTTGAATTGTCATTTCAAGATTATTTTTTTTTCTTTTACTACTTTTCACTTTTGTTTTACTTTTTTTTTTTTCTCTTCTCTCTACCAGTTTGTGCTTTTTTTTTTTGTGTGTTTTTTGTTTATTTTATTTTGCTTTTAATCTTATTTTTATTACCAAATATTCCTGTGTCAGACTCTTAATTTTCATAACAGGCAACATTATGTTCAAAATCTTCAAATCCTGCTTTCCCTCCAAAATAGTAATGAGCTGAAAAGAGCAGACAGTTAAGAAAGTGAATAAGGATTCTTAAAAGGACATGGACTCAAAGGACTATATTTGTCAGGGAAAACAGGCTGGATAATAGATAATCCCAGCTCAATATTCTCCTCGGCGTCTGCTTATGGCATACAATCACCTTTGCTGGCAGTGTGTCAAGCCGTGTCTCCTTTGTACAGACTTATCGCAAAGGACTTAGAAGAGACTCAGAGTCCCAACATTTTACCTTATCATAATAGATTATTTTTTTTCTTAAAGTTTTTTTTTTTTAAATTATTTTATTTTAACTTTTCTTCCTTCTCGATTCATTGAGCACAACAAGCAACATATACCAGAAGAAAAGATTGTTGTATGTTGAATTTCTGCTTTTGAAGATTTCCTGTGGTCGGCGTTCTATTTCAGCAGCTTCGTAGGCTAGGTTGATGTGTTAGAAAATGAAGTGATACTTTGACATGTGTATAATGTGCCTCCTTAAGTGTTTCTTTACCTGTATGTCATTTTAAAACTGTTTCTCTTTTAAATGTTTGTTTTAATATTGGTGGTATGCTCCCCACACCCCTTGAATAAAATGGTTTATTTTTTTTGTAAGTTCATAGTTCTTTTATGCATGACAATCATAACCAGTGGCATCTTCATGCTATAGTTTGGAAAATGCAAGTGTAAATGCATTGATCTATTTAGAAAGAGAGGGAAGATATTTCGCTTTGGTGTCGTTGGTTGGAATGTGCACAAGTGAGACCTTTTTTGGTAGGTTTCGAAGGAAACAAAGTTTATCTGGGTAAGATGACAAGAGCAAACCCCACGTTGACATGTTGTGAGTCATACCTATTTTTTTTATTTTTATTTTTTTTCCATAATAATCTACTGATATTTATTTTCAGGAATATATTGCCAAAATGTCCTTCTCTTCCCTCGTACAACTGTAGGTACAATTGTTCATTTTTATCAATGCGCACGTTGCATAAGAAAATGCCTTAAATGTTTGCATTTACTTTAAGATAATCATTTTTTTTCCTTTTTATAATTTATGATTTTTTTATTTTTATATTTTTTTGTAATGTTTACAGAACCTGAAAACCAGATTTATGCCAAGTTTGAAAGCTCCCAGCTAGCCTTACTTGAAGGTGTTTTATAATGGAACATCAAACAGACGAATTCAGGGTGTAATTTATTCATGAAACAAAACCTCATCCTTTTCATGGGAGATTGTGTTTGAACTCGCTAGTTAACTCATCGCCCTAGATCTTACGCTTTTTATTTGCTAAATTTCTGAAAATGAAGATTAGCAAACCTATATCTAAATTTTGATTGAGAAGCAAAAGGGTTACACGTTCACTTCCTAATTCCTATCCTTTATTATTTTCAAATTGGAAACGAAATCTGGGTGTTTTCTAACTTGCCATAAAGACTGTTGTGTTTTGTGTCCGTTGAGGGTGGCACTCACGCCCATTTGCCTTTCTCCTTGTAGGCATTTGTAGTCAAAACTCTTTTGGAATACTCACAGCAAACCTATGCTGATGCATCCTACAGTATACTCCTAGTATTTGGCCTCCTGATGACGGAGATTGTCCGATCCTGGTCTCTAGCACTTACCTGGGCTTTGAATTACCGCACCGGTTCTAGACTAAGAGGGGCAATACTGACCATGGCATTCAAGAAAATCCTGAAACTCAAGAATTTAAAGGAGAAATCCATGGGAGAGGTGGGGCAAGATCTTTTTTATGTTTGTGGGGCGGGTGCAGGTACTTGCATTAAAAATTGCTTAATCCCACAAAATTGTGTAATGTTGGCGAACGTTTAAGGGATATTCCACTAATTTTAATACTTAACTCTGCTAAAGCAAACCTTTTTCCTATTCCTTACTTTCCTACTTTTTTTTTGTAGTTTTTCCCATTTAACTGCCTGTAAATGTCTTCTGTGTGACCTAAAAAGAGGTGTTTTAAATCCGAAGTGCGGATAATTTTAGGATTACCCGGGTAATCCTGACATTACCCAAGTGTCGTTGGCGAAAGTCCAATATGACTTTATCCGGGTAATCTGCGAAGTATCCAGAGGCCTCTGGGTACTCTGGTTTTCTGCTGTGTTTTACCCGGGTTAAACAGACATTACCCTAGTGTTGCTGGTTAAAGTGCGATGTGCAATGAAACATCAGACTTTATCCAGGTAAAGTGCAAAGTACCCAAACGCCTATGGGAACTCCGGTTTTCTTCGGTTTTCAGCAGGTTACCGTTGACTGAATTCCGAGTATAAGGCTGGGGTCAGACCAGCGCACTTTTAACGTGCGTTCTGGCGCACATAATTACGGCCGCACTAGCAGCAAATGACGGGCAATGACAGCCAATATACGAAGTACGGTCGCACGAAAGTCCGGCCGCGCAACGCAAGTGGAAAACGAACGCATTTTTTCGAGAACGCCGAACCGCTAGTACGGACGTACAGAGTGCGCAGCTGCGGCATAGCGGTGTGTTTGCGTGATTAGGAGATGTCAGACACTGCTAATGTCCAGCCTACATAACGTCCAGACGCAAAAAGAGTTTTATTGACGATCCGAAAAAATCACGCACGAAAAATGCGCATCGTATGACCGTTTTCGCGCACTCCGTGAAAAAATACGTCAATTCGTTCGGACGCACTTTTTTACGTTCGCGTGTAAAAATGCTTTCGTTTGACCCTAGCCTTACCCGGGTAAAAATGCAAACACCTCTGAAGACAAAATAGTTTTTTTAACCAAATTGTATCCACAGTCACATACCACACTAAATAACCGTTACTCTGTGCGTTAATTGTCTGAAAATAAATTTATGTAAATAAAGGGATTATATAAAGAGTAACCTAATGGTTAGAAAGATCTATAATACATGACACATAATAAAGATCATGTAACTCTTTAACATTCATATAAGAAGCATATCCTGTTACTCTGTATTTTCATTATATCTGCAATACATTTTAATGTTTGTCTTTTGCCGTTTTCATTGATATTATCCTTAGATAGTAGCAAAATTCACTTTTACACAAGCCGGGATGGATGCTCTGCAGATTACCCAAGTGAAGCTGTGGATAGTCCTCTGATTGTCCGGGTAAAGCTTTAGACTTTTATCTGAACAATGACAAAATTCGGTTTTAACCACACGGGGTTGGATAGTCTGCAGACCATCCGGGTAAAGTGCGAATGTTTCAGCTCTTCCAGACTGTTACTCAAGGGCGGTTGGTTAGACCTAAGATTACCTGGGTAAAGTCTGAAATTTTTCATTTTTTTTTTTTCCAGCCTTAACTGGCGGTTTTGGGTAATGTCAGGATTACCTGGGTAGTTTTAAGATTAACTGCACTTCGGACTTTAACCGTGACATATATTCAAAACGGCACACAATTTGTGGTATATAACTGTGTACATGTGTGATAATAAAATTACCTGATTTATTTTCACTTTCTATTTGGTCAATTGCTTTTTAACACAGAGGAAAGCGATTTAAGCCGAAGCGTCTCCATATATATGACCGTATGTTTTATATTTATTGCCTTTCATCTAATAAATATTGGAGATTTCATTTTTAACCCTTTGCTGACCTCATTGCAATCATCTGTCTGACGTATTTACTACATCAGTTGGATACCACAACCAAAGAGTGTTTGGGCATTCGCCCATAAGAAAACACCAGAAGCGCTGTACAAGAGCCTATTTATCCAAAGACTCCACGTTCTGGGAGTGCAATCTCTTTTATCCTGCTGAGAGTCTTACAGATTTACGCTATGAGAGCGTCATCTCTGTCTTGTATTTTCTCTAAGCGCTTCACATCATAAAGAAGGGCTGAGGCGATACACTGGGCTCTGAGGAACGTACGTTTTATTATTGTAACTTTGCCATAGTAAGACATAAATAGGTGCCAATCTGCAATATTGGTTGTATGTTCTGTCCCTTTTTGTTTTTGCGAGACAACAAGAGGAGAAATAAGAAAGTACCAGCAACAATTTGAGTACTGTTCATATTTTTTTTCTACGAAAATTGCACTTTATGCACCCGCATGCACCAATTTGAATATCATGGATGTACAAAGTTAGTTAATGCAAGTTGTGCGCCATTTGGATATATTTGTTGGTTTCTCTTATATATGACAGTTTTTCAAATTTTTTTTTAGTGTGTTCTTATCCCTTCAGGCAGCATTCTTTTATCAGTCGTCTTTGTCACGGACTTTTGATTCACCATCAATTTTTCATTAATTGCAACTACACGTTCTTTTATTATTTGTGTTTTATGTACTAACCAGCCAGATGGTGTTTCCAGGTTCTATTCACATTTTGTTGAAGGGATACTCTAGTGATAAAACTGGAGGAGTTAAATGATAACCTCTAACCTTTCACACATTCCTCTAGTGTTTTACCCTGTAGTTAATGCAGAAAATTATCCTTTTACTCTAATACTGAGCTCCCTTAGTGCTCCACCGAACGTTAGATGCTACAGGTTTCCATTATATCGCAGCAGTCGCGAAACCTGATGTGGTTGGGAGGGTTGAATGCTCGAGCGAGCATCCAGCCAATCAATGGCTGTCAAAACCAACTCCTTGAACTATTGCCTGATATCCAGGATACTGTATTAGTGCTTTCTTGGTGTGGCTAATTCCCCTCCTCCCCCTTTTCCACTGTGATGACTATCTGCATTGAGCCCCCCCTGCCTATTCCTAAATATTAGCATATTTACCTTTCACCATGTCTCTTCAAGTTTGGCAGTTCAACACAACGAGTTTCTCTCCTTCCCCCGTTGGAAAAAAAAAAGAGGCTAAAAATAAAAAATTGGCTCTCCTGAAAAGACCTCCCATTTGCTATAAAGACCTGAGTCTTCACCCAGTGAAATGCATGGCCTTGGACAGGATAGATAGGAACCACTTCCCAACAGAATGTTATTGTTGGCCGCAGGTGTGTTTTCTTTTGGAATCAAAGGAATTGCAGCTAAAGGAAGCTAATGCCATGTTATTTTTCCACATAGAAATCCTATCTTCATATGGGCTTGTCTTTCTGGTTCACTCTGAAGTTTTTTAGAAAAACACAGAAGAATCATCTGGCTAAGTTATTTGGCAGATGATGGCTCTTTACAAATTATCTTCAAGGTCTTTCTTTTGATAAAGAATGAGGCTTTTGGAAACCGCTCCATAATCTCCTAAAAACTGATTGGAGAGAAGGACTATATCAGGATTTAAATTGGTGTTTCATTTTTGAAATAATTTACAATAATCGGGTAACGGACACAGCCCATATCTAATTTTTTGGAGTGTGAAGTAGAGGTAGTTGGAGTTGTGCATCTGTACAAAACCGATTTGGTGATGGAAAGTCATGTCGAAAAGCCTTCTTTTAGAATCCCTGGGTCCTCAGGACTGTCATCAGAGGCTTCTTCAAAAGTCTGAAATTTTAAAATATGGAGTGGAACTTTAAAGTCTTGGGCTACAAAAACCTGAACTGGTCATCCATGAGCCACTGGAATATTTACCAGCCAGTAAACAGACTTTGTGTGAATATCTGCAAAATGCCAGGTCCAAACACCTATTCTGGACTTGAAGAGTATTCAAATTTATCCAGTAGAAGTTAAGTCATGGCAGCCATGGGTCTTGAACACATTGTGCAACTTTCAGATCTATGTTGGATTTTCAGGACATTGAGATTTATTCCCTGTGGAATTCCAGTGTACAAATCTGGACTTTTTTTTCTTGCAGCTTGAAATCACTCTTGGTAAGGCTGTTAAGCTGATTATTACATAATGCCAGGAGGCAACTTTGCTAGTGTCTGACCTAATGCCAAAATGTTTTAATTTAGCATGTCAGAGTTGAATCTGGGCTGTTATAACACCACAGGTCCTTCAATAAAAACATGGGAGCAATGGGTCAAGAGTTTCCTGATCTAGAGAAGATCAAAGGTTGTCATCTTTCATACTGTAAAAATGGGGCCCAGACCCAAGCAGATCAGCTAAAAGTAGTTGCATCTGTATGTGTGTTTAGAATTAATCTAAATTAATCTATTTTTTTTTTTTTTTTTTGATTAATTGAATACAAAAATTTTAATCCGTACCAGCCCCGAGTGTTCAGACGTTTTCTCCACAGGAAGGAAGTTTGGAGAAGATGATACAATTGTTTGCTGCTCTTCTGAATCGGCGAGGAAGATCTGTGTTCTTCATCCCTTTGTGTACTGTGCACAAACCTGTCTCTTGGTGAACTTCTCTCTTCTTGTTAAAGAGCATTAGTCTTGCTCACTAGTAGGCAGTGCCATTACCAGTCTCCTGTAGGCCAGCTTTTGTGATCTCATCTGACGAGTAAGCATCAGCAGGTCTGGTCGGACCCAAGATGTGGTGCCCTGTAGGGAAGTATGACTAGTGCACTTTAAGGGAAAGGAAATCCAGCTACCAGACAATTTTTAAGTAATTCCCCAAAGAGAATTACCCGTACTCACTGAGAGATTAGTGAAGGGCATTCAAGAATCTGGATGCAGGTCTTATGGTGGTGAGCCCCCCCTGCACGTCATGGTAGTATTCCTGTTCTGGTTAAGGAAAGCTTTTGCCTCTGGTAATGTTTTGGTGTTTTCCTCAAAGGTTGATCTTTTTCTGAAGGCAACCTAATTCTAATCTGGGTTCTCTGCACATTCATTCTCATAGCCTAGTTTCTGTAAGGCATGTGTTATCTGATTTGAGATTTTACAATGCTGCAGTGTCCATTATTATGAGCTAAATATTCATACCAAAGTCTGCAAACGTTTTTCAATACCAGACTCTGCGGAGTTCAAACTCTTTGTAATAGAAAGGAAAAAATGAAAGCCATAGAAAATATCTAAATTACACTAAAGAAAACTTAAAATGTACACTTCAAATCTGACCTTTTTAAAAAATGAATCCATTTGTAACTAAAATATTAAAAATGAAGTTTGTGTGTGTGGGGGCATTGGTTTTCTACAGATAGATTTGAAATTTAAAAATCTGCAAATTAAAAAAAAATAAACTTATGATGACGTTTCAAGATTTGATCCAATGGCTCTTATCTCTATTTTCTAGCACACATCTCTTTGGGCATTGTATTCGTTATTTGGAGATTTCTGTTAACTTGAAATGTAATCGGTAAATTCAATTTATACTTTCAAGTAACTTGTTTATTTTTTGGCTACTTCTATGAAATTTCCACATTTGGCTTTCAACACAAATTCTTGATGGGATTCAGATCTGGTGATTGGGCAGGCCAGTCCAGGCAAATCTGGTTCTATACCAGTTTCAGTCATTGCTTGATGGCAAGAAGTCAGCATCACTAAGAAGTATTTAATCATTTAGGGCACCAATACACTTGCATTAATTTTTCCTTTAACAATAATTCAGCCTCCCAAAACAGGATGCAGCCATACAATACCAAATCATAAAATATTATTAGTTGTTGGATACTTCAAGGTTGCCTTGGTGCACCTGGCTTGTATACTTAACCTAGATACCCCCTTACATATGAGGTACCATTGTTTGCAGCAGCAATGTAAAAGGCAGACTCAACCTTTTTCCTTCTCTGCCATCGACCATTTTCAATGTTTCTTAGCCCACATTAAGCACTTTTTTTTTTCTTTCTTGGCAATACCACCCATCTGACAACAGCAATCGAGACTTGCAAGATCAATTTTTGCTTGAGTACAAAGACCGTATTTCTTGAATAGTTTTGGAGCCTGGATGTTTGTATTTCTGTATATTCCAGTGCTCATAACTTTCTAAAGCTGTCTACATAATTTGTAATTTCAGTTTAACTTACATGGCAAATGCAAGGATTACTAACCTTACAATTGCTACATGGTTTTTAAAAATTGCATACAAGAGTATGCGCAATAAAGCTGTTCTCAGTCTGTCAAACTTGTCCTACCTTTTCTATACCACTGCAAAATATGTTGCTGCTTCATAAGGTATTGTGGTATGGGCACCTCAAGCAAAATCTAGATGACTCCAGTTGAGATTTTCTAAACTGCCAGAATTTTGAAATCTAATGGATCTCATTTTACCTATAGATAGGCCTTCCTTGTTTAAAGACATTTGACTAGATTAACTTTTTTTACCTTACTACTTTTGTTTCAGCTCATAAATGTTTGCTCCACTGATGGGCAGAGGATGTTTGAAGCTGCAGCAGTTGGCAGTCTGCTAGCTGGAGGGCCAATCGTAGCCATTCTAGGAATGATTTACACTGTATTTATATTGGGTCCCACTGGTTTCCTTGGCTCTGCCATCTTCATTCTATTCTACCCAGCAATGGTAAGTAATGTGAGATCTATTTAATCCATTTCCGTGTAATCTTTCCATTTCTGTGTTGGTCGAAATGGCTATTAACTGAACAGAAACCTGAGCTGCTTATTTTTCATCTGAATAATCATTGTATAATGGAAAAAATGTCAAGCTTTCATTAAGGTATTGGCTATATTCCAAATATGCAAACAATATTTGAGGTTTGTCTAACATACAATACATAATATAAACCTATGATACACCACCAGGGCTCAAAATTTCAAGTCCCACGCTACTAACCAGGCCATAAGCGTTACTCGCCACCAGTTGCTCCACCTAACCCCTACCCAGCCCTTAACTCTGCCCCTAAACACCCCCCCTTAAATTATGGTATGAAATTACACTGTTAAAGGTTTTATTTAGAATAAAGTTACAAAAATAACATTAATACCCAGACATCAGACCCCAACATGTATACCCAGTCATCAGACCCCAGTGTGAGCAGAGTGAGGAGGCAGGGAAGCTCCTCTCCACCACCCTGCCAGTGACTGAGACGAGCTTGGTCAGGTTAGGCAGCTGATCCCTGCCACCATGCAGCCTTGGGAAGGGGGGCTGCGTGGTGGCACCACTGGAATATGCAGCACAAGATAATTTATTGTGCTGCCTGCGTGTGCGTTTTCACTCGCCCTCACTTAATTTCCACTCGCCAAATGCGAGTAGGCGAGTTGAAAGTTTGAGCTCTGTGATACACCATCAGGTCTATTCACTAAAAGGTGAAACTCAGGAGATTTGGCAGAAGAGAACAGTCGATTTGGAAAGTGATGGGATAAATGGGAGAATTTTCTGGTTTGACTATTTTGACTTAGAATTTTCACTTCACCTGTCAGTTCTCCTGAGTTTCACCTTTTAGTGAATAGACCTGTATATAGAATAAGCAAAGTCATGATCAAGCAGCGCAAAGGTTTTCCCGCCTCCCTCCAAAACTAGAAAGATTATTGTGGTAAAAGGTATGACTTGTTTCGAGTTGTACCTCTCACTTTTCGCAACATTTCACTGTGAATTTAACAAAAACTGGTTGAATTTAATCTTAGTCGTTTCTTTTTTATGGCTTACTTATGAGGTTGCCAAGAAATATTGGATTTCCATGAACTTCAGAGCATCAATAGATTATATAATTGCCAATTTTTCCTATTACATGATGGAAAGTTAGAATTTTAATAAGCTCTCGGATGCAAATATTTTCAATCTTTCAGCTTTATTCTCACAGCAGCAAGATAACAAGAACAAATTAATAGGATTAGTGGGGAGCTACCCTTTCCCAGGGACCCCTCCTCTCTTTCCCTAGGCCGCTCCTCAACCCCGTCCATAAAAGGCTAGTGTCGGAACAGCAAGTACTCTTGTGTGACAAACAAAATCCAAAAAACTTCAAAATCCAAAAAAAGAAACATCAGGGGAACCTAGCATGAAGAAATTAATCAAAAGAGCAGAAGAGGAACTTCACAAAGGAACTAACCTCAGGAAACAAAACACAACAAGAGAAGAAATTAAGAGAAACGTAACTGGGTGCTTAGTCTGACCCAGCAGTGCGACAACCAATACCCTCACTCAACAGAATGCACAAATATCTGATAGATTCAAGCACAACGCAGTCAAACCCAGGACATACTTGAAAACAAGAGAAATCTCAATGTATCCTTCCTGGTAAAACGCGTTCTCTAAAAAATAAAAAAAAAGGAAAAACACCCTATAAAACGAGGCAATTTTTTTTTATGAATACAGGAAACAAAAACATCTGAACAAATGGAAGGAGCGAAGCTGAGGAAAATACTAGCTTCGGTGTCCTTATCAAAATTCTGACTTTCTGTCGTGTAATAGGAAAATCCAACAGCACCGCCCCAGATGTCTAAGCGCTCCTGACCAAATGGGTGCCAAAATGAGAAACGTCCACACCTGCAAGATTCAGAATCCAACAAGCCCTCCTAGTCAAAGTAACAGAACACTGGCCTATGGGGAGGACAAAAAGAAGCAGATACACACTCGCCCTGAAGGGGCACAGTTTCAGCCTCAATTGTATTCTTTGTCCTGTTATAAGTCAACAAACACCTATCAGGGAAACCTGGGAGAAATACTTCCGAAATCCACATTTTAGTACGCCCTAGAAATATGAAGATGGACCCCCATCCGGAAGGAAATGTCGGACCTAGAAGTCCAGCACCCTGACGTCGCTAACCCTTTTAGAGGAACCAAACACAACTCAGAGCTGTCACTGCAGAAATTGTCTGCAAAGCTCATCGTGTTATCAGGCCAGGATTCCAAAAGGTGAAGAACTAAGCCAGCATCCTACGTAAAAGTAAATTGAGACATAGACGAGTTAGAAAGACGAATAGCCTGAAAAAGATGACAAACTAAAGGTTGTTGCCCTCGACACCCCAGCAAATCCAATGTCACCTGCTGAAATTGCCGAATGAAAAACCTTCATAGAACTATATGCCTTACCCGAATCAAAAACCGCAGCGATAAGCAAATCCAAGACGCAGGTCAAGGGGACAGAAAACCGATTTCTACTCCTCTACAAACACCAACCAGTCCAACAGTTCCAGGCAGACCTGTAACCCCTCGGGTAGCGGGTGGCCAAAGCTTCCTGCAACAAGGCCCAAGTCTGTGCCGACACTCCTGAGTCCTGCCAGGCAAACCAAAATTCGGCCAAGCAAGGAGAGACAACTGGCTGTTGGTCAGCAGTGGTTGAGGTCGGTCGTCCGGGTTCAACAACCGTTCCATGCACTGAGGCAGCAACCAGGGGTGTTCCAGCACCAATTCCAGTAGCGACTGGAGCCAGGGCTGAGTCAGCTATCGTGTTGTCATGAGGACAATCGTGATCGGATGGGTCCGTACAGGAATCCGGGTCCTTTACAATCATGGAGAACTGAGTAAACACGTAGTGTCGTCATGGGAGCCAAGGTTGCATGAAGGAGTCAGTGTCCAGGCCTTACGGGTCCAGGCTACAACTGAAGCAAGGAAACTTTGGTTTCAGACAGGTGAACAAATCCACCTCCAGAGGACCTCAGTGAGTGGCAGAGAAAACGGACATTGGAATCCATACGGTATCTGGACAGGGCCAGAATGAATTGAGCTTGAACAGTCAACCCTTGCAGAAATCCATGGTTCCCACAGCAATGTGGCCATTTGCATCACTGACTCCTTGAGCGAGGATCCCCCAGGCCTTTTATGTAATGAACTCCTGGAAAATGGTCCCATCTTCAGGAGGACTGAATGCTGGCAAAACCTCAGAGTGAAGAATTCTGCCATGCGTTACAGGGAATTGATGTGAGCATCTAGTTCTTGCATGGACGAATGACCACCCATCTCCAGCAGGCTGCATCGAGCAACTTGATGTCACGTTTCCACCTTCCAGCCAAGCCCTCTGGTGTGAGCGATCGAGGCCAGCTCTACCCTGTCAGGGTTAGCCATTCCGCCCTGTTCTGCTCCTGATCTGGCCTGGGATCACATGTTCTGTTTCCCTATTTATATATTGTAAGCAGTGCAATAGCTCCCTGCTCTTGCATGGGTCCAGTTCCTGAGAGTCTTGTTTCTTGAGGTTCTGCTATCTGTGTTTATTCTGTGTATGATCTAGGCCTGGCTCTGACTATTCTTTTGTCTGTTCCCTGCACTCTGTATTATTGATTTCCTGTGTACCAACCTCTGCTCGTTCAGACCTGCTCTCCTGGCTCTTGGTCCCTGCCATACAGCTGACACTCTACTCTGTCGTTTAGACCTTCTTGCATTCCCTGACTATTCTATATGTTTCTTGTGTCCTATTCTCTTGTCTCTCAGTATTTACCCAGCAGCATTATATAATCAGTCAGAGGCCATTGCAAGGACATCATCCAAGTCAGGATTCCCTGTGTTGTTGCTGGGCATATTGTCTTGTTGTCTCTTGTTAACTCCTTTTGTTAATGTTATTTTTTTTTCCTTGCCCTGTATAGCATTAGAAGGCCAGGACCTTGCCCCAGATCAGGGATTCCTCGTGTGTGTGTGTGGTATTCTAGTTCTGTCGTTCTTGTCCATGATCTGTTATATTCTGTGTGCTGTGTTCTGTATCCATGCAGCCAGCAACACACCTGCCTTAAGGGCTTGGCACCCTGTATAAAGAGCCCACCTTGGCTCACGCCGGGTGCCCCCGTTACATTTTTTGACCAACGTGTCTGGAACTATTACCTTCCCCTTTGGACTGTCCAGGTGATTGCCATGGGGGCACCAGGCGTGAACCAAGGCCCTTTTTATACTGGATATTTAGCCCTTGAGACAGGTTAGCTGCTGGCTGCATGGACACAGACCACAGCACACAGATACCAGACAAAATAAACAGAACTGGAACAGGAATGGCAGAAGAACAAGCCGAAAACGGAACAATATAGGGATCCCTAACCCTAAAATAAGGTCCTTGTTTAGCCCTCTGTCTAGGGAAAGGGAACCTAACAAGAAATAACACAGAAACGGCGAGGGTTAAACAGGATACAGCAAGACATTATACTCACACCCAGCAGCAACACCGGGAAACCCTGAACTGGGATGAGGTCCTTTCAATGGCCTCTAATATTAACTGAATATTGCTGCTGGGTAATACACAGAACAGGAATACAGGACACAGGGAACCTAAAATAGAATAGTCAAAACCAGAGCCAAAGGATCAAGAGCCAGGAGAGTATGTCAGACAAGCCAAGATCAGATACCAGAGCGGAAAGTCCAAAACAGCCAGGAATCGGTAGACGGAATATCAATACACAGAGTACAAGGATAACACAGAAGGAATGTCAGAACCAGGGCAAGATGATACACAGGATTACTGAGAAAAGATATAGCACCAGGACACCCTTCAGAAACAGAAACCCTCGGGAAACCAAAACCCATGCAAGAGCCAGGAGCCTCTGTGCTGCTTGCATTTTTATAGGGACAGGGTGGACCATGTGACCCCCCCCCCCGGCCAGAACAGCAGCAGGGGAATCCAGAAGCGGCACAGGGCAGGGACTGGCTTGGCTTCAGGAAGAGCTGACCTGTATCGTTCTCACCACCAGGGAGCATGGCTAGAACCGGTGGAAACATGACCGTGATTCAGCCACCAACAAAAATCTCGAACCGCCTCCTGCGTCAAATCAGACCAGAGTATGGGAAACCTGACCAGAGAAAACAGGCCTTCATTCTCTGGAGGGCAATATAATGATGCAGGGCTGGAAGAACTGCCAGTAAGCCTATGACCCCCGCCAAGGACCGGAGTGGCAGACCCTCAACAGCGAGCGCCCCGCCTTTTCGAATAGCCTTGGGATTCAGAATGCTGAGCGTCATGTCCACAGAGTTCACCATAAAACTCGAATTTGATCGAATATGTCAGAGCAGAGACCCTTCCTAATTGATCAGGAAGCCCAGTTCCTGGAGGAGTCGAATTGTCCATCCTAGATGCAATAGCTCCCTGGAGGGAGACACTATTAGGATGTTGTCCAATTAAATTAGGAGACACACCACTTTTGATCTCAGAAAATGTTTCAAAATCTTTGAAGAACCACAGTGCTGACGAGAGGCCAAATGGGAGACGTGTGACTCTCCACAATCGGCCACTCCAGGGGAAACTTGGCCTCATCTCACAGGGATTTCCAATTGTGATGGATAAATACACTATATTGCCAAAAGTATTCGCTCACCCATCCAAATAATTAGAATCTGGTGTTCCAATCACTTCCATGGCCACAGGTATATAAAATCAAGCACCTAGGCATGCAGACTGTTTTTACAAACATTTGTGAAAGAATGGGTCGCACTCAGGAACTCGGTGAATTCCAGCGTGGAACTGTGATAGGATGCCACCTGTGCAACAAATCCAGTCGTGAAATTTCCTTGCTCCTAAATATTCCACAGTCAACGGTGAGCTGTTTTATAAGAACGTGGAAGTGTTTGGGAACGTCACGTAAACTGACGAGCGGGGGGTCAGCGGATGCTGAAGCGCATAGTGCGAAGAGGTCACCAACTTTCTGCAGAGTCAATCGCTACAGACCCCCAAACTTCATGTGGCTTTCAGATTAGCTCAAGAACAGTGCGCAGAGAGCTTCATGGAATGGGTTTCCATGGCCGAGCAGCTGCATCCAAGCCATACATCACCAAGTGCAATGCAAAGTGTCGGATGCAGTGGTGTAAAGCACGCCACCACTGGACTCTAGAGCACTGGAGAAGTGTTCTCTGGAATGATGAATCGCGCCTCTCCATCTGGCAATCTGATGGACGAGTCTGGGTTTGGCGGTTGCCAGGAGAATGGTAGTTGTCTGACTGCATTGTGCCAAGTGTAAAGTTTGGTGGAGGGGGGATTATGGTGTGGGGTTGTTTTTCAGGAGCTGGGCTTGGCCTCTTAGTTCCAGTGAAAGCAACTCTGAATGCTTCAGCATACCAAGACATTTTGGACAATTCCATGTTCCCAACTTTGTGGGAACAGTTTGGAGCTAGCCCTTTCCTCTTCCAACATGACTGTGCACCAGTGCACAAAGCAAGGTTCATAAAGACATGGATGACAGAGTCTGGTGTGGATGAACTTGACTGGCCTGCACAGAGTCCTGACCTCAACCCGATAGAACACCTTTGGGATGAATTCGAGTGGAGTCTGAGAGCCAGGCCTTCTCGTCCAACATCAGTGTGTGACCTCACAAATGCGCATCTGGAAGAATGGTCAAAAATTCCCATAAACACACTCCTAAACCTTGTGGACAGCCTTCCCAGAAGAGTTGAAGCTGTTATAGCTGCAAAAGGTTGAACCCTATGGATTAGGAATGGGATGTCACTTAAGTTCATATGCGAGTCAAGGCAGGTGAGTGAATACTTTTGGCAATATAGTGTACCTGTCCTTAGAGAGTGAGGGGCTTTCTCTATGGCGCCCTTGCGGAGCATTTCGCATCCTCTGAGTAAACCAGAGAGGTTTGCTCCGATGTAAACAGGAAAGGGAGTCGTTGAGGCTTGTGTGTGCTCCTAATCTATCACAGAAACCCTGAACTGTATTCAGAACACACAAGGAAATCGGCCATGCCCACTTTGGGGGGAAATGATGGCGGCGACCTCCTATCCTTACGCAGGAAAAAGTCATAATCCGAGGGATTCTTACCTGTCAGATGTCCTGAGAGATGGGCATCTCTACTGGCCCATCCACCTCTGCCACGATCTGGAATGCTGTGAGGCGAAATACCCAGATGCCCTGGAGTAGAAGCTCTGGCGGTAGTAAATAAAAGGCCTCTGGAGGTGCGGGATGAACATTGCGCGTAAATACCTTTTCAGTTGAACGTGCTGCAGCCAGATGGTTTGGAGAGCAACTTGGGTATTGAGAGAAAACGAAGATGGTCGACAACCTGAGAGACTATGGGAAATCTTGCAAGAGGAACGCCAGCTGTACAGAACGCAGGAGAAATGTTTCGCAGCAGTGAAAAGGTGCGGAGGAAGGACACTCCATGGGAACACGAACACACACACACACTCATTAACTAAACTCAGACTCTCTTGGATGTAGTGAGCAGACCTGTTGGCCCTGCATAGATCACAAACTTTAGGAAAACTCAGATCCAGAGTGGTACAGGAGCTGACCTGCACAGTTATAAACGTGCCGGGCTAGTCCTCCATGCAGAAACGTACCATAAACTGAAAGAAAAGTATTACGTATCTCGCTGTGAGCAGCAGCAGGAAAGAGAACCTGATGTTCCTGCACTAGCTTTCTATGGACTAGGTTGAAGGGAAGGGTCCCTGGGAAAGGGATGTTCCCCACTAGTCCTATTGTTAACCTTTTTTTTATTGTTATCTTGCTGCTGTGAGGATAATAAAGCTGAAAGAGATTGCAAATATTAAGCCTCCGAGTCGTGTGTTAAACTTCTATAACCGTTGCTTAAATAATGTACTAAACAAGTATTCTATATCTATGTATTACCCCAAAAGTTTAAAAAAATCTGCAGCTTGCCATTTTAAGCAATCTCAGACTTCCAGTACTAGGTGAGAAGCAATGTTCTTGGATGAGTTTAGGTACCGCTAATCAAGAATGCTAATTTTGTGTAAATTTTCTTTAAAACTTTCCATTCTTTCAGATGTTTGTATCCAGACTTACTGCTTATTTCAGACGCAAATGTGTATCAGTCACAGACGAACGGGTACAAAAGATGAATGAAGTCCTAAATTACATCAAATTTATTAAAATGTATGCCTGGGTAAAGGCATTCTCTCAAAATGTACAGAGTAAGTGTTGACTGTCTTGTCATTTGAGAAAAGTAATGTAGTGAGACTTTACTTTTACAGCAGCATGCTGGTAAATCTGTGCACCGTCCTAGTGCATGGATGAATTGAATTTATCTCTTTGGGACAGTCTAAGCAATAGAACACCTCAAACCACGAGGTGGTTATTTGCAAGATAGGAACTGATTGTAAACTGATGATAGAATTGTAGTGAACCCCATTAATAAGAGTGAAAAAGCCCTTGTTCCAAATATGTTTGAAAGCGCTCTCAATCCTTCAAATAATTCCCAACTTATCTTTTCACACCCTAAAACATGTTTTTATATTGAAAAACATTTTATTTTATAAAACCCTACATCCCTACCCATTTTTAATGCAGTGTTGATATAAAGAAACAAAATTGCCAATGAGACCAGACTCCTGTCACCCAATATTAGTCACCCAATATTAATAGGAGTGGTAAGGGAAAGTTAACATAATTACATAAGATTTTCTTTGTGCTTAAACTAAGTCAGAATTTCAATACAACCTTGGAGGCTATTTTGCATTGCTTTTCTTCCAAGCAGTAACAAATGCTTTAGAAACTGTTCTAAAAATGGTAGTCTAGAAAAAAAGACAATCGTCTCCCAAATAGAGCAATGTATCCCTAAAAGAGTCTCTACAGGTTTCCAAACATAATTCACGTCCTTTTCCTTGGCTGTAAATCATATCAGAAGATGAATGGAAAGTCTGAATCGAACAGGTAAACTAGGAAGAATGCAAATCCTCAGTGGAACAGAAATCGCTGACTCAACTTTGATGGCATCAAATTGATAATGAAGGACCATGCGGAACATTAAATAACTGCTGAGGTAGTCATGAAGAAAACTAGAGATCTGCCTTTCATAGAAGAACTATCCATGTGGTATCCCTGAAAGAAACAAACCGACTAGAGTTACTAATTTGCAACAAAAGGCAATGCATTATAAGCATGGCTACACAATATACACGTACCGGACATCATGACCGTAATTTTACTAAACAAAACCAATGGGGGTGGGACAGGTTAAAACTTTAAAACTTTTCACTGTTTTATTAATTAAAATTGTAACATGAATACAAAACCTTAAAGTGCAAAACAATATCTTATGAGAGATATTGTAACCACAAATATTGTACAGTGGTTTTTCTTATTTAAATTACATGCAAAACTGTGCAAGAACAGAATTCCTGCAATAATAATGAATATATTACAGTAGACCGCAATAACACGTGTTTTATGTATCTCCTTAAGACCTTCTCAAGACCGTTCAATCAGCTTGATTCTTTATGGTCTCTTTATATATATCTAAAAAAAAAAAACAACAATGTTGTAGTATAAAAGGTGTTCTTAACGCCTTTTAGACTTGTCTAGTCTATAAGAATCACGCTCGCATCAATCGGAGCCTTAAAAGTCTGGCTCTGGTTATTTCCGCATGCACTCAGTAGGGCTGACTTCCCCTCTTCACATTCACGGAGTGATTATATGGATCTCCACCAAATGGACAGCCAATTAGAAGATGCTTTGTAAACAGAAGAGAAGGCAACAGAACGTTCTGGGGCTTAACTTGGTTAATGTCTTCCTGCAAGAAACCAGACATAACTTGGGATTCACCGGAAAATAAATCTAATCAACCAATGGGATGGAAGCCTTTGTCTAACGTGAAATCTTAAAGAGCTCTAGAAAAACTGCCTGGAAATCCAGAGGGCGAACATCGCTGATCATCTTAACGGAACGAAGACAAGATGCTAAAGAAAGTAATTCACTGTCTGTCCATGTAGGCAAAATGTTTAAAAGGGTTGTGACCTCCCAGAGTATGGAATTTCTTCAATGGAGTGTGAGAAAGTTGGTTTTTCAGCAACCTACAAGCAAGGTGACTTCCAACTAGGACATCCTGAATACTGACATAGAGGGGCGTGGCTGGCTCTGCATGGGAGAAGACGTGCTTTTGTGGAGCTCTGCATGATTCTCCTGATACAAGGGGGTTTTTAGCCTGAGTTTCTATGTGACTGCCCACCAGTGGAGTCCCTGCACGGCTGGCCATTACGGGGATTGCTCCGGGGCCCGTTCTTGTCCCCCCCCCTCTCCGGAGCACAGCCGAGTATTTTGCTGTAAACCCCCGGCAGACCTGACCGGCCGTCGGCCATTTTGAGGCCTAAGCTTGGACTCCTCGCTCATTGTCCCTCCTGCTTCCCCCTGCAGAGAGAGCCATCACCCCGGGAGCCTACTATTCGCAGGCTGTGAGGATGGAGGGCCCCCATCCTCCAACTGCACTTGATGTCCCTTGGGTGGGTAAAACGGAGCGACGCTTGGAGCGGCGCGATTTGACGCACCCCCCACCTGCTGGTGGAATGGAGGCTATGTTTGTGGCCCTCAAGGCCTGCCTGACACAGCTGCCAGGGAACGAGGAGACGCCACTTACTCGAGGCGCATGGCGACGGCTTATGGAAGTGATGGGAGTTGGACGGGAGACTGCAGAGGAAGAGGAAGCTTCGACTGGCGGTGTTCCTGGTGGAGGACGGCCTGCTGTTGTCCTGCGCAGCTGTGAGGTACCGGTGAGAGCGGTGACTAGAGTTCCGTGGGAAGAGGCTGGTGCACCAGATGGCAAGATGGAGGAGTTGTTCCCACTGCGTGTCTCGGGAGTACCCGTATGCTGGGAATCGCATGTCCGGGTGGAGCCGGCGGATGTCCTGGTGATGCCTCCTGGTGCCGACCAGAGCCTAGTGGCAATGGAGTTCCCCCTCGTCTCCATGATGACAGAGATTTTGTTTTGAGCCTCTCCTGCTGTCCCCCGCTGTTGCACAGTCTGCGGCCTTGTCCCAAGTTGCTGAATACTGACATGGTCTGCTGATGTGGCTGAATGAAAAGCTTCATTATTCGGTAAGCTTTACCCTGATGGGAAGAATGGAAAGAAAATTGAGATTATCAAAAGGGCAGAAGCCAAATAATCAGCCAGTCTATGGTAGACTACATTCTCCAGGCAGTGTCCCAAGACTGAAATGTACCTGTTGACTATGCCTTTTGGATCAGCGCAGACAAGCTTTGTGACTTGCCCTCAACAAACCAAAGTCGTCAGAAAGCCGCCATGTGATAAGTTTGTTTTTCCCTGACAGCAGTAGATTAGTTTCTCCACCTAAGCTAAGTAGCAGGTCTGAGGGCAGGAGCTGAGGGTAGTCCTTGGCGAAAATCAGTAGTTGAAGAAATCATGGCCGGGTCATCCAAAATGAAGCAACCAGGACAACCAAGACCAATGTAGATTCTCGAAAGCATTACTGATGTTTTTAACATTTTTAAATTTGTTTTGTAACTAACCACAAATGAGAGAAAGCAGAGTCGAGTCCTGAAGGAAGAAATCTTTGGTTGCCGTTGAAGAGCTTTGGTCTCCAGCTGAAAAACATGTCAAGTTATTTGCACACAAAGTGGTCAAAACGGAACGGACATCAAATGTCCTGAAATTGAATAAATTGTGCACATGCACATTTCGATCATTGTGGTCCAGCAGATATGTGGAGTTCCAATCCGCACCTATGTTGTGCAGAATGGACAGAGATGCCTTGGCGGAGGTATAAATGCTAGACTTTTTTCAACTTCTATATCTGCAAGGGTCTTTCTTCTGGGGCCATCAAGACGGTTGAGCTGTATTGGACCGCTGTGAAATTGTCAATGTGTAACAGGATGCATCAGCGATCAAAACCCTCTAGGGGAAAACCTTCAACGATGAGCAAACCTGTTGGGATTCCAGCGCATTGATATGAAAGTGAGCCTCTGCTTGAAACGGTTTTCTTCAGGTTGTAAGCACTCTGCATTGATCAAACTAACTGTTGCAGGCATCCGATTCGGAGAAGAGATCTTTGAGAAAATGGGAAATCGCTTCCCCATTTTACTTGTATAATTAATAGGCCTTCAAACACTGCAGAGAGCGATAATGTAACAGAGCTGGTGAATGTTACTGAAGGGGGCAGCTGATGTGCTGTTCCAGAAATATCTGTGACTGGACCTTCAGGAGACCATCATCCAGATGTATTACCAGCTGAACTCAATGGCTTCAAAGGGCTTTCACAACATCTTTCATAATTTTCTTAAAGAACCAGGGAGCGGGCCTCAGACTGTACAAGAGATGTGAGAAACTCAGGTTTTTGAAATTCCAGTCTCCCAGATGCATTGGTACTAGGGTTGCAACTAACTATTATTCTCATCGATTAGTTGATCGATTTTAATCGGATAAAAAAGAACATTATGTAAAATAATAATAATTAAAATCAACTCCTGCTTTCCCCTTTTTTTTCATAAACAATTTGAGTAGTGTACATAACTTACGTACGTACATATGCAAATTGCATACTTTTCACACACGAAGAGCACGACCACCTGGTCACAGCAATGGATCGATGCTATGTGCGGGGCTTAAGTCCATGTCTGCTTTCTCCCCAATTGAACGCTGCTACGAGAGCTCAGATAGACATGATGAGGTCAGTATGAAAGTGGGGTGAGTAGGGGGCACTCCACGCAGCCTGATCACTTAAATAAGCTAAAGTGCTCAGGGTGCAAACTGAGTGGAGAGGGTCTGTAGGTGGAAGGGGGCGAGTTTGGGCAAGGGACTTGACCCACGTGTAAGAGGGAGTGGGTTTGGGCAAAGGACTGGACCTGAGTGTGGGACAGTTTGTGGGATGGAACCAAGTGGATGGAATGGAAACTCCAGACCAAAGAGGGGGGAGGGTGGGGTAGTGGCACAGGACTCCAGCTTCAAGTAAGGATAAAACACAAGCCGTACAGTGCTCATACCCAGTGGCAGTATCCCAGGGATTGTGTTCTAGCGCTGCTACAGTTGTAAACTGAATTAAACCAAACTGGTTATGTCTGACATAAACCTAGAACTAATTCATACCAAGTAAAGCAGCAGCACGTCTTCAGCAATCAATTCCGAAGCAGAGTCTGAGGTTATAACATTTAACTCAGTCTGACAGTGTGTGCTGTGCACTAATCAATTAATCGACACCGATTAACCGATGCTGAGATTAGTTGACAACTATTCTCATTATCGATTGGTTGTTTCAGCCCTAATTGGTACTGTCAGGTTTTATATTGTAAATCTGTTTGGCTAAACAATCCCCTTGAAAAGCAACTCCCTAAACGTGTGCATGCTCTCCATCTTGAAGTGGTGGCAACAAATTAAGGCATTTCGTGGTTTCAAGTTTGACTGGATGAAATGAATAACTGAATTGGTTATTTTAACCTGAATGTTACAGAGGGAAAATAACATAAGCACAGGAATGGTTGACATGGAACGGATACTCTATTTTTAAGAATCCCTGTTGCAAACTCCCTGGGGTAAATTCAGGGAAAGCAACAGAACCAGCCCCGGGGAACTCCAGGATGTGGGCCCCAGTGGTGAACAGCACCTCACTTGGGGAAAAACACTGCAGAAATCACATGGCGAGTAAACCAAACAAACACAGAACACTTGCGGTAGACTGTGTAGCAAAGACTTATGAAAACTAACATAAGGGGTTAATCCCTCAGCATTCTCAAAAGAATTGCCAACAAACACAGAATAGAAACCTACAGGGTTATTCAGAGAGAGGTGAAAACCAGGAGAATGACTGGAGAAGGGAAAATTCTAGGTCAAAATAGCTGATTTGGAAAGTGAGATAAATGGGAGAATTTTTCTGGTTTGGCTATTTTGACCTAGAATTTTCACTTCTCCAGTCATTTTCCTGCTTTTTACCTCTCTGAATAACCCTGCTAGTGTACTCAGTTTGCGAGGAGCAGCAGGAAAGTGAAAGAGTGTTACTTTGGACACTTCTAATAATCTCCTGTTTGTAGATTGATTGCTGTTCCTGTTTGGGGATCTTGTCTTGTTATGTTTAGCACAGTTTCTAATGCATGTGTTGCCACTGTGATAAAGAAATGCAAACTAGGTGCCTCCAAGCATTGTATGAAAATGTAACATTACAACAGACTGCTGAGAGCCGGCAGAACTGGGTGAGGGCTCTGGGGTCACTTAAGTAGAGAAAGATAGATGTAATTTGAATATTCTGTAGACATTATGTCCACATACGGATATGTTTGTATTCTGTGAAAGCGGCTTTGCTATCAGTCTGGTTATGATTACTACAAATAACCTTAAGCAGTGTGTGTGAACATTTTTTTTTCTAAAACCGAAGGTCATTTCTGGCTGGCATTAATGCAGATACTGTTTGAAATTGTGCAAGATAAAGGACACCAACTAGTGTCTGCAACATTTCATCCCAACAATATTTATGTGAGGAAGGCATAAACTAAAAACGCGGAAATTTACATGGTTAGAGTTGCAGCAAGTTCTGCAGTGCGGTTTTAAAAAGTAAAATCTATGCTTAACACTTTTTTATATGCTTTAACAAAAGCACTTGGTATTGAAAGGCTTAATGGCAAACATCAGGGGAGTTTATACAGAATTGCTTGACAAATGGAGATTTGGAGCTTCTAGCAAAATCCGTCTTTCACCCACATATTTGGCATTCAATTTCCAGTTTTTTGGAATGCAGTTCTGCCTACCACTTAATGTGTCAGTCTATTATTCCATTGCAAACAGGGCCACTTTGAAGTTCATATTTTGGGGGGTTTGCTATGGGCAGCTTTCTAAAATTGTGGAAATATAATTTAATATGCATGGAAATCTTTCTTTTCAATAGACTTTTAAAAAATAAACCCTACTAATTATTATGTGAAATAATGGATATAATGTATCCCATGCCTTGTTTTCCTCTTCCTTCCCATATTTATTAGAGGAAGATGTATTACACTGAAGTTTACTATTCGTCCAGTATATGGGGGTGGGGGGGGGGGGTTTAAAGCTTTCTTTAATCCTCTCATCGTGGAATTTTGATAGACCTATATTTTTCCAGTAATTTAGCTTTTTTTCCCTTTCTGATGGGTACCACCGTGTAATACAGCTTCCTCTGACATTTGTGGGTGGGAGGAAGACTGTATACATAATGGATAGAAGACTCAGAGGAATTAAGCCTGTGCAGTAGGGAAGGTACAATACAGCTGTGACATTGTTCATGTAATCTTTATTTTATATGGAAAGATATTCAAATCCGTATAAATTCTAGGTAGTTTCTATGCTTGATGCGAAGTTATGAAGTTCATCCTTAGAGTTGACAGCTCTGATACGGCACATGTTGTCACATTAATGCAATGCACGTATTCATTTGTAGTTGTGATTTTACAAAGTTTTCAATATTTTTTTCTCTAGTAATTCGAGATAATGAAAGGAAGATTCTGGAGCGAGCAGGATATTTCCAGAGTATCACAGTGGGAATTGCTCCCATTGTGGTGGTTATTGCCAGTGTGGTGACCTTTTCCACGCACATGATGCTAGGATATGATCTTACTGCAGCTCAGGTAGATATATGGCTTTTGGTAAATTTCCCTACTTGTGCTACTTGCACACATTAAAATACTTGCATAATATATCTGGCAATAGTACTTTTTTAAAATGTTATTTATGTGACCTAGTTATTGTAAGACCTAGAAATGTTTTTACTTGCTCTGTGTAAGTAGGGCTTTTCTTGTAAATCCCCAAGAGCTAGTATGCTTTGGTTTGTTCATAAAACGGATTTGAATGTAGTAAGTGATCTAAAACTAGGTGTTTATTTAAATATTTTGTTTACTTCATAAAGGCATTCACAGTTGTCACCGTCTTCAACTCTATGACGTTTGCGCTTAAAGTGACTCCCTTTTCGGTGAAGTCCCTGTCGGAAGCTTCTGTGTCCATGGAGAGGTTCAAGGTAAGCATTGGTGCATCTGGCTGGGTTCAAGAGTTTGCATGGTGGTAGACTGATGCCTTTCCTGAGAATGTCTGCTTTTTTTTCTTTTGTGTTTTTGTTTTTTTTGTTGTTTGTTTGTTTGTTTTTGGGCGATATGTTATTAGGGTATTTTTGGCAGCACTGCATGGCTTTCTTCATAAACTGTCACTCCAATTTTGTGATTATATGGATTTTTTGATCTAACAAGAATATTCTTTGTATGGGACTGCACATGTGCTGGCTGCCTCTGAGATCTTCACTTTTCAGATTATAACATGAGTTTGGATACTTTCACTTCAGATGTGTCTCTTTATACTCATATGTTTTTGTGCTTAATCAGTCTTTAGGTTTATGTACCTAGCATTTGTCTTGCCAGTAAAAGTAACAATGGAGCAGGCAGAGGGACGTATGGGCTGCTGTAAAGGTAACGTAGGCCCGGCCAGAGCATACCAACTCTAAAGAGAATAATTTAACAGAGTTATTCGTAATTCAGATCTAGTTAATGAAATGAGTAGCACAAAGTGAATTCTGGTTATTGCCACAAGTGGGCCTTTGAACTAGTAGATGTTAAAGGTTTTGCTTTAATGGTTCAGGATGCTCAAGGTTGAAGCTACCAACAAAGTGTGCGATTGTTGCATCACTTGCTGTAGAAACCCTTCATGGTACATACTATTGTGACAATTGGTTTGTCAAGAAAAGTCAGTCATAAGGATTCTATTAGGTTATAAAATGGGGATTTTCGGACTGCATAACTTTTTTTCCTCCTTCGGAGGTTTTTGATGTGCTCATCAGCTGCCTGTAATTGCGTTTGGGACCTGATTCCTAATTGGTAGCCAGCTAAAACTGTATAGACCTTTTCAACTCTGACGTTCAAACGTATATTTTTCTTATTTTTATTAATGACATCCGTAGCTCAGTATACCTAGTAGTAAGCAAACCACCTTGTGTGCTTGTTTATGTGTTTGGGTCCTTGTCTGCTGGTGCATCATCTACCAGTGCTCAACGTTGGGAGGGGTGGTGTTTGTAGTATTGCAAATGTTCCAGGGCCTCTGTTATCTGGACGTTGGTTGATTCTAATGAGCTACCTTTTGCTCCGCAGCCGCTTCCTTCCACTATATAGCCTGATGTTTTTGCTTCGTGCGTGCCCTAGACCTGACCTGCTGTCTCATCTTTGCACCTCTCTCACAACCTCCTATCAGAGTTTATTTCTAATGGAAGAGGTTCACATGGTAAAGAAACAGCCATCCAGCCCAAACCTCATCATACAGCTGAAAAATGCCACATTAGCATGGGATTCGTCTCATGCCAGCACCCAATGCTCACCGAAAGCTACCCCCAAACTGAAAAAAGAAAAGAAGGGGGCAAAAGGGAAGAAAGAGAAGGCCAATCTGCAGAATGAGGGACCCCAGGCTGTTCTTGCAGAACAGAAAGGACATCTGCTGGATAATGATGAGCAACCCAGCCCTGATGAAGAGGTCAAAGACCTGCCACTTTCAAATGTGAGACTTCAAAGGGCCCTTTACAACATTGACTTGGATATTGAAAAGGTAAATCTCTTTCCTACAGTCTGGACATTGAGAATTGAAATCCTTTTTTTAAAAATGTTCTTGTCCTTGAATCTCATTAAACCATTTTCTTTTTTCCAGGGAAAGCTAATAGGAATATGTGGCACTGTGGGAAGTGGAAAAACCTCCCTGATATCTGCGATCCTGGGACAGGTATGTTTGTTATAATTGAATTTATGCGTTTTAAGTTCCAACTCAATATCAATGGAAATCCGTACTCTAGCCACTATGACCACTGAAGTAGTCTTGGTGGCTAGAGTCCTGCATCCCATGCTGGCCCCCTCCCTTCCCGTAACTTTGTAGGGGCAAGTACGTGTTTGCCTAAACTTTACACACATGGTTTTTGTGATCTAATAATGCTTAATTTGAATGAACTATTCAGTTGGGTAAAGCAGCATGCTTTCAACACTTAAGGTCATGCTACCATATTGAACTTGAGGCATCTCCTTTCAATGCCGGCTGGGTGGAGTAGAGGTAACATCACTGCTCTATAACTGTGGAGACACAGGTTCGATCCCAGCTAGAGCACCTCTCCAGTAAGTGTCCTTGGGCAAGACACCTAACGGTACATACTCACCACCCAGGACATACTTGAAAACGAGAGAAATCTCCATGTATCTTTCCTGGTAAAATCCTTTCTCAAAAAAAATGTTGCATTGAAGTACAAACAAAAAACAAAATTTGGCATCCGAAGACTCGTGTGCATACTACGTTTAACACGGGATTAGTGTTCTGGTCAGGGAGCTACAGAATGCTGAGATCTCACTCCGGTCACCCTTCATTACTATGAAGAAGCTAAAAGGATCAGCCTCCACCCTCATTTTAACAAAAATCTCAACAAACATTGCTGCTGCATTACAACAGCCAGAGAGTATGCAGAATACAGGGGGAACTCTGGGATCATTCAGTTCTGTACAGAGATAAGATTCAGGGGGCTAGAATTGGTGAAATCCCCTCTGCAGTACAGATACACAGTGTTACTGTAATTTTCACATAAGGCATATTCAGAAAGCAAAGAAGTTGCACCCAACTGTGAATTTCACTGTATGGTGCATTTTCAGGGCAGATCCTCTATTCAGAAAGCTGTCATTTCGCCAAATACTGAATGAAATATGGTGCAAATTGCTGCATTTAAGCAATCTTCGACGGCAGCCTGAAACGGACGTCATTGTGCGGACTTCAAGGATGTCAGACCGCTCCGGGATTCGGTCCTGAGCGGATGGGATCTCCCCTTTTGCTGCAGAGACCCCGTGATGTGTGGGGGAGGGTGTTTTTTTATTTGTGGGGTTTTTTTTGTAAAAAATTTGAGTACATTTGATTCCCAATTTTTTTATTTAAATTCTGTAACATACCTTTTTATTTTTGAAAGGAACTTTATATTATTTAGACACATTTTTATTGGTTTAAACATCTATTAGAAGAATAGCAGAGTTTTAGGGGATTTGTTTTTTTAAATATATATATATGCAGTTCGGCGAACAGGCATCCTGTGGTGAATAGTGAATTAACCACAGGCGCACAAATTTCTGTGCTTTCTGAATAATTCTTTGTCGTGTCCATCTCCCGCCTCCTTTGTCGTGTCCATCTCCCCCATCCTTACACCTTCTTTTAAATGGCTTTCTTTGAGCCAGCAACTGGAGGGATTTGCTTCCACCCGTTGCAGCATGGAGAGCTGGGAGGAAGTAACGTTAATTGATCACTTCCTCCTAGCGCTTGAGTAAAGACTGCTGGCTGGGAGGACACAGGTCCTAGCGTCTCCCAAAGTGACGGAGGAGGTGCAGGCGGATAATGGATGCTCTGCGTAAATGCATTACGGCATCAATTTGCCCTATTTCCCAGCGTGGCAACACACCCAGAAGCCTGCTGCCGACACACTGTTATCGCGGCATCACTGTTTAGGAACCTCTGTTCTAGAGTCTTTCATCTCAAAAGAATTTGTGTGAAGGCTGAAGGAATATAGGAAACCCTAAAAATTACAGAATTTAGCTAAGTATGACGGGAAGTTAGAATTTTAATAAAGTACTCAGAGGCGAGTGTTGCACCATGGTCTGGAGCGAGAAGGGAAGAAGTAGGAAGGTCGCTGGTCGGCCCCTGTGGAGCCATCTGCATAGAGACCGGAGAAGGAACGCAAAAATTTTGCCCCGAGACCTGCCAGCCTGAGCAAAAACACTAGGGGAAAACACTTTCTTGAGAGAGTTAGTGGCTTTCTCCATAGTAGTGAAGGCGTCCGAGTATTTGGACATATCTTTCAAAAAGCCTTTTCCAAACAAAAAGCCTTTAGCTTTGGCACCATCTGCGACTCCTGCCAGCTGTGAGTCCATCTTTAGCAGAATACACTTGCGTCGCAAAAGCCGCATTAGTATTGCCTAGGAAAGCTGGGGATCTCTGAACCCAGTTAGTGACATTGTTAGGGTCGAGGAGTGTGACAGATGATTTGGCCTGTTCTGCCACATCGAGAAGCTTAACGAGGGGCCCCGTGGCATCCAGGAGTTTGTCCTGGCAGGTGTGAAATGCTTGGTCAATACCCGTTTCAGGGACCACCCTTTTAGGTGTAGCAAATTCAATAAATTTTTGGTCAATTTCAGGAGTGATGCAAGTTTTTGCACATGGGAGAGTGGGACCCACTCGGCAGAGCAAGGGTGAGACCGATCCTCTGGCCAGAATAATGGGTTGCCCTGTGGGTCATACTCATAGACAATCCCTGGTTGAACCGGGGCTTCCTTGTCAGGCGGGTATGTATTCAGAATTTCGTCCTATGAGGCGTAAACCTCAAGAGAATCATCCACATCCTCTTCCCATTCAGATGGGGATTGATCATCAGGGGGATGGCGGCCCCGAGGATGGGATTGGGGAGCGCAGGTCTGCTGCGTTTAGCTCGGTCCCTGTCATAATCGATTGATTTTTGTGTACGCTTGTGTGGTGCTGAAGTGCTCGCTGTTGCATCCCCTGGCAGTGATGCGGGGATGCCAGCCCCTCCAGCCACATTGCTCTGTCTCTTAGCGGGCTGTGTCCCCTTGGCAGTGGCCATGGGTGGCCTCACCGCAGTGAGAGTATCGTCCGAATCAGTTCCCGGGACTGCCGGGGTATCGTCAGATTTAGCCTCCGAAATGACCTGTTGATTGTTTGAAGAAATCTGACAGTGCTGACACGGCCTTAAACACTGCATATTCGATCGAGGCCTGCACCTGTGGATCAAGGGACTGGGGCACAGCAGAAGCTGAAAGGTTGGGACCCATGGAGAAGGGGTTAGATATACCAGCCTGTTCATAAACGGAGCTGCCCTGTGGGGAGCCGTCCTCGGAGTCGGACTCCTGCGCAGAGGACGAGTGATGGGAGGCCTGGCGGGTCCCAGCTGGCTTTGATCGCGGCATGGCAGCGTGTGAGTTCACTGACAGGCAGATAAATCAAGTGGTGCCGAAAGAACAACACGCGGGTGCCGTATGCGCATGCGTCCCTCCGCCTAGCAGAAGGCCAGAGACGCGCGGCACACGTGTCTGAGTAAAAACAGACGTGCTGTGAACAAACTGCTGACTGGCAACCTCCGAGGTGAGGATCACAATGAATAAACAAACCCTGCAAACGCTCCGGACACCTTAGGTGAAGTCAGGCGCCCGGAAAACAAGCACACAGTAGAATACACAGGAGAAAAAGTTAAAGGTGTATACTTATCTCCAAGCAGCAAGAAAAAGAGGACGTTTGGAGGAGGGGCAGATCCTTTTATGTTGTAGGACAGGATGATGGACTCGCTCATGTGTAAGAAGGGGTTGGGGGTCAAGACCATGTACACTGAATGTTTTCTTTGTATTTCAAACATTTTCATATGTTTTCATAGTTTTTATCTTGCTGCTGTTTTAATAAAGCAAGAAAATGCAATTGCAACAGGAGCCTCTGAGTCCGTGTATTAAAATTAGCAAATTGATATTGAATCTTCTTGAATATCTCAGAATAACAGTCATTCTGAATGGTTGCTAGTTTTATAGAAATAGAATATTTTTTCCTGCAAGAGCTTGGTAGTGAAAAGTTGTATTGGTACTCCTTATAAATACACATTCAAAGTTATTTCACTCTACACCTGACTAACTATAAGCTTAACCTGAACTCTACTCTGGTAAACTTTCCAACTCCATAGATTTTAACTGCTGTAGAGCATACCAGTGCCATGGGTAATTTCGAATCTTGGTCTGAAACGTTTGGTTTGATAATTGACGGTCATGGTTTTAAAGTGTCTAACAGGAAGAAAACTCGCTACTCTTGTGTTTATTGGTTACGCTCCTTTGCTTTTCTTGCAGATGACACTGCTGGAGGGTAGCATTGCTGTCAATGGCACATTTGCTTATGTTGCACAACAGGCCTGGATATTAAATGCCTCTTTCAGGGACAACATCCTGTTTGGAAAGGAATTCGATGAAGAAAGGTACATTTATTTATTTATTTTAAGGTAAAATTTCAAGTGGTAAACCCCATGATGTCCTCTGACAACATTAAGGAACTTCTGTGGAAAGAAATATATTAACATTATTATCTGTGTAAATATCATTTTAAGCCTAGGCAGTTTAGTAAATACAATGTCATGAAAATATTATACTTGTAACCTGTGCTGATTTATTTTCTCAAAGCTTTGCTTTCTGTGACTTTTTCTTGTTTAGGTACAATAATGTGTTGAGCGTTTGCTGTCTGAGACCAGACTTGGCTATATTACCAAGTAGTGACTTAACAGAGGTCAGTATGTTGATCAAATGGTAGTAGACGGTATAAGAATCTCATGATATTGTGTGTTATGAAGAGAATTAATGTTTATTTCAGCAAGGGTATTATTTAAAATCTATCCTTAATATCTTTATTCACTTAAGATTGGGGAACGTGGAGCAAATATAAGTGGGGGCCAAAGACAGAGGATCAGCTTGGCAAGGGCTCTGTACAGCGATCGTAGTATTTACATCCTTGACGACCCTCTCAGTGCTTTGGATGCCCATGTGGGTAATCACATCTTCAACAGTGCCATCAGAAAACACTTAAAATCTAAAACCATTCTGTTCATCACCCACCAGCTTCAGGTAATTGGTAAACCCAAGGAAAAAGATCATGTAATAATATTACGAAATGTTCTATGGCATTTATGGTTATTATGGCCTATGACTGTCATATATTTTTTTTCTACTAACACTACAGTATCTTGTGGACTGTGATGAAGTATTCTATATGAAGGAAGGTTGTATCACCGAAAGAGGAACACACGAGGACCTCATCAAACTCAATGGTGAATATTCTGCTGTGTTTAACAATCTACAGCTTGGAGAGGCACCCCACATTGAGGTAAGACATTATCCCTTCCGCTGAGTGATTGCACAGCTATGTCTTTAGCTATTTTCAAAGTGCAACCCAAAATTAGCCGAGTGATCCCAGGCAAGCCATTGTCTTCAATAATAAAAGCATAACAAGTCTCACTCAAGCATCGTTCAGTAGTGCACTTCAGTGATTCCATTCATTAATATATACAGTTGCAGTGATGTGTTTTGATTCCAGTGGCAGTCCATGTTGATCATGAACAGGTGGGAACACTCATCTATATGACCCTTAATCTCTGAACAATTATTAAATTATGGTAATAAGAATACGAAGGGTAGAATGTGTTCTTGTATTTTCTATCTTTTTACTATTTAGATGATAAACGATACTTGGAAGATTGTATGATGCTCTTGCTAGTGAAAAAATATCCTGCCCTTTTAATGTAATTTACTTTAAACTGTGAAGACTTGTTATTGGGTCTAAATATTTTAATTTCACACTTACTATATATAGTTCCGGTTGTCCTGCAAATAGAGCCATGTTTGTGACATGCTCTTCTACTTTTCTAAGAGTCCATATCTATAGAACTATGGTTCTCCATGAATGTGTAACATGTTTGTTTCAATACTTGCGCGCGCATGTGTATATATAATCAGAGATTGATTTTATATACATATACCCACTGTTTCAAGGTCTTTTTTTAAAAAATATTACTCTTCTCAACAGATTAGCTTGAAAAAGAATGTGGGCAGCTCATTGAAGAAGCCTCTGGAGAAGGGAAATAAGGCTGGATCTGTGAAGAAAGAAAAGGCAGTAAAAAAGGAGGAAGGTCAGATAAAGAAGTAAAAAATACCTAATTTGCCCCCTGGGATTGTCAATGTATGTGGAAATTTGTTCATAGTGCCATGTAATTCTTTCTTAAATAACTTTTTCTTGTTTTGGCTGACAGGTCAGCTCATGCAAATGGAAGAGAAAACCAAAGGTTCAGTTTCCTGGTCGGTCTATGGCGATTATATTCAAGCAGCTGGTGGCCCATTTGCCTTTTTGGTCATTATGACTTTATTTGTGCTTAATGTTGGAAGTACAGCATTCAGCAATTGGTGGCTTAGCTACTGGATCAAACAAGGCAGTGGGGTAAGAGCTCAATTGAGAGTGCATTCCATGAATAATTAGCACGAGGACTTTGTATGTTTGGCAGAATCTGCATCAGATCCATTGGGTGAACAGTGTTTTGAATGTGGGGAGAGATGCAGATGAAATTAATATTTACAAAACCATAAATATTTAATCTGGCCAGATAACATTTTATTACATGTCTACAAGCTAGTGAACACTCAAACTAGAACTGTGAGAGTCCAATTTTGCTTAATCCATGGGAGATATGATTCGACCAATAGAATATGACTGTTAAATTCATAAAATATTTTTAATAGGGTGTACCTTGTTTTAGGATTTTTTTTCCCTTGTCTTCCTCACAGAACACATCAGTGCTGCTGAACAATGAGACTGTTATTAGTACTAGCATGAAAGATAATCCAAATGTGCGTTACTACACTGGCATATATGCGCTCTCTATGTTTGTGATGCTTATCCTGAAGGCTGTGCGTGGAGTTGTTTTTGTGAAGGTAATGGATACAAGAATTTTACAGATTTTATTTAAGTGTCTCAACTTCCTCCCAAAAACATAATCTCCTTTGATAATTCACAGGGAACATTGCGAGCCTCTTCCAAGCTCCATGATGAGCTCTATCGGCGTATTTTGAGAAGTCCAATGAAATTTTTTGATACCACACCTACAGGACGTGTTCTGAATAGGTTTTCTAAAGACATGGATGAGGGTAGGTGTCTCCTTATCCTTTGTCCTATAAAACATTGTTCTGAAATGTAATAAACTTTACTCTTTTCAATTTCGATATTTCCAACATATTTCAATAATTTTATACACCGAATTAACGTTAGAACTAAAGGTCAGGTTTCTGACCGAGGATTGCTTAATAAATCGGGTATTCGCTAGGCCCCCTTGCCATTTTTTTCTCACCTCAGAAACCACAAGATCAAGTCAACCAACTGAAAGGAGTTCTTTGTATCCTGTAAGTGTATGGAATATCTCCCCTTTAGACTATAGTAACTATGGAATATGAGAACTGAATTGTTTTTTCAAATGCAAATCTATAGTTTGAAAATTTAGTAATTGTTATTTAATATATCATGACGGAATTTAAAATTTTTATTAACGGTATGGAGGTGAATATATGTAATCTTTCTTGACTTTATTAACAGCAGCAAGACCGGGAGAAAAAAACTGATTACGTAAAAAAATTTGATATGTAGGGCCTTCTCCTGGGACTATCACCCGCCCAACATCCGTCCAAATCAAGGGTTAGAGAGGCCGAAACGGGATCCTGGTGCCATCCCACGCACCAAGCAGCCCACCGGCTCCAAGCAGACCTGTAGGGTACCGGGGGCCCACGCCTGTAGCAACAGTTCCCCAGTCCAGACTGAAATTTCTTGGCTTTGCCAGGCAAACCGGAAACCAGCCATGCCAGCAGATCCAGGCTCCCGCCCGCCAACAGGGAGGTGAGGGCAGTCCTCCGCATCCCACAGGAGATCCGGTTGTCACGGCAGCAGTCTGGGGACATCGATCGCGATCTCCAGTAGAGACGGGAACCATGGTTGGGCCGGCCAAAAGGGAGTTGTCAGAACCAGTGTCGCTCTCTTGAGTCCTTATCTGCATCGCTCGGACAGTGATGCAGATAAGGGGGAAAGGTGTAGTGCGCGCCCCAGACCAGTCCTGCAGGAACGCATCCGTGCCCAGGGCATCCGCGTCCAGTCTCCAGCTGAAGAACTCCCGTAGTCTGGGAACTCAACCTTGAGGCAAATAACTCCCAACGGAGAGGTCCCCACAGTGAGTGAATGCTCTCGAAGACTGAAGTCTGTATCCGCCATTCCACGGGATCCAGTAGGTGATGAGAATTCCAGTCGGCAACTCGATTGAGAGTCCCGGTAAGAACTGGGCCTGGACCCAGAGGCCGTGTTGCAGGCAATACTCCCAGAATTCCAGTGTTATAAGCATCAGAGGTTCCGACCCGGGTCCCCCCATGGCGTTGATATAACGCACCGCCGGGAAGTTGTCCAGACGAAGGAGGATCTGACTATGCAGGGAGTCCCTTGTGGAGCAACAAATGGCAAACAGGCCCGCCAGCAACTCCTACACATTGATGTGAAGGGTCCGTTCCATGGGATACCAATGACCCGGCACCCGTCTCCGCACCGTCGCAGTGGGCTCCTTATCCGAGGCCACTGGCATCAGAGTCGATGGATAGGGTCGGGGGCGGAAACAACCGTTTGTCGTTCCACATCGACACCTGGGAGAGCCACCACGTCAGGTCTGCCCGAGCGTCTGCCGGTAGGCACACCACATCTGGGTAGGCCAAACCTGTTCGGAGGGAATGGGCCTTCAGGTGTTGGAGGGCCCAATAGTGGAGAGGAGCAGGAACTATCGCCAGACGTGCTGCCGCCAGTAGACCAATCACTCTGGCCAGCATCCTCAGAGTAGGCGCTGAGTGTCGGAGGAGAGAGGAAGTCTCTTTGTGGATGTCCCGAATCTTGGAGGGAGGCAGAAACAACAGGTCGTGTGAAAACAGGCGGAGACCCAGGAATTCGATCCAACGTGTTGGGGACATCAGGGATTTTTCTGTGATCAGGAACCCCAACCCCTGCAGTAGGGAGATCGTCCACTGAAGGTACAGCAGGAGCGTGTCTCTGGAGTGGGACATCAGGAGGATATCATCTAAGTATATGATGAGGTGGATACCTCTGGCACGCAGGGAAGCGATCACCTGCTTCGTGAAGCACCACAGAGCCGAGGAGAGGCCGAATGGAAGGCATGTGAAGCACCAAATGCGATCTCGCCACATGAATCTGAAGCAGTCCCTGTGGGACGAGTGGACCGGAACCGTCAGGTGTCCTTCAGGTCCAGCTTGACCTTCCAGTCATCTTCTAGGAGGACGTGAGTAAAACTTTGTTAGGAAATAGGAAAATTTATCAATTTTAATGAGGATCACCTTACGACATTTGGCTGCAAGCGTCATTGGCATTGCCAAATACATGGCTCTTTGTAGCCAGCACCCTGCCTCTTCATGATCTAGGGGTTTCCCAGTCAATTTTGAATCCTCCAACATATCCAGGAGTTTGTCCTGGTACTTTCTCAAGGCCTGATCGATTTCCCTTTCTACTGACCAGCCTCTGCGACTCAGAAACCTCTCATATTGCTAGTCTACCATGTGCATGAGACAGGTCTTGCACGCTGTAGTGGTTAGTGGCATTTTTTCCCTGGTGGGATGATCCAGGTGAGTTCTGAAATTTGCATCTACACACTTCCCAACATGTGGGAGAGGGAACCACACAAAAGACTTGGGATGTGAGAGGCCTGGAGAGTTACCCTATGGGTTGTAAATCACCTCCTTCTGGGGCGCACCAGGAAAGGTGGTAACGACCACAGCAGCCTCCAGCTGCTGATCAAACTCGAGCGTGGCATTCTAGAGTCTTCTCTTTGCAGCTTTTCTCTTCCTCTGAATCTGGTTCAGCTTGGAGGGAGTTTTTGAATTCTTTTTGAGGAAAACCAGTCTGCTCCCCCGCAGTCAGGGACTCTCTGGGCAATATTACAAAGTTGGTGTAAACTTAACCAGGGCTATTGTAAACTTAACAGCTCTGGTTAAGTTAGCACCAACTTTGTAATATAGCCCTCTTTCTGGTAGGGGAGCAGGCAGTTGAATGGGGAGGCCAGCTCCATTACCGTACTGATCAGCGTGTGTGGTGAGAATTATGATAACCCAAAGTCAAAGGTGGGCAAGGATCCACCACTGAGGGCCAAAATATGCAGCCTTGGAGTGATGAGGCATGTGCTGGTGGGTGGTTGGGGGCATAGCATTGCCCCATGCACTGGCAAAGGTATCAGAGAGGATACTGCCATTTGCATTTTGGAGATGGAGGCTTCCATGGCCGATAGCTGGGTCCTCACGCCCGCGTGTTGCTCAATGAGGGCAGCTAGATGGAGAGACCTGCCTTTGGAATCAGGAAAATGCAAGAGAGCCTGGACGTTCGGACGTATAAGTTGAAGTTACTGCATGGACTTGCCAGAACAGATCACAGAAAAATCTAGATGGCCTCCACCAAATACTGCAAGAGGTCAATGAGAAGTGTGTGGAGCTCTATCACGACACAATCTATTGGCCAAATGCAGCAGAGGTTGCGAGATCAGATATCGGAATCCTCACAAAGTCTCCGAGCCTCATCGGGCAGTGTTCAGAATATCAAGTAAACGTTTGGGAGATTTTACATTGTCTCTCTGTCTCCCTGATGAGCATAGGAGACTGGAAACGGGAATACTTGTCTGTCCAGCAGCAAGAAAGAGGAAGAATGACGCTGTATACAAAGGGGGTGGACTTCATGGGGCATGTGTGTGTGGTCTCACATTGCAAGATTTTCCTTTTTTTTATTATCTTGCTGCTGTTAATGCATATATGAAGCCTCTGTGTCCCGCCTTTAAAAAATTTACAGACTTCATTGGTGCTTAATAAAAGGCCTTCAAATATATATATATATGGTAGAAAATTACTATTTGGTTGAAAGGACTAGCCTATAATATTAGAGATGATTTGGAGGTACAGGTGTTTTTTCTTGTTTTTTTTTTGTGTTTGTTTTTTTTATCTTAAAATCGTTAAACTATTTTAACTTGGGAAATCTTTTATTTTGGTGCAGTTGATGTCAGATTGCCCTTTCAAGCAGAGATGTTTGTACAGAATGTCATTCTTGTCTTCTTCTGTCTGGGAGTTATTGCTGGTGTGTTTCCGTGGTTTCTGGTGGCTGTAGCACCCTTGACAGTTCTCTTCACAATATTGCACGTTGTGTCCAGGTAAGATATGATATAAACATTTGTCCCATGTGAAAGAATGAACTTATCAGAATGTTTTTAGGTTAACAGCTTGTGGGTGTGTTTTTTTTAATATATATATATATATATATCTCTTAAAGTTTCATTGAACCACATTTTACATACAGGGTTATTCAGAGAGCATGAAAAGCAGGAAAATGACTGGAGAATGAAAAATTCTAGGTGAAAATAGCCAAACCAGAAAAATTCTCCATTTCATCTCACTTTCCAAATCTGCTATTTTGACATAGAATTTTTCATTCTCCAGTCATTCTCCGGCTTTTCACGCTCTCTGAATAACCCTGATAGTTTCTTTAGGGTTCTGACTGCTGGGTGTGAGAGGATGGGTAGTCCAGTATGACGACTTATTTTTTGTGGAGGTTTGTACACCGCTGATATCGCCAATTGTCCCTTAAAGTAAAAAACCTACACAATAGCGTTATCCCGAGTAGCCTCCTCTATCTGTACTTACCCACAGATTGATACGGACTCTTCTGCCGTGTTTCTCAGGACCTGTTTAATCATGAGCTCATAAGGAGACTATCAGGGTTATTCAGAGAGCCTGAAAAGCAGGAGAATGACTGGAGAATGACAAATTCTAGGTCAAAATAGCCAAACCGGAAAAATTCTCCCTTTCATCTCACTTTCCAAATCGGCTATTTTGACCTAGAATTTTTCATTCTCCAGTCATTCTCCTGCTTTTCACGCTCTCTGAATAACCCTGTATATATTTCAGCTCGAGTGCGTTTTCAAGCTTCTCTCTTGAGAAAGTAAACCTGTCCTGTGCAATACGGTTGTAGTGACTGTATCAATCTCTGGTTACTTATTCTCTCAGCTGTCACGCACAGTATGGCAGCATACATGGGTGACAGCAAATTTCTGAAAGGGAATTTTCAATTTTTTTCAACTTTCCACATATTGTGTATATGGGCAATGATTCCCTGTTAAATGAACCCGACACATGTTGGTCCTAAAAGGTGAGCTTTAATAATACTCTCTGTATTGTGTTTTCTACAAGACACAAGGAAAATATTGGTTTGGCCAAAGCATGATGTAGTTACAGCCAGTTGCATGAACTGATTAAGCAATCTACCCAAGACCATTTAAATGTTCCTAATCTTTGAATTCTGTAACTTTTTTTTTTGTTCAGAGTCTTTATACGAGAATTAAAGAGACTGGATAACATTACACAGTCCCCATTCCTGTCACATATAACATCCAGTATACAAGGGTTGTCTACAATTCATGCGTATGGCAAAGGACATGACTTTCTGCAAAGGTCAGTACATGGCAGTCACGGGCACCATCAAGCATATTCATTTATTATACTAAGGTAGTAAATATTCAGTTCTATAGCAAAGGTCCCATATGTCTCTTACTGTCATGTAGATACCAGGAGTTGCTGGATAATAACCAGGCCCCATTTTATCTCTTCAATTGTGCCATGCGTTGGCTGGCAATACGTTTGGATGTCATCAGTGTATCCCTGATTACTACCACAGGCTTTATGATCATCTTGATGCATGGGAAGATCTCTCCAGCATATGCTGGCCTTGCCATTTCATATGCTGTGCAGGTGAGTATGCAGATTTTAAACAAAATGTAAACCAGAATATGAATTATGTAATGCGATTCAACAATTTTCTGTAGTAGCACTATGACAAAAATGTACGTTTTTTTTTTTAAATATGAAGGACATAGCATTTTTTTAAAAAAAAATAATTATATGAATAATTTTTATTTAGAAAATATGACAGCCAGACAGTAAACAGCCATAAACTGTATAGACAACAAATAAGAGACTGCAATAAGAAAAACACGTAATAAAGGTGAAAAGGGGGAGGGAAGGTGGCCAAAACAAAGCAGGCGATCCGTGTGAGGAAGATGGTGTAGTTCTTACGGATGACATGTGGTAAACGTCCTGGTTTTAACTTCTGAGTGGGAGATGGGTGCCAAATGCCCTCTTCCAATCTCCATCTTTTCCCTCTCTTAAATTGCAGGCAATGTGCTCTGGCTTGGGGTATTCCTTGATGTAGCCCCATGATGTGACCCCGTGATGAGACATGACCTATGCCCATGGCAGATTTAAAAGAAAATTGTGTAGATTTGACAATAAGACTTGACTTCAAATAGCAGTTAAACAAAGAGTCAAAAATGGTCAAAATAAGCTTTGCACATTGATATTGCTACTTTTTAACAACAATACTGAGCCATTTCCTATCCATCGAATTTTTAAAAAATAGGGTTGTACAGATACTGATACTAGTATCGCTATCGGTGCCGATACCGGGTACTGCAGGAGTACTTGGTACTCGTGCAGTACCCCCGATATTTTTTTCCGATACCGGAAGCCCGGCATTGAGCCGGCTTGCCGGCATCAGAGGGGCTGGGGCGGCTGTCCGAATGCTCTATCGGCATTCGGACAGGCCCTGCAGCTGCTCACCCCACTTTGTTTATACTTACCTTCCTTTAGCGACGCCGGGAAAGTCTTTGCGCGCACGCGCTCCTTGGAAGGTCCCCAGCCGCGACCACATGGGACCATGTGATCGCGGCTGGGGTCCTTCCAACGAGCGCAGGCGCGGAAACTTTCCGGCGTCGCTAAAGGAAGGTAAGTATAAACAAAGTGAGCAGCTGCAGGGCCTGTCCGAATGCCGATAGAGCATTCGGACAGGCCCTGCAGCTGGTCTCCGCTCATACTTACCTTCCTTTAGCGACGCCGGGAAAGTTTCCCCGCGTGCGCTTGTTGAAAGGACCCCAGCCGCGATCACATGGTTCCACGTGGTCGCGACTGGGGACCTTCCAAGGAGCGTGCGAAGACTTTTCCGGCGTCGCTAAAGGAAGGTAAGTATGAGCGGAGAGCTCCAGGTGAGCTGGGGGGGGGCAAATCCGTGAGCTGGGGGGGGCAAATCCATGAGCTGGGGCATATCCATGAGCTGGGGCATTTCCATGAGCTGGGGGGCATTTCCATGAGCTGGGGGGCAAATCCATGAGCTGGGGGGCATTATCCATGAGCTGGGGGGCATTATCCATGAGCTGGGGGTCATTATCCATGAGCTGGGGGCATTATCCATGAGCTGGGGGGCAAATCCATGAGACCTGGGGGCTTTATATGAGGTCTGTTCTTATTGGAAAGCGGTCACATGACATAAGATAAAAGTATCGGTACTCGGTATCGGTGAGTACTTGAACAAAAGTATCGGTACTCGTACTCTGTCTTAAAAAAGTGGTATCGGTGCATCCCTAGTAAAAAAAAAAAGTGTATATGGGAAAACTTGCACTCTTTCTGACATTCCTGCTTCTCTGTAAATTCCAAGGCTTTAAGGATTAAAAGGGCACTATTTGAGTCAATTCGTTGTCTGGAGAGTCACTCTTACATGCATTTTAATTTATTTAATTTTTTTTAATCGTAATTGTTTCTGTATAACCATAAGTTAAGTTACATTACTATTATTACATTAATTTGGTAAAAGGCAATAGACTTTTTAAAAACATTGAGGTAGCATTGTAAATATTGCAAGTAATGACAATTTATTAAAAGAAATGCTAAAGGAATAAAATCTAGAAAATAAAGGAAATGGGAGGAGGGGTGTAAAGTTGGGCTGTTTTTTGAAACTATGATCTCCCTCAAAATTCTTATGTATTGTTTGAATGTATAACTTAAAATCTCTTTTGTAAAGTCGTTGGGATATGTAAATTACAAGATGAATAAAATTGTTGATAGGGAGTGGCATGGCTGGACGCTGATTGGCGCGGCAGTATTTGTGCTTGAGCTCCAGTGACATTATCTTGTAGCGACATATCTTGAGGCACAACACTTCTCATTGCCCCACAACCTGCCTCCAGACTCTCCAAAGACCCTGCAGGCCTCTTCTTCTTTTTGCACGGCTTTCGGCAGTCTGGAGAGGCGCACAGCACTTGAACTGGATTATTGTAGCTGGTGAGGCCTACCCGTAGTGGCCATTTTGTATCTCCTGTTTGCACAGAGCTTTAATCTATTGGCCACAGAAGTGATGTCAGCCCTTCGCTCTCCTTGCCCCCATGGGTAACACAACACGACAATTAGGGTGATGGAGGGCCCGTTTGTCATTGGGTGGCAGGCAAGGCCAAAAATACCAACTGGGAGGCAGTAGATCTCAGCTTCTCAAAGAATCTTTGTTTAGTGGGTGGTCTATTGCACTTGGTGCAACAGCTACCGTCCATAAGAGGTGACATGTGCCAGCTTCTTGATGATGCTTGTGCAGCATAGCAATAGGAGCTCTGTGAAATACAGGCCGAAGTCACTATGGTTCAGTCCCAACTAGTGGAAGTGCAGGCTGTGGACTCCAGGTCGCTGATCTATAGGGCCAGGCGGTTGCCTGATATCAACAGTGATGCAACTGTAGTTGCGACTTTGTTACAAAAATTTGAAGCTGCCAGGTTCCTAACAGATGGCACATTCTAGTTCTCCATTATACCGTTTACTGTGTATTATGGAGACTTTCTCTGTTCTGACCACTCTCTGTTTCTTGTCATTAACCCTTGCTATTCCTGTTTTCTGTGTATAGACCTTTGCTCCATTACGGACTATTCTCTTGTCTGCATTACAGTTGTGTTCAAAATTATTCAACCCCCACTGAAATTGAGTGTTTTGGCCAGTTTGACATTGATTTTGATCATTCAGTCATCTTGCTTACAATTAAATTAAAGAGGCACGTGTAGGTCAGACAAATATAACATAACATTTATAATGAAATAACCACAAATGTCTTTTCTGTGCTCACATCATTATCAGTTTTATTCAACCCCCAAGTGACATTCAATCTTAGTACAACATCCTTTTACAGTAATAACAGCTTTTAAACGTGAAGCCTAGCTTGACACAAGTGTCTTGCAGCGATCTACGGGTATCTTCGCCCATTCGTCATGGGCAAAAGCCTCCAGTTCAGTCACATTCTTAGGCTTGTGCACTGCAACTGCTTTCTTTAAGTCCCACCAGAGGTTCTCAATCGGATTTAAGTCAGGTGACTGCGATGGCCACTCCAAAATGTTCCAGCCTTTAATCTGCAACCATGCTCTAGTGGACTTGGAGGTATGCTTGGGATCATTGTCCTGTTGAAAGGTCCAACGTCTCCCAAGCCTCAGGTTTGTGACGGACTGCATCACATTGTCATCCAATATCTCCTGGTACTGAAGAGCATTCATGGTACCTTGCACACGCTGAAGCTTCCCTGTACCTGCAGAAGCAAAACCGCCCCAAAGCATGATTGACCCCCCACCATGCTTCACAGTAGACAAGGTGTTCTTTTCTTCATAGGCCTCGTTCTTCCTCCTCCAAACATAGCGTTGATCCATGGGCCCAAACAGTTCTAATTTTGTTTCATCAGTCCACAGAACACTATCCCAAAACTTCTGTGGTTTGTCCACATGACTTTTGGCATACTGCAGTCGACTCTTCTTATTCTTTGGAGACAGCAAGGGGGTGCGCCTGGGAGTTCTGACATGGAGGCCTTCATTACGCAGTGTGCGCCGTATTGTCTGAGCTGAAACTTCAGTACCCACATCTGACAAATCTTTTCTCAGTTCCTCAGCAGTCACACGGGGACTTTTCTCCACTCTGACTGCTGTGCGCTACCTGAAGCGTAAAGTCAGCATCTTCTTTTCTGCCACGACCAGGTAGCGTTTCAACAGTGCCCTTTGCCTTGAATTTGCGAATGATGCTTCCTATGGTCTCTCTTGGTATGTTTAACATCTTTGCAATCTTCTTATAGCCATTGCCCTTCCTGTGAAGAGTAATCACCTCTTCTCTTGTCTTCCTGGACCATTCTCTTGACTTCACCATGTTTGTAACCACACCAGTAAATGTCTAGAAGGAGCGGAGTATCAGTCATTTTAAAGCTGCCTAATTGGTGCTTATTATGCTTTATTGCTGCTCCGTGACATCCACAGATGTTTTCAATACCTGATTGAAAACACTTGAATGAACCTCTGTTCTTCAGAGTGGTAGTCTTTAAGGGGTTGAATAATTGTGTCAATGAAGAATTCACAAAAGAAACATTTACTACTGTATTACAAAACCAATTGATGTCATTTTAGTTGCATATGGTTCTTTAAAAAGTCCTTGTAGGATTTCATTCTGAATACAATTACAAATGTACACTAAATTCCCTAAAACCCTTTACAGCATTGGGGGTTGAGTAATTTTGAACACAACTGTATGTTTGTTTTACCCTGTGTTCGGGCCCTGATCTGACTACCCATTCTGGTTTCTGAATCTGGCTTGTTCTTAACCCTGTATTTTCTGTGTTTTGGTCCTGTTGCTAGATTTCCGGCTATTCTAAAGTGTAGGTTGTACAGTCTCTAGGTGAAGGGATCCAGGGATATGCATTACATTACGACAGGGCCCGGATCCTGCGGACCTGTCGCAACAACTGGCTGTTTTTTCATCTAGACAGGATGATCAAGACCATACGATGGATCAATTTGCTCAGGCACTTCAGACAATACGGTCTCGGACAGCCCATTTCCAGTCATCAGTCAGTTCCTGCACCCGCCTCTCCGGTGTCTGCTACATCCAATTTCCAGTTTTCCCATGTGCACATGACTGCTGCATTACAGTTTGGTGGTACCCCAGCTGCTTGTTGGGAATTCCTGACACCGGTCGATACACATTTCGCGTTAAATCCACATGTGTCAAACAGATACAGCCGAAGTAGGTTTTGTCATAAACCATTTATCTAGAAATTACTCTTATTTGGGCTAATCCTTTGTGGGACTCTAAGGCTCGGGTCAGACGAGCACAGTGTTCACGTCCGTGTTGCCGCACATTTTAACGTTTGTGGTAGCATACAATTATGATCAAGAGAGACCCACACACTAAGTGCGTCCGCACCAAACTGCGCATGCACAACGCATGTGGCAAACGGACGCAAGTTCGGCAAAAACGTAAAACCGCTAGAATGGACGTGCGGAGTGCGCCACGTCCGCAACGTCAGCGTAGCTTTGCGTGTGAGTGATGGAACGTAGTCAGACGGACTGCATGTTTGACGTCTAGCACTTTAAGTATCCCAGCTAACAAAAAAAAGCTTGTGAGTGGATGTGGTAGGGTCTGCGCTTCCTTCAATTTTCTGCCAGGCATATGAGGACATTAAGTCCCTTTCTTCTTTCGATGGGGATAACCTCAAATGAGATAAACTAACTTAGTATAGCCTGTAGAAATTTTGCAGTATATAGAAGTTGGAGTATTACTCACGTTTTGGAGTGCCAACAACTCGGGCACACGCTGTATGGGCAGCCAGCGTTTTTTTGTCGGAACGCTGGATCGCCCCTCCAGGAATTGGATGCTTCTTAAAATCTCCCGTTTTCAGCGGACAGCAAAAAGCAGGATTAGAAGAATATCATTTAAAATGGATAATTTATTAAGTAAAATTGTATAAAAAGGAGGAAAAAAAAAGTACAGACCCTACCATATTAACTCACAAAATGTTTTTCATATTAATTTATTTTCCCTTCTACATCAGTCAAAAAAAACGTCCGTCACAAAAACGGACAGTGTGGCCACTACCTTGTCGTCAGTCAGAAAGTACGTCCGTTGTGCACAGACGCACAGTCCACACAGAATGCACTCGTCTGAGCCTAGCCTTAGAAGCCCATCCTTTATAACTGAGGCTTTTATTCCGGAATTAAGGAGAACTTTTGATCCAGCTAGAAGGTCTAGTGCAGCTGGAAAAGCCTTATTCAGAATCAAACCGGGATCTAGAACCACATCTGATTACGCTATTGAATTCAAGACACTTGTGTCAGATGTTAACTGGTATAGGTGTTTTTGGAGGGTTTATTGGAGTCTCTAATTAATGAATTGGCCCCCGGAAAATTGTCAGAGGATCTGGGTAACTTGATTAAATATTGCATGTTGTTGGACGACCAGATCAGGGAGAGGAGAGCCCCAAGAGAAAAACTTGGGAGACCCCTACCATGTCTTGCTCAGTTTTTATTTTTCTACCACGGATAGTAGAATTGTCTCGTGTAGAATACCTGCAGGTGGGCCATACCAGGTTGTCACAGGAACAGAGAACACAAAAAATATGTGAAGGGTTTGCCTTTATTGTGGTGTAAAGGGACATTTCCTATTACAATGTCCTAAACCTCCCACAAGAACCATTGTGCCAGAAAACTGTCACCCCTGAGTGTGACACACTGAAAAAAAACCATTCAATACCCGTCTATTAATTCCTGTTTCACTAGAATGGGACTCTATAGTGGTCCATGCTATGGCTTTCATCGACTCGGGAGCTGCGGGCAATTTCATCGATTCCAGTTTCTCAACTCCTTCTCTTCCACTGGTGGAAGGAGAAACACTCTTGGCCGTTGAGGCCATTGATGGTAGACCTTTGTCATGTCTGAAAATAACCCATGACACTCTCAGTCCTACTCACTACAGGAGTGTTACATAAAGAAACCATTACACTTCAGGTTGACTCTTTCTGTCCTGTTGTCCTTGAATTTTCATTGTTATCTGAGCAGAATTCTGTTATGGACTGGTTCCTTGGTGAGGTACAGTCATTGAGTCCTTATTGTTTGAGTCACTGTCTAATGCCAATACAGAGCATCAATGCTCTGAATGTCTCTACAGCGCTTCCTTTGTCTACTGAAATACCTGATTGGTACATGGATTTAAAGGTGATGTTTGATAAAAAGAAATCCAAAAAACGACATCCTCCTAGGCTATATGATTGTGTTATTGATCGCCTTCCAGGGTCCATTCCTCCTAGAGTGAGAGTGGACCCTTTGTCACAGAAGTAGAAACAGATTATGGAGGAATATATTAAGGACAGTCTAACTCTAGCTAGGTTTCCTAAGGCGTTCTTCTTCGCCTGCAGGGGGTGGGTTCTTTTTTGTTTCCAAAATAGAGGGGGACATGCGTCCTTATATCCTTGAACATCTCCAAGCCGCTCAAGCCAGTGCTCCTCTGGAAAAATCTCCAGGAAAGTTATTTATACCTCAAAATAAAAGAGAACAGTTACTTGTACTGCATCATGACACTAATTCCTCTGGTCACTAGGGTATAATAAAAACCCTGTTCAACCTAGCACATCAGTTTTGGTGGCCTTCTATGTGTGCTGATATGAGAGCGTGTCTCTGCGAGAAAATTTGCTAGACACAAAAATCCCAAGACCTTACCTGTTGGTTTGTGAAGCCATTACCCATTTCCGATAGGCCTTGATCCAATTTGGCTATGAATTTTATCATGGAATTAACAAAGTCGTCCGGTGGCTTCCCGTAAAGGGGGGTGATATAACGTTTGGCAGTCAGCAGCACTGTGCTCGCTGGCCGGTCGGCAATTAATAATGCCAGCTTCCATGTGCATGGTCAATGACGCAGCGGGGGGCGTGGTTTGATGACGCAATGCCTGCCAGATTCAAAAGCAGGGATGTTCATCTGCCTCATTGCCCTGTCGTGGTTCCTACCAGATTTATTTATTAATTATTTTACCAGGAAGGATACATTGAACGTTCTCTAGTTTTCAAGTACGTCCTGGGTACATGTTCTAGTTCTGCATTATACTGTTTTCTTGTAGATCGACCCTGGCTCTTTTCTGACCACTCTCTTCTCATTAACCCTTGCTATTCCTGTTTACAGTGTATAGATCTTGGCTCCATTTACTGACCATTCTCTTGGCTGAGTGATATATTTTACCCTGTGTCCTGAACCCTGGTCTGACTACCCTCTCTGGTTTCTACCTCTGGCTTGTTCTATAACCCTGTCTTTTCGGAGTGTCTGTCCTGTTGCTAGATTTCTGGCTATTCTAAAGACCAGCAGTGTAGGTCGTGCGGGGATAGCCGTTACATCCGCTAGCCGAGACTAGGGTCTGTCTCAGCTGTGCCGTGCTGGTAGCCACCATGGCTCTGCCTGCCACATTTGGCCCTGGGGCAGCCCAGCCTTGTAGCCGCTTCCTTTTCTTACACCATACGTTTGGCATTTGGTCCCACCCCACCACGATTGTTATTTTACCTGTTCTTATACTGTCGGTTTTCTTTACCAGTCCTGTGTCACCACTTTTCTTATAGCTGCATGAGGAATATGTTGTGTGATAAATTCTTATCAGCAATTTTTTTTATATTCTTTATAAGGTGAGCTTCACACTTCAGGTCCTCTTACGGACGGCTGCATTCAAATTTTGGATAGAGCTATACATGGCAATCTTTTTTCGTTAACTTTCACATACGTGCAGTTACTGACATAGACTTCATCACAGAGCATGTCCATGATGTGGAGGCATTTAATTTTAAGACATTCCATTGTTCGTGGGGGAAGGAGGAAGCAAACTAATTCTGTTGACCTGTCATGACATGTAAAGGGAGAATCTTTTGGAAATGTTGCTTCATAGTGCAATGATAAGCATGTATGTCTACTCACAGTGATGTTTGTTTTCTAAGGGAATATTTACTAAGCAACTAGATTCCCATGACATGGTTTACATTCTCTGCACACGCACACATGCAGGTTTTCTTAACCTTTTTAATGATTTAAGTTGTGCTCGACACAAAAAGTGTTTACTGAGGTCTTGAATAAAATAGATTTTTCCAAAAAGTTTGATTGCACTTTACATCATTATATAATCTATCAAGCCTTCACCTCCGTAACAAGTGTCTCATTCCGTTTGTTAGCTCACGCACGATCTGCCAGATCCCTTGTATAGTGCTGTAAATAACATTTGTGCCTGTCATTTCTTGTATCGTACTACTTGGTCATCTTTCCCATTTGTAAAGTCCTGCAAAATATGTTGATGCTGTGTAAACTCCAATTAAAGTAATCCCAGTAAGCCAATAGCCAAGAGTACAGGAGCATGTATGAGGTCTAGACTTCATTCTGTTTCAATGCTTCATTTAGTACAATAGCAGTACAAATAGGATTTGGAGCCTACTGTACTGGTGCAATGATTTTTACAAAGTTTGAAACCAGACAGTTTTGTGTCCAACAGAAAATAGTAGGTCTCTGTGATCTTGAATACATTTGTACCCCGAACAGGCCAGGTTTTAAGGATTCCCTTGGGGAAATGCAGACTGAATCCTACAATCACTGAGCAGCAAATCATCATCATCACTTGTGTCGTGCTTCAGATATCTGGCAAACCTGGCCTGTTAGGACCAGGGTTGGGAACCACTGGATTAAAGGGACCCTACCACTTACATAAACTGTAACTAGATTACTTGTGCATTACAAATAAAAACCCATTCTAAAACATATGCTGCGGTTTTTTCTTTGAAGTAATTGCATGTAAAAAGGAAAAATAAAGTAAGCTATTTTATCTACAGTTTCTGGATTTTTCACAGGATGCAACATTTACCAAAAGCTATCCTTTGTGGCTCTTGTAGATATTGTAGATTAAATAAACCAGTTAATGAGGTGGAGGTGGGAATATTTAGATAAAGGGGGTGTTGTGTGGTGTAGGCTACACCAGATAAGAGATGGCATCTGATTGAGATATGACACACACAGCTCTAATGACTTAATCTACTCCCTGGTGATGTCATTTGAATAAACCCCACACAATATAATGCAAGTTGGCTGCCTGACCCCCTAGACTCCATTATATGGCCAAAACCACAAAGTGAGGACCAAGTGATGTAAAGATACTGTGGTGGGGAAGAGCAGTTTACAACACAAAATGCATGCACGAAGTGACGCATAGAGAGTAAAATATTTTCTTTTCAAGAGAAAAATAAAGCAAATGTAAGACATCAGTAACATAAACACTATGGACATTTTCATCTTTTGGTGGTAGTGGCCCTTTAAGTCTGGATTTTGAAGCTAAACTAGACTTGTTTTATTGTTGTCTTTCATTGTGTAAAGATTTGTGTTTTTTCTTTACAGCTTACAGGATTATTCCAGTTCACAGTCAGACTTGCATCAGAAACAGAAGCTCGCTTCACTTCAGTAGAACGCATCAGCCATTACATCAAGGTATTAAATATGAAACCCTCTCTTTATCCTTTTAAATAGATATTAGGTCATTGTTTTATTGTGTATAGTAGTCCTATTTTTGAAGCATACATACCCAAACTCTGCAAGACTGCGAGAGTGGTACCTATCCATAAAAGTGGTGACAGTACTTTGGTATCCAACTACCGTCCGATATTATTGCTCCCTGTAATGTCAAAAATTTTGGAAAAATGCATCTACACACAATTACGTGATTATTATCAATATTGGAACTACTTAACCCCAGATCAATCAGGCTTTCGTCCAAATCACTCAACTACAACCGCCCTTTTAAAAGTCTGCAATGATATCCAAGCTGGGATGGAACAAGGAAACCTAACTGGATCTATCTTCCTTGATTTTTGCCAAGGCCTTTGACACAGTAGACCATGGCATCTTATTACAAAAACTTAAAAACTCTGGTATTGGTGATCGCACGCTAACCTGGTTTCAGTCATATGTATCTGACCGATGGCAATATGTGTCCATTTCTGGCAGCTCCTCCCTCCCCCTCCCAGTCACTTGCGGTGTACCCGAAGGCTCAATACTCGGCCCCCTGCTATTTACGATATTCATAAATGATCTGCCTAACATCTGCAAAGCCTCAACTGTACACATGTACGCAGACGACACCAAATCAAATCTCCCGCAGCTGGAGGCTGTGCTGCAAGAACAATTCACAGAGGTAGAAAAGTGGATCAAACACAACAAACTTTTTAAATACTGACAAAACTGTAACGATGCTGTTTGGAACAGCACCAAAACTACATAAATTGCAAAATCCCAATCTATGTGTGGGGACAAAATCAAATGGCACGCTGACCAGTCACTGCTCTCAAATATCTAGGTATGTGGTTAGACCCAAATATATCCTTTGGCCCCCACATCGAAAAACTCTCATCTAAACTTCACCCCAAACTAGGTGCCCTGTACAGAAACAAATCCTGCATGAGCCCCGCGGTAAGAAAGCAAATTGTACAACAAATGCTTATGCCGGCTATTTGTTTTGAGAAAGGATTTTGTTACCAGGAAGGCTACATTGAGATTTCTCTCGTTTTCAAGTATTGATTACGGAGATGTAGTGTATGCAGCGGCCCCGCAAACACACCTTCAGAAACCTACCACATTGTATAACTCATTCTGCCGCTTTGTGCTACAATGTAACTACATGACCCACGATTGTGACATGTTAAAAGAGCTAAACTGGCCGTCGCTGCAGTCTAAACGCACTCTTCACCTTTCCAACCTGGTGTTTAAGAGCTTTTCTGGGAAGCTGCCACCCTATCTGAATAGGCTGCTCCCTCCAGCTGTTCCCTCATCCTATAACCTCCGATCCAGGACCAGCACCTTACTTACAATACCACAATACAAAAAGACAGTGGCTCGGTCCTCATTTTCCTACAGAGCACCGCAGTTATTGAATAACCTCACAGACGCCATCAAATCTTCCCCCAGTCTTAAATCACTCGCGCTCCCTATTAACATACCTCAATACGGAATGCAACATGTTACATAGTGACAATTTCCTACATATTTATTTTCTGTTAACCTGTATATTTGTGTTTTTTAATATCTTGCATTGTATTTATTTCTGTAACAACTGTAACATTTCAATGTTCTTGAACCCAGGACATACTTGAAAACGAGAGAAATCTCAATGTATTCTTCCTGGTAAAATACTTTATATATAAATGTTTTGAAGGCTATGTTTTTGAAGCATATGCTGCAGTGAGGCATGTATAGGGTTAAGTAAACATATCTGTGCTCAGCTTCTGGGTGAGCAAAACTAACAATCTTCTTGAAATTGTGTGCTCATAGGAGAATGTTTCTTGCTTATTAAATTGACTCTCCTGACATAAAGTGATTAGTTTTCAAAATTTGAAGATAATATAAAAAAAATTCTAACTGTTGCTGGAAATTTCAGTTTTACAGTATTAGCGAAGATACGTAAATTTTTTATAACCTAAAAATCTCCTAGTTTACGATGTACTAGATCGTGAACAGAAACTAAAGAAAGAACACTTTTTATTTTGGGGTATTTAAGAGACCTGGGGGCACTTGTGGTCACGGATTTATTTTTTATTTTTAATTCTTTTTTAGATCTGCATGCACACAGTGTAAAAAAACAAAAACAAATTGACGGGAACAGCGTTAACCAATGCTCTTCCTGTGAATCAGCCCTACGAATTTTGTGATTTTCTGTCACCGCTTTCTTGGGGCCAGCAGTACCCTTGAACAGACTCTTCCCTCTGCTGCCTTGCAGCCTGGCAAACCCTCCTGTGTCTTATCACTATTGGGATGTACTGGTACATTGTGTTGTGTTAATGAGTTAACCCGTGACATTACCCGTGGTATTTCATGGGGGGGAGGTTAAGCCTGTGCACTTGTGGTAGAATGCCTTTAAGGCATAATGCACTTGAAAGGTGCATTATGCAGCATTCTGCAGCTTGCTGTGTCATCTGCTGACTGCACTAAATTGCCTCTTTTTTTTCTTCTGCACGCAAGCTCTGACCTGTCGTTGTACCACAGAGAAGAGACATTGCTGACTGTGGTTGATGCAATAGTTGAGGACGTAACCTTTGTTTATCAGTGAAAGTCCTATGAATTGCCAGTAACGTTCTGATTAACAGGTTACAGTTGCAAGTAATTATAAAGCACCAACAAACCATTCTTCATAACCACTCTTTTTTTTTTAAACATATTTTTATTCGTCTCAGATCAAGATGAATTTACAGAAAAAGGGGTAACAGTTTTTTTTTTTTCCTTTTCATATCATGTACAATCTGTAACAATGCAAAAAAATCACAGCTTCCGGTGTTAATTAAAGTATTACATCACAAACCAGTACCGAAGTGTCATGGTAATGTCAGCATTTAAAGCTCAGAGGTGGACGGCTGGGTTAGGGTATCCCGGGAAGTGGAGGCAAGAAAGTTAACAAGTGGTCAGAGGTATCTGAGGGGATCGGAGGGGTGTTCCTCAGCATTTGTAGGGAATACCATGGGGCATCGCAGAACGTGTTTCGTAGGGAGGTTTTGACCTCAGGTGGTAAGGCACAAATAAAAGGGGACCAATGGGTAAAGAATTGTTGAGTTTTCTCAGTCTGATGTAGTGAGGCCTCAGACCAGTCAGCCAAGAATATGGAATAAATTCTGTCGTACATCATGCGGAATGAGGGAGGGGTACCAGATATCCATTGAGATAATATGGCCTTTTTGCCCGTCGCTGCTAAGAGACCTAACAAAAACCGGTGGCATCTAGAGAGGGGTTGAAGGGTCTGTGAAGTTGGTAAGTTGATAATAGCCCAGTTAGGCGTGAAGGGAATCTCGATTCGGAGAACCAGAGAGCTGAATCGGCGCACGGTGTCCCAAAATAATTGAATAAAGGGGCACGACCAGAGACAATGATGGAGGTCGGCTGGGGAAAAATTGCATTTTAAACAGTTGGCATTAGGTAATAGTCCTGAACGGGCCATTCTATCCGGCGCCATGTAGGCTCGGTGGAGTATCCTATAAAACATGTCCCAATAATTGGCGGATGGGAGAGTGCGTCTTGATACCAGAGTAGCCGACACCAGGTCGTGGGGGGTAAGGTTTGGAAAAGTAGTGGCCCATCGAGAGATAGCCCTCTAGGGTTTCGAGGTGGGGAGTGAATGTTGTAGAAGTGTGTAAATGGTTGAAGTCGAGGGAGGAGATGAACTATGTACGAGTAATTGCGTGTCTAACGGGTTAGTTAAATCAGTGGGAGATAGGGTATGCAGTTGTGCGAGAAGGAACTGTCTGAGTTGTAAGTAATAAACAGGGTGTATAGTTAATGGGGCAATGCGTTCTGTCAAGGCTGTGTAAGAATAAGGCAGACCTGATGCTCCATCTAGGTAATGGTGTAGAAGTCTAAAACCTCGCTGAGCCAGGGTTCGAAAGATAGGAGCAGGGGAGGCATTTTGAAAGTGAGGGTTGTGCAAGATAGGGGACCAAAGGGATGTTTGCCAGGACAATTGGAGGCGTTTACGAATTCTGACCCAAGCTAATTTCGTCGTGGAGAGCAAAGGGTTATCGCGTAGGGGAGGGGGGATGGCGGGAGAGTGTTGGTGAAGAAATGCTAGTAAAGAGGAGGCAGGAAGTAGCGCTTGTTCCACATGTAAGGCTGTGAAGCGTGAAGTATCATTCAGCCAATCCGATACGTAACGATATAGTGCTGCTAGGTTATAATCTAGTAAATGGGGAAGTTGATACCTCCCCTCGCTATCGGTTGCTGAAGGCTAAGGAGTGGAATACGTGCCCGCTTATCTTGCCAAATAAAGGACGCGTACAGCCTGTTGAATAACTGAAGATCATTAGGTTTCAGTAGGAGAGGCAATACTTGTATAGTGTATAGTAATTTGGGAAATAAGGTCATTTTAATAAGTGAGGCCCGCCCCAAGTAAGAAAGTGGAAGTGAGCTCCAGGCCTCCAAAAGTGCTTTTGTTTGGGCTAAGTGAGGGTCTATGTTGAGTTTGTATAAGCGGGAGAGGTCAATCGGTAGAATAGTACCCAGGTATTTAATATACGGCGAGGGTGCCCAGGAGAAGGGAAAGCCCTGGAGCCATGAACCCTGTGGTTTGGGGCCTAGAGGTAGAGCTACTGTCTTGGCGTAGTTGATTTGGAAGCCGGAGGCTACGTGGAAGGAGTCAAACAACTTCAATAGGGGGGGGGGGATCGCGGAGGCGGGGTCTGAAAGGAATATCAACAAGTCGTCCGCAAAGGCTACAACTTTTAATACTACTGTGGGGGACAAATGAATTCCTGATATTGTTTGGGACATCTCTATGATACGTATTAGAGGTTCTAGGGCCAGGTTAAATAATAACGGGGACAGAGGACATCCTTGCCTAGTTCCTCGTTCTAGGTTAAAGGGGGCGGAGTTGAGTCCATTTGCTGTGATCATAGTGGAAGGCGTAAGATAGAGTGCACGAAAAAGTGTTAAGAATGTCTTACCAAAATGATGAAACTTAATAAATCTGATTAACCCTTTCGCTGCTGAGGCTTTTCCCGCCCCTGTGCTGAGGTCATTTTTACCGGTTTTGCTCATCATGTTTAAACGTGTTTTGAAGGCTTATTTTAGTATATGACCCAGACATATTATATATCGTTCTTTCCGTCAGACTCGGTAGATTCATAATATGTCATTATTATATGTATACGTTATGTCATGTCTGTATATTATAACAAAAAATGCAATAAAATATGTATTTTCAATAATTTACAATGTGTAAAGTGTTTTTTTTCACATTTTAACATGCGAGCAATTGCGGTTATATTTTGTATGGGGTGCGCTTGTTAAAAAAATTAGAGATGGGGTCTCGTTACATTTTTTTTTGGGGAAAATTACACTATTTTTAACAAACGCACCGCATACAAAAATCGTTAGTGCAGCATCATTGTTCACATTATAATTGAAATGGGAACAATATTGCTGCATTAACAAACCAAAAAAAATTAAAAAAGTGTTTATTTTTTTTTTTATAATTTTTTTTTTTTTGACAAAATTTTTCACAGTAGTGTTTGGTATCGTTGGAACGGCCATGCTCTGGCCGATCCAACCATACCAAACTTTAACCCCTAGCTGCCACGGATCGGGAGATAGGGAGTTCATTGGAACTCCCTATCTCCACCGTTGGTGGCAGTTAGGGGTTAAGTCCAGGACTGGCGTCATCGTGCGTCCTCAGGGGGAGTTCCCGGAGGCCTGGCCGACATCCAAGATGTCGGCCAGCTCCGGGAAAGGATCGCGAACCGGCGCTTTTCAGCGCCGATTCGCGATCCAGCTCCCCAGGGGTTAATGCCAGGCACCATTTGGAAGGGCAGGCTGTGCCCTTCCAAATGATGCCTGGGTTAACCCCCGCAGAGCCGCCGATCGGGAGGGAGAGAGGTCCGAAGGACCTCCCCCTCCCTTTCAGGCGCCTCCTCCGCACATGCGGGGGGGGGGGGCGCGCCTGAATTAGGTGTCATCGCGCTGCCGCGATGACACCTAATTCCGGCGGCTGCGGTCCCGGATGCCGGGCTGACATCGAGGATGTCAGCCCGCACCGGGGGGGCCAGCGATCGGCCGGAACCCGGCCGAACGCTGACCCCAATGGGAGGACGCGCTGAGCGCGTCCTCCGCATACCAGCGGTAATGCTGAGGACGCGCTGAGCGCGTCCTCAGCATTGAAGTGGTTAAATAATTCCATGAGATCCTATCGAACGCCTTATCTGCGTCACAGCTCAGTAAGAGGTTTGAGGATTGTGGCGTGAGGGAAGATGACCATATTGCCGCTATGGCTTTGCGTATATTGGTGGTGGAATGGCGGCTGTTAAGGAATCCTGTTTGTTGAGGCCCTATGAGGCGTGCAAGAGCTTCATAACCACTCTTAACTATATATAACAGTTCTGTCTTGACAATTCCTGGACTTTTAGAAGGAATTTTTAATCTTCCATAATGCCTTCATATTGTGTCTCTGAACAATTGTCTGTATAAATTCCATGGTACAATGGAACGTATGGATTAAAAAGCATGTGTTGTGGGTCTTATTAATTTTTTCTTATTGCACCTAAATTTAAAAATGGAAAATAAAATCCTGCTGTTCCTGACAATGCCCTCTTCTGATATTTCTAGATTACTACGTTTGCGTTTATGAAATAAGCGTGTTGTAGAACCATCAATTTGATGGCTGTTTGTTTACAATCATAACAAAGTTGTATAGATGGTTATTCTTCTATGTGATGGCAAGTTGATTTGTTTCTCTTCCAGACACTTGCTCTAGAAGCTCCGGCACGTATAAAGAACAAGGCTCCTCCGGCAGACTGGCCACAGGAAGGGGAGGTCACATTTGAAAGTGCTGAAATGAGATACAGAGAGAACCTGCCCCTGGTGTTGAAGAAGGTTTCTTTCACTATTAAACCCAAAGAGAAGATTGGAATTGTGGGACGGACAGGATCAGGTGATGTATACATTAGACGGCACGTAAACATGAGCATGGTACAAAGGCAGATTTTCATGGTGTCAGTAATTTATTTGTAAAAAATTGATTTATGGGGGAAGATGCAAATAGGTCAGCTACTGCAGACACTTTCTTTAACCACCATCCAAAATTATTATTGCACTATTTATTGATTATGTTATTACTTATCTTTTGAAAGGTGGCAGTTAAAATGGAGACCATATTACATTCTTAGAAGTCTTATACAGTCTTTGTTTTTTGTTCAGCTTTGATTATAACCTTTCCTCTCCGCGTGATCTGTTCTGGAGGTATCCCTAGATACATTCCCAGGTTCTTTACAACTAGACCTTCCGTAAAGCTTTGCCAGCTTCAAGACCCAAACGCTTGACTATTCTTTTTATGATTGTGTAAGATTTTCTGCAACTTGCGTATATCTGTGCATTATTATCTTTTTATTACCTTGCGTTTACAGATGAGACGTATGCCATCAAGGTCTCTAAAGCAGCTTGTATGGCAGCTTTTACACAAAGCTACAGCACAAAAACGGTTAACACTACATTCAATGGGTTATCTCTTGGGATTGGTTCATTATGCTTCATGGTACACTGTGGCTAGTAATTGCCAACTCAGATTTTAAAATCTAACAAACTATTCTGTACTGCAGGTAAGACTTCCTTGGGGATGGTGTTGTTCCGTTTGGTGGAGCTCTCCGGAGGCTGCATTAAGATTGATGGTGTAAAAATCAATGATATTGGGTTGGCAGACCTTAGGAGCAAGCTTTCCATCATACCTCAGGAACCTGTTTTGTTCAGTGGCACTGTCAGGTAAGTGCTTGTAATTTAGAGGCAAGATTGGTTTTTGTTTTGAATAAATAATATTTTTGCAGATTAACGTTTCAAAAAATAAAGACTGTTCTCTCTAAAACACTTAACTTATTACTCGAATTACAGTGTCCTAATTTCTATGTTTCCTATTTAATCTGCAGGTCAAATCTGGATCCTTTTAACCAGTACAGTGAGGAACAGATTTGGGATTCCCTGGAGAGGACACACATGAAAGAATGCGTAAGTGTCAACAAACTTTATTAAACCCCTTCACTGCTGAGGCATTGCACCTGTGTGTGCTGTGCTCATTTTTACAGTTTTTGCTCATCATGTTTAACTTAAACGTACTTTGAAGTCACATTTTATTAAACGACCCTGACAAATGATATATCCTTTTTTCCGGCAGATTCATAACATATTATATGTATACATCATGCCCTGCTAGAAGGCTGTAAAAAAAATTGGTGATCATGCTCCCGTTTCCCTGACTCTTCGAGGCAATTCTGCTGCTTGGGGATGCGCCCCGTGGAGACTCAATCCCTTCTCTCCTGTCCCAAAGTGATAGAGGTCACTCAGACCATGACTAACTGATAAAACTGATAACAACACCCCTGATATTTCCCCATTGACTCTCTGGCAGGCCCATAAACCAGTGATCAGAGGTGTACTTCTTAAATGGGGCTCCCACTTTAAAAAGCTTGCTATTTCCCATAGATTGGATCTTCTATGCCAAATTCATGATGCTGCACTCAAACAAACAACATATCGATGCGACTTCACAGGCCCTTCTCCAGGACCTTCAAACTCAACTGACTGACTTGGACAAGACAGACTACTTGTGGGCGGCTCGCCACCTGCAGGCACGACACTACATGGCAATAAAGCTAGTAGACTAATGGCTATCAAACTTCGCCAATGCGCTGCTAAATCTAAAATAGAGAAAATGACCGCCAGAAACGGAGAGACCTGTTTCCACCCGAAGCAGATCGCTGATTGTTCTGCGGAATATAACTCTGAATTATATAATCTGCGCGACGATGCAACACTTCCCCCCAGCCTTCGGTAGCGGACATTGTCCCCTTTCTACAGCGCCTGCACCTTCCAACTCTGTCGAAAGACCATCTCTGCCTGATGGGCCCCGATATCCCAATTAGAACTTACCTCTTCAATTACTTCCCTCAAACCTCGTAAGGCCCCTGGCCCTGACGGGTTCACAGCGCTTTACTACCGGTCATTTCAGGCCCAACTATCTCCCATCTCTTATCTGCGTTTCAGCATATCTTCCAGACTGGCCAAGCTTCCCCTGAATGACTGTCTGCCACCATCGTTGCCCTCCCCAAAACTTCCCCACCGGCCCCGACCTGCTCCAAATATAGGCCTATTTCTCTACTTAATACAGATACTAAGCTATACGCTTAGTTTTTGGCAAATAGATTAGTGGACTTGTTGCCCTCACGAATTGCGGATGACCAGGTGGCCTTCATTAAACACAGACAGGGTCCTGACAATATCATTAAAGTTACCTCTTTAATGGATATGGTAGTTCGTACAGTCACCCCGACTCTACTTTTGTCCTTTGATGCCGAAAAGGCGTTTGACCGCTTACACTGGTTATTCTTAGAACATACTCTTCTAAAATTTTATTTCCCCATGAGTTAATTACTGCCATTATGGCCCTATATGCGAACTCGACTCCGACTGCAACTGTACTTAATGCATGCGTTCTCTCCAAACCGATGTACATCACTAATGGGAGTAGGTGGGGATGTCCGTTTTCCCACTACTCTATGCCTTAGCTCTTGAAACCCTGGCACAGGCGATCCGGCAGGCCGATGAGGTGGAGGCAATCCCTATAGGTCCGTCCTCCTGTAAGCTTAGTTTGTTTGCAGACGACATCCTCGTCAGGATGACAAACCCCCTTACATCTCTACCCGCCTTACAGTCGATTCTGGACGAATACAGCAGGTTGTCCGACCATAGGCTCAATATGGCTAAAACGCAAGCCCTCCCGTATGCTGTTCCTGGTCCGGAGGTGGCCCTATTACAACGCCTTTATCCCTTTGCCTGGAGAACGCATTCTTTGACCTATTTAGGACTTAAACTGTCCTTTTCCACGCCCACCCTCTTTGACCTGAACTATAAACCACTCATCTCATTGACTAAAACGTTATGCCACAGATGGTCCAAGGTTGAGCTCTCCTGGGTGGGCAGGATATATGCTATTAAAATGATGTTGTTGCCGAAGCTGTTGTACATTTTCAGGGTCCTCCCTTTACCGGCCCCTCTATTTTTTACGTCCCTACTTTCCCCTTTATCCCATTTTGTATGGCGTGGGAAACGCCCGCGCCTCAAAGCAGATATTATGCACTATCCGATTTCACTTGGAGGTCTTGGCCTCCTGAATATTTTGCTTTATTATAGAGCGGCGGTGTTACTGAATCTTGGCCACTTGGTTTCCCGAGTAAACCCTCCTCAATGGTCGTTGCTGGTCTCCCCTCAGTCTCTCCCTTATGACTATGTAACTCTGGCATGGACCCCTAAATTTCGGCGACCACATATTGATCCCCTTCCGATGTTTCCCCGGTTGATGTTAGATATTTGGGATAATAGAACAATATAGTTACCGACTCTCGTTGGTGGTAATTTAAAAGGATTTTATTCCATAGTAATATGTCTTGAACAAGTCTTGACAAAGACCTGAGAGGGTCGAAACGTTGTCTTGTATACGTGCTTACTATGGAATAAAATGCTTTTAATTACCACCAACAAGAGTCGGTAACTATACTGTTCTACTGTTCCTGGATTGGGAAGTCTTCCATGCCGGCAGGTGGATCCTTGTGGTTGCAGCATATTTTTGTTATAAGATATTTGGGATAAAACACGCTCTACCCTGTCCGTAAAACACCCAATAGCCATGGCATCCACTATCTCCCTATTTTCACATTTAATCCCTAATTTTAATCATCGCTCATGGTTTTTGAAAGGTATTACACATTTATGTCATTTGTATGATCCTCAAGGCCTCGTGTCATTTCAAAACCTGAGTCAGAAATTCCCCCTCCTTTAGTTATTCTTTCATGCAAATTAGGTCCTGCCTCTCTACATGCCATATGCTGACGTTTCCCGCCAGACCATATTATTGACCCCTTTTGAGCAGTACTGTGTAACTCCCTCGCCCGACGTCCACCCTCTTTCACTACTGTACAAACTCCTGGTGTCTCCATTTAAATCGCCCAAGGGGCACTTCAAGTCAAATTGTGAGAGGGATTTAGGGACTCAGGAGTCTGCCCAATCGGAGTCAGATATCTTTCTTCTTGATGCCTCTAAATTTCGCTGCGTATCCCTGACAGAGGCAAAGCAGAAGGTGCTCTATAGATGGTATATTACTCCCGATAGAGAACATCATTTTAACCCCAGGGTCTTGGCAGTGTGCTGGAGATGTGGAGAGGAGACAGGCTCGTTCTACCATATTTGGTGGATTTGTCGTTTGATAACCCAGTTCTGGACCTCTGTGGCCCAACTGAGCTCCGAGATTGTGGGCACAGAGATTCTACCAGTCCCTGAGATTCTCCTCCTCCAAATTCTGCCTGATTCTCTCTCCAGTTTGCAAAAGCAATCCTTGGCCCACATAGGGCCCTATTATATTCTTTGCGCTCGCGCAGCGCAATTTTTTTTGCGCGCGAAAATTAACGTGTTATTTCGATCAGAGAGCATTTTTCTTCCAAGATTTTTTGTGCGCAAATCCGACGCGCAAAGCCGTTCGCAAATGAACGTTGCGTGCAGGAATCGGTGAGCAGACTGATTTGTCACGGGATTCAGCCAACATCAATCACCCATTTCCAATAAATTATTTACAAAAAAAAAAATTTGGCAATGACACAATTTATAAATTTTAATGTTTGGGTATGTGTAGAATGTGTAACTGTACTGTGCTGTATTTTTTTTATTTTTTTTTGGGCTGGTGTATTTTGTCTCGGCCAGGACTATCAAATTTACAGTTACCACCTGCTTATCAAAGACGTTACGAAAATTCGCACAAACCTTCGTTGCGTGCAGATTGAAATACCATCCGCGTACCAGCGCACAAACGCATTTGCGCAGAAAATGTTAAGTATGGGATGCGCGCACGAATTTTCGTTCGCGCAGGTTCACCTGCGGTAGACGCTAATGCGCGTTCATTGCGCATAGATAGGAATACGACGTTGCGCGCAAATGCGCATTCGCGCACGCAAAACCACTTGCGTGGAGAATGTAATAGGGCCCATACTGTCTGTGACGACGACTATAGTCGCAGCTAAATGGAAATCCTCCAAGCTCCCCACACTAAAGGATATTACCGATCGGATGAGGGTACTGAGACTTCTAGATGGCTAGGGACATTGCAGGGATCCCTCAAACTCGGGCGGACCATTGGTCTATTTGGGACACGTATACGGTTAAATTGTAAAGTCTTCCTTTTTATATGTACGCCCTTGGGCTGTTGTACATGGTTCTGTGCATATTATGTATATATTTCTTGAATCGTTGCTGTTACACGACTGGTTGCAATGCTCCCCTGTCCCCCCCCCCTTTTTTTTTTCTTGTATCCCCCTTCCTTCCTGTTTTCTTTTGCAAAAAACAAAATAAAAGTTTTATATTGAAGAAAAAGAATGAGTTTCTTTCTATGGGGTACACTTATAAAGTAAAAAAAATAAATAGAAAAATAAACTGGTTCCCATTTATGAGAAATTGTTAAATTTTAGCTAAAACAAAAAAAAAAAATTGTTAGTGCAGCATCATTCTTCACATTATATTTGAAACGTAAATAATAGTGCTCCAGTAATAAAGAAAAAAGGACGTTTTATTTTTTTACTTGTAATCTGGTCATGTTTGGTATCCTTGGAAAGCCAGGCTCTAGCTGCCACCCATCGGGAGACCCCTTGGCAGCTAGGGGTTAATTCCCTAGCTAACGCCCACATGCTCTGTCATCAGTGGGCTCGGGGAGGCCCCGAAGGCTTGCCTGACATCTGAGATGTCAGCCACCTCCGGGAGCAGTCCGCGATCTGGCGACTAAGGGGGTTAAAGAGAGGCATTACTGGAAAGGTCACACTGTGACCTTTCCAGCAATGACTCTCTTTTTGTTTTAATGTCTCCCGATTGGGAGAGGGGTCCAAAAGCTGACGTCAGTACCCTGGGACGAGTCATATGGGACGGTCTGACATGAAGGAAGTCAGACCGCCACCGGACTCGGCCCGAGCGGTCAGGATTCTCCCCTGTCCCTGCAGAGAACCATGACGTGTAGAGGACGCCCTTCGCACACTACGTGCGGAGCAGAGGACGTCATCCGAAGGGAAAGGGTTAAAAGTCGAAAGCTAAGGTTTGCATATTTTGTGATCCAATTATGCAGATAAGACCTGTACTTGTTAAAGAAATGGTGATTGTCACGACCACTACGCACGCTGCCGCGAAAGACGCCGGGTTAAGCCGCTCACTATCTGTCTATCCTAGACCCAGTTAATGACTGCGTGGACCACAATCCACGTGCGCGCTTATCTAACCGTCCCAGCCACACTTTCTCTCACAACAGGCACGTAGAGCGCGATGAAGTGATCCCCAGGAGTGTAGCGCAGTACTAGTTTTCTCTTGAATCGGGTAGTGACTGCGTCTCCCACAATCCCTGGGCCCACTTTCCTATTCTATTAGCCACCAGTCCTCATGGACACTATGTGCGTCGCAGCAAGAGACGCAGGGCTAAGCAACCGAGCTGTCTGTCTATCCTAGACCCAGACAGTGACTGCGTAGACAACAATCCCCGCTTGCTTACCCAACCATCCCCAGCGACCGCAACTCACAATTTCCTAGCTACTCGAGCTTAAAACAACAAGCAATACTCCAGTCTCTTCAGTTAGCATGGATCGAATATCAGGCAGAAACAGAATGTAATAAGGAATATTTATTATGATATAGAAAAAAATATATCACAGTGCATTTGTTACAGGAAAAATGTATATAATCAATCGATAATTACACATAGGGATGCACCGATACCACTTTTTTAAGACCGAGTAGGAGTACCGATACTTTTGTTCAAGTACTCACCGATACCGAGTACCGATACTTTTCTAATTGGAAAGTGGTCACATGACATAAAATAACAGACCTCATATAAAAATGCCCCCAGGTCTCATGGATTTGCCCCCCCAGCTCATGGATTTGCCCCCCCAGCTCATGGATAATGCCCTCCAGCTCATGGATAATGCCCCCAGCTCATGGATTTGCCCCCCAGCTCATGGATTTGCCCCCCCAGCTCATGGATTTGCCCCCCCAGCTCGTGGATAATGCCCCCCAGCTCGTGGATAATGCCCCCCCCAGCTCGTGGATAATGCCCCCCCCAAGCTCGTGGATAATGCCCCCCCAGCTCGTGGATAATGCCCCCCCAGCTCGTGGATAATGCCCCCCCCAGCTCGTGGATAATGCCCCCCCCCACCAGGTCGTGGATATGGCCCCTAGCTCGTGGAAAATGCCCCCCAGCTCGTGGAAAATGCCCCCCCAGCTCTTGGATAATGCCCCCCAGCTCTTGGATAATGCCCCCCCAGCTCTTGGATAATGCCCCCCAGCTCGTGGATAATGGCCCCCAGCTCGTGGATAATGGCCCCCAGCTCGTGGATAATGGCCCCCAGCTCGTGGATAATGGCCCCCAGCTCGTGGATATGCCCCCCCAGCTCGTGGATATGCCCCCTAGCTCGTGGATATGCCCCCCAGCTCGTGGATAAGCCCCCCCAGCTCGTGGATAATGCCCCCCAGCTCACCTGGCACTATTCGCTCATACTTACCTTCCTTTAGCGACGCCGGGAAAGTCTTCGCGCGCGTGCGCTCCTTTGAAGGTCCCCAACCGCGACCACGTGGGACCATGTGATCGCGGCTGGGGTCCTTCAAACGAGCGCACGCGCGGAAACTTTCCCTGCGCCGCTCAGGAAGGTAAGTATGAGCGGAGAGCAGCTGCAGGGCCTGTCCGAATGCCGATAGAGCATTCGGACAGGCCCATCGGCATTCGGACAGGCCCTGCAGCTGCTCTCCTCACTTTGTTTATACTTACCTTCCTGAGCGACGTCCTTCCAAGGAGAGCGAGCGCGCGTGAAGACTTTCCCTGCGTCACTAAAGGAAGGTAAGTATAAACAAAGTGAGGAGAGCAGCTGCAGGGCCTGTCCGAATGCCGATAGAGCATTCGGACAGCCGCCCCAGCCCCTAGGATGCCGGCTCAATGCCGGCTTCCGGTATCGGAAAAAAATATCGGGGGTACTGCACGAGTACCAAGTACTCATGCAGTACCCGGTATCGATACCGATACTAGTATCGGTGCAACCCTAATTACACAGTACACAGCAAATAAAAGAAAGGGATTAAAACCACAGACCCTTACTCACGTCAGTAAGCTAACAGGAGCATCCGTGTATCCCTGGGGCTGGGGATTTTGAATAATGGCACAGCTTCTCACATTCTTAGGTGACCCCACAGAAAACAAGCCCTGAGCCCATGCTTGGCTCAGGTGTATATATAGGCTGTCCCTCGAGGACAGCCCCTATTTTCTATCCCAATACACTACATTTCCCAGACTTCCCTTTTCCTGGGCACGTTCAGTGCGCTTCGCCGTTAACTTGATTCCCAAAGTTTATCTCTAATGATCAAAGGGGATGATTGCTTCTTTGAAATGCATGGCCAAGTATACCTGGGTGCCGCTAGGTCTGGGCTGAGCCTTTTCCCCTTGCCTAAGGTGTGAAATGCTTGCATGAGACAAAGGAAATTCCATTTTGCAGCCAAGTGTTATATCCTCCCCCCAGGGGAGAAATCTAACCATTTTAATTACATTTTAGCACTTACTACAGACAGCCGTGGACACTGAGACACATTCCCGAAATGGTCAGACACAATTATGAATATGACTCTATATGGAGGAGCTATGTATAAACAGGCACATACAGTTGTAAGAAAAAGTATGTGAACCCTTACGTGGGATTACGTGGAGTTTTGCATGAATTGGTCATAAAATGTGCTCTGATCTTCATCTATGTCACAACAATTTGAAAAACAGTCTTCTTAAAATTATACAATACAAACCTATGTTTTCATGTTTTTATTGAACAGAACATGTAAACATTCACAGTGCAGGGTGGAAAAAGTATGTGAACCTTTGGACTTAATAACTGGTTGACCCTCCTTTGGCAGCAATAACCTCAACCAAACGTTTCCTGTAGTTGCAGATCAGACCTGCACAACGATCTGGAGTAATTTTGGACCACTCCTCTTCACAAAACTGTTTCAGTGTAGCAATATTCTTGGGATGTCTGGTGTGAATCGCTCTCTTAATCGCTCTCTTAAATCTGGTTGAGGTCAGGACTCTGACTGGGCCACTTCAGAAGGCGTATTTTGTTTTGTTGAAGCCATTCTTTTGTTGAATTACTTGTATGCTTTGGGTCATTGTCCTGTTGCATCAATCCTCCTCTGCGGAGCTTCATTTGGCAGACAGATAGACTTACGTTTTCCTGCAAAATGTCTTGATAAACTCTGGAATTCATTTTTCCATCAATGACAACAATCCGTCCAGGCCCTGAGGCAGCAAAGCAGCCCCAAACCATGATGCTCCCTCCGCCATGTTTTACAGTGGGGATGAGGTTTTGATGTTGGTGTGCTGTGCCTTTTTTTCCTCACAACTAGTGTTGTGTGTTTTTTCCAAAGAACTCCATTTTGGTTTCATCTGTCCACAGAATATTTTGCCAGTAGTGCTGTGGAACATCCAGGTGCTCTTTTGCAAACTTCAAACGTGCTGCAATATTCTTTTTGGACAGCAATGGCTTCCTCCGTGGTGTCCTCCCATGTACTCCATTCTTGTTTAATGTTTTCCTTATTGTAGATGTGTCAACAAAAATGTTAGCATGTGCCAGAGATTTCTGTAAGTCTTTAGCTGACACTCTAGGATTCTTCTTTATCTCATTAAGCATTCTGCGCTGTGCTCTTGCAGTCATCTTTACAGGACGACCATGCCTAGGGAGAGTAGTAACAGTGCTGAACTTTCTCCATTTGTAGACAGTCTGTCTTACCGTGGAGACATGAACATCAAGGCTTTTGGAGATACTTTTGTAACCCTTTCCAGCTTCATGCAAGTCAACAATTCTTGATCGTAGGTCTTCTGAGAGCTCTTTTCTGCGAGGCATGGTTCACATCAGGCAGTGCTTCTTGAAACCAGTAAACCCAAAACTGGTGTGTGTTTTTAAAGGGCAGGACAGCTTTCAGCAACACATCCAATAATATCACACTGATTGGACTCAAGGTTGGCTCACTCCTGGCTCCAATTAGCTCTTGGCTAATCTGTGTCCTGGAATAGTTACTTGGATTCTATATTTTTGTTTTTATTTCAAATTTTGAAACGCTAGCAGCACTTTATAAAAAGCAATTTCAGATTCTCTTTCCCAGACCCAGCTATGGACATCACACTTCTGCACTAACAATACTTTCATTAACAATATTAGAAACCCTTTTTACTGCATTTCCTTCTCAAAGTACTGTGCTATAGGATATGTACATCAGGGATCAAGTAAAAAAAATATAACTGTGGGAACACACAAAGAATCCTGCATCACGTCTTAACATATGAGAATTGCATTTATTGGACAAATATATAGAAAGGTGTCTTTCTCACTGTACACGAGTCATGGAAACATATTATAGGCATGCTTGTAAAATCACAGCTTTACAATTTGTAGGCAAAATGTTCCTGCTACCAAAATAGGGGTGGAATGGTGTTTCTCCTCTGGACCTCAGATGCACACGCACTAAAAATGTAATCTGTGTAAATCTATCATGCCTTGTTGGTTGGGTATCAAACAGGACTTTTTGAGGAATCAAAAGGGAATGACCGTGCCTATGCAGTCTGCATTAAATGTGCTATTCAATTAAAGAATGTACATAAAGTTAACAGGTGGTGGGTGGTTTGATTAAAAGGTAAAATATATATAATTTATATGTGAAGTGCAATCCAAATAATTATTTGTTGTTACTCTTCCTTGCTAGGTTGCGCAGCTACCTCTGAAACTTGAAACAGAAGTCATGGAAAACGGTGAAAACTTTTCAGTGGGTGAACGCCAGCTTCTTTGTATTGCCAGAGTCCTTCTACGTCGGTGTAAGGTAGGAATCCGCATCTTGATTACCCTCTTCGCTGCTGAGCCATTTCACCTAAGTCTGCCAAGCTCATTTTAAGGCTGGGGTCAGACCAGCGCCCTTTTAACGTGCGTTTAGGCGCACTTAATCACGACCGCACTAGCAGCAAATGACGCCCAATATACGATGTACGGTCGCACGAAAGTCCGGCCGCGCAACGCAAGTGGAAAATGTACGCATTTTTTCGAACGCGGAACCGCTAGTACGGACGTACAGAGTGCGCTGCGTCCGCTAGCGGTGTGTGTGTGTGTGTGTGATTTGGAGACGTCAGACCCTGCTCGTGTCCGGCCAACATAACGTCCAGACACCCAAAGTTTCCTGGTTTGGATCCGTAAAAAATCACGCACGAACATGCGCATCGTATGACTGTTTTCGCGAATTCCGTGAAAAAATACGTCAATGCGTTCGGACGCACTTTTTTACGTTCGCGTGTAAAAATCCTTTCGTTTGACCCTAGCCTTAAAGTTTTGGTGCTCCTCATCTTTAAACACTATTTGAATGCATGTTTTATTGTACGATCCAGACAAATTTATATATCCTTTTTTGCGGCAGACTCGCAGATTCATAATATATCCTTATTATATGTATCATGTCCTGCCAGAATGCTCTAACAAAAATAGTGACTTTCCATTTAAAATTTCATTCACCTACAGCGTGTAAAATTTATTTTTTCACAATCTATCGTCACCAATTGGAACTCCTTACTGTATTTTTTTTGAGAAAATACCCAATTTTAGCTAAAAGTGGGGGTAAAAAAAACAAATTTTTAGTTAGTGCAGCATCATGGTTCACATTTATAATTGAAAAGTGAACCATAGTGCTGCATTAATTAAATGAAATAAAAAATATATATTTTTTATGTTTTGTTTACACGGAACCATGTTTGCAGGGATCAAGTCCTAAAAAAAGAAGTGTGGGAACTCACCAGGATTTCTGTCTCCCAATAAGCAATTATCACCTCGCACGTAACACAAACACACACTCAGATCTGATATATGTATGTATATTTGTCAACAAAAAAGCAGATTGCGCAACAAATGCTTATGCCGGCTATTGAATACGGAGATGTAGTGTATGCAGTTGCCCCGCAAACACACCTTCATAAACTTACTAGTACATTGTATAACTCATTCTGCCGCTTTGTGCTACAATGTAACTACATGACCCACCATTGTGACATGTTAAAAGAGCTAAACTGGCCATCGCTGGAATCTAGATTCACTCTTCACCTTTCCAACCTGGTGTTTAAGAGCTTTTCTGGGAAGCTACCACCCTACCTGAATAGACTGCTTCTCCCAGCAGTTCCCTTATCCTATAACCTCCGATCCAGGACCAGCAACTTACTTGCAATACCACAATACAAAAAGAAAGTGGCTCTATTCTCATTTTCCTACAGAGCACCACAATTATGGAATAACCTCCCAGACGTCATCAAATCTTCCCCCCGTCTAAAGTCACTTAAGAGATCTCTATTAACATACCTCGATACAGAATGCACCTGTAAACATGTAACATAGCGACTATATACAGAATGCACCTGTAAACATGTAACATAGTGACTATATACAGAATGCACCTGTAAACATGTAACACAGTGACTATATACAGAATGCACCTGTAAACATGTAAAACAGTGACTATATACAGAATGCACCTGTAAACATGTAACATAGTGACTATATACAGAATGCACCTGTAAACATGTAACATAGCGACTATATACGGAATGCACCTGTAAACATGTAACACAGTGACTATATACAGAATGCACCTGTAAACATGTAACACAGTGACTATATACAGAATGCACCTGTAAACATGTAACATAGTGACTATATACAGAATGCACCTGTAAACATGTAACACAATGACTATATACAGAATGCACCTGTAAACATGTAACATAGTGACTATATACAGAATGCACCTGTAAACATGTAACATAGTGAATATATTTATTTTCTGTTAATCTGTATAATTGTGTTTTGTTTTTAATATCTTGCATTGTATTACTTTGTATTTCTGTAACAATTCAATGTTCTTGAACCTAGAACGTACTTGAAAACAAAAGAAATCTCAATGTCTCCTTCCTGGTAAAATACTTAATAAATAAATAGGGAAATATAGCAAAAATATATGATAAATCCTTATATTATTGTGACTTAATAGAGAAATATGTGATTGAACACCTGACTACAAGCTTTATAGAGTATGGGACCAAAGGGAACTCCGTTCCCTCTGCCAAAATTAGTGCAGGAACTCCGTTCCCACGCGTTCCCCCTCGACTTGACCCCTGCATGTTTGGTATCATTGGAAAGGACATGCTCTGGCCTTTCCAATGGTACCAAACATGACTCTCTAGCTGCCATTGATCATTAGATACGGCGGTCCGAAGGAAACCTCTCCACCATAGGGATTTCCATAGGAAAATATATGCCATAGGGCAGATATTTCCTAACTGACATTGCGCCTATGTGCAATGATGTCAGTGGACGAGGGGAGGCCCCGGAGGCTTGGCTGACGTTCAGAGTGAAAGGTGAACATAACGCACATCCGAAGGAAGATGTGGTGTATGCAACTTGTTATAGCTTCACTAAAAACTTGTAAGGAAGATGTATTACAAAGGTTTACCGTGCTATTTAGCAACATCTGGAAAACCTTTTTTTTTTCTTTTCACTTTCATGCCTTACTTAACCTCCCTGGCAGTGTTCCCGAGTGTGGCTCAGGGTTAAATTTCACCACTGAGGGGCAGAGCCAACTGGCGATGGGAGCGGATGCATGTCTCTGTGCTCTCCTGCTAACTTGCTAATTTTACTGTATTTTTGCATTCCCCCCCCCCCCCCGTCTATCTTGAGACCCCCCATTAAGAGTCTTGACGTCCTGAAGCTGGAGAGCGGACACTGTGACACCCAGCCGATTCTTTGTCCACCGCTGACACTTGCTTTGAATTTCGGGCCTGGGTTGTGGCCTACCTCGGTGGCCATTTTTGAAGCCTGCCGGGACATTTCACTCTGATGGCTGATCCAGATTCCCTACCCCTTACGAGGGGGATACTGGCTGAACTGATGGAGGAGTTCAGGGCTGCGTGGATCCTCTCTCGACAGGAATCTGGATGGGGCTGCGTGGTGCCCCCTGCTGAGGCGTTTATTAGTGAGCCTGCAATGGAGGTACAGCCTTGTGATGATTCTGCCGGAGGTGGATGGGTCCTTGCTGATGTGAGGAGTGTTGGATTTTTACCGACTAAGCGGGCTCTGGCTGTGTTCCCTGACCCCCGGGGATCTTACCTGCTGCAGTTGTGGTCAGTGGCCCGGAGATGGAATTCCCGGCATTTCCACCTGTGGTGCTGATAGATGACAAGGTCATTAGCGGCCGTATCCCGGCGGGGCTTTCCGGTCCTCAACTCCCTTCCCAGGTGCTGGGGCGACCGCGGGATGCACCTGGCCCTAAGGAAGGTTAGAGGCCGCTCTGCTGCCGATGGAGAGGTGGAGGTTAAGATGCTGCCTGTCCTGCCATCTGACTGCGGATCGGTTCCTGCCGAGGTGGCTTCCGTGGCCGGCCTGTCCTGGTTCCTGAGATGCCTGCCTACTGATGCTTTGGAGGCCTTGATTCCCCCCTGGATACCGGCTAGGACTCCTGTGTCACCGACGCTCCCTCATAATCCTGGCTGAAGGCCTCTCTCCGGGACTGCTGAGATGGCTATTCTGGGGTTGATGTCACCCCCCCCCCCCCTTATTTTGGCTGAGAATCCCCTCCCCCCCCCCTTCCTTTCTCTTGCTGATTACATTTGCTGTGAACTTTTTTTTGACGATTTTTTTTTTTACTCCCACCTGTTGTCCCCTTGAGACATTATATTTTTAGACTTTGCTACCAGTCTGCAGAGGTTGGCCCCTTGACTGTCTACAGGGCTCCAGGTTTTTTTTTTTTGGGGCAGCAGGACACTGGGATGGCCTAGGCGAGCCGCTAGAGCGAACACCATGGCTCTGTCTGTATCTTTTGGCCCTAGGTCTCCCGGCCACGTGGCCTCTTCCACAGCCTCTGGCTTTCTGTTTAGGCTCCAGAGTGCGCCGGGAACACCACATCTTTTTTGGCAGTTCTCCAACCCCTCTTTTTATTTATTTTTTTCTCTCTTTTTCGTCCACACGTATACCAAGGCCCCTTATGCTGCTTTTTCTGCTGACTCAGCTGATTCTCCTGCTTTGACCATTTGGATTGTCTGTTTGCCCTCTCCCTCCCCCCTTTTTTGTTTTCCTTCTGGCTGGATATATTTGCGATACATATTGATGTGTTTTCTGCTGACTCCTTATGTGTTCCTTTACTGCTGAGTTCTTTTTGGCCCTGCGCGGCCGTCCTTTTATATTGTATGTACTATTGCTGATGCCTTTTCAAAATATAAAATGTTGAATACAAAAAAAGTGAAAGAAAAAAAATATTTCACAGCTAAAAGCGGTAATCCCGAGCCACACTCGGGCTGGATAGAGCTACATTACCTGTCCCTGCGCTCCTTCGCTGTCCCCCCACAGTCTCCTCTGGTGATCGCGGCGTTTTGCTTCCTGGTTCCCTTCTCGCGAGAAGGGAACAGGAAGTATGAGGTAGTGATCGCCGGTATGGGACAGCGAGGGAGCACAGGGACAGGTAAAGTATCCAGCGGGATCGCGAGTGTGACTCAGGGTTACCGCTTCCAGCATAGGAATTTAACCCCCTTAGCCACACTTGATATACCGCTAGGGGGATACAAAAAGAATTAAGTCTTAACGATTCTGACATCTAAAAGATGTCAGAATCGTAATGCCAGGGAGGTTAACCCCATTCACAACCAAGTTGTTTTCCATGACAACACGGACAGAAACTATTGGATTCCTTTTGCAATTATTTGCTTTGCATTGGTCCAGAATAAAACCAATTAAAGGCTTGTCAATTAGGGCACCAGCAGGTGCTTTTTAAGATCATATATAATCTATTTTAGTATGAAAATATTTTACTCTATATGTGTCACTGGTTGCATCCACGTTGTGATCGTTTGTGTTATAACCCCCCCCCCCCCCCCGTGTCTTTAAATCACTTGCGCCTTGATATTTGGAGTCTATGGGTCCATCACCGGTTCATTGTTTTGTGTGGGTGGGATGTAGTCAAAGGACATCACCAGGGGGTAGATTAGAAGTCTTCTAAGATCCTTGTTTTATCACATTCAGCTGCCATCTCTTGAGTATCTTTGAGAACGGTAGTCACCTGCAACCTTGTCTAGAAATTTCTCCTCCACCTCATTAACGGTTAAATGTTGTAGATTAGATAAGCCACACAAGTAAAGAAAAACCTTAGAGATTTTGGTAAATATTGCCTTATGGGAAAATTTTATTTTTCATTTTTCCATTTTCAAACGGCAGCGTGTGTTTTATAATTTGTTCTTATTTGTAATGCATAAGTCATCTAGTTACCACTCATGTGGTAGGGTCCTTTTTAAGCCAGTGTTTCCCAAACCTTTCCTCAGGACCTACTAACAGGTCAGGTTTGCCAGATATCTGAAGCATAGCACAGGTGATTTGATTTGTTGCTCAGCGATTGCAAGATTCAGTCTGCATTTCAAAGATAATCCTTAAGGCTAGGGTCAGACGAGCGCATTTTGTACGGACGTACTTTCTGACGACAAGGTAGTGGTCACACAGTCCATTTTTTTCACTGACGCTATTTTTGATGGATGTAGGAGGGAAAATAAATTAAAATGAAAAAACATTTTGTCCGTCAAAAATGATGGACGTATAAATGCAGTCCCTCTGACCCCGTTCCATCACTCCCACACAAAGCTATGCAGACGTGACGCACTCCGCACGTCCGTCCTAGCGGTTCGACGTTCTTGCTAACTTGCGTCCGTTTGCCGCGGACGTACTTCGTGTGTGGGCCTTCATTGGTCAGGATTATCTGCTACCACGGACGTACTAAAGTGCGGCTACACGGACGTTAAGGCTAGGGTCAAACGAACGCATTATTCGCAGCGACCGTCAAAAAGTGCGTCCGAACGCATGGACATATTTTTTTCACGGAATGCGCGAAAACGGTCATACGATGCGCATTTTCGTGCGGGATTTTTTACGGATCGTCAATAAAACACTTTTTGCGTCTGGACGTTATGTAGGCTGGACATTAGCAGCGTCTGACATCTCCTAATCAAGCACACACGCCGCTATGCCGCCGCAGCACACTCTGTACGTCAGTACTAGCGGTTCTGCGTGCTCGAAAAAATGCGTTCATTTTCCATTTGCGTGGCCGGACTTTCGTGCGGCCGGACTTTGTATATTGGCCATCATCGCCCGTCATTTGCTGCTACTGCGGCCGTGATTAAGTGCGCCTAAACACACATTAAAAATGCGTTAGTCTGACCCCAGCCTTAGAATGGGGTCAGACGAGCGCGTGTTCACGTCCGTGTTGCCGCACATTTTAACGTTCATGGTAGCATAAAGTTATGATCAAGAGACTACACACGAAGTGCAGACACACAACGGACGTGGCGAACGGACGCAAGTTAGGCAAGAACGTAAAACCGCTAGAATGGACGTGCGGAGTGCGCCACGTCTGCATAGCTTTGTGTGTGAGTGTTGGAACGTGGTCAGACGGACTGCATTTATGCGTCCAGCATTTTTGACTGATGTAGCAAATAAATGAAAAAGCATTTTGTCTGTCAAAAATGCTGGACGCATAAATGCAGTCCGTCTGACCACGTTCCAACACTCACACACAAAGCTATGCAGACGTGACGCACTCCGCACGTCCGTCCTAGCGGTTCGACGTTTTGCTAACTTGCGTCCGTTTGCCGCGGACGTACTTCGTGTGTGGGCCTTCATTGGTCAGGATTATCTGCTACCACGGACGTACTAAAGTGCGGCTACACGGACGTTAAGGCTAGGGTCAAACGAACGCATATTCGCAGCGACCGTCAAAAAGTGCGTCCGAACGCATGGACATATTTTTTTCACGGAATGCGCGAAAACGGTCATACGATGCGCATTTTCGTGCGGGATTTTTTACGGATCGTCAATAAAACACTTTTTGCGTCTGGACGTTATGTAGGCTGGACATTAGCAGCGTCTGACATCTCCTAATCAAGCACACACGCCGCTATGCCGCCGCAGCACACTCTGTACGTCAGTACTAGCGGTTCTGCGTGCTCGAAAAAATGCGTTCATTTTCCATTTGCGTGGCCGGACTTTCGTGCGGCCGGACTTTGTATATTGGCCATCATCGCCCGTCATTTGCTGCTACTGCGGCCGTGATTAAGTGCGCCTAAACACACATTAAAAATGCGTTAGTCTGACCCCAGCCTTAGAATGGGGTCAGACGAGCGCGTGTTCACGTCCGTGTTGCCGCACATTTTAACGTTCATGGTAGCATAAAGTTATGATCAAGAGACTACACACGAAGTGCAGACACACAACGGACGTGGCGAACGGACGCAAGTTAGGCAAGAACGTAAAACCGCTAGAATGGACGTGCGGAGTGCGCCACGTCTGCATAGCTTTGTGTGTGAGTGTTGGAACGTGGTCAGACGGACTGCATTTATGCGTCCAGCATTTTTGACAGACAAAATGCTTTTTCATTTATTTGCTACATCAGTCAAAAATAACGTCAGTCACAAAAACGGACTGTGTTGCCACTACTGCGTCTTCCGTCAAAAAGTGCGTCCGTACTGCATGGACGCAGTCCGTACAAAATGTGCTCGTCCGACCCTAGCCTAACACTGCGTTCGTCTGACCCCCAGCCTAAAACCTGGCCTGGTAGAGGGTCCTGAGGAAAGGTTTGGGAAACACTTCTTTAAGCAAATGGAAGGCGAAAGGTCTTCAGTATCATTTTGTAGCTTCTCTCTGTATTTTGTTAAGTTTGTAAGCAAAATAAATGCTTGGTAAATCCAAGGTTACTCTTGGATATGCTAATCTGGTCTATATGGTCATTGCAGATCCTGATCTTGGATGAAGCTACAGCAGCTATGGATTCAGAGACTGACCTCCTGATTCAGGAAACCATAAGAGAGGCCTTTAAAGACTGTACCATGCTGACCATTGCCCACAGACTCCACACTGTACTAGGTTGCGATCGTATAATGGTGCTTACACAGGGACAGGTGAGTGATTCTTAGGTCTTTTATGATCTAAAACCTAGAGTAACAAGGCCAGCATTATTCTACCTGCGTCAACATTGCTCAGTGCTCTTCCAATTGCTGCAGAGGAAATACTGACTCCACTATAATTTCTCCAATAGGTCTTGTACAACTAGATTTACACATTGTCGTGTATGCGATGATGCATATAATTTTGTGCTTTAATAAATGCTTGATTAGGGCTTGTAGTACTATAAAACTTTCCTGTAGATTTTAAGGCAGGCCTCGGAGGCTTCATATTTGCAATCTCTTTCTTTATTACTCCTATAGCAGTAAAGAAGAGTGATAACAAGAACCAGAAAAAAACATGTCAAACCCCCCCAACGTGGGGTAACCCTCCTCTTAGTAAATCCAGCCCCCTAGTCTATAAACAGTCTGAGCTGGAGCAGTAACGCCCTCTTTCTTTACTGCTCCTGTTCAGGATAAGTTAAGTATATTTTCTCTCCTCTGTTTGTTATGAATTTTCGTTTTCAGACTTTTACTGGCTTATTTCGGATTTTCGATTTATGATAGCGAGTGCTGACTTACCCTGGCTATAACCGCGGGGGTCAGCGCCCCCCCGGCGGGACTTTCCCAGCGGCATGCTGTGCGTGTGTTCTACCGCCAGATTCTATCGATATAGGTTGCAGGCACCTGGCTCCGAGTTTACTAGTACCCAAACTTTGTTTGTTTCCCGTCCTCGCTTGGGAGCATTCGCGACCGCCGGGGATCTCGTGGGAGACGCGCACGAGATCCCGGCGGCCATTTTGGGGACACCACCTGACCGCGTGTATCTCCGCGCGCACGCACATCTCCCTGCTCTCTTGACTCGGCTCACTACCGGATCCATGGCGCTCCTTACCGCACCAGGGGGTGATCGATCTCCCCATGCAGGGGAATCAGACTCAGCGGGCAGCTCCCGGCAGTCGGATTTGTCTGAGGCTTTTGCCTCTCCTCCACCTCCAAAAAAGCGGTCGAAATCGGCGGCACGGTTTGCCGCCATGGAAGCGGCTCTGCAGGCATCAATCACACGATCACTGTCCTCTGCTGTCTCCACGCTTTCTCAGTCCTTCAGAAGGACCATGGATGAGGCAGTGGCTTCTATTACCTCGGTACCCCCAGCTCCAGGTGTAGATCCCACTCCACCTCCAAAAGACCCTGAGTTACCCTCTGGCTCTGCACATACTAGCCTTAAGAAACGTGCTAAGACTAAGCACCTTGATAGTCCTCCAAGAGGGGCTAGCATTCCCGATACTCTGCTTTCTGATGATGGCGAGGTGTCCTCGCACAAGAGAGCCCCTGACCGCGGGGCACTGGTTGCGGTCTCAAAAGATAGGCCTTTACCTACGGGTTCTGGCCGACTCCCCAGAAACACTGACTCGGAGAGTGAGGAACCCGAGCATGGGGAGGATGATGGAGCTATTGAATTATACGCTCCGCATGATGTTGGCCTGTTGACAGAGGAGGAAAGGCCCCCACCGCCTTTAATGTCTACCAAGGAGGTTGTATGTGATCCTCAGGGCCGCCCGATGTTTTCCCCGGCAGGGGTCTTACATCCACGCTCTACTGCATGGTCCCCGATGCCTCATGTAGAGATGTGGGTGGATGCCCACATGCGGCTCCCCATGGATAAGGAGACCAGGGTGAATATGAGGGCAGAATGTCCTCGCCCTACCACCGCGGGCAAAACTTGTCTCACCCCGGTGGTGGATGAGGATTTTGTGAAATTCATGACCAACAAGGGATGGTCCCCCAAGAAAGGGGTGGATATGGCTTTCAGGGTCTGTGAAGATAAGGTGCTTGATGTCGCACCACCGTTGATTTACCTCCTTGACATGGTGGAGGATGCTCGCTTACAAGGCACCCCCTTGGATTTAGAAGACGCCACAGGCTGGATCCAACGCTCCTTGTGCCTGTTGGGCGGTGCTAATGCGGCTTTGGCCGCTGAGAGACGCAAGTCTATGATCCTAAGAATGGATCCTCAGCTTACTTCTATGGCCAATAAGGATTAAGGGGATGGCTTTATAAAAAATATGGGCACATACACCAGCGCTTTCACCGCTCTGGATAAGGTCGAGTCGGTCATTAAAGTTTTTCCCAAAAAGGTTTTCGACAGGGCCGGTAGAGGAAGGGGCCGCTCTACCGGCCGCGCCGGATCTATGGGCATTACTAGAGGATCCTTCCGGGCCTCTAATACCGCGACTCTGGCCCTCCGCTTACGGATCCTCGGCCCGGGCTCAGGCCTGGAGAGGCCGCGGATTCCGTGGCGGCAGAACTCAATTCCGTGCTCGACGACAGACTGGTAAGTCTTCCTTTTATTGTTCCTCATTCATCTGTTCGGGTGGGGGGCCGTATTCGGCTTTTTCTTCCACAATGGGAGTTGATCACTACAGACCCGTGGGTTCTCTCCGCGGTCAGAGGGTTCGAAATAGACTTCGAAACGGTCCCTCCATACCAATCCACACCTCCCCGACCACTACGTTTTTCCATGGAACAGGAACTTGTAGTTCACGCCGAAATTTTGGCTCTGGCATCAAAGGGAGCCATAGAAGAGGTCCCTTGGGATTCTCCCAAATTTGTGAGCAACCTGTTCCTCGTGGCGAAGAAAGGGGGCGGGACACGCCCTGTCATAAACCTCAGGGAACTCAACTTGTGGGTGTCATACCGCCATTTCCAAATGGAAGGGTTTCATACCCTCAGGGATTTGCTCAACGAGCAGGATTGGCTGGTAAAACTAGACTTGAAAGACGCGTACCTCACCGTCCCTATGGCGCCAGCTTCCAGAGATTACCTGTGTTTCCCTTGGCGCGACCGCATGTGGCGCTTCGCGTGCCTGCCTTTCGGCCTTTCATCCGCTCCGTGGTGCTTCACGAAGCTCATGAAACCGGTTGTAGAATCCCTCCGGGTGAGGGGCATCCGACTCGTGATTTAACTGGACGACATCCTACTGATGTCGGATTCCTCGGTTTCCCTTCAACTACACTTGTCGTGGACGCTGTCCCTATTACAGGACCTGGGTTTCCTGATCAATGTGGAAAAGTCTTTGTTGATTCCTACACGTTGTCTGGAATTTCTGGGGTTCCTCCTGGACTCACACACTATGACTCTGAGCGTCCCAAATCCCAAGATCAGTTCCATTCGCAAGGAGGTCCGCTCCCTCCTCAGGGATCACTCACCCACCCTGAGGGAATTGGCGAGGGTGATTGGTCTCCTGGCGGCGACTCGTCTGGCGGTTCTGCCGGCTCCTCTACATTACAGGGCCCTCCAGAGATTGAAGGCCCGTTCTCTCCGATCGGTGACGGATTATTCCCGCAGGGTTCCCCTCTCGAACGATGCGAAGACGGATCTGACATGGTGGCTCACGGACTGGTCTCGGTGGAATGCTCGCCCAGTGCGATTCCCTGTACCGTCGTTGACCATAGAATCCGACGCGAGTCGTTCGGGTTCGGGGGCACGGTGCGCCGAGATGGAGACAGGAGGTGGTTGGTCGATCCAGGAGTTACGTCTCCACATCAATGTTCTGGAACTTATGGCGGCGTTTTTCACCCTGAAATGTTTCTCCAGGGAGACCAATCACCGCTGTATCCTCCTGAAGCTGGACAACCTGTCGGCTGTCAGGTATATCAATGCCCTAGGGGGAGCTCGTTCAGTGGCTCTGACGTCGGCGGCGGCCGAGCTATGGGATTTCTGTCTTCCCCGCGGTCTGTTTGTGGTGGCTCAGTATCTTCCAGGTCTCGCCAATACAGTGGCGGACTGGAATTCACGCCATCTGACGGATTCGGGGGATTGGCGTCTGGCGCCATCGGTATTTGCCATCGTCAACAGGTTGTGGGGTCCGCTCCAGATGGATCTGTTCGCTTCCAGACTGAATCGGCAGTTACCGAAGTTCTACAGTTGGAGGCCAGATTCGGAGGCGGAAGGAACGGACGCCTTCGTCCAGGTGTGGCCGGAGGGCCGTCTTTACGCCTTCCCTCCGTTTCAGCTGTTGTTACGCGTTTTGAGGCGTCTCTGCGACGTCAACGCGGAATTGGTTTTGGTGACACCGTGCTGGCGGTCCCAACCATGGTTTCCCCTTCTGTTGAAATACTCCCTGACCTCGCCGTCTCTACTGACGGGTCCGGACGGCCTCCCTCACCCATTATTGCGGGACGGTCGACTATCCCTTGTGGTCTGGTTGATTTCCGGTTCTCATGGCGGGCCACAGGCATTTCGCCAAGAGCTGAGGAATTGCTCCAGCACGCTTGGGCTCCAGGCACGAGAGGAGCCTACCGCTCGGCCTGGACAGCTTGGCACGGCTGGTGTTTGCGAAGGGGTGAGGATTCCACTTCTGCCCCTCTGAATTCGGTTCTGGATTTTCTATCCTCCTTGTTTGATTCGGGACTGGCCTTTCGTACCATAAATGTGTACCGGTCGGCTTTGTCGGCAGGCCATCTAGGTTTTGATAACTCTCCCCTGGGTAGACACCCTCTGGTTTGTCGCCTTCTTAAAGGAGTCCGGCTGTCTTGTCCTCCGACTACCCGCTACTCTTCTACGTGGGATGTGACTTGTGGTGAATTTCCTTCGCACGTGGCCATGCAATGCCTCATTGTCACTGCGCCAGTTGTCGGCTAAATTATTAGTTTTGTTTTGTCTCATCTCCTGTAAGCGGGTCGGGGATGTCAGGGCGCTGGATTTTGGCGTCCGTTCTTTTTCGCCGAACGGCGTTTGTTTTGACGTCTCGAGACGTGCTAAGACGGCGATTTTGTACTGTGTTTTTTCCAGCTTTTCCATTGGTACCTGAGTTGTGTCCTGTTCTTTGCCTTCAGGAATATGAAAGCCGTACATTGGCTCTGCGTCCCGTACCTGGGTCCCCGTTGTTTGTCTCATTCCGGGTTCCTCATAACCCTGTTAGTTCACCAACTCTGGCTCGGTGGGCTCGTTGGCTGTTGGATCTTGCGGGGGTTGATATTTCGCGCTTCGGCGCGCATTCCATCCGTAGTGCTGCGGCTTCTAATGCTTTTATGGCGGGTTGTCGCCTGGAGGACATTATGAAGTCGGCGGATTGGTCGCGTGAATCTACTTTTCGTACGTTTTATTTTAAGCCGGTCTCTCATTGGTCACAGGCACTGATGCGTTGAACGTGCAAATATGAAGCCTCCGAGGCCTGCCTTAAAATGCCCAAATTTTCCTAGTCCCGGTGACGGAAAGTTTGGATTTTAATAAGGACTCGGAGGCGAGTATTTCCCACCTCTCCCGCCCTGAGGGGGGTGTGTTCTAGACCGGCCAGGGTGTTTGTATCTATGCGCAGCGCATGGTTTTGATATGGGCTGTCCTCCTGTTGCTTGGGAGGCGGGAAACCGAGGGTTCGGTGTTGTTCCTTTCCTAATGCCTGCCTTCGTGATTCTGTTCTTCTTACAGCGAATTGATGGCCTGTGGATTATGAATACTCACGGGATTGTTGTGTTTTCCGGATGGATCTACCGTTACCTGATCTTGTGGTTCCAGTCGCATGAAGAAAGAGGGCGTTACTGCTCCAGCTCAGACTGTTTATATACTAGGGGGCTGGACTTACTAAGAGGAGGGTTACCCCACGTTGGGGGGGTTTGACATGTTTTTTTCTGGTTCTTGTTATCACTCTTCTTTACTGCTATAGGAGTAATAAAGAAAGAGATTGCAAATACTCGCCTCCGAGTCCTTATTAAAATCCAAACTTTCTGTCACCGGGACTAGGAAAATTTGGGAATTTTGTAACTGATCCAAGGTTTTGTGTAATCCTTTTGTGATATATTAGGTCTCCGTAACCCTTATATACAGTACATGTTAAAGTTTGAGTGCAGCCTCACTCCGTTCTGTGTGTACATATTGTAATCAAGCACTGTCAGAGGGAACCATTGAATGGTCCTCAAGGCTAGGGCAATCATATCACAATCTCTTTTATGAATTGCTTGGTTTATTGAAGCAGCATTCGGCAATTAAAATAAAAACCTGGCTCATTCAAGCTCTAACTCCGTTACCCTCTCTAGTTTTGGGAGTGCTAACAAAATGACCACCATGTTTTGGTTTTCTGCTCTGTACCTCTCTGTACTTCTACACGCTGCCAGCCTTAGAGCTACACTTGCGCTTTCTGTCTTTCTCTGTGGTTCCCCGTGCTGGAAACCTTTTATAACCCATTACCAGCAGGTGGGAGAAACATTCAGCAAGAGGGGGGGGGGGAGATCACACAATGCCCTCATGGGCTTAGATATCCCAACCCTCCCTTTAAAAACATTAGGGGAATATACACATCATCCCTGATCATTCCCTTCAAAATAAATATATATCTATAAATCCTTGATAACTGCTCATGTTTTAATGATTTCTCAAAGCATAGATTTTTAAACAAGTCTGCGAGTGCATCCCATGTTGTGGAGATTTATTTAGATGTATCGATTTGTATTATGATGAGTACTTCCACGCCACATACAGGAATGCATTGCTAATCAGTACTTTTATTTTTTACAGGTGGTGGAATTTGACACACCGTCTGCCCTGTTATCCAATGAGAACACTCGATTTTACTCCATGTTTGCTGCAGCGGATAACAAAATTACCGTGAAGGGCTGAATATTAACATCCCAGCTGTTTCCCCACCCTGTGGGGATGTGCGCTGCTTTTCATTTCCTGCCTGTGGCAGGCACACTCCCTACTACTATCTCTCATTCTTTTCATTACTGACAATACATTATACTTTGCATTTTTCCTTTCTTTTCCCCCTCCTTTTTATTTTGTTTTTAGTAAAATTTTTAATTTTTCTTTAGCACAAACAAATTTCAGGACTAAATTAGATATTTTTTTTAACTGTTTGAGAAAATATTCATGTTCTATTGTATTTATTCCTATTACTAAAGTTAAAAAAATATGCGTTTTCTTTATGAAATGCACTGAAAAGAAGAAAAAAAAAACCAATGGTTCAGGCAACCATATTTCAGTATGTAGTCAGCTTAGAATGGAGCTTTCTACATGCTATTGTATATAGCCTATATTTACTGTGAAGATGTAAGCTGGTTTATTTTATAATAAAATGAGCACTGGGATAATGCACGAGTCCTACTTATTATATCAAACACTGCAATGGGATCAAAGTTATAAACGTTACTTGATTTACATTCATATTGTCTTTTAAACCTCATTTGTATAGAAAGTGAAGTTGCACCAACATCTTTTTCACTTCATACAGTGGCCACAGCAGGAGAATTGATAAGGGAATTGCATATTTGAGTAAAAAAAAAAAAGCTCAATGATTTTCTAGCTGTTTTGCCATAACTTTTCCATTTCACCTTTTAAAGTGATCTTGGTCTGTAATAAAAAAAAAAAAATTATGTAATAATTCATGTGACATTGCTTGAGGGACATAGTGTCTTTACTTGCCTTGACTTCAGGAAGGAGTTTGTCTCCATCATGAAGCCCCCAGCACTTCCCAAATTACTTGACCTCACATGCCCAAGCTTCGCACATCCTTACTTCATTGTCTATGCTGATTTTCCCGGCTGAAGTGGTGAGGCGGTACATATAGTAGGACCCTCCTATTCTCACCTGTCAATCAATCCTTGCTGCACAGACTCTGCTTTTGGCATAGATAACCGCTACAAAGATTTGATATGCAGTTTTATGTTTATTTTAACCACAAATTTGTCATTTTCTCGGAACATGTCATGATCTGGTCCTTTTTGGCCTGTTTAATAAAGGTTACTCCATTAAGGAAGATGTATGAGAGGGAGGTTGGGGGGGACCAAGCAAACATTTTAAAAATATTGCACCTCTAAACAATCACCTAAAGTTTCATGCAAATAATTTGTTTCACAAAATACACAATGAGACCTATGTAAATGAATGCTATATTTATTAAAGAGAAAGTAATTTGTAGCATCTAACAGATTGATAGGGGAAATATGAGGATAAATATTTATAGATTTGGCCTTAATAGCCATGATGTGGGCAACCTCTGGACTCCTGGAGAGTCATCCTTCGCTTGGTAGAAGAGAAAAACTCCTTGTGCAGGAAACCTCTGGGGAACCACGGCATTAAGGACTGCATTAGGAGGGCATTAGGAGCACGTTTTTGTGGAAGATTTAAGTTTTATAGGGGAATGAGTAGACATATATTACCGAATATAAAACAACAATTAACAACCTGCTGAGCACTACGTAGATATATCTACACAAGCTTCCCAAAGCAGCACGCCAACATTAAGGGGATGTCATCACAGACTGAACTGTATTGGAAGAGTTTAAGCATAGTAACGTAAACCCATCCTCAATATCCATTAATCTCATCTGCTTAAATTCTGTATAACAGAGCCTTCCCTTTTTTTTATTCTCATTTCACTCCCATTATAATTCTCATGACATCATTGCTATAGTTAATGGAGTCTATTAACATTAAGGTTCCTATTCCAAGATTGTCATTAAAGTCTGCACTAATGGAAGATTTGAGCGCCAGCCGTTAACCATTAGCATCCCACTTGTAATGTCTCTATTTCAACCAAAACTCATGTCAAGATGCTAATGTTGACTGGAAATGCTAACATTTCTTAGCAAGATGTTAAGTGTGTGGTGCAGTGATGGTAACGGCTGGCGCTACTGAAAATGGATGTGCGTATAGTCCTTGCTAATTAAACATCTGTGTCTGTATTTCAGTCCTGGTGTAAATTTAACCAGAGCCTTAACTGCATAGAGTTCAACAACTCAGGGAAGTTATCACCAGGGATTACGAGTCATTATCAGATTAACACCAGTTTTTAAGAGGTGTTAAAATCTCCCTGGTTCTTGCATTTCCTAACAATGTGTCAGTCACATGTTAAGTATAGGAGACACCACCTACACTAAATGATCGCAATCCGTGAGACGATAAGGTCAGTCGTTCGACATGTTATTCGCTTTACGATGTCCTTGGAGTAGGGTCCAAAATGTTTTGAGCTGCGCTACGTTTCAGTTTTTAGGTCAAAATTGCAGACATTCAAAAGTCTCTAAACTCAACATATGAGATTGACCATCAATTAATTGCAGTCCAGTATTTTCCAAATAACACCTAAAATCATGGCACAGTGTTGCTCTCTCCGTCTCCAGCAGCCAATTGTCATAACGCTTGAGCTCAGAGCAGCTGCATAATGGTTATGATCCCTATGCTATATTCTTCCAACCTATATATCTACACAGCAGCACAATTACATAAACTAAAACCAGTTTTCATGTCATGCAATTCCAAAATTAAGCCCACCAAAGTCTTCAGCTCCAGGCCCATAAAGATCTTAATCTGGCCCTGCTAACACTCAGAACACTTAGCAATGTGCGTCTAAACTCCAGCACTGAATCCTTTACTGCAGTACTTCCATTTGGCCAGCAGATGGTGACACCTACCCATCAAATAGGTTATTCAGTAAGGAATACTTTAGACTATTATTTACTATGGTATAATTCATTAAATTATTTTCCAAATTAACACTGGTTCCAGACTGTGGTTATCTGAAAGATCTCTTGGTAGTGAAAGGGTTAATCGAATGGATGGAAATTGTTAGTTTTCCACAAAACTACCTCTTGTGTTGAGCACATCAGCGCACGACCTGGAAGTAGTCACCATTTTCTGTTCGACATATCTAGACAGTGTGGCGCTGCATGTTGTTACTTTCGAAATTGTATCCGTGTTTTGATTGCATTCCCAATGTTGCCTGACACGGCGTCTGTCGTGCAGGGTTGTTATGGTGCACTAGCTCCCGCACATTGCCCCACAAAGAGAAATCGGGAGACCGGGAAGTGGTCAGATTAATGGAAATAACACTGTCCTCAAAAACACTTTGGATTGTCACCATTGACTTGCGTGATGTGTGGCATATTGCATCATCTTGCTGGAGGTAACCCTGTGTCCGTTCCAGAGTAAGCCATTTCGTGCTGTGGCAGTGCTAGTCTTGTGGCTGTGCTGCCACCTAGTGGCTGCTTCTAGCATGTGATGTGCTCAACTTAAGAGGGGGGTACATTTCCTGAAACTCCTTTCAGTGCTTTATGATCTATAATAAAACATTGTTTTTGAGTCTACTCTATAGAATTCACCCTGTAGAATGTTAGTCACCACATACACTTCAATTAACCCCATAAGGACCACTGACTTACATAGTACGTCGAGGGGAATGTTCCCCTCAACGACCAAGTACGTTCTATGTACTTCATGGTCCTTTTAACCCCCCCCACCCTCCCTATACTCACCTCTGGCCGGGGTCCCACGCTGGACTGGCATCCTTGAAGCCAGCCCGACTTTTATGGGCCCCAGCCGTTGCAATGTCATTTTCAGGTGCCCCCCGGCGCCTGCAGGGGGAACCTGGGGGGGGGGGGTCATTTGAACCACGCTCTCAACGGCTGGAGCTAGGGAAAAAGAGAGACACTGCTGGAGAGGGCAGAGTTGACTCTTTTCAGAGGTACCGCTCTTTTAACGCCTTAGGTGTAGGAGCGCGATTTTGTGCCGGACCACGATTCACACCCGGAAGTGGCTGACATCTTGGATGTCAACCAAGCTTCTGGGTCAACCCCCACCCATTGACATCATCGCCATATGTGCAATGACATCAGTTGGCCAGTTAACCCCATAGCTGCCAAGTGGGCAGCCGTCTAAGGCCTCATTTCTCCCAAACCGTGGCAGCTAGAGGGCCATGTGTGGTATCATTGGAAAGGCCTGACCATGGCCTTTCCAATTATACCAAACATGACTAGATTTGTTGTAAATTAAAAAAAATGAGTCTGGGGTATAATAGAATAGGACTTCAAATCCTGTTTAAACAGGAGGAGCATAAAACGGTCAAAATGAGCTCAGCACACAGAGGTGAAATGGCTCAGCAGTGAAGGCGTTAAAAAGCAAAAAGGACAAAATTTAGAAACTATTTAGCCGGGGTCTTTTCTGGCGATTGTAGATTTTGGGGATTTTGAAAAAGTGGTTTTTTTTAAAAAAAAAAATATATATATTTTTGTATAGTAAATTAAACGATACGGTGGATATAATGGTATCTGTACAAAGTCCATTTAATGGTGGGAAAATGGTGTATAATATGTGTGGGTTGTTCCATAAACGAGTAAGAGGAAAATTTAGACCTAAACACAAACAGCGCAGAAAGGTAAAAACAGCAGCGGGCACTTCTTTACAGACAACCGCCTGGTCACTATGGGGTTAATGTAGCTGCCGGAGGCCCCTGGAAATATTCTCACGTTAAGTTATGGAGTCCTGATTTTCTAGGTTTGTGGCCCTTTGCTGCGGCCTCTCCGCTCCAGGCTTGTGCTCGCCCCTCCCCGGCTTCACCTCTCCTTCCTCTGGCTGGAGCTGAGCGGTGGCGCATTTGAGCTGTGTCAGCGCCACCTCGTGGCAGTAACGCTAAGTGCACGCCAGCGCGGCTCCCGGTCGAGGCGTTATCCCCGGCAGGATGTGGGTCACCGCGTCCTGATCACGGGCCCATTACCACATATCGCGCGCGGCAGGAAGGGGCCTCACGCAGCCAGATAGCCCCGCTTTCCCGTCTCCGGGCTGGGGGTTGTCCCGTGTCAGGCCTCGCCTCCCCGCTTTGTCACTTCCTGTCCCGGACCGGCCGGTCTCGGCTGCTGTTTACCCGGTTTCGGCTCCTGGATCCGACCGATGGATTTCACTTAGTGCCGCAGGAAGCAGAGTGGGTCAGAGCCGGCGCTGCGTCATGACGTCCTCCCCGTGCCCGGCGCTGTGCTGCTGCCGGCGCCTCCTCCACCCAACCCCGGCCCTTCCGCAATGCTCTACCCCGGGGCCTCCAGACCCGGCCTCGGCCTCCAGCTTTCAGCTCTTCCGCCTGCACCACTTCCACCTGGGCCTGGAGTTGCGGCCGGAGAGCCGGGAGGTGGCGGGCTGCATGGTGCTGGAGCTCAGCCCGCTGGTGCCCGGTGGCCCGGCCCTGGTGCTGGACAGCCACCCTGCCCTGAGGGTGCACTCAGTGCGCTGCCGCCGAGGGGGAGGCAGGGAGCCCAGGGGGGGTCAGCCATCATGCCAGCCCTCCTGGAGCCCCAAGACTTACCCTGCAGGTAACAGCCCCAGGCCTGCTTCCACAACAGAGTCCCCGGGGTCCCCAGAAAGCCCCCAAACCACTGATCACCTGTGGTACCTGAGCCCAACCACATCAACAGCCAGCTCACACCCCTCACCGGTGGTGACCCCTGAGCCCCTCGACCTTTCAGTTCCACGGGCACCTGTACCGATCTCCTCCCTCAGCGACCTGCCTGGAGGTGCAACAGACTTGCCATGTGCCCCTTCACGTGTTGTTTCCGGCAGCCCATGTCCCACCGTAAACGGACACACAGGACCGTTACCCTCGCCAATGCTCTCCTGTCAGTCTACGCTACCTACTGTGGCCATCCCTCGCCCACTTTCCACTGATGACATGTCTTCCCACTCGTCCTCCTCGTGCCATGCGTTTTCACCGGACTCCAGCACACCATCAGCACCGTCGCATGACGCGTTTACACCTTCAGCGCCTCCACCGTACTTCCCATCAAGCACGCTCAATTTGGACGCTTGGCACAGCACTTTTATTCCTCCTTGTGGGCACCACGGTGCCAGCGACCCTGAGCCCTCCACCTGCTGTTTCCCTCTGGATTTCAGGGTTGAAGAGTTCACGGATTACGGTTCTGCACTCGCAATAACGGTGCCCGATACACTGGGGATCAATGAGACGTTCCAGATCGTTGTGCATTATGTCACCGGAGAGGGCCCCGCTGTGAGTACCCGACCTTGGTCTTGAATCGTACCCTTGAGCAGGTTTTTGTGAAATCTGACGCAGGATAGTTGGTCACTTGGTGGCCGATATGTGACATCACTTGTGAACATGTCCCTTATCTCTGGGATCAAGCTGTATGTGCAGATTTTGTTATTTGGTTCATTAAATGTTTTTCAGTGAAATCATTGCTGTGACAGTCACACAGTAATTTTAGTATAATCTTCCCGAGTTTTTATACAAACCCTTCCTTAATGTCCCCCTCCTGCACTATAATTCACGTAAGGTGACCCCTCGCGGCTCCAAGATCCCATCATGATGCTGAAGTCTCGATGCTGTCACCTTGTTGTGCAAAGATCACCTGTATGGCTTTTAGATAAGCAGAATGGTTGACTCTTGTTGTCTCGCTGTGTTTCCAGGTCTGGTGGTTGGATCCTGAATTGTCCTACGGAAGCTCTCAGCTTTTCGTGTTCACTCAGGGACACTCTGTCTGTAACCGCTCATTCTTCCCTTGCTTTGATACGCCAGCCGTCAAGTGTACTTACTCTGCCTCTGTCAAGGTGAGTGAGGCTTTTATGTTGAATTTATCCTGTTTTCCCGAGTAACGTGTCAGAGCTCCCTGGTGCATCATATGTTTATTTGAGGGTGTCGGTCTCAAGACTTCAAAGTAGCATATCCGAAAGCTATCATCCTAAACGATTTTTCTTCTGTGTCCTTATTTCTGCTTCCAGTGTTGCTCGTTTGGTGCATTTGTTTCATTGTACTCCTTCATAATCCACTTCATTCTCTATTCCTGCAGAAACAAAGTTTTTAAGATTTAAGGCTAATGTCAGATGAGCGCACTGTGCGTGCGTGCATAACGGACGGAAGATACTGTAGAAACCACATGGTCGTTTTTTTTGGGGGGTTTTTGGTTTTTTTTTTTACGGATTATAGAAAAAAAAAAGAACTATGGGAAACAAAATTAAAAGTACAGGTACAGTCAGCCAGACCAAAAAAACGTCTGAGCGTCAACGTGATGGACATCGCAAATGCGTTGCGTCTGACGTCACGTCATCAAGCACACAGGCCTCAACGCGGATGCTGCGCACTCTGGGCGTCCGTCATAGCGCTTTTACGTCGAGGCCTAAATGGTGTCCGTTGCAACCTGCGTGGTGCGTGCGCACTTCGGTGTGCACGTACTTTGTGTTTTGTCTCTTGATCATAAATCAATGCTACGACGGACGTTAAACTGTGCGGCGACACGGACGTGATGACTGCGTTCGTCTGATGCTAGCCTAAAATGTTGATTTGAAGCTGCTTGGTCCAAGGAAAATATCTGCGGGCCATTCTGGGGTCATGAAGGATTGTTTTTCCTAGTTCTATACTTGGAGAGCGATTCAGATTGGGTTATCCACCTTCTTTTGGATCAACAGCAGCAGCTGATATGTCGAAGTATGTACTTGATGGACGCATGTCTTTTTTCAACTCTCCTGTATCTATGACCTATCACTGTGACCTCTCCCCTCTTGGGCACTTTGCCTGTCAATTCCCCCTCGCTTTAATCATTTTAATCCTCCATCCACCACCTTTTGAATTTAAAGTGCCCTGTTCTACCCAGAAAGCTGGGCTCATTTGATAGGGAATCATTCCCAACATACGAGCTAATGTTTTTTCAGTAACACAAAATGTATTAACAGTTTGACTGATTCCCTGTCAAAAAATTGCATCTGGGGGCCTGCCAACCGCAAGAGACATCTCTGTGCGGGAGAGTGGTTCCCCAGGACAGCCATCCACTCGTTTATGGCAGCTAAACTGCCGATGTGCTGACTAATACACCGACGCGGCACCATTGCAGCAGACAGCCAATCACGCAGCTCTGCTCGATGATATACTCTTGAAGATGCCCATCAAGGTGGAACATGGTTGTGCCCACTGCTGGGACCAGAACAATAAGGCTAGGGACAGATGAGCGCATTTTCTGCGGCCACCGTCAAAATGTACGTCGATGCGTGCGCACGCATTTTTTCACGGAATACGCTTAAGTGGTCAGACGATGCGCAATTCTGGACGTATTTCATGACGATGGGGTAAAAAGAAGTCTAGGGAAATCCGGCTGTTTGAACGTTATGTTGGCCGCACACTAGCAGCGTCTGACGTCTCCTAATCACGCACACACGCTGCTATGCGGCCGCAGCGCACTCTGTACGTCAGTACCAGCGGTTTAACGTTCTCGAAAAAATGCGTTCATTTTCCACTTGCGTTGCGCGGCCGGACTTTTGTGCGACCGTACGTCGTATATTGGCCGTCATTGCCTGTCATCTGCTGCTAGTGCGGCCGTGATTATGTGCGCCAGAACGCGCGTTCGCACTGCCTCAGTCTGACCCTAGCCTTAAGGTTAGCAATGTCTCATCAAGGATTGAAAGATCAAATGTGACGGCGATCACTTGTTGAGACATCACTTACAAAGTCAGTGACTAGATTACTTTAATTCCAACTCCAGTTTTCCCTGCTCCAACTTTCCAAGATCCTCATCCCACAAATTAATTTCCTTTGCTTTTTTCCATCAACCCACTTTCTATGTCCTGCTCGGTTTCTTCCCATCAGCTTGGTTTGCTTTGACATTTCCACCATCTTGTAGATACAGCTTCTTTCTTCCACTACTTCATATTTCTTCATTTTCTGATATCACCTGCCCAACCTATTCTCATCCTCCGTTTCCCAAAAAACTGTCTTGCTTTCCTAGGCTCGGGTCAGACGAGCGCAGTGTTCACGTCTGTGTTGCCGCACATTTTAACGTCTGTGGTAGTATACAATTATGATCAATAGAGACCCACACAGAAAATACGTCCGCACAGAAGTGCGGACGCGGCAAACGGACGCAAGTTAGGCAAGAACGTAAAACCGCTAGAATGGGCGCACAGAGTGCGCCACGTCCGCAACATCTGCGTAGCTTTGTGTGTGAGTGATGGAACGTAGTCAGACAGACTGCATTTTTGACGGACAAAATGTTTTTTCATATTTTATTTTCCCTTCTACATCAGTCAAAAAAAAGTCACAAAAACGGACTGTGTGGCCACTACCTTGTTGTCAGTCAGAAAGTACGTCAGTTGTGCACGGACGCACAGTCCGCACAGAATGCGTTCGTCTGACCCTAGCCTTGACTGCTTTTCCCTGGTTATTTCATGTAAAACATGATCTAGACCCAAATGGATGTTAATACAAGAGGTGGTTATGACCTGTCAGCAGATTGTATCCCCACACGTCAAAACAATCTGCAAGGTATGAAACCTCTACAGCTCAGTGACTGACAAGAAGGAAGGATACGGGCACTCCAATGCAAATTGTGGCCTTTATAGGAAGTTCACAGCAGCAATAGTTACAACATTTTTGTGGCTAGACAGCTTAAAAGTTGTCACCGTTGTTACTGTGAGCTTTCTGTAAAAGCCACATTTTGCGTTTGAGTGCCCCGTGTCCTTCTCTTTACTTTTTCTTATCTACAACTTTGCCTGACCGTTGTGGAGCCTGTGCGCACATTTCCTCCTCAGATCTGCCCATGGTACAATTACCCTGCATCATATTTCTGTAGTCCATTTTATAGGTAGGCTGTTCTGTACCAATGGGCCACCTTAGGTTTGCCATGACCTCTAACTGTAAATGGTATTGCAAGCCGGTCAGTTTGTGAACCGTTTTTTTAGTGAAGACTTCACAGCATTAATGGTTTTCCAGATAGTTATTTTTTACAAGTAAATGTCCTGACATGAAGTTATATCCACTCTATTTCAAACTCAAATGGCCCAATGATTTGGCATCCGTAATTTCCAAAATGCTACCTGGAAAACCATTTGACCTTGCCCTCCATTGTCACACTATTGGCATTATCCCAGGCTGGTCTATTCCAGTATTTTTACATACAGAGACTCTGTGACCTATACAGAGGTATTGGGTTACATAATGCTTCTTCCATACACAGCACTCTTTAAATACAATGTCTGTTCTGGAAACCTGTTGAAATACTGTCAGGTCATGTGCTGTTAGTCATAATCAACATAGAACAAATTTAAGGCGCTATTTAGAAAGCACCGTTGTTTGGTGATGTTGCAAACACCATTGAAAATACAGTGACAAATGCCTGTGCTTCCAAAAGAAAATTAGAAAACAGTCAAGAAAATCTCTCCTGCAGCTCTTGATATTTTTCTTTTGTGAAAAGCCTGCCTTTGTCATCGATGTAACGTCACCAATTTCTTAAAGGGACATTCTACACACCCTGACCACTTTAGCTTTTTAAATTGGCCAGCGTGTATGGTGTATCTTTCCCACTTCTAGGTCCCCCAAACTCTTTAAAATGTAGGATGAGGTGGAGAGATTCCTCCAACCACCCCCACAGAACCAGGCAGCCGGGAGGTTTGAATTTCCGACTGGGTTTAGTAGAGGTAACATCGCTGCTCTATAACCGTGGAGAGAGACTGTGGAGACACAGGTTCGAATCCTGGCAAGAGCATTTCTCCAGTAAGTGTCCTTGGGCAAGACACCCAACGGTACATACTCGCCACCCAGGACATACCTGAAAAGAGAAATCTCAATGTATCCTTCCTGGTAAAATCCTTTCTCAAAAAAAAAAAATTTCACGGCGGTCGGTCACTAGTTCTGTCACTCGAAGTCAGGATGCTCAAGTATGGAGTAATCCTTTAATATCCCTGCTTTTTTAGTCCTCTAAGACTGGGGTCAGATGAACGCCGTGCGAACGCGCGCTGCAGCCGCACTTTATTACGGCCGTAGTAGCAGCAAATGAAGGCCAATATACAAAGTACGGCCGCACTAACGTTCGGCCGTGCAAAGCAAAGCGGCAAACTAATACATTTTTTCGAGAACGTAGAACCGCTAGTACTGACGCACAGAGTGCGCTGTGTCGACATAGCGGCGTGTGTGCGTGATTACTAGACGTCAGACGCTGGACATGTCCAGCCAACATCACGTCTATTTGTTTTTAATAGCTCCATCAAAAAATCACGCCCGAAAATGCGCAACGTGTGACCGCTTTCGCGTCTTCCGTGAAAAAATACGTCAATGCGTTCGGACGCACATTTTTACAGACGATGCGAAAAATGTGTTCTTTTGACCCTAGCCTAAATGACCTTGTAGTAACAGCAATAATACTTGGTTTTGTAAAAATGATTGACAGCTGTATGATTAGACTGGTCAAGATAAAAGGCCAGCAGGTGCAAAAAATATGTATTTTTAAACCACTCAAACTGAAAAAACATGAGTAAGTATAAGCCGTTAAAGAGCTAGATTACTAAATGGCAAAGATTCATCTGTACTGGCTGTTTGTGGACCATGAATTCCAAGACACTGGCGCAGCAGATCACATGGCGGGGAAGAAATTGAGAAAATATTAACTGACCCTTCCTTATAGTAAGCTTATCTCTTGGTCACTACCTATCCACCAAAGGAGGAATTGGTAGAGAATTGCAAGGGGATAGATTGGGGAGGGGGATCTTCAAATCAACCCACTTTAGCCTAGAATTTGCAATTCCTTTCCCAGTTGCAGCCCTAGTCACATTACATACAGAATAACCCCATTGTACATAAAATTAGATCATTACATGGCCAGTGTACTCTGGATTTGGGCAAAATAGGGTATTAAAGGAGATTTACATCACAGAATCACATCCATCTCTTCCCTCTGTTGCCCCATCCACCTGCCCACCCAGGGCCGGTCTCTAATTTCAGCTCCCCTTTCTAGCTGTCTCCACTTCTCTCACTAATTACACTTACTAAGCACAAACATCTGGTCCTTTCCATGCAATCCCTACGATATTGTACTGGCGACCAGTTTCACCTTCCCTCTGCTCCCATTTATTTCAGTTACCCTAGTCTCTCTTAGAGTGTTAGCTCATGGGATGTCTGCCTGAGCTCTTGGTTTAAAGTGATGTATTACCTGGACAGTTATCCTACGACCAGGATTGTATTTCCTCTTGTGTCATGTAAGTCTGCTGTTTGTGCTTCCCCATTTGTAAACGCTACGGAATCTGGTGGCGCTGTATAAGTACTTGTAACTGTAACTTTGTATTTCTGTAACAACTGTAACAATTCAATTATCTTGAACCCAGGACATACTTGAAAACGAGAGAAATCTCAATGTATCCTTCCTGGTAAAATACTTTGCAAATAAATTTACCAAACTCCACTGCCCAGATGTTGATAACCAAATTTCCCAGAACACTTTGAATGCAATAGATGGCAAGAGAATCATGGGAGTTGAAGTTCGGCAACATCGGAGGGGGGACAGAGTTTGACATTGACAGTGCTGTTTAAAAGACTAGCCAAACTAAAGATGGTTAACTAAAACAGATGCTATTCTTGTCTCCCATGCGAAACGTGCAATAAATGTAATATGTACTGGCCGTCATGGTGGATTCACAGGAAACGGACAGGTACTAAAACTGCAGGGAAAGAAAATAAAAATAAATCTGTGTGTTCCCTTAATAAGGTCAATGGAAAGAACGTGCTAAAAGCTGCACAGCTATAAATATGTACAGCACTAAAACAAAGCAGATGAGGAACAATGAGTGACATTCTAGACCAGTGAAGTTGTTTACCAGTCTGGGGATTGACATATTAAAGGAATATTTTTAGGACAGGATGAAAGGATATCTTAATTGAGGAATCCTTCCAATCCCAACCGTTAAAGTTTAATATTTGCTTTTTCCTCGGATTTGTTGACTCTTTTCCATACATTGAATGAACACATGTACAGTACATCTATTTTTTTTCTTTTTCAACCTTATCAGATTGTGTCCCCTACCCAAGTAGCAGTCAGCATTTTGAAGGTGTTAACGTACTATATTTTAAATCTATTAATGTTGATTAGGAGAACATCTGATTATTACACAGGGGATCTCTTAAGTGGGTGCATTGCCAATCAGTATTTTATCTTTGAATGGAATATGTCAGCCCACCAATCCCCTTTACTGGAAGGTTATCAGAATCCTGGTTCACCAACGGAGCTGTCAAAATGCTCCTATTGACCTACTACTTGAAGGAACACTTTACCCATCCTAGTCAGTTTATTTTTTTTAAAGTGGCCAAGGTGTTTAGTGACCCCCCCCCCCTCCCATAGTTCTGATCAGATAGAATTGCTGGGTGAACTGGAGGAGCTTTCTCGATCCTGTGTCACCAGCAGCTGGGATCTTGAATTTCCTGGCTGCCGGTCACTAATGATGTCAGCATGCTGACATCACTCTCTCTGAGATTGACTGCTATATCAAGCTTTCTTAGAGAGGCAGTCGATGGATTGGTTCTGCGCATGTTGCTCTGGTCCATCGTTCTGCACAAGTGCTACAGTACTTAGAACTTGCGTACGTAGAGTGTACAAGTCTCAAGTGATACACAAGTTACAGATCCGATGCCACACAATTTTCCCAACAAAGCTACAGGGACATCCAGATTCGAAAGCCCCTGAGCTTTCTGTCCAATTAGGGCAAAGTAGGGGGGGGTCTATGTTATATTATTATTTATTTATTTTTGAAAAGTATAAATTTTTATTAAATTCTGGAGTTTGGGTACAGAAAATAAATAGGAGAAGGGAACGTTAAAAGACACATCAATCAGATAAACCGCACATTGCACTCGAGAAAACATCACTTAAATGATACATGGAAGGTCCAGGAGTAAAATAAAATGGCATAATTCCCAAAGGGGCTGTGTCACCCCGTGGCACACTTGATGGGGCCTCCCCTGTGCCCTCTTAGAAGTCCCCGGCTACCCCTCATATACATTGTTTAATCAAGTGCAGATTCTATAATTCCCACAGGTCATGCTTGGGAGGTGACCAATCTAGTAATTGACTGGCCAATGTATATTACCCCACCGATATGAAATCTGGAGTGAAAGAAATCTTCGTTTCCACAACTTTCGAGGCTAGTTCCACTATTTGCGTCCAGAAGGAGCCGATTATTCGGCATCACCGCCAAATGTGACTATAAGAACCAACCATTGCCTCATGGGTTCAACACTTCAAAGTGGAGGGGGGGGGACCTGAAGGCTTGGCTGACATCCAGGATGTCAGCCTCCTCCAGGTTTGAATCGCGATCCGGCAGCGAACAGGTTAATGCTGTACACCGTTGAAAAGTGGAGACTCTCCCCTTTCCAGCGGTGCAACTTGCATCGCTCTACGGTGAACGGTTGGGGATATAGAGGGCTCCTTTGGAGCCCCCCATCCTGAATTTTGCATACTGGCCCCTGCCGATGACGTACTCACAGTGTGATGACATCATCGGACATGCCGGCCCCCAGGAAACAGCGGGGAAAGCATCCAGCTTGCCAGACACGCAATGGCAGCCGGCGAAGGAGGTGAGTATCGGTGGGAGTGAGGTTAGGAGCCCACTGACGTACCATGTACGTCTACAGGTCTAAGGGAGACCTGTGGGCAGGAGGTACATGGTACGTCAGCGGTCCCTAAGGGGATAAAGTAGCATTTTTCATTCTCCCCACATCTTTGCGAAAAAACACGCCCCATTCTCCAGAATCAATACTCCTACCCAGATCCTTTTCCCATAAAGTTTGGTAATTCCATAGTGGTCTGAGGAGGCTAAGTAATAATCAATAGAATTTAAACCGCACGGTGATGAAGAGGTGCAAATACTCCCAGACACTGTTAAAACCAGTTTGTGGAAGGCGTAAAAAGCTAGCAAGCCTTGGAGTTGAAGATAAGTATGGAGCTGATGGTAGGAGAAAAAGGTAAGTATTATTCAGCTTAAATCTTGCCATGAGAGTAGGGAAATCTTACATATGCGGCCTATCAAATAATTGATTCATAGGGACTATACCCCTTTCCTCCCAACGACCGCAATTAAAGTGAGGGAGAAGATAGCAAAGAGTCCTTGCTGGGGACGCATGCAAAACCTAGGCCAGTAGTAGAAATTTTCAAGAACAAAGAATCCCACAACGCCAAGGATACCATGGTCCTGTGGAAAATGGGAGAGTTATTCCAACGTAGGCGAGTCCAAAGTAGTACCCGCAGTTCATGCAGCGACTAGGCCGCTGCTTCCATATCCACTCACTGAGGACAATTATCATAGTGGAAACATGACATCATGGCAGATATATGAACCGCTTTATAAAACAGATAAGAATCAGGAATACCAGGAGGGCTCTATTTTTAATAGAGTATCCCTTTAATGTCATAGGTCGTACTATGATGGTTAATAATTTAGCATGATGGCAACGACTTGTGTCATTGTCTGTCTGAGGTTTCAATTTATCAGTCAAAAAACACATCCCTGTGCTGTTGAAATCTCACCAGTAGATGCCCAGTCTCTGCATTGCTATAGTAGAGCACAGAGCCACCTGAGCCTCTGGCATTGTTGGATGCTGCGAGTAACAACGCCACTCGTTAACATGAACAGCTCCACTGTTTTTCCAGCCGAGGCTCAAACGTCTGCCTACTGTATGTTTTGAGCTCCCTATGCTTTGTATAGGAAGTCCTTTCTTTAATCTCCCTGGCATTTTATATGTCAGAATCGTAACAATTTATTTGGCCCCCTGGTGGTAAATGGAGTGTGGCTCGGGGTTAAATGCATTGCAGAAAACGTTAACCTTGAGCCACACTCGGGCTGCATACGTTTTTTTTTTTTTTGGAAAGTATTTTACCAGGAAGGATGCATTGAGATTTCTCTTGTTTTCCAGTTTGTCCTGGGTGGCAAGTATGTACTGTTAGGTGTCTTGCCCAAGGACACTTACTGGAGTGGTGCTCTTGCCGGGATCGAACCTGTGTCTCCACAGGCTCTCTCCACGGTTATAGAGCAGTGATGTTACCTCTACTCCACCCAGCCGGTACATTACCTGTCCCTGCGCTCCCTTGCTGTCCCCCGTTGTCGCCTCCGGACGATCGCGACATCACAGTTCCTGGTTCCCTTCTCGCAAGAAGAGAACCAGGAAGCAAAACGCCCGATCGCGGAGGTCAGCGAGGGAGCGCAGGGCAGGTAATGTATGCAGCCAGTGTGTGGCTCGGGGTTAACTCTTTCAGCACTGAATTTAACCCCGAGCCACGCTCGGGAGCACTGTCGGGCAGTTTAATATTCTAGTTTAATCCCAGGTTTGGGTGATGCAATGTTTTAATTTTTTCTAAAGAACACCCATCTTTCTGGCTCTAGTTTGGGTGGGATTACTTTAGGAGTGTGTTTTGGCACCTGTGGGCATCCCAATAGTTTGAAACTACATAATTTCCTGCCTTTTACAGAAAACAGAACCAGATTTCCTGTTTCTCGGGATGCTAAAGGAATGGAGCAACAAATGATTCATACCGCTGGACTGTAGTAGACTTGTTTTTAGTACAACACTAAAAAAAGAATTGTAGGAAAGTGACAAGAAAAATATAACTGTATAACCCTGATAGCCAAGCCCTGGTATAATGGGGCTGGATATTTTCCTCCAGCACGTCCATTTTGACCTAAAATTTGCAATCTAAAGCTTGGTGAATAACTTCATTGAAAACATTGGGTTAGATTCCAAGTCGGGTGTAAGCTTACCCAGGCCATTAAAGGGCCCTATTCCATGGTTGGTGTAAACTGAACCAGAGCTGTTGTAAACTTACCAGAGCCATTCTAGTCTAGGTTTGTTAAGTTTACAACAACTCTGGTTAACTTGACACCTGACTTGGAATCTATCCCATTGCTTTTAAGGAAAGAAGAACGCGAAGGAAAGGCTTTAATGTTCTTGTTAAAAAAGATTTCAAAGGAACAGATTAGGCAAAAAAGGAACTGGGCTGGTGTGGATAAATTATTTATTGGCCCCGGCTGACTTCTACCTCGATTCTTTTTCCTATGGTTTAAAAATGTACCTTTTTTTTATTCTGGCAGCCAGCGGTTATTAGCAGGGAACAGCTTGAATGCCAGCCCAAAGGTCATACCAAACATCAGATGCCTTAGACCGACATCCTTTAAGGTGGAGGGTAGATTATGGCAAGGGATTGACAGGCTAGGGTACACTGTAGGCACCATGACCATTTAGATTTAAGTGGTCATGGAGGCTATAACGCCTTTTAAGAGAGGAAGTTTTGAGTGTGCTCTAACTCAATTACTGATTCCATGAGAAATGCATGCACAATATGTGTCATTGCCCTTTATTTTGGGGGACTTCTAACGTGCAGATTACACGATTGCTAAACTTACCTTTTCTTTTTTTCTTGACAGGCTCCTGCCGGAATCCAGGTCCTCATGAGCTGCACACACAGCTATTACATGGAGGAACTTGGCGTTCATTACTTTTATATGGAGCATCCGGTTCCAGCCTATTTAGTGGCCCTAACTGCAGGCAACTTGCTTCCAGCAGAGATTGGTCCCAGGTAAGATGAGCTGTGGACTGTAGTTTATTGTTTTCAAACTTTGTGGTTTTATTCATTTTTTTTATTTTGCCACAATGCCTATACATGTTCTATTGCAATGTACTGTAATCATAAATGATATGCACAGCCCACAATGCATTTCTCATCATTTGTTACTGACTTTGTACAGGAGTCGTGTGTGGGCTGAGCCTTGTGTGTTGCCATTGGCTGTAGGGAAGCTGGCTGGAAGGGTAGAACAATGGCTGCAAGCTGCTGAACACCTTTATGGCCCTTACATCTGGGGAAGGTGAGATAAAATGCTATAATAAAATAATGCAACGTAGTCTTGACATTTGGCCATGTTTTAGTTGATCTCGAATACTTTGGCCCAGAAATATATGGAAGCCTAATCTGACCAGCAAATTTATGATCAATGACAAAATCACAACATGGAATGTCTTTTGTATTTTTTTTTTTTTTTTTTAATGATTATTATTATTTGACAATTTTTATTGAGTGCACAAGTGAAACATAACATGTCAAGGAGAATTTTTTTTCCTTAGGGCTATGCCAAAATATCATACAGGTTCAGGAAAAAAACGTGCCTGCTCATTTTATAATAAGGTCAACAAGAATACAAAACTATGTACTTGATAGAAAATTAATAAATACAAAATATACAGCAATACATGGTAAGACCAAACAAAGTGATGGTAAGGGAAAAGTAAGTAGCAGTATATAAACAAGTGCCCTTGGCGCTGCAAGAAGAAACATACGATGAATACAAACTTTATACCTTTTAGAATCATAAAACTCAAACCAATGACCATCGCCTGGACAGTAGAAGACATGGGAATAGTATACACATCTTAAAAATGTGTGGGAACCAAAAGGCCAGTCAATGCTGGGTTAAGAGACGGTGAGGGACTTTAATGACTGGCGGGCCACAATCTTCTCCACTGCATATCTCACTGTATTTGCGAAGTGGACTGAATACGAACTCGTAGAGCCTGATCTAGGGCTGGAAAATAACGTTGCAATGTACGGACAAATTTGTTTTAACCGGTAATTTCTTGTCTAACGTATAGAGCCTGCCTTGACACCATAAACAGTATAGTAACAAATAGGGATAGAGTTGGTGGGAAGGTGTGATTCTATGTGTGTGATGTAGTTTTGCAGCCTACCACTACTATTATAGACAAAAATTTCTTATGGTTAATCTTCAAGGAGGAACTCTGGTGGGAAGGGTAAAGTGAGGGGTGGTGGTAGAGTTTATGTAAGTTTGGACAGCAGACCTAAAATTTTTATTACTGGGCAACCCTAAAAGCAGTGATAAAGGTTGGCCTGGGGTTCGAGGCATTTAGGCTAGGGTCAGACGAGCGCAGTGCGAACGCGCGTGCAGGCGCACTTAATCACGGCCGTAGTAGCAGCAAATGCCAGGCAATGACGGCCAATATACGAAGTACGGTCGCACAAAAGTCCGGCTGCGCAACGCAAGTGGAAAACGAACGCATTTTTTCGAGAACGTTAAACTGCTAGTACGGTTGTACAGAGTGCGCTGCGTCCGCTAGCGGCGTGTGTGCGTGAATTGGAGATGTCAGACACTGCTAATGTCCGGCCAACATAACGTCCAGATGCACAAAGTGTTTTATTGATGATCCGTACAAAATCACGGATGCAAATGCGCATCGTATGACCGCTATCGCGTACTCCGTGAAAAAATGCGTCCATTCGTTCGAACGCACTTTTTCACAGACAATGCGAAAATGCGTTCGTCTGACCCTAGCCTTAAAGCAAGTTGATGTGGGTTTCCAGCCTACACGACACAGCCAACGAGGGGAGTAAAGGGCATGATGGAATTGTTTTACCATTTTGTGATATGAAATAGTTGGTAGAATGCGAAGTAGATAACAATGGGCAGCAATCATGTAATCAATGGCGAGTTTTGGAAAGGGCTGAAGCCATTTTGAGGGATCAGATGTCCCTTTCAACCAGTCTGACAGGGCAAATAATATTCTATAGAGAGGAGATAGAGTAGCCACTCCTAGCTCTGTTGGTGATATGACTATAGTTTATTCGTCCAGTCTGAGGTCAATAAAAGCAGACATTATAGTGTTTAATATGACTGCATTTGAAAATATGCATACCAAGGGGAGGAGAGATTGGGATATTTACTTTTTAGGGCATTTGAGGGCATGGATTTGGTGGAGGGTTCTAATACTTGTTATAATAAACACAAATCCCATTCTGCCCAGGCCATAAAGGGTTGGGACATCAAGCACCTTCCAAAATCAGGAGTAGCCACCAAGAGGAGAAAAAAAGATGATGTGGGACGTGCACCAACTCGAAGCCTAGATTGTTTTCCTGCTTTATAGTGACTATAGGATTGTCTAAATAGATGTGGGGATATTTTGATATGGACAGTGCAATAGACATGGTAAGGCAAATTGCAGAGAGATGAGGAGGTTTCTAACAATACATCCGAAAACTGCAAATTATTTTTGATCCAATCAATGGTATATTGGCTTTGTGCCTCTGAATAATAGGTGCTGATATTAGGTAGGTTTGCACCCCCATGAGCCTTTCCAAAGAAATTTTCGTAAGGGGAAATTGAGGGCCTTTTCACCTCTGTAAATCAGGAGAATCGGTAGGACCTATAAAGGATACAGTAGTTTTATAAAAATTAAATCTACCAATAAGGGGAAGGTTTTGCCACCGATTTCAGCTCTTCGCTAATAGTGTGTAGGATAGGAGGAATGTTAATGACATATAATGTGCGCAAGTCTCTTGGGATACGTACCCCCAAATATTTCAGAGCCTGTGGAGCCCGAGTTAACGGTACATTCCTCGGCATTGGGGGCAGAGTGGTAGTGTGAAGGTAAAGAGCTGCCGATTTATGCCAATCTACCCGTAGGCCTGCAATGCAGTGAAAAGCTGTATTAAGTTTAGAAGATGTGGGAGGACCTTTGGCAAATCTTTTCTAAATAGTAAAGGTTGTCCGCAAATGCAGAGACTTTTTAAGTTCCACTGCACCTATAGAAATACCCTCAAACCTAGACTGGGAGTTTAGGGCCCATTATAGGGGGCCAATAGCAATATCGAAGAGGAGAGGGGATAAGGGACATCACGGTCTAACCCCTTGCCCAAGGAAGAAATGGCGAGAGTTAAGGTTGTTATTAGTGATACATGTAGTTGGGAAACAGTGTTTTGGGTAAACTGTATGAAGAGTTGGCCAAAGCGTTGATGTGTAAAGGTTCTGAGTAGATGCAGCAAAGCCACAGTATCAAAGGCCTATGCTTTTTTCTTTTCTTTTTGCTTTTTATATAGAGAAAAATAACATTGTCCCTCCTGATGCTTGATTCTGCATCCTGGTGACTCTCATGTCTTAGTGGCAGTATTTCTGTGACTAGTTGGTATTGATTAGATAAGTAATCTAAAAGCCCTCACGTAATTAACTTCATACAAATGAGAATTCCTTTTTGATTGAAATGATAGAGCGATCTCTAAATCCTTGGGAATGTCCCTGTTGAAGCAACACTCCATATAAATGTTATAGGGCGATATCTGCATTTCTGTAGAACTGGTGACAAACATGGTTTTTAATCTGTCAATGAAGCATTGTCTTTGCTTATGTGTGTGATTTTTGAAACCAATATGGTGACTTTACTATGGAGCTTTACCGCTTCCCTGGAATCCAGGAATTCTGGCCAAAGGTTGGCAGGCAGTCTTTAGTGGCAAATGTGCCATTTTTGCATTATGTGGTTGCAATGACAACAAATGTTTCCCTTTTTTATCTTGAAGAACTGATAGAATGTGCTTTCATTTGACATAGTCCCTGTGTTCTGTCATGGGGCCCAGGGAATCCATGAACCTGTTACCACATGCAGTTGTCACTTTTGTGTGTGTTTTTTGGAAGCTTTCATAGCCAAACGGTTTTGTGCAAAGACCTAAATATAATATTAAATAATCTGTATTACCAGTTCATCCACCCTACACCTTTTTATTAATTTTTTTAAATCATAACCTTATTATTACTGCGCTCCAAATTCATGGTAAGCTCTTATGTGTGTGCATGCTATTGGCGCTTATAAAACAGAGTACCGTTACTTCAGCCTACGGATGTTTGGTTGAGTATTCGTGGTTTAGCTGCAAATTTATAATTTATCTTTAAATCCGCGACAAGCTTACTTTTTGAAACTGTTCATTTGACTTCTGTAAATTTCCCCATGTTATGTTCTTGTAGCGGTGTAAAGGTTGGTATATCTTCCACACCTTTTTATTGTTTTGATTTTTCTTATTTAGATTTGGCCTCTTTTAGCATTATTTGGATACTGAAAATGCAAGCAAATGGTCTTGTTTCTATCCTTCCTATTCTGTTTTTTTATAACCGTATCATCACTAGCCTTATTTTGCTCTTGCATACAGTTGTGTTCAAAATTATTCAACCCCCAATGCTGTAAAGGGTTTTAGGGAATTTAGTGTACATTTGTAATTGTATTCAGAATGAAATCCTACAAGGACTTTTTAAAGAACCATATGCAACTAAAATGACATCAATTGGTTTTGTAATACAGTAGTAAATGTTTCTTTTGTGAATTCTTCATTGACACAATTATTCAACCCCTTAAAGACTACCACTCTGAAGAACAGAGGTTCATTCAAGTGTTTTCAATCAGGTATTGAAAACACCTGTGGATGTCACGGAGCAGCAATAAAGCATAATAAGCACCAATTAGGCAGCTTTAAAATGGCTGTGATACTCAGCTCCTTCTAGACATTTACTGGTGTGGTTACAAACATGGTGAAGTCAAGAGAATGGTCCAGGAAGACAAGAGAAGAGGTGATTACTCTTCACAGGAAGGGCAATGGCTATAAGAAGATTGCAAAGATGTTAAACATACCAAGAGAGACCATAGGAAGCATCATTCGCAAATTCAAGGCAAAGGGCACTGTTGAAACGCTACCTGGTCGTGGCAGAAAAGAAGATGCTGACTTCGACTGCTGTGCGCTACCTGAAGCGTAGAGTGGAGAAAAGTCCCCGTGTGACTGCTGAGGAACTGAGAAAAGATTTGTCAGATGTGGGTACTAAAGTTTCAGCTCAGACAATACGGCGCACACTGCGTAATGAAGGCCTCCATGTCAGAACTCCCAGGCGCACCCCCTTGCTGTCTCCAAAGAATAAGAGTCGACTGCAGTATGCCAAAAGTCATGTGGACAAACCACAGAAGTTTTGGGATAGTGTTCTGTGGACTGATGAAACAAAATTAGAACTGTTTGGGCCCATGGATCAACGCTATGTTTGGAGGAGGAAGAACGAGGCCTATGAAGAAAAGAACACCTTGTCTACTGTGAAGCATGGCGGGGGGTCAATCATGCTTTGGGGCGGTTTTGCTTCTGCAGGTACAGGGAAGCTTCAGCGTGTGCAAGGTACCATGAATTCTCTTCAGTACCCGGAGATATTGGATGACAATGTGATGCAGTCCGTCACAAACCTGAAGCTTGGGAGACGTTGGACCTTTCAACAGGACAATGATCCCAAGCATACCTCCAAGTCCACCTGAGCATGGTTGCAGATTAAAGGCTGGAACATTTTGGAGTGGCCATCGCAGTCACCTGGCTTAAATCCGATTGAGAACCTCTGGTGGGACTTAAAGAAAGCAGTTGCAGTGCGCAAGCCTAAGAATGTGACTGAACTGGAGGCTTTTGCCCATGATGAATGGGCGAAGATACCCATAGATCACTGCAAGACACTTGTGTCAAGCTATGCTTCACGTTTAAAAGCTGTTAGTACTTATAACTGTAAAAGGATGTTGTACTAAGATTGAATGTCACTTGGGGGTTGAATAAAACTGATAATGATGTGAGCACAGAAAAGACATTTGTGGTTATTTCATTATAAATGTTATGTTATATTTGTCTGACCTACACGTGCCTCTTTGATTTAATTGTAAGCAAGATGACTGAATGATCAAAATCAATGTCAAACTGGCCAAAACACTCAATTTCAGTGGGGGTTGAATAATTTTGAACACAACTGTATAACCTTCAGTCTTTCCCCAGAAACCTGTTTCACACACTTGCCCCTTTTTGTTTCTCCTTGTGCCCTTTTTATTGAAGGTATGATATTGTCTTCCTGCCTCCATCCTTCCCAATTGTTGCAATGGAGAACCCCTGCCTCACGTTTGTCATCTGCTCAATCCTGGACAGTGAAGACTTTCTGCTTATTGACATCATCCACGAAATTGCACACGGCTGGTTTGGAAATGCTGTGACGAATGCCAGCTGGGAGGAGATGTGGCTGAGTGAAGGCCTTGCAACCTATGCACAGCGTCGCATAACCACTCATGTCTATGGTGAGTGTGAGAAGGGACAAAGGGACATCTAATGGCGCCCCGAACAATAGGAGGTCATTAGGGGGGCCCCCTTGTGCCATGCTGGGCATGGATGGCCACACCCATAGAACGCGCCACCCACATATATATTGCTGTGTTAAAGAATTTGTCTTTACAAAATTAGCAAGCTAATTATTAATAGGTAAAAAAAAAAAAATCCACTCGGGCCCACCAACGAATTGGGGAAGCCATCGTGCGCATCTATATTTACAGATGGTCACCGCAGCCATGACCCACTCATTGCAGCTAAAGCTGCGCGGCAGCAGAGAAGGTCCCTGTGGGAAGCTGACCATCACTTTCAGGTTTATAAGATACAGTACATCAATGATACACTTATACACACTGCACATTACAGAACTGCACTACAATAAACCTGCAGTAATGTGCAGTGTGAGCATATCGCAGAGCTCCACAGCAATAAAACTCAAACAATTCTATGGTTTATTTTAATTATATTATTAATAATTATTATTATTCATTATTTATAAAGCGCCAGCATATTCCGCAGCGCTGTACAATAAGCACAGTATAGACAGGGTTACAATACATTGAACAACATTTGACAAACAGTACAGGAGGAGATGAGGGCCCTATTCCCGTAGGAACTCACAATCTGGGAGGGTTGGGGTTGGAAACAGGAGGAGAGGACTGTAAGGTGAGAGTGATTGATGGTTGCGTCAGTGAGTTGGGTGGTAGGCTTCCCTAAATAGGAATGTTTTAAGGGAGCGTTTGAAGGAAGAGAAGTTAGGGGAAAGTCTGACAGTACGAGGGAGAGCGTTCCAGAGAGTGGGGGCTGCGCGTGAGAAATCCTGCAGTCTATCATGGGAAGAGGTGATGCGGGGAGAAGCTAGGCGCAGGTCGCTGTTTGACCTTAGGGAGCGGGCTGGGGTGTATTTGGTGATTAGTGAGGACAGGTCCTCGGGCGCTGAGTTAGTGAGGGTTTTGTAGGTAATAATCAACTTGTTCATTAAAAAGTATATATCAAAATACAGTATTAAAAATTTTATTGAAAATTATAATATAGTTATAAATTTTAATTTTAAAAAATGAGTGCAGCAGCAATGTTAACTTTATAAGGGGGGCAATGCCTCTTCTTTTTTGTAAAAGAAAAAAAAGTGTTTTCCCTTTTTTTTTATTATACACACTGCGCCATCGCCTCTACACTTGCCCCCAGCATGGGAAATGAGAAGGTACCTGCCCATGGGGCAGTCCCACAGCAAGGGCTAAGATTAAAGATGTCAACCTGCTGTGGCTGAAACCCCTGCTCGGCATCGAGCAGGGATACAACAGGATGTGCATGGAGCGCCCTTCACATTGGGAAGGGAATCCCCATGATGCTCCACGCATGCTCCCGGCGCTGCAGGGGCAGCAAGGCCATGTGATGGTAGTCCGTGGGCAGTGCCTGAAAGCCTGATGGGTCCGTCCGCCCCTGAGTAAAGAGATTTTTTTTTATAACTTTGCTAATCGGGAGTATTTGTGATGGAAGGGGAAAAAGGAATTCTGCTATATTAGGAAAGGTTTTGTGAAAAGAACAAAGTATTCCTCCAGTTGTTATTATTATTATTCTTTATTTATAAAGCGCCAGCATATTCCGCAGCGCTCCAGTTCATGTTAATCAAGGTCAAGGTTAGTTAATAATAATAATAATGATACATGTACTTGGTTTGTGTTAATCCAGGAAATGATAATTACCAATGTGTGCAAGGAAGAAATTGAAGACAAAAGCCCAATGCATAGAAACCTTTCTATATTTCATCAATAGGTGCTGCTTTCACCTGTCTGGAATCCACCTTCCGGTTGGAAGCGTTACACAGACAGATAAGAATCCTTGGTCAGGACACACCATTCAGCAAATTACAGGCCAAACTGGATCCAGGTAAGACATACAGTCTTGAACGTCAGTTTTGATCTGGTTGGTTTTTAAGCTTTTGTGCCATCCATAGGCGTGCATAGATGTGAGTGTCTGCTTGGTCTGCTTGGTACCAATGACAAAATCATTCTGTGCTGTGTGAAGAAAAGTCTATATACAGGGGGATCAAAGGGACAGTGGGTAGATTTGGACCTTGAGACTTCCCTAATCTCTTACTCCCTGGACGTTTGCCCGGTAAAGCGTTACATGCCCACCGAACATTTTACCTACTTTGACCGTTTGGTGCCTACTACAGACTACTTCCATAGCTCCTTTCCTGCTGATGCTCGTAGATTTACTACTCCCCTTCACGTCCCAGTTACGCCTGTCGAGCGGACATGTTTCTCTCCAGGCTTACCTGGTGGGGGCCCGGCCGAAAGCTCGTGCGGATATACCACTTCCATGCCCTGACTAATTTTTTGGTGACGTTTCATCACCACCACTTTATTTTGAGTCTGAGACTATTTGCTCACTTCCCTGACTTCCAGAGACCACTGACCGACTTTGAGAAGCTGGTTTGGCTACGTTAAGGCTCCAAATCACGGTATTTAATTGTTGTAGGGTAGTATCTGACCCCTGTATAAGAATACAACAGTTTAGGTTTGCCTGGGAAGGGGATCTTCAGTTGCCCTTCTCGGATGCGGAGTGGGATAAGATCTGCACTCTCACACATAAATGTTCCATGGCCACCAGAATGCAGAAATCCGCGTATAATTTGCTCACCAGATGTCATCGTACGAATGCTAAACTGGCACAAATGCTCCCGCATAGTGAGGACTCCTGCTGGCGTTGTTCTAGAGGGGCTACGACTCTCCACATTTGGTGGCATTTTTCCAACATTGGCTTTATACTGGCAGCGGGTTCACGCTCTTATCTCTGAGCTGGTCTTGGACCCTCAGCCGTTTACTTGAAGCGTTACGACTGCACCAGATGACGCTTGCTGTTAGTACATACAATCAGTCGTGATTTGGCTACTGAACGCAGTGAAGTCGCTTATCCCTGTCCACTGGTGGGACCCCCCTCCTACTGTTCTGGAATGGCAGAACATAGTTGAACAGATTTGTGTTCTAGAAGAGCTTATTCACTCAGCGAATGGAACATTGGCTATTCATAACATGAGGTGGTTCTATTGGCTGCACTACAGCATCCCTGATAGGTGACGTTGTGGCTTCTCATAGACTGGTGTTTACCTCTGGTGTCAATCTTTACATGCTCAATCGTCCTATTGTTTTTTTTTTTTTATCTAAAGGGCCTGGGTATTACTCCCGCACATTACGCGGGCAATTATTACTAGCTCTGTGTTCGCTGATTCACAGTTCGGCTGGGTAGGTATGATGGGTGGGGGGTGGTGATTTTTTTCAGCGCACTTGGAGGTTTCTCTGGTTTTACTTTTTGTTTGTATTGCTTGCATACACATGCCTATTCATATTATGAAACTGTTTTATACTTGAATGTGTCTGACAATATTTTGTATACAGTATGCTATTTTGTGTTTTCACATACAAACTGAACAAAAAATGAATATGTAAAAAATAATTCTATATACGGTTCTTGACGTGGTGGTAGTTGAGCTTGCAGACAGTTTTGGAACAAGTATGCAGACATGTAAAATCAGGATATGAGTTTCTGGAGCACTGACAGACCACTGACTTCCTGCTATGAGTGAAACTGCTGTGGTCAGGAGTTTACTTTTCACTTTCTTTGCAATTCAGCACTTTTCGTTTAAAACAAGAGGTCAAAGTAACAAGAGTGCCTGACCTTGTCGAGAAATTGTCTGGGTGAGATGTATTCAATAATCTAAACTATGGGTACTATTTGGATGTGTAAGCATTACCGCTAGGATAAGTGACTTTTTAACGCATGCCCCCATATTGCCTTCCAGACTCTAAAACCGTAAGAAAACACTTGGCGTATTGGTGTTTGCGCTAGTTTACGTGAGCTTACTGTACTTTGCGCATCGTATACTTAACATGGGGAGCGCAGCCATTAATTAGCGTTAAGATCATTAAGGTATTACAAAGTGCATGTGCTAATTACCGCAGGGATGCACAAGCCAAAATGTTAGCTACTCCTAAAAGCTGGCACTAAATGATTCCGCATTTGCAAAATTATTTAGCACCCTCCTCAAAAAACACACTCCCTCCGATACTCCCCTCTCATCCCGCAGTGCAAATGGTAGCCCGATCAGCCGCTTCTTGTCGCCAGGACTAGAGTGAGACTGTTTCATTCAAGAAACAAAGTCTAAGATCAATTAAACAAGAATGTGTAACTTCCCCCATAATGGGCATGCATTATATGTCTAAATCTTGATGTGCAGGAATAGGAGTCCAGTATTCTTCATGTAGGGGAAAGTGACAGGATCTCTTTGTAGTGGTTTATAATTTATACAGAATAAGGGGATTGCCTTTCTGTGAGGCCCCTGTCTGACACCAGTTACTTTACCACACTTGCCTCTCTCTGTCAGTCTGTGGGCATTATTCTTGGCTTCAAAAAAACAGAAATGAATTTGCCAGCTGCAGAGAGAAAACTTGATTTGCAACACTAATACACCTATGCATTCAAGCACAAATACACCAAAGGGCAGGCCACTAGTGTTTTCTCGATCTCAGGACCCTCACAAAACCATGTTTTGCTCACTATAAGTATACGTGTAATCCAGTTACTTGTTGCTCGAGGTGCCTATAGGTGTCAGCTATACCATCCTGACGAGGCCTAACAAGGATGAATCAACTGTCAGGGCTTGCTGCATCTCTTGCGGGGAGACTACTTCCTAGGCATTTCTGTACTGTCACTCTTTCTGGGTGATAGCCAGCTGATTTGCATATAGAATTGTCATCTTTGTAATGGCACCATCTAGCTAAAACCATTTGTGAGGCTTGAGCAGGAACCCACCGTAGAGCAGGCAGCTAGTGCTGTTGTTGTTCTCAACACCCTCAAAAGCCATGTTTTTGGACACACAAATACAACCAAACCTCATTGGCACAAATATCAACCATACACCGTTACAATTCTAACCCACTCCTGCATTCAAACACTAGAAGCAAAAGCACACCTTGTAAATTCACATACACCCAGGAAATGTTTTTTCCCTAAAATCGTAAATGTTTTATTTTTAATTTTTCCTTTATCGCATTCCTTTTTAGGCGTAAACCCTAGTAACCTCATGAACCTGTTCACCTATGAGAAGGGCTTCTGCTTTGTGCACTATTTGTCCCAGTTATGTGGAGACCAGGACACCTTTGATGCCTTCCTCAGAGTAAGTGATTGAAGTTTGCATTTCAATAGTTTTTCCCCTTGCGTGATCTTGCCCCCTATGCACCATTGCACCACACATTATCCATCCAGTCTTTGCATGTTTGAAATACAAATTTTTATGTCTTCTACAACCATCATTAAAATGAATTACTCCCTCTTTGTCGATCCAAGGATTACATTGAGAAGTTTAAGTTCCATAGTGTTGTCGCCCGTGATCTTCTGGATTCCTTCCTTGGCTATTTCCCGCATTTAAGAGGGGATGGAATGGATAACAGTGTAGGTAAGTTTGGAGTTGATGTATAGGTAATAATACTCTTCATTTAATACATGTAGGAGTATTCATATTTTATTTCTCCCCACAACCCATGCAGATTTAGAGTTTGAACGTTGGTTAACTGCCCCAGGTCCTCCTATGGCACAGCCAGATCTGTCTCGGGGGTCCGTGTACACAGCACAAGTGGAAGCGCTAAGTGAGCTCTGGATGACTGAACCTCTGGATGTTGAAGCTGTATTTGCACGTGCTAATAATATTGCGGATTGGCAGACTTTCCAGACTGTACTCTTCTTGGACAGACTTCTGGACAGGTCCCCACTGCGACCAGGTGAATAGGTGCATCTATTGGGGTGTTCTCCGTTCGGACAGGTTGAGCATCTGTGTTCCCCCAAATATGTGATCAATAGTGGATCAGGCGATTCTGTATATACATGTGAAAACTCCAGAGGATTTAAGATTTTAGCCTTGAACTATTTATACTGATCCTCTAGCCGACACATCCATTAATTCAACAGAAGAGAACATTTCTCTATGTCCTCGATTAATGTGTAAATGCAGCGGCTACATCTTTTTTCTTTAAATGCAAATTAGGAATGTCTTTTTATTAGAATAAGTGCTATGAAGTGCTCTTAAGACTGGCACAACGCTGGGTTTATAGGTGTTTATACACGATCTGTAAAGCTTGCCTCCTACCTGACAGGTTCTGCTTTTGAACGGCATTTACAGAGTCTCCCTGATGACACAGACATGCTGGATTTAGATCTTTGACTCTCTTCGTGTAATCCACCTCTTTAGGCTACTGGCACACAAGCGTTTGTAAAGAGAGGAAGGAACATCCGTGAGAGTGGACGTTCCTTTCACTCTGTGCGCTCAGCGTACAAAGCGCGTTCCTCCTATGGAGGATTGCGCTTTGTATCCCCGACAGCGTCCGTCTAGCTTTTTGACGAGGAGGACTTTTTCACATCCGGTGGTTGGCCCTCCAAACGGCACAGACGCAGGGAAGTGCGGGCACACGCAAGCACTCAGTCACTGTCAACTGCTACACCTGCCCCTTTAGTTGCTGCATAGGTCACTGTTGAATTTTGTGGAGATGTGCTCTCTTGCTTTCTGGTTGCCAAACTTTGGCATCCGTGCCAACAGCGTGCTCAGTATTGGCATTCATTTTGATGTTGTATATATTTTCTTTATCCAAAAGAGATCAGCACCTCGACTGCTACATTTAAACTTCCATAGTGTACGCATTGACCATAAACTTTTTTTAATATATATTCTGCCGGGTTTCTTTTTAAATATTAAATAACTTTAGAAGAGGCTGCTTTTGGGATATCATGTTACTGTTGTTTCTCTCCTTGTATAGTTGATTATGCTTAGTTCATTATAGAAGTATACTGAACTAATTTTTAACCTGTGATGATTTAGAAGGCCACTTACAAAACAATTCTATCGTGTGTCTTTTAGAGGTCATGTTACACCTTTCGTTGTGTTATTCTGATGATATTGCCACTATGAACACAGAGATCAGGATACGCTGGTTACAGATTGTGGTGCGAAACAATTTTCAGACCAATTTGCCTCAAGTACGCCACTTTCTCCTCTGCCAGGTAAGTGCCCGCTCTTCTCTGCACTGGTTTACTCCCTGCTCTACTATCACTAATATCTATGACTTCAAATTTGCAATTAATTCATGCAGCACAGAGGACGACTTTCTATTTAGAACTCGTACAATGCTGTTCTTGCTCCATATGTCTTTTAATAATTGTGACAGTTATCTGCCTACATATTCTCTATATCAGTGACTATCAACCAGTGGCGCACTGTGCTGTGAATGATCCTCAGGTGTGCTGCAGGATGTGATCCTCAGGTGTGCTGTGTCCTCCCTATCCATTCCTACAGCCATGTTTGGTACAGCTGTGAGGAGGGCTTCCTCCGCCCTCACAGCTGTCACTCGGCAAATGTGATTTTGAATATCCCACTTGCCAGGGGGGCCAATGATGTCAAGACTCTTTGCGTGCTGACATCATCTGTCTGTGCAAGCAATCACAGGAAGGAGCACTTGTAGACAGCAGCCGTGGGCTTGTGCCGCCCACTAGGTTCACACCCAGTACCAATCGATCAGTCTGCACAAGCACTCGCCTCACTAGGCGGCTGATAACAGGGATTGATGGTGCGCAGTACTGCTCACGTACCTGTGTATGAAAGTTATATAAGCTACACAATTTATATAAATGTCTCTAGGGACTTTCGCATTGCAAAAGCGGAAGAGCCCAGTGCCACTGGAGAAAAGGTACGTATTTTAACGTATCAAAATTATTAAAACATTATTCTGCAGATGCTGTCAGAAATTATTGCTGGGAGGGAGTAAGTTTTACATACTTGTTCCTTTTTTAATTTTTATTGATTAAATATATCCTTAAACTGCTGGTGTGCTGTATCGTGCTAATGCAGGAGTGGCAAGTCGCAGGTTACGCGCCTCCACATCCAAGGCACACCAGTAGCATCTCTCTATGTCCTAGCACATGTGATCTGTGTGAGAACTAGTCAGACCCCATCGTGCAATGTAGCAGTCTGAACCACTTCTGACTCTGTGTGCTGTCAAGGGAAGAGACAGAGGCCAAGATCAGACTCTTACATTGTGTTCCTGTGCTAATTAGAGACAAAGCAATTAAAATGAAAACTGATTTATTTTTATCATTTTTATTTTTTTTGAGAAAGGATTTTACCAGGAAGGATACATTGAGATTTCTCTCGTTTTCAAGTATGTCCTGGGTGGCGAGTATGTACCGTTAGGTGTCTTGCCCAAGGACACTTACTGGAGAGGTGCTCTTGCCAGGATTCAAACCTGTGTCTCCATAGTCTCTCTCCACGGTTATAGAGCAGTGATGTTACCTCTACTCCACCCAGCCGGCAAATGCTTTTGCTATCTTTCTCATAATAAATGAAAATTTATGTTACAAAGAAAAGCCCTCTGTCTTTTAAAATCATCGTTTATATAATATATGTGGTTGCATTAAAATGGTTATTAGAAGAACACATATGTAGCAAAAATTTCAATATTGGTTTGGTCTTTAACAATGAAGCTAAAAGATGCTACATCACAATGGAGTTAAATATGGTTCTATGACTTTTTTCTTATAATTTTACATCTACAGTACCTTGCAATATTTTACCCTTATTTCCTCATACAGAGAATGGCCAGTGCCTGGTTGTTTTTATCCTAAATTTAAATGCTGTAAGTCAGTGTTTCCCAAACCTGTCCTCAGGACCCTCAACCAGGCCAGATTTTACAAATCACCTTGGGTAAATACAGACTGAATCCTGCAATCACTGAGCAGCAAATCGTATCACCTGTGCTGTGCTTCAGATATCTGGCAAACCTGACCTGTCAGCGGGTCCTGAGGACAGGTTTGGGAAACACTGCTGTAAGTGAATGAAACCTTGCCAAAAAAGTTGGAGTTTGTGTATCGTTTCATAATTGTTTATTCTTTACCCAGACATCTAGGATGTACACTATCCCTCTATATGAAGATCTCAGCGCTGGACCACTGAAAACCTGCGCCCTGGAAATCTTCTATCAGACTCACAACAGATTACATCCGAACCTACGCAAAACAATCCAGCAGATCCTGACTCAGGGAGGCTCTATCGTACAGTCAGACACAGCGTTGCCGGTCCTGACATCTGATATTTGCATGCAAGGCCCAAACTCTCTCAGGGATGTGAATGTGACAGCATAAGCGCTGCTCTGTATCAACAAACTGGCTCCTATTCTGACCGGACTGTGCCTTGCACCGAACAGGACAGAGAGACGGAGTGCAAGGAATGTTTGCACTGGGAAGGAGACGTGTAAGCTCCTCTCTCACCTAAGAACACTCAGGAGGGGAACTTCCAAACCCCAGCAACAGAACTTTCTATACTTAGCAATTTGTGGATAGAAAGGTGCCAATGGGGGGGGGGGGGGTGTATATGTAAATCTATATTTACACACACAAAACTTTTTTTGTGTTTTTCCCCCTAAAGTAAAGGGCGTGTAAGAGGCTTGAACTGTTTCCAGATCTTCTATGCATTTTTACACTTTCAATTTGAGGTTTTACTTTACTGGTATTTAAATACAGCCTGAATCTCTGTTTTTTTTTTTTTTTTTTTTTTTAATGTTGGCTATGTAATGTTTAAAATGGCAACTAAAAGTGCTGCTTCTTGTACCTGACTGGCAAAGTGAATCAAAAATATATAAGAGGGCTGGTTGGTGGTAAAGGTTTGTTCTGTAGGAGCTGCCAGATGGTACAGCTTTCTAATTCAATAGTTCATTGACAAACCAATCAAGATGTCTGCTTTACCAAATTTTGGTTTTAATTCTTTTTTTCTCTGGTTGTATATTTTTTTTTTATCATTATTATTTAAATCTTCTGTTTAACAGAACTTTAGATTAAACCTAGTTCCCACCACACTAAATCACGTTGTATAAAATAATTCAGATGCTCTATTTTGCCCTCTTGTCCACTTTCCTGTAGCATTTGTTTGCACATGTTTTGGGACCTGGCCAACCAAAATGTATTGGTCTCACAAAAGGTCACCCATAATTTTCTGCTTCCATGCAATAGCTCTCTACTGGGTTTCAGATTTTGGTGATTTTTGTGTTTTGAAATGAGAGAGAATTGAATACCCTTCCCTCTTGCGTTAATGCTTATGGAGCAGGGGCAGTGGAAGGAGTACATTCCAGGACTGAATTGTGAGCTTTGCCAGAGCTCATAAGATTCTGGATTGTCCTGTGGTCACTTTACTGTTCCTGAAAACCTGTTCCAAAGCCTATGTTGAACTGCTGGAACACCTTACCCGGGACAGGAGACAGATTGATACTGTTATTTGTTGCTGGTTTTTGTTTTTTTTAATATTTTTAAATGGCTTAGAAGAGCTAACAAGAATTAAACAGAGTGGTAAATCTTTCCTTGCTGTCGTTTTGAGTTTTTTTTCCCCCTCTGCCTTTTTTCTTGCACTAAGATGAACATTCTTTGTATTTAAGGGAACGTTTGTATTTTATCATACACTGTTGCCAAATTATTCTTTGCTTGGTGTCATTAAAACCAAAGAACATGAATTGAGAAGTCTTTTACTTCTGTAAAATGAACCCATCAGGAAAATATTGAATACAGCTTTTCATGTAACATTCCACTTTGCATATGCCATTGATCATAAAGATCTTCTGTGTATAGCATTAATTAATAAGCTAATGGTATTACACTTTTTAGTTCAAGCTGAGAAGTGCCCCCATCTTGAGCTCTGTGCTTCTTACTTTTCCTGACTGTCTGGCCATGCATAGGAGAGGTATCAAGGTCTGGCATCCTGTCTTTATTGTCCATTCTGGCTGGCCAGCAGGGGGAGCAAGTGAAACACACCATAGGTGTAGTCACCAGTATACCCTGCCAAGTAATACAGAGAGACCTTGGTTTTAGCAAACACCAGACCTCTATGCAGAATAGTTTTTTACATATTTTTATTTATAAATCCCTCGTTAGTTGTAGTCGGCGCTTCTGGTATTGGCATAAAACTTCACTTCTATCAGTTTATATAGTGCCGACAGTTTCTGAGGCTGACATCTGGGCGATCAGCTAACAACAGCTTGTGATATTTTAAACTTCCTCCTCTTTCAAATGTCTGGGGTGCCTAGCAACCATTTTTGTGTCCAGTTGCTCTTGGGCTGGCTATCATGGGAAAGAGGGTCGTTGCAGCCATACTTTACATGGTTTGGATCAAGCTACTTAATTTTCCACGTGCACTGGTCTTTGCGATTTTACTTTATTTTTTAATACAAAAGTTATTTATGACACAAAGCCCCTCCAACTCAGAGACTGGTAGAACACAGGCACAATATTTGCTAGTTGAGTAGTACAATAGAAGCACAGGGTGGAGGGGCAGGGCAAACACACAATTGGGAGGTGAGGTATGGGGAGACGCGCACACTAGAGGTGAAAGCATTGTTGGCGCCAAAGATCTTGTAACACCTCTACAAGACAAAGAGGCCCATATTCCTGCACTGTTAGCCCTGCTCCCAGGTGGTAAGGGAAATCAGTTTGTGGCTGCTCACATGTCGGCAATGAGGCCGGTACCATAAGCATCAATCCAGACACGGCTTTTGGAGATGTATTCCTTGGCATTCGTGCCGGAGGGGCTAACCAAAGACATGCCCCCACAGCCCGGAACTGCTGTTACAACCCCTCAGGATACGTATGTTGTGATTAAAGAAGTAATTCAGTAGAGTCTCAAGCCTCCATGTCGGAAGAAACTCATGGAAGTCTGTCATAAAAACATTGTAAAATTTACCAAAAAGAAAACGCAGCCACAGTTTGGCACTTGTCTGCCTTATTTTACAAAGAAGCATGTTCTATTAGACAAAGTCTATGAAAATATAGATAGAAAACTCAATGTATACACACATGTGCCAAACACAGACACTTGTGTTTACGGCATGTCGCTGGTGGAAAGGTCAAAAACAAAGGTAGTTAATTTTTTTTATATATTTGACAATTTTTATTGAGATTGTTGTTCATTCACCTATCAACATGCAATCAATTTTGAGGTACAGTTTAAGGTTAGCAGCCAGACACCGCTCAATGCATACTCATTTTATATTATAACAAATTAGGAAAACCGTAAATATCACTGGTAATATTAATGAATTTAAAAAAAAAACACATTGCCTAATCAATCAGCAATTTATTTAATGAACAGGAGACGAGACTGGTGAAAATAAATAAAGGGGAAATCTTTATTAAACATTTAGGCTAGCGTCAGACGAACGCAGTCATCACGTCCGTGTCGCCGCACAGTTTAATGTCCGTCGTAGCATTGATTTGTGTTCGAGACTAATACAGGAAGTACATGCTCACCGAAGTGTGCACCACGCAGGTGCCAACTGACGCCATTTAGGCCTTGACGTAAAGCCGCTACGACGGACGCCCAGAGTGCGCCGCATATGCGTAGCGGCCTGTGTGCGTGATCCAGTGACGTCAGACGCAGCGCGTTTGCGATGTCCATCACGTTGATGCTCAGAAGTTTTTTTTTGGTCTGGCTGACTATCCCTGTCATTTAATTTTAATTCCCATATTTCCCTTTTTTTTTTTTTTCCCCCTACATCCGTTAATAAAAACGGACCGTGTGGTGTCTACAGTATCTTCCATCAGTACGTCCGTCTGTTTGAGCGCACTCTGCGTGCGTGCATGACTGCATTCGCCTGAGTGAAAACAATTACACAGACCATTCTTGAAACCAGTTTATCACAGAAACACACGTTAAGTCTAAGGCTAGGGTCAGACTGAGGCAGTGCGAACGCGCGTGCAGCCGCACTTAATCACGGCCGCACTAGCAGCAGATGCCGGGCAATGATGGCCAATATACGAAGTACGGTCGCACAAAAGTCCGGCTGCGCAACGCAAGTGGAAAATGAACGCATTTTTTCGAGAACGTGAAACCGCAGGTACTGACGTACAGAGTGCGCTGTGTCCGCTAGCGGCGTGTGTGTGTGATTAGGAGACGTCAGACGCTGCTAATGTCCGGCCAACATAACGTCCAGACACAAAAAGAGTTTTATTGATGATCCGTACAAAATCACGGACGAAAATGCGCATAGTATGACCACTATCACGTATTCTGTGAAAAAATGCGTCCATTCGTTCGAACGCACTTTTTCACAGACAACATAAAAATGCGTTCGTCTGACCCTAGCCTTAATCAATGCAACAGTTAATCAGTGCAAATTTCTCAACGCATCAACCTGAAACATCACGGTATTTAAACCGTGTCACTTAAATTACTGCAGGAAGATCACATGTGACACTCAGGGACATTACACATAAGATTAATCCAATAAGCTGCAAATGCCGAGTCTGGCTCAGAGTAATGAAACACACATGGATGACATTAAAGCATTGGCTAAAAATAACCTTGGTACAAATAGTTCAATAAATACACAGGCCAACCATAAAAAAAATCTTTTTTCATAATTTAGGCTGTTTTTTTGCATGCTGAATCTGAAAATGACCATTAAATCATTAAATTGTCATAGCATGTACAGTTTTTTCACAAAATACATAAGTGGTGGAGTAAAAATGTATCAGAAATGTTTAAAGAAACCATCTAGGTACTTAACAATTTACTTAAGTAAATTTATTTAATATCCGAATCTTCAATCAGTTTTGCGTCCAGTTCCTCATGGTGAAGGTTTTCCTGTTTCTGTCCCACCCGAGTCATTGGATGCACTTTCCGCAACTAGTAACAATTCTGACTGCAAATTCAAAAGCGGCAAACCCCAACTGTTTGAACAAAATGAACTGGATGATCCAGTGACAGATTTATGTTTAACCAAAGAGAAAGCTGAACTGCTTGGTTCCAGGTTGAAAGAAAATAATTTATTGGCTCCAGCAACATCTTTTCGTGAGTACAGGACAAGAGAGAAAAAAAATCTGCTCATTTCGAGCAAGAAGGTGGTCTAGTATTCTGTAGTAACATGCCCGGGTTAATAGAAGAATTGGGATCAAATACGATAAAGATGATTGGAAACTCTTCATTGATTTGTCCAAACAAAGCCTAAAAGCTGTTCTCTTGCACAATGGCAACATAAACGCTTCATTGCCAGTAGGACATTCCATTTATCGCAAAGAAAGCTATGAAAATTTGCAACTTTTATTACAAAAGATTAAATACTCAGATCACGAGTGGCTGCTTGCAGTGACCTGAAGGTTTCAGATATGTTACTAGGAAAGCAAAGTGGTTTCACGAAATTCCCGTGCTTTCTGTGTGAATGGAACAGTAGGGCACGGGATTAGCTTTGGACAAAAAAAGTATGGCCATCACGAAGAAATCTCGAACCAGGAAGCAAAAACATTTTGCATGTAAGTTTGGTAGACCAGAAAAAAATACAACATCCACCACTGCACATTAAATTTAGTCTCATGAAGCAATTTGTCAAAGCAAACTGAAACTTGTTCTCAGTACCTATGCACAAAATTCCCTCATTTGTCAAAAGCAAAGTTGAACGAAGGTGTCTTTGTTGGTCCAGACATACGTAAACTCATGCAAGACCATAATTTTGAAACAATGATGAAATAAAAAGAAAAGGATGCTGGGACGGCATTTAAACAAGTAGTTTTGCAGTTTCTGGGGAACAAGAAAGACCCTAATTACAAAAAATATAGTTGAAATTGTTAATTTTTTTGAAGAACTCGGGTGTAATACTAGTCTGAAGCTACATTTTTCACATTCACAACTGAATTTTTTTTCCTGAAAATCTTGGATCAGTTAGTGAAGAGCAAGGTGAGCGGTTCCACCAAGATATTAAAGAGATGGAAAAATTGTATCAAGGCTGTTGGGATGAGAAAATACAAACCTTTAGATTAACCCCTTCACTTCCAAGTGATTTTCCCAAAAAAAGCTCTGTCATAAACCAGTGGCTTTTATTATTTTTTTTAAGCATCATTTTTAATTGTAATTTAATTGTACTCTAAGAACAGTTCTATACTGTTAACCCATTTGGCCATTTGAGTTACAGCCATCACAGATGTAGCTCGTTTTTTTTTTCTTCCCCTGCATCGGCTACTTGAAAAGCTGCTGAAAGCCCGTTATTTCACAGCTGTCTTTGGCCAATTTTATAGTTTTTAAATTCTTTATTTTAGAATTTTAGCATAGACATCAAGAAATCAACAGTGTGAGTTAGCCACGCAGGGCCACATGTCATCTGAATAGCTACCCAGCCAGAAATAATAAACACACGGGAACATAAAGCAATGGGTCACAGACGTAAAAACACATAGATGGCATTGTGGCACAAAATCTCCACGGGGATGCCCCCAGCCGGAGACATCCCCTAAGCAGCCGAAAAAATAAAAAAAAGAACGCAAATGTCCACAGAGGCGGCGCAGTAATAAAATAAAATAGAAGGGGGGAGGGGTGTCAGAAGGCATCTGCAAAACAGAAAAAGATGGGGGGGTTGCAAAACTATAAAGCGTACGGTAAGATTAAAATCAAATCCGCTTCAAAATCTTCAGAGTGTCTCAAAGAAGCATAAACGTCCCCAGCAGGGGAGCAGCAACGTCCAGTCAGCAAAAAAAGATCTCAAGGCGTAATCTCAGCAGTAAGGGGAGAAAAAACAAAAATCAAAAAATCATGGCATAAAAAACAAAAGAGTGAAGAAGAAACAACAGCGGATAGTCATCAGACAGGAAAAATAAAAGATTGCTCTTATCCAGTGTCCCGGAACAGCGGTCACCACGGGGTGGGCAAGGAAAGGCATCCCCATAGTAGTGTGATCACGGCTGAGGTAGTTCCATGAGGCGAAGGGCACACATCGCAGCCCTCCTATGGGGTGCACTCTGGCAGCAGGTATCACCTCCACTTCGGCTTGCGACGTATCTGGCAACACCACTCCAACTAGCGGCGGTGGGTACTCGCGCGGCATCACCGGTGTCCCGTGCCTCTCTACCTTGTCTTCTGGGATCAGCTCACCTCCAGTCGCAGTCGCTACCGCAGCAGGGAGGACCACCATCCGTCCGGGAGGCACCACTACCAGCTCCGGACATTCAGTTAAGTCCTCTATTTCCTCCCGACCTCCATGCAGCATCGCCAGCAGCGTGCGCCAGGAGCCCGTAGTAATCGGGCTCCCCTCGTTGTCAGGCACCATCACCAGGCACTCCTTTAATCCGCAAACACGGTCTCCAGGGCTCCAACACGAGGAGGGAGCGTCGGCCGCCTCCATGCCTCGCCCTCTCGTTCCTCCAGCAACCCAGCCGCAGCGGTCGCCGCCGCGTTCAGAAGATGGGGGCCCTCCATCCTCTGAGCCGCTACAGCCGACCACCCATCCAGATAGACCCGCCAGGGGAGGTCCGGAAAGCCCGAAACGGTCCAAGGCTGACCCTGGTGATATGCCTCAAGATGGCTGACGCTTGGACGTCTCCGCCGCGGAACAAGGCTGCAATCTCCGCTATGCTTTGGAGGGGGGACTGAACCGGCTCCAGAGCACTCCTCCCGGTGGCCGACCAAACAGGGACTCCCTGTGGGGCAAGTTAAACGAGAAATTCGGTCCAAAACCGCTGTCGCCAGCGATTCCAGATGAGCTCAGCAGAAGCACGTCTGGTCCCCTGCATGGTCAGCCATGCCCCCCCAATTTTACTGTTTTAAGTCATTGGGCATTATGCCCACAAGGCACCTTCTGCAGAACGAGATGTCTTGCTCGGTAGTGAAGGGGTTAAGAAGTACTGTACCCAGGGCCGGTGCTAGACTATTTTGCGCCCTAGGCAAGACCAGCTACTTGCACCCCCCCCAAAAAAAAAGCTCACATGGGTATATTTGCCCCCAGCTCTCACATGGTGGATATATTGCCCCCCGCTCACATGGGTACAATTGCCCCCCAGCTCACATGGGTACATTTGCCCCAGCTCACATGGGTACATTTGCCCCCAACTCACACATGGCATGGAGATATTGCCCCAGCTAACACATGAAGATATTGCCCCAGCTCACACATGGCATGAATATATTGCCCCAGCTAACACATGGCATGGAGATATTGCCCCAGCTCACACATGGAGATGTTGCCCCCAGACTCACACATTGATATTTGCCCCCAGGCTCACACATTGATATTTGCTCCCAGGCTCATACATTGATATCTGCCCCCAGGCTCACACATGGATTTCTGTCCCCAGGCTCACACATTGATATCTGCCCCCAGGCTCACACATTGATATCTGCCACCTGGCTCACACATTGATATCTGTCCCCAGGCTCACACATTGATATCTAGCCCCCAGGCTCACACATGGATATCTGCCCCCAGGCTCACACATTGATATCTGTCCCCAGGCTCACACATTGATATCTACCCCCAGGCTCACACATGGGTATCTGCCCCCAGGCTCACACATTGATATTTGCCCCCAGGCTCACACATGGGTATTTACCCCTAGGCTCACACATGGCTATTTGCCCCCAGGCTCACACAAAGATACTTGCCCAGCAGCTCACACATGGATATTTGCCTCCAGCGCTGTCTCCGTCTTCCTGTAGTCAGTCTCAATGCGTGCTGGCGTCGCCGCTGGCGTCAAGGAGATGGAGGCGTGGACTTGGTCCAGGAAGCTGGAAGCACCAAGTCCACGCCTCCGTCTCCTTGGCGACGCCGGCGACGCCGGCACGTATTTGGGCCGACTGCAGCACGCGGCCACCCCGCGAGCATTTTTTTTTTTACAATTTTTTTTTTTTTTACAATTGGTCGGGCCGGCTGCGCCCTAGGCGGGTGCTGCGCTCTAGGAGCCCGCCTAGTTGGCCTAGCGGCAGCGCCGGCCTTGACTGTACCCACCCTAACTTTCACCATCAAAAATATAAAATTATAATACTTTAGAAGTACATTTTAATTTTTTTATTATACACCTTTCACTTAATTGTACTACATTTTAGCACCATAATAGCCTAACATTTACGGAAATTGCAGAAAAATGGTACATGAGCCAAGAAAACCAATTGAATATTTGGATTCAGCCCCCCAAAAAATTATATAGTCAGATTGAATTATGAAAAAAGTTTTCAAATTTTTTTTTGTGTTGGCCTGTTATGATAGTCAATTAACCCTTTGAGCTGCAAATGCTGCCTCTGGCTGAGAGTAATGAGAAACACAGATGGCATTAAACAATGGCAAATGACAACAAAATAACCCTGCTACAAATTTGTTAATCACAAGACACTGATATTATTAGAATAAATGACTGAGCAATATACACTTGTAACTGATAGCAATTAGTATATTAAAGGAACACTCTGCTCAAAAATCCCCCCCCCGTTTTTTTATCCTAACCTATCCCTATTCCCTTAATAAATCTTTATTTTTTATTTTTTTACTTGTACCTGTAATACTTACCCTAAAATCCTCTTGTTTCCAGCGCTGTTTTTTTTTTTTATACTCCCCTCCCTCCTCTTCCGCTCCCGTCCTTCTTGCTGCGTCTTGGCTTCTGGTTTACGTGAGAAGCGCTCATGCGCGCCTCTCACATAAGCCAGCCAATCGGCAGGCTTCCTCCCGGCTCCCTCTGAGGATTAGTGTTGCGCGCAAGAGGATGTGCGCAACACTAACCCTCAGAGGGAGCCGTCAGCTTCTGCGGTGAGTTAGAGACGTCATCGCTCTGAAAGCGCGATGACGTCTCCTACTCGGCAAAAGTCGTCAGAAGCGGGAAATATGATTCCCGCTCTGCTGACTGACAGCTGGGAGGGCGGAGTAAAGTTCTCCGCCTCTCTCAGCTGTTTTCAGCATTTACAGCTGAACCGCTGAGCGGAGGGAGGGGGGACAGAGGGCAGGATACTCCGGGCATCATGACCACCTAAAATAGCTTAGGTGGTCATGTTGCCTAGAGTGTCCCTTTAATTATTAGTAAAGAATAATATTAAAAACTAAATAGAGGTTAATTAAACACTAATCCAAAAGCTAAATGATCAATTAATACTTTACCGAGAAAAGCTTCATTGTTTTGGATATAAGGCTGACTTGGGGTCTCATTTGCAAGAGAGACCTGAGACGAGCTCTGAGGCTTCCTTCTCTCCCCTTTTCTGCTTCTGACCATTAAAAAAAAAAAATCCTTTGACCTTTATATCATTCCAATGAAAAGAGTTCATACCATGAGAAAAATGCTGGCCAGGCAACCCCATGTACTACGAATATTCTCATGCTTGGAAGCTATAAATTGTCTTGCAATCAGATAACCGTTACAACCATCTGGTTTCATCTTGCATTTTATGCCCCTATTGTTAGTATATAAATATCACCATGGCATCCTGGAATCACTGCCTTCTCACAGACACTATACTGAACTCAGATTACCCCTAGACCATGAGAATCAACAGTCCGTAATATCTGATAAATTATACATATTCCGCTTATTGATTGTATTTTCAAATTCAGATGTAGAAAAAAAACCAAGGCATCCTGGGTAAGCTATCCTGGAAAAGTATCGGAAGTGCAAAGGAATGCTTCAGGAGCACACTGCTGGTAAGTAGTGACTTATTGAGGCTCTAGGGGTCTGTGACCTGCAATCATCTCTGTGGAGTGCCAGGCTGGGATGAATGTACATCTGCCTTACAGGAGGGATCTAGGGCTGGAAAGTAGGATTGCTATATATTTATAAAAGATTTTACTTGTGCTTCCTTATTGAGTAAAGTGTAGAGCCAATCTATTCAAAAAAAGATGGTAGAATTTGGTTATGAACAGGTAGAGTGGTAGGGTGATTATAGTGTGTAAAATTGTTTTTATGTCTGACCACAATAGTATTTATATGCTTTAATTTCAGCATGAGGGTTGGTAATTGAATAAGGAAATCTGGAGTGAGAGGGAAGGAGATTTGGGTATTGGTGTGAATGTGTGAGTTAACTGAGGGCCAGAACATTTCAATACTAGGACAGTCCCAAAAGCAGTGGTAAAGATCTACCAGGTAGGTAAAGCATTTAAAGCCGTTTGGTGTAGGTTTTCATCCCATTCAAAACAGTCTATGAGGAGAGTAATGGGCATAATGGAAAGGTTTCAAGATCACTTGATGGTAGGATATGGTGGGTTGCCTGGTTGATCATGGAAAGGAGGTCATCTACAGAAATCTCCGTAAGGTAGTTCAGCCATTGAGAAGGGCCCAGCATAGCAGTGGTACAGTCTGCCTCATGGCACAAGATATTATACAGAAAAGAAATGGAATAGTCGTGGTTTTGTCTATTTTGTATAAGGTCATCCAGTCTGTTGGTCCAGTCAGATGCTGTAAAGGTAGCAGTGACAGTGTTGAGATACGACTTTGAACCTGGAGATATACGAACCATGGAAAGGGGAGATTACGATATTTAGTTTGAAGTGTGGTTAATGGAAACATGGGTTTGGTAGTGGGATAAATTAATTGGTGAAGGAAACTTAACCCATGCACCGCCCAGGTCGTAAAAGGTTTACAGGTCAGGTGTTGCCAAAATGTGGATTGTTTATAAATGGAATGGCAGAGGGCATTGAATGATCGAAGACCTTTTAGTCTGGCCATTTTCCAGGCTTCTATAGTTATAGTCAATAATGGGATGTCTAAAAGCGTGAGTGGAGTGGTTCCCATAGGAACAGTGGAGCAGGAAGGGGAGTGCATAGGTGGGCATGAGTGCAGATTCCAAGGAAACATCTGAAAATTGTGAGGTCTTAATCCAATCAATGGTAAGATGACACTGAGCTGCGATATTGTTTGTCTAAAAGTATGGAAGGAAAATCAACCTAAAAGGTGAGTGTATAGGCGCTCAGTAATTCTATATAGATTAGATGATAAAGAATAGATAATAGTTGCAGCTCACCAGCTGAGTGTATCCTCCACTCCTAACTAATTATGAATAATATACCAAGGTATATGGGAGCGCATATGGACACATACAAACAGTATAATGAATTGTCAGATATAAAAAATGAGTCCGTGAATCTTAAAATCAGGGTTAGTCCATGAATCCTAGAAAAAAGGAAAAAAGACCATTGTGCAGTATGTACTGGAAAACAATTAGCCACACACTGTTGTTTATAGCACTCACAAGCGGGGAGTCTTCAAGACTCTGGATGTACACCTTTAAGTCGCTTTATGGGGGACTCCACCCGTATGGCAATTTTGTATCTTGATAGTAGATGTATCTCAAAAAATAAAAATAAAAAGAGAGTACATAGTATAATTCTGTATGACCGGAATATATTTTATGTAAGAGAAACACACTCACGTATTTCAGAACCTCCACTGGTGGGTGGTTCTGTAGTGACGCCTTGGACCTCTTATCATCTGAGGGGGTCCCACCTCATAAGTGCCACATTGAAGATCCAGGAAGCATCGGAATAGGAACCCCGAAAGTTACCAACTTCTTCCAGGGAATTAGATGAATTCTGACCATCTTGAAGAGTCAAACAAATTCCGTGCCTCTTGGGTATATACCGTTATAAATCTTTTAATTTTATTGCATCTCCTAATTTTTATCTTTGGCCATATACCCAAGAGGCACGGAATTTGTTTGACTGTGTCTCTCTTACATAAAATATATTCCGGTCATACAGAATTATACTATGTACTCTCTTTTTATTTTTATTTTTTGAGATACATCAACTATCAAGATACAAAATTGCCATACGGGTGGAGTCCCCCATAAAGCGACTTAAAGGTGTACATCCAGAGTCTTGAAGACTCCCCGCTTGTGAGTGCTATAAACAACAGTGTGTGGCTAATTGTTTTCCAGTACATACTGCACAATGGTCTTTTTTCCTTTTTTCTAGGATTCATGGACTAACCCTGATTTTAAGATTCACGGACTCATTTTTTATATCTGACAATTCATTATACGGTTTGTATGTGTCCATATGCGCTCCCATATACCTTGGTATATTATTCATAAAAGTATGGAAGGTTGGTGCTAGCTTGGTGTTTAATTTGGGGAAGTTTTGAGAGGCTAATATCGGGGCTGCTTAACACCATTTCGTTGGAGGTTGAGCAGATAGGTGTAAAGGTTTTTCTGCGCTGTGTAACTTGAGCAGAAAAGGCTGTGTAAATCAGATTGTTGTGCTGTTGATACTTGTGGATTGGAAGTTTCCTGTAAGCCATTGGGAGATTCACCACATCTTGGAAGTTGAGAAATTTTGCAATAATGGGGACAGATCTAGCTGTTTCCACCTGTCTAATACACCAAGACGATTTGCTGGCTCAATTTGTTTCAGTTGATTGGAGGCCTGTGAGAGGGCAGGCGGCTGTCACTCTTGCAGAAATTAAAGCATTTCAGAGGCCCACACCGATTCTGACATACTAGCAAAACGCAAGTTGTTGCGGCCATTTCTGTTTTCCAGTTCGTCGAGTTTGTCTTGGAGTGTAGCGATGGTCGTTGGTTGGATTTGGATAGTAGTTTGCTTAGAGATATGGTCATCCGCAGTGTTACATTGTTTTCTTTCCAGAGCAGAAATCTGGGTGGAGTAAGCCTGTAACAATTGCAAGGTGTTCTCCACTGTAGCTTTTAGATCTTGGAATTGCGTTTCGAACATATGTTTAATACAATAGGAAATCGACCCTCCTTAGAGTGTCGATATATCTATCGGGGTTATTCAGAGAGAGGTGAAAACCAGGAGAATGGGCAGGAGAAGAGAACAATCTAGACCAAATAGCTGATTTGGAAAGTGAGATAAATGGGAGAATTTTTCTGGTTTGGCTATTTTGACCTAGAATTTTCACTTCTCCAGTCATTCTCCTGGTTTTCACCTCTCTCTGAAAAACCCTGTATGTTTTTGTGACTCATATCTGGGCCCTACGACTGCTGGTATCTTGGCTCCCCATGCTGGTGGCCTCTTTTCTGATATCTGAGATGCATAAATGAGACACACACGCACAATGTTATTTCAAAACTGCGAACCACCCGGGGCTTGCACACATCTTTTAATGAATGACAAGAGAAGGGGAGAGGTCATTATGTAAGCAGACGTTTTGCAGGAATGTATGTGCGTAAGTTTGTTAGCCTTGTCTTAGTTCTTCGTAGTTCTTGGGACATGTTTTATCTCTACGTGATGTGGCAGATAGGCACAAGGCCAAGTCGCTACGTAATGCAGTAGCCTTGCTGAAAGCACTTTCTCCAAGGCAGATGTATTCTTTAAAAGTCTCCTTACAATCCCTCCTCTTGCAGTCAAAAGGACAATACTACTTACTTGCTATCAAAATAATAAGTACATGGTTCACCTGCTGGTTGGCTTTATAACTAGGCAGAGTCAGCATGTGCCTACAGGCGCCTGCCACAAGGGGGCCCCTTGCTCTGTAAATTGTAAAACAAATATATATATATATTTTTCTTTTGCAATCATTTAGACCACTGTATCTCTGGAGCCCTACAGGCTAGAGGGACATATAATGTATCATTGGAAAGGCCATATTATGGGCACAGGGTCTCCCATTTACTCAGCAGCATGTGGGAGTTTCTGCGTCGGAAGTAAAGGCCCCGCCAAGGGGTGGTGTGTGAGCGTGTATGCGTGTGTGTGAGCAGGGGTGTTGTCTGTGTATGTGTGTAAATGTACTGGGGGGACGGAAATAAACTGGTGGCTGAAATGGACTGGGCCGGGAGGGGGAGAAATTAAATGGGGACTATGGGGCTCTATGATACGCTCATACACAGCACACATTACTGGGAGTTTTATTGCTGTGGAGCTCTGTGATATGCTCATACAAACTGCACATTACTGTGTGTTTTATTCCTGTGTATTCTGTAATACACTCATACACACCGCACATTACTGTGTGTTTTATTCCTGTGGATTCTGTGATACGCTCATACACACCGCACATTACTGTGTGTTTTATTCCTGTGGAGCGCTGTAATGTGCAGTGTGTACAAGTGTATCAGTAATGTACAGTATCCTATAAACCTGAAAAGCGATCTGCAGCTTCCACATTTGCAACACTGACTTTCTGTGCCGCGACGCAGCCGTAGCTGCAATGAGTGGGTGATGCTGCTGCAGCAGCAGTGTGGTCGCCATCTGTAAGTCTGGAGGAGGCACAAGGGGTTCCCCAATTCGTTGTTGGGCCCGAGTGGATTTTCTTAACTCGGTAAAATCGTTATTTAGAAAATTGTGTGAATAAATTAATTCTTTAACTAAACGATGTACATGTCGGTTACTTATGTGTGTTTTTTTGGGGGGATTGACCTTTTGTGGGCATGGCACAAGGGGCCCCAGGATCTCCCAAGGGGCACCATTAGTTGTCAGTCCACCCCTGGTTAGGGGTGCGGGAAGGAGGAGACTAGAACTTCAGATCATTGGCAGAGCAAAGTGGTCAGGACGGATGTAGACGGGGGTGCGGTTATGGAGAGCTCTGTACGTGAGCACCAGTGGTTTGAATTGGATTCTAAAGGAAACAGGAAGCCAGTGTAAAGCTTGACAGAGGGATGAGGTGCAAGAGGTGAGGTGGATGAGCCTGGCACAGGCGTTCATTACAGACTGTACAGGGAGAATCTGGGATCTCTTAAGGCTAGAGAGAAGGAGGTTACAGTAGTCAAGGCGGGCGATAATAAGAGCTTGGATGAGTGTTTTAGTAGAGTCCTGATTAAGACAGGGACAGACGTGTACAATGTTTTTTAGGTAGAAGTAGCAGGAATTGGTTAGCGACTGAACGGGAGGAGTGAAGGCGAGATCAAAGGTCTAAAAGGACACCCAGGCAATGAGCCTGTGAGGTAGGAGCAATAGTAGCACCATTCACCTGAAGGGAAATGGGCGCAGGAATGTTGGTATTAGAAGGAGGAAAGACAAGAAGTTCAGTCTTAGAGATGTTAAGCTTTAGGAAACAGGAAGTCATCCAGTCGAAGACAGCTGACTGGCATGCGGTACCATGGTCCAACACAGGAGGATAGAGATTGGGAGAGGAAAGGTAGATTTGGGTGTCGTCAGCATAGAAATGATATTGGAAACTATTAGAAGAGATGAGGTTGCCAAGGGAGGCGGTATAAATTGAGAAGAGTAGGGGATCCCAGAACAGACCTTGAGGTACCCGAATTGAGAGAGGAATTGGGTATGAAGAAGAGGCACCATTGAAAGAGACACAGAAGGAACGAAGCGAGAGATAGGAAGAGAACCAGGAGAGCGCTGTGTCACCGAGGCCAAGTTGATGCAGCATGAGGAGCAGGAGAGGGTGGTCAACAGTGTCTAATGCACCGGAAAGGTCAAGAAGAATAAGCAGGGAGAAGTGACCTTTGGTTTTAGCTGCAACTAAATCATTAGTCACCTTGGTCAGAGTGGTTTCAGTGGAGTGCTGGGAGCGAAAGCCAGATTGGTAAAGGTCAAGTAGAGAGTTAGCAGTGAGAAAACCGGAGAGCTGGTTATAGACCAGGCGTTTTAAGATTTTAGAGGCATAGGGGAGCAAAAAGATTGGATGGTAGTTTGGGAGAAAGTGATGGCTTCTTGAGAATGGGAGTGATCAGAGCACAGTATAGTATATGTATCTATTAGGCGCAAAGTGAATTACCTTTAGGGTTCAGATGGCTCTCATTAATACATCATCCACATATATGGGTATATATAGAAAAAAAACCAGAAATACATATAATACTGCAGTGTGTCACAATCGGTGAATGGATCCCATAACACTTATTTGTACCACTCACAAATTTAGAGCACTGGCTCTGAGTGGATCCACACATATGGGTTATTTGTGTAACTTCTCCAAGGTAATCCACACCCTGTTTGAATGATGTCTCACCAACACAATGTAACATAGTTGAGAAAAATAGAAAAATCTCCTTATGTAGATTCAGATTCAAATGGATACAAGATCTTTTGACAATTAAAGACTCTTGATGGAGCTTCCCAAGCTCTAGAGAATGCTCCTATGGATTTTTTTTGGATGAATCCAATAAAACCTCCATAGGAACCGGGATTTTGTCTTAAAAAAATTAATTAAAACATAATAAAAACAATTTATAGGTAGACAAGAGTCCAGGATGCATTTCACCGCAGAAAGCGGCTTCTTCATCTGATCAGAGCAGGTTTGAATGCAATGGAATGAAGGAAAGGAATGGAATCCTCTGGAAATTAATGGAATGAGCCTCTCTTTGTTCTGTGCCTGGGTAATATGAGTTGGCTTATCAGTGGGTTCCGCCCTTGACAGTTACAGTTACAAGTACAGTTGTGTTCAAAATTATTCAACCCCCAATGCTGTAAAGGGTTTTAGGGAATTTAGTGTACATTTGTAATTGTATTCAGAATGAAATCCTACAAGGACTTTTTAAAGAACCATGTGCAACTAAAATGACATCAATTGGTTTTGTAATACAGTAGTAAATGTTTATTTTGTGAATTCTTCATTGACACAATTATTCAACCCCTTAAAGACTACCACTCTGAAGAACAGAGGTTCATTCAAGTGTTTTCAATCAGGTATTGAAAACACTTGTGGATGTCACAGAGCAGCAATAAAGCATAATAAGCACCAATTAGGCAGCTTTAAAATGACTGTGATACTCAGCTCCTTCTAGACATTTACTGGTGTGGTTACAAACATGGTGAAGTCAAGAGAATGGTCCAGGAAGACAAGAGAAGAGGTGATTACTCTTCACAGGAAGGGCAATGGCTATAAGAAGATTGAAAAGATGTTAAACATACCAAGAGAGACCATAGGAAGCATCATTCGCAAATTCCAGGCAAAGGGCATTGTTGAAATGCTACCTGGTCGTGGCAGAAAGGAGATGCTGACTTTGACTGCTATGCGCTACCTGAAGCGTAGAGTGGAGAAAAGTCCCCGTGTGACTGCTGAGGAATTGAGAAAAGATTTGTCAGATGTGGGTACTGAAGTCTCAGCTCAGACAATACGGCGCACACTGCGTAATGAAGGCCTCCATGCCAGAACTCCTAGGCGCACCCCCTTGCTGTCTCCAAAGAATAAGAAGAGTCGACTGTAGTATGCCAAAAGTCATGTGGACAAACCACAGAAGTTTTAGGATAGTGTTCTGTGGACTGATAAAACAAAATTAGAACTGTTTGGGCCCATGGATCAACGCTATGTTTGGAGGAGGAAGAACAAGGCCTATGAAGAAAAGAACACCTTGCCTACTGTGAAGCATGGCAGGGGGTCAATCATGCTTTGGGGCTGTATTGCTTCTGCAGGTACAGGGAAGCTTCAGCGTGTGCAAGGTACCATGAATTCTCTTCAGTACCAGGAGATATTGGATGACAATGTGATGCAGTCCGTCACAAACCTGAGACTTGGGAGACGTTGGACCTTTCAACAGGACAATGATCCCAAGCATACCTCCAAGTCCACTAGAGCATGGTTGCAGATTAAGGGCTGGAACATTTTGGAGTGGCCATCGCAGTCATCTGACTTAAATCCGATTGAGAACCTCTGGTGAGACTTAAAGAAAGCAGTTGCAGTGCGCAAGCCTAAGAATGTGACTGAACTGGAGGCTTTTGCCCATGACGAATGGGCGAAGATACCCGTAGATCGCTGCAAGACACTTGTGTCAAGCTATGCTTCACGTTTAAAAGCTGTTATAACTGTAAAAGGATGTTGTACTAAGTACTAAGATTGAATGTCACTTGGGGGTTGAATAAAACTGATAATGATGTGAGCACAGAAAAGACATTTGTGGTTATTTCATTATAAATGTTATGTTATATTTGTCTGACCTACACGTGCCTCTTTGATTTAATTGTAAGCAAGATGACTGAATGATCAAAAGCAATGTCAAACTGGCCAAAACACTCAATTTCAGTGGGGGTTGAATAATTTTGAACACAACTGTACTCGACAGCACTGCGGAATATGCTGGTGCTTTATAAATAAAGATTAATAATAATAATGCCTTAAAACTTTTTCTACCTCTTAGTGGTGTATTTCTATACTACCTTATAGGACGTGTCAACTGTAATTTGACCACAAGATGGCATACCTACTCTACAACGCTGTTCATGCAGAGCTTCCGGTTGTTTGGGGCGTTCACTTGCGTAATTGCCAAGGAGGGGATGGGTGAGTAACCCTTGTTTTACTGTCTATATAATGTCTGTACTTTATTATCGTTTACACCTTGAAAAAAGGCCCACTTTGGGCTGAAACATCGTCTGTTTTATGTAAAAATTTATAAACTTTGATTTTTTATTAAGCCCTGGAGTGCCGCCCACCACCATTTTTTTTTATATATATCCCATTATGGGCAGTCATTAGGTTTGCAGAGTAGGACCTGCCAGAGGGTGGATTACATTGACGCTGTTGGCAGGCTTAAGCAATTCACGGCCGTTCATTGCGAACCAAATTTCCACCATTTTATTCAGCAAAGCTCAGAATTATGAAATTTTCCCCATGTGGTAACAGCTGGTATTATGTACCCATGCATGGAGCTGTTGTTGCAGGTTTTTGAATGTGTCTGTCTGGAGTGCGCTCTCCCTTGTTTTTGTTTTGTATTTTATTTTGAGACGCACCCGCACTGAAACGCTTAGTTAAGACTGAGTGCTACCCCCCCCATGTTTTTTGTATATATATATAATATATATATATATTATATAGAAAAAGACAAATCATTCCTTGATAAAGGTTCTTAGGAACCGAATCGTTGGATTTTATTCAATAAAGTTTGTTATTTTTCCATAAGCCCCAGTGTGCTCCTAGACCTGGCTTTTCTATATATATATATATATATGTAAACGCGCCCATGCCCACCAGGGAGGCTGCAATGACCAGGAGTAACAACCCAGTTCATGTATAAAACATAACAAGAAAAAAATGCCAACAAAATAGACCTTTTGCTGCAAGTGAAAAAAATAAACGGTTGAATAAATATTTAATAAAAACGGTGAATAATTTTTACATTGAAACCTCTGGGAGAAAAAAGCCTCATTGCTTTAAGATGAATTGGGAACCCTTGAAATTAACCCAGAAAAATCCCGAAAAATGCAAAAAAATTTATATAGAGACTGTTTGCTGCAAGTGAAAAAAGAAACGGTTGAATAATTATTTAATAAAAACGTGGAAATGTTTTTACATTGAAACTTATGGGATTATTTTGGTACCGGCTGGTATTTTTATTGCATTACCGTCTATTTTTTTGAGGCAATGTAAGCCATGAACTGGTCCATCTAACAAGGAAGCAATGTATGTTTGATTTTTTTCAAATCCACATGTGTGCTTCACTTCTCTTTTCTTGTAGGATTCATACGCTGCATTAATTATAGCTTGGCAATGGAGACCAGAGTCTGAGAAAGCCTGTTAATGCAGCAGCACTGCATCATGGGAGATAGCCCCTTAAGTAGGGAAACACAGGGAAGTTTGTGTCTGCTGCAGGAGGTGTCTGTGTCTGCTGCAGTGGCTGACCGGTATTGCAGGCAAATAAGTAAAAGGCTGTAATAATCACCTTACGGGCCTTCTTGTGACAGTGGCGACATGATACCTGACAGGCCGCCCCCCCAAAGGCTGAACTCCGGGCAGCCAAGGAGGTCTCATATGTCGCCATAACGATAAGGTCCACCACTGTTCAATTGGAGGTACTAGTACAGTCCAGTGGCAAGGGTTCAATCAATTCTGTGCCAAGTACATCTGTGCGCCAGATTTCTTGGCAGGATAGTTCTTTGTTTTCCGCATCAGTGTGAGGCTCAGTCCAGGGGTAGACACAGGAGGGACTTTGATCACGCAGGTCTGGGATTAACTCGCCATCAGTCTCGGTGTTCAATGACATACAGGTAGAGGGTCCAGAGTCCAGATAAGGGTTGATCGAAAGGGGTCACCACAGACGACTTACAAGGAACCTGAGAGCAGGAGCCTGAAACTTGATTTGGCGGCTTTGGGGAATTGGACATTCCACCTTACTCACTCCTGTGAATTTCTTAGGGGTGCCAGATCCAACAAAGGTAAGTGGCTGGGATGGCAGCTGGCATAAAGGTGGTTGTACCCAGGTATGCTCTTTGGTTGCTCTGTGCTGGCTGTAGCGGTGGCTCACCATTTGTATCAACAAAGTCCAAACCAGTCTCTGAGGGGGAATCGTTGCTGGATGGTACATCAGCACCAGGTGGTGGTATTTCAGCAGTGGCACGTATTTTAGCCAGTTGTTCCAGTAGGAAAACAGGATTTTTCCGTAGATTCTGCAGGATTTGAGAGAGGAAATCAACCTGGCTTGCCAGGGCAACAACAGTGGAGGTAAGCACTTAAATTTCTGGTGCCTTGCACAAGCTGGCGTTGAAGTGGGTTTGCTGACTGGGGAGGTAGAAATCTCAGCAGTGTGCAGCATGAGTCACAGCAGGGGAAGTTTCAGCAGTAAACACCGTAGCGTATGCCATTGTCTCAGCAACTGGCACCTCTGCAAGGACAGAGAATTCCTCAGACGGCACCTCAACAGCAGACACGTCAGTGTGGCCCTCAGGCTCGACCACCTCAGTACTCATGAAGGGAGCAACACAGGGACCCACAGGATCTTGAGGAAGCTGGGTGGTCACCAATGTAAATATGGCATTTCTGGCAATAGTGTATGGTATTACAGGGTCTTGGACTTGATCTTTCTCCATGTCTGCTAGGCAATGGTCAGCCTCTGCAGTTCCAGAATTAACCACCAGAGAGCAATCCACAAAAGTCTTTGGTAAATGCTGGGTACTGGTGAAATCAGATGGTGCAACCACAGATACAAAGAGTGTCCTCCCTTTAACACAGGAAAGCAGGGGTATTAAGGCAAAACAGACTTTAGGGGTTTGCTTGGTTCACAATTCATAGGGGTGCTAGGTCTCTTAGAGGGTCTTACCGGGCATCGTGAGATCTGGTGAAAAATTTCCCCACAATAGAAACAGAGGTTCATATTCCTCCTTCTGCTGTGCTCCTCTATTGAGAGAGGTCCGTGGTTTTTCTTAGGGGTGGAAACTTACACCTTAGGGGATAGGTCCCATAGCCTCTGCAGCAACTTGTTCATTAGGCCAAGCAGGTGATTAACCAGTTCATGGAACGTTGTTTAGATTAACCCCCTCATGTCTTTTATCACTGCGGGCTCATAGGTTAATGGCTGCTGCATTCTGTCAGGAATCAGGACGAGTAGGTGAGGAGATGAAAAGAAAAAATAATTCCCCAGGTGCTTAGTTGCCCCTAGATTCGCTTCCACCCCAGTGGACACTTCCCAATATTCACAGTACAAATATCGTGAATGGGATAATGGGTGTGGGTTTAGCGCTTTGTAGCAGAAGAATCTGTGTTCTGGGCGCCACCTAGTGGTTCCTTTCACAATTGTTCATGTGTTGAGGGTTAATTAACCCCTCTAGACCTTTAAGAGCAGAAAAAAAGGCAGCAATAAAACCGTAAATTGTGAATGTTTACACTCATCCAACAGAGGGGAGAACTGTCATTTAAGTGAGGACATCCCTGTCAGTGTGAAGGAAGCGCCTGTCCCGCCACATTTTTTCTCTATTTAGCGCTTTGTAGCGCTGCTTTGAAAAGACTGTGTTCTGCTGCATTTACTTATATTGGCCACCAGAGGGAGACAGCGCATTGTAAAGTATACTGGACACAATGGGACTACGTTTTCCATCATGCTTTGCGGTGGATACAGGAAGTGAGTGGGACAGAGAGCGAAGGACATCCGCAGCCTCGTTTGAAGGAGAGCCAGTGTGAGCCGAGCGGTGAACAAAGTAAGACGCACGTGAGACTGTGAGCGATTGTGACCAGGCCGGAGAGCACACGCTGCCTTGCCGACGCTGGGGATCGATACAGTGACTTGCCAGAGACCTAGTAATCCACCGCTGAGAGGTTTTGCACAGACACAGAGTTCCGATTTGGACCCCGAGTAAGGAGACCGCGATGATCCACTGGGAGTGCAGGTGGTAGGCCGTAGATCTTGTTGCAGAAATCGGGCAAGCAGGAGAAGCGGATCCGGTGGCACAGAGTTCCAGAAAAATCCAGCGGAGAGACATCCTTGATCGGGCAGCGGAACAGATTGTCTGGCGTATGGGTGAGAGGCCTTCCAGGCCACAGTCAAAGTTTAACAAAGCACGCTGCAGTATTGTTTGAATCTACAGGGCCCCAACGTGACTAGTCAAAGATTTGCTAAATCCATTCACTGGCCAGTCGAATATAGTACCCGGGTGTAAGGTCCTGGAGGCCCTGACCCCCTGGCGCCCCCTTTGGTTCCACAGCCTGCAGCCCCCCTGCAGGTTCCAGGACTTCTGTAATGACTTTGCACATCATGAACTCTAACGTTCTGGCCAGGGAGACTCACCTGCCCTTCATCTTCCCTAATTTCCCCATCATATAAGGGAGTCCCACTCTTTCCTCTGGACTTCCACATTGAAGTTGCTGACTGCAAACCTATCTGCCAAGCTCCCTGAAACCTCCTGACCATCTCCTGAATTCTGCAACCAAAGACTCCAGGGACCCTCTATATTTTCTGGACATTCATCTACTTCATATACCGGTACCCTCCCATCCTGCTCCCCTTCTGCCCCCCATCTAAGACCCCCCCCCCCCCCGTGTACCAGACCCTTTGCTTGACCCTGACCATTCCATTGCCTGTTCCTTGTCGGATTCTATGCTACCGTGTTTATATTCAATAAACACCCTTTGTGATCCTGAACCTACCTCCATCACTGCATCCTGGGCTCACAACCCCATACTACTACACCCACCGCAGTCAAACCCTTACACCGGGTACCTGAGCTCACACACACACACCTTTTCTTGGGACATTACCCTCACGGGACTTACACTCCAGAAACAAAGGGGTTAAACTTTTCTTTTACCGCTGCGCGTTTCTCGCATTACGAAATCCTGTTTTCTATATACCGTGCTTACATTATATATGCTGCTTTATTGAGAACAGTAAAGTATATAATCTATAAAATCCACAACAGTGCTGGTGTATATTTATTCCCTAGTGCGGAGAGACTAACCCGAGGTTAAATTCAGCGGCTTCTCCGGGAGTGAGCGCTACAGCTTCATAGAAGTCCCCAGAGGAAAGTCAGAAATATCAGGATCTAAATAACTCTCACCCCGGTCAGAGACCGGCTTGATGCCCTCGGACTCGTGTCCACGCCCAGCTCAGACACCAGCCTTCTTCTTCACTGTCTTCTTCACTCTCTCTCTCTAACGTAACGTAACTGATGAGACCGAGTAATAGAAGTCGGACGAGATATAGGCGGACCAGGCAATGAGAACTTGTCTCCAATCGGTACTCGTACAGTCTTTCCTGACCGTAGGACCTTCTCTGTCCCTTCCGTTCTCCTCAGCTTTCTCACTTCTGTAGTGGCTCTCTGTTCTTTGACCATCCGTGGACAGGCCGGTCGTAACATCGAGTGTGCCTTCTTAGGAGCAGGACTCTCTTCTGTCACCAGTGGGGTTAAGAGGTGTCTCAACACATCAGTGTTCATCCCCACTATCATAGAGGTTCGATTAGCTCCCGAGGGACGAGGACACACAATGGCCAACGTGTCACATACTCCCGGTTGTCCAGCGATTACTGAACTGAATTCTAGCTTCACCTGTACATATCCATCATAGGGAAACCTTTCAGTCCCCGTACCCCAGATTTCAAGATCCTTCAACTTCTTCAGGGGTATATGCTTCAAATATTTCTGATAGAAATCTCGGTAAATCAGCGTTACTTGAGCACCCGAATCTAGAAGAGCCTTAGTGTAGACTCCTTCCACTTGAACCGGGATGATGGGCGAAGGACCTATCAACTTGTCAGGGAACTTCTTCGTAGCAGCAGGAGATGTAGACCCAGTCTGTTGTACTCTAACCCTCGTCCTCATACGTGGCGACTGCGGGCATACATTGTCTTCCCGTGACGTAGGACCGGACCTCCAGGGAGAGGATCTCCTAGTTCTAGCAGGCACATATAGGGACCCTCCCTGTCTCCTTTCCGGGCACTGAGCCTTGAAATGGCCGAATTCCCCACAGGCGAAACATCTTCCCCACGAGGATGAGGGCACACTTTCTTCCTGTGGCTCATTTAAAATTCCCCTGTCGGAGGCCACGGCAACCGCTGCTGTTCGTATATCTGAGAGAGACCTCTGTATTTCAGTCTGAATTTCTGCTACTTTCAAGATTGCCCGGCATAGATCCGTGTGTGTCTGTTCCATCTTAACTTGGGCTTCTTGTACTTTCTTGAGAGTCTTTTGTATCTCACCATACACCTGGTTTGACAACTTTTGGGTTATCTCCGGCTCATATGTCTCTTCCGGATCATCTTCATCTGATGAACACTCGTTATACCCCATAGGTTGCGCATAGACCTTTTCTCCCCTTCTTGCAAGCTTCTCTTCCAGAAGGGCTTCTTCTTCCCGAACAATTCGAATCAGTTCTAGGTAATTTAACTCTTTATTACCTTCTCGAGTCTTTAGTTGCAACATCCCAGGGTCTAAGGGTAAAGCACCTTTCAATATCTGCCGCATTCTAACCTGATCTACTGTAGTGGGGTCTGTTCCTTTCTTCAACAGTACTTGGTACAGTATCTTATCCAGGCGCCTCATGTATTCTGTCATCTTCTCACCCTTTTGCTGGTAAGTATGTTCATACTGGTACATGAGCTCAGCAGCCTTTTCCGTTGACCCGAAGACTTCCTGTAATATGTTCAGGTAATCTAGAGCAGTACAGTCTCGCTTACTCAGCTTCAGATTCCTGACAGCCTCTAACGCAGGTCCCTTCAAGCTCTCAGTAATTCTTTGCTTCTTCTGCGCTTCAGAGACGTCCCACTCATCCAGAGCCTGCATCGCCCGTTCCACCCATTCTTCGAAGGTTTCTTCTCCCACCGGAGTTGGCAAGTTTCCTGAAAAATTTTCCAACTTCCAATATCCAAAGCTGATGGAAAGGGTGGGCCCTCTGACACTGAACTCCGGGCCGATCATGGCCAGCGGGCTGGACGCAGGAATATTCGCAGAATCACCACGTGGCTTACTTGGCTGGATCAGACGAACTTCCACGTTTACGGTTAGCTGCATACTCACGCCCTGAAAACACACGGGAACACCCTTTCTCCACTCAAAAAGAACATACGTGTGAGAAGTCTCTGGGTTCACTTTCATGTCCGCTAGAAACCCCCGCTGATCAGGAGCCAACGCTGCCACGGCCCGGCGGATCTGTTCTTCTGCCCAGGTGCCTGCAGGAATATCCATTACTACACTCAACTCTAACTGGCCACCCTGTGCTTTACACCACTCTGCTGCTTCATCTGGATCCATATTTAACCCTTTAAATGCGGTTTAATCTAGAGACTAAAATCCCGGAAACGAGCCCCCACGTGTAGCGCTCACTCCCGGAGGAGCCACTGAATTTAACCTCGGGTTAGTCTCTCCGCACTAGGGAATAAATAGGGCGCTTTTCTGTGTTCTTTTTGAGGTCCTACGTGTAAGAAGACTTCACCTGGTATTCTGCTTAAAGCCACCTGCCAAAGTAAGGCCACTTTTTCTATAAGGGACACCTCCAATCTTGTGCTCTCTGGGGACTTCTATGAAGCGCTAAACCCACACCCATTATCCCTTTCACGAGGTGAGGAGATGAGCCCAGGATGCAGTGATAAAGACACACAGACAGGTTCCACGGTACAAAGGGGGTTTATTGATACAGGATACAACTTGGAACAGGATACACAAGGCACACAGGATACCACTTGGAGCAGGATACACAGGGTGCCACTTGGAGCAGGATACACAGGATGCCACTTGGAGCAGGATACACAGGGTGCCACTTGGAGCAGGATACACAGGATACACAGGGTGCCACTTGGAGCAGGATACACAGGATACACAGGGTGCCACTTGGAGCAGGATACACAGGATACACAGGGTGCCACTTGGAGCAGGATACACAGGGTGCCACTTGGAGCAGGATACACAGGGTGCCACTTGGAGCAGGATACACAGGATACACAGGGTGCCACTTGGAGCAGGATACAAAGGAAACACAGCTTGGCAATGGAGACCAGAGTCTGAGAAAACCTGTTAATGCAGCAGCACTGCATCATGGGAGATAGCCCCTTAAGTAGGGAAACACAGGGAAGTAATTGAGGCACCTGTGGCTGCTGCAGTGGTTGACTGAGGTATTGCAGGCAAGTAAGTAAAAGGCTGTCAGGCTGCAATAATCACCTTACGGGCCTTCTTGTGACGGTGGCGACGTGATACCTGACAGCACCACTCAGAGAGGAATCGGCCCAGTGCCACGAGCCCTGTATAAGGGTGACTGGGAGAATAGTCGTGTCTTATCCCGCGGACTCCCACTGCGTGCCGTGGCAACTCCACTGTGTGCTGAGCACTGCCCAGTTGTATCGCCGCACGCCAGGATGAGGCTCCATCACCAGTTTGTATACACCAAAACACGTGATGTCACTAGAGAGGAATATACAGGGTTATTCAGAGAGAATCGAAAAGTCATCGCACGTTCGGTGACTTTTCGTTCTCTTCAATTCGGTGTGATTTGGCGATCCCATTTCGGCGACCCTGCTGTGTATTCAGCAAGCACCACAGGGCCGCCGTAATGCAGGGAAAAGTCGCCGCAAACCCACCGAAAACTCACCGCAAAACCCGGCGAAGGCTCACCGAAACCCGCAAAAAACATCTGGATTAACCCCGCCGAACACGCCTGAAAAACCCGAGCAGGAGCCGATCATAGCGCAGAGCAACCGCCGGGAAAACCCGACACCGCAGACGAATGGAGTGAGAAAAAAAACCAGTTTGCTTGAATGTTTGAAAAGTGAAGCGCTGTTTGCAAAGAAACTACTGAGCGAAAATGTCTGAAATTTACATATAAATATCTAAATATAAAGAGACTTTTTACTGCAGAATATTATAATAAACGGTTTATTAGATATTGTATTAAAACGGGAATATTTTTAACATTGAAGCCTATGGGATTCGCCTGAATAAACCTGTCGAATGAAACCACCGAATGATATGTATTCTGCAAGAATATCACAGGAATGGCCACGATCCAGTGATGATAGAGATAGCTGCTTTGTCACCAGACCCAGTGACCATACAGGAAACAACTCGAGTGAGAATAAAAAACCAGGACACAAATTCTGTCTTGGGTGTTTCTTATTACTCTGGGGCAAATTTCATACATTCAGTCAGTTTTGTCAAAATAGGAGTGTCACAAATTCATGGATTACAAGCCAATAAAGAATCAATATGTCAGTAATATAGGAAACATGTTTTTTATACTTTGGGCAGTACCTAGACTTACACAAACATTTCCTGTCCTTGCCTAGTAGGCAAGACTAAATTGACGTCACAGCTATATCCTGTTCTTGGAATAAGAATGTTCCATAGGATATATGAACAATTAAACATCTGTGTCCCTCCCTTCCTCTCGGCCAGCCAGCCTTTTTAGTTTCAAGAGGAAGTGGAGTTGAATAGAAAATTTGCACTCCTTAATAAAAAACAGGAAGCCAAGAGAAAGACCAGACTCAGCATTACCTCATGAACACATTATGTATTTGCTGAGCAGTCAATCAGGCCCTATATATTTATATAGCTATCAAATATTACTAGAATATAGAGATATGTATACAGTGAATTAGCTACCATATTTCAAAATTCCTTTCACCGAATGGCAGGGCAATTCGGCAACTTTTCACTGCTGGTTTTTGTTCTCTGAATAGACGAAGCAGTGCTTTTTCATGGGGTTTTCACTGCCATCGAACAGGCACCCGACAGCAGGCACCGTACAGTTGTGTTCAAAATTATTCAACCCCCAATGCTGTAAAGGGTTTTAGGGAATTTAGTGTACATTTGTAATTGTATTCAGAATGAAATCCTACAAGGACTTTATAAAGAACCATATGCAACTAAAATGACATCAATTGGTTTTGTAAAACAGTAGTAAATGTTTCTTTTGTGAATTCTTCATTGACACAATTACTCAACCCCTTAAAGACTACCACTCTGAAGAACAGAGGTTCATTCAAGTGTTTTCAATTAGGTATTGAAAACACCTGTGGATGTCACGGAGCAGCAATAAAGCATAATAAGCACCAATTAGGCAGCTTTAAAATGACTGTGATACTCAGCTCCTTCTAGACATTTACTGGTGTGGTTACAAACATGGTGAAGTCAAGAGAATGGTCCAGGAAGACAAGAGAAGAGGTGATTACTCTTCACAGGAAGGGCAATGGCTATAAGAAGATTGCAAAGATGTTAAACATTCCAAGAGAGACCATAGGAAGCATCATTCGCAAATTCAAGGCAAAGGGCACTGTTGAAACGCTACCTGGTCGTGGCAGAAAAGAAGATGCTGACTTCGACTGCTGTGCGCTACCTGAAGCGTAGAGTGGAGAAAAGTCCCCGTGTGACTGCTGAGGAACTGAGAAAAGATTTGTCAGATGTGGGTACGGAAGTTTCAGCTCAGACGATACGGCGCACACTGCGTAATGAAGGCCTCCATGCCAGAACTCCCAGGCGCACCCCCTTGCTGTCTCCAAAGAATAAGAAGAGTCGACTGCAGTATGCCAAAAGTCATGTGGACAAACCACAGAAGTTGTGGGATAGTGTTCTGTGGACTGATGAAACAAAATTAGAACTGTTTGGGCCCATGGATCAACGCTATGTTTGGAGGAGGAAGAACAAGGCCTATGAAGAAAAGAACACCTTGCCTACTGTGAAGCATGGTGGGGGTCAATCATGCTTTGGGGCTGTTTTGCTTCTGCAGGTACAGGGAAGCTTCAGCGTGTGCAAGGTACCATGAATTCTCTTCAGTACCAGGAGATATTGGATGACAATGTGATGCAGTCTGTCACAAACCTGAGGCTTGGGAGACGTTGGACCTTTCAACAGGACAATGATCCCAAGCATACCTCCAAGTCCACTAGAGCATGGTTGCAGATTAAAGGCTGGAACATTTTGGAGTGGCCATCGCAGTCACCTGACTTAAATCCGATTGAGACCTCTGGTGGGACTTAAAGAAAGCAGTTGCAGTGCGCAAGCCTAAGAATGTGACTGAACTGGAGGCTTTTACCCATGACGAATGGGCGAAGATACCCGTAGATCGCTGCAAGACACTTGTGTCAAGCTATGCTTCATGTTTAAAAGCTGTTATAACTGTAAAAGTACTAAGTACTAAGATTGAATGTCACTTGGGGGTTGATTAAAACTGATAATGATATGAGCACAGAAAAGACATTTGTGGTTATTTCATTATAAATGTTATGTTATATTTGTCTGACCTACACGTGCCTCTTTGATTTAATTGTAAGCAAGATGACTGAATGATCAAAATCAATGTCAAACTGGCCAAAACACTCAATTTCAGTGGGGGTTGAATAATTTTGAACACAACTGTATGTGCAGGCAATTCGCCAACATTTGGCGAACTGCCTGCTCTCTGGATAGCCGAATGGCCAGGAAAGGTAATCGAACGCTGAATTTCAGCGTTCGGTTTAGGGCTGCAACTAATGATTTTTCTCATAATCGATTAGTTGGCCGATTTATTATTTTGATTAATCGAGTCATCGGATAAAAAAAATATATAAAAAAAATTTGTTTACTTAAATAAGTAACCACAACCCCTCCCCCTTTATTCATAATCAATTTGCATAGTGTGCATAACTTTCGTACGTACATATGCAAATTGCGTATCTTGCGTACTTTTCACACAAGGTATGCGAATGCTTGGTCAGAGGGATGGGTTGATGCTGCATGCGCAGCTTAAGCCCATGTTAGCTTTCTCAAATGAACGTGGCTACAAATACTTGGTCATATGATGATGTCAGCATGAAATCAGGGTTAATAAGCTAGAGTGGTCAGGGTGCGTAGAGTGTCCCTGAGCCTGTGGAGTCATGGGTTCGTTCCCAGCGAGCAACCTCTCCAGTAAGTGTCCTTGGGCAAGACACCTAACGGTACATACTCGCCACCCAGGACATACTTGAAAACGAGAGAAATCGCAATGTATCCTTCCTGGTAAAATCCTTTCTAAAAAAAATAATAATAATAACTTCGTGAACAAACTGAGTGGGAGGAGGGACTGGAGGTGGAAGGGAGTGACTTTGCTCAAGTGACTTGACCTGAGTGTGAGAGGGAGTGGGTATGGACAAAAGACTGGATCTGAGTGTGGGAATGAGTTTGGGGAAAGGGACCAGACCAAAGGGAAGGAATGGCAGTTCCCGACCAAAGAGGGTGTGGCAGGGACTTTGGGGTGGTGGCACAGGACTCCAGCTTCAAGTAAGGATAAAACACAGGCATACAGCTCCTTCAAACAGTGGCAGGTTGTTTGTGTTATAGTTCTACTGTTGTAAACGGAATAAAAACAAACTGGTTGTGTCTAGGGATGAGCTGTTCGGGTTCGGACGGTTTGGAGTTCGGCCCGAACTTTGACAGTTTGAAAGTTCGTGAACTTCGAACTTTTTGGGTGCGTTCGGTGGAGTTCAAAAAAAAAAGAAATTTTGAAAAAAGTATAGAAAATGCTTAAAAAAATACTAAAAAATCTAGAAATAAAGAGACTCTTTACTGCAGAATATTATAAGCAACGGTTTATTAGATATTGAATTAAAAACTAATGTGTACGTGGAAAGATTATCAACTCTAAATGACCTCTGTTCACAAACGGGCATAACACCAGGTGTTTTTAGTCTGGTAATCAATTTGATACATTGTACACTATACTGAGGGGGTGGGGTGGTGTCTGCTTCTGATTGAGATTTGAGAATTAATTTCTCCTAAAACATCCTAATATGCTGCATTTAACTGGTGTTTGAAAAAAATTCAAATAACATCTAAAGCAATGTTATTTTTCACCTCGGGATTAAACATTCACAGGGTTATTCAGAGAGCGGTGAAAAGCAGGAGAATAACTGAAGTGAAAATTCTAGGTCAAAATAGCCAATCCAGAAAAATTCTCCCATTTAACGCACTTTCCAAATTGGCTATTTGGTCTAGATTGTTCTCTTCTCCTGCCAGTTCTCCTGGCTTTCACCTCTCTCTCAGGGTTGTTCAGAGAAAAGGTGAAAATCAGGAGAATGGCAGGAAAAGAGAACAATCTGGACCAAATTGGAAAGTGAGATAAGGCTAGGGTCAGACTAACGCATTTTTCACAGCGACCGAAAGTGCGTCCGAACGCATTGCAGTATTTTTTCACGGAATGCGCGAAAACGGTCATACGATGTGCATTTTTGTGCGTGATTTTTTACGGATCCAAACCAGGAAACTTTGGGTGTCTGGACGTTATGTTGGCCAGACATGAGCAGGGTCTGACGTCTCCAAATCACGCACACACGCCGCTAGTGGACGCAGCGCACTCTGTACGTCTGTACTAGCGGTTCTGCGTTCTCGAAAAAATGCGTTCATTTTCCACTTGCGTTGGGTAGCCGGACTTTCGTGCGACCGTACTTCGTATATTGGCCGTCATTGCCCGTCATTTGCTGCTAGTGCGGCCGTGATTAAGTGCGCCTAAACGCACGTTAAAAATTCGCTAGTCTGACCCTAGCCTAAATGGGAGAATTTTCTGGTTTGGCTATTTTGACCTAGAATTTTCCATTCTCCAGTCATTCTCCTGCTCTTCACCGCTCTCTGAATAACCCTGACAGGGTTATTCAGAGAAAGGTTAAACTCAGGAGAATGACTGAAGAGAAAATTCTAGGTCAAAATAGCCAAACCAGAAAAATTCTCCCCTTTATCTCACTTTCCAAATCGACTATTTGGTCTAGAATTTTCCATTCTTCAGTCATTATCCTGCTTTTCACCGCCAAAAAATCAGTAAACTTTTTCTGCGTGTCCGAAAATGTCTCCTCTTTTCATACAGACTGCCGCCCCAAGCAGTTGTTTATGGATAGATTAAAGGAAAAGCATTTACCGTCATTTGAAATGTCATTTCTTGGTTTTTACATATTTCTATACATCCTAGAAATCTGCCACTTCACGGGCAGGTTATGGGGACCTCCTAGGCACGATATTTGAAGGAATTTTTCGGTTTTATTTTTAACCCTTATTTCATGGAAAACTCACTGTCCCTTTAAAAACGTTTTTTTTTAAACTTTTTGTCCTTGTTTCCTGTCCCCCAGGGCACTACCCAGACCCCCATACACCTTTTATGGCAAATATCTAGCATATATGCCCTCTTGGAGGGCACTCGAATTTTCAGCCCCATTGACTTGCATTGAGTTCGGGTTCGGGTTTGGATCCGAACATTTGGAAAGTTCGGTTCGGTTCCGAACCGAACTCGGGGAGTGTTCGGCTCATCCCTAGTTGTGTCTGACATAACCCTAGAATTAAATCATACCTAGTAAAAAAGTGGCGCGTCTTCTCCAATCAGCTCCGAAGCTGAGGTTATTTACGTTTAACTCAGTACACAGGACGATTAATCGACACTGATTAATCGATAATGGAAATAGTTGACAACTATTTTAATCATCGATTAGTTGTCGATTAATCGATTAGTTGTTTCAGCCCTAGTTCGGTTACTTTTCGCCAGCAATTCGGATCTCTTTGAATAACCCTGATAGTCATGAACCTTGTTGCAACTTCCCTCCAGCATCTCTTTCTGACGGTGCCACATACAATATGTTAAACAAGAAAAATGGGGAGTGCAATCTAATATGTGTGGTCTGGCGTGGCCGGGGCGACCTCGTCCTGTGGTGTAGATTTATAGATGATGTTTTAATTATATGGAAAATAGATATTGAGTCGCTTGAAGGTTTTATTAGATCCCTGAACTGTAACGATTTTAACTTATCCTTTACTTCCAAGATTGATAAAACTACTATAGATTATCTGGATGTAACCATTTATGTGAAAGATGGAAAGGTGGAAATTAAAACCTTTTTCAAAGAAACCATTGTTAATATTGCAATAGACCGAAGAAGTGCACACTCCGCAAAATGGTTAGATAATGTACCCAAGAGTCAGCTGACAAGGATAAAGAGAAATTGTTCGGAACAGAGTGTATTTGAAGATCAAGCACAAGTTTTGGTAAATAAATATCAACAAAAGGGATATAGGGAAGACATTATACAAAGGGACTTGAGGGCTACTAAGGACAGAGATAGAAGGGAATTATTTGGAAGGAAGAAAGAGTTTCTGAAAAATAAGGACAAGGAGGATACATTTGGTTATGCATTTGTTACCCAATATAACCCACATGCAGAACAAGTAAGAAAATCCCTGAAAAAACATTGGCACATCTTACAAGCGGATCCTGTATTAAAAGACCACATTCCGAGTTCACCGTGGGTAATTTTCAAAAAAAGCACAAAGTTTAAAAGATACCTTAGCACAAAGTCAATTACCTGTGATTAGAAAAGACAAGGGATTTTTAATACCGAGAGACCTAAAGGTTTTTTAAATGCGGGAATTGTAGGGCCTGTACACACCAAACGACAAAGACAGTTGGTTTTAGAAGTAATCTCCTAGATAAATTTGAGATTAGAAGTTTTATTAATTGCGCCACAAATAGATATTTACCTATTAGAATGCCCCTGTGGGGCTCAGTATATCGGGAGAACCAGTCGTGAGTTAAGGATACTGGAACATTTAGGCAACATTAGGCGAAATAAAGTAGACCATTGTTCCATTACACTGTAATAACTGCCCTAGTTTTAATTTAAAGAATTTTAATTGTATAGGAATAGATGTGGCTGAAAAAAAATTGGAGAGGAGGTGACTTTATGAGGATTTTAGCCAGAAAAAGAAACAGAGTGGATCCATCGGATGGGTACATGGAAGAAGGGAGGTCTCAATGTGTACCTTGATATTAAAGGTTGTCTGAGTTTTAAAAGAAAAACATTTTAATTTTGTTTTTTATTTTTGGTTCTGTTGCTGATGTTGAAATTTATTGCTGCTATTAAAGATTTACTGTATTAGTTTTTACATCTACCCCTTATATATTTTTTCTGGCTGGGAGTTTCCCTCCTTTTTTAGGATTATGAACATTGATTTGAGCTCCCGGACCGTAATGGGTTAATTTATTGAGGCGGATTCGTCCTCTCATGAGGAGACGTGTGTAAGCGCCTCCAACCTGGTCTTTAAGAGCTTTTCTGGGAAGCTACCACCCTACTTGAATAGACTGCTTCCCCTAGCACAGGGGTCAACAACCTTGGCTCCCTGATGTTTTGGGAACTACATTTCCCATGTGACTCAGCTTAATGGGTGACTGAGCATTGTGGGAGATGTAGTTCCCAAAACATCAGGGAGCCAAGGTTGCTGACCCTGCCCTAGCCTAGCAGTTCCCTCATCCTGTAACCTCCGATCCAGGACCTGCACCTTACTTACAATACAACAATACAAAAAGAAAGTGGCTCAATCCTCATTTTCATACAGAGCACCACTAATATGGAATAACCTCCTCCGGGAAATCCATCAAATCTTCCCCCAGTCTAAAGTCACTCAAGAACTCAGTATTAACATACCTCAATACGGAATGCACCTGTAAACATGTAACATAATGACTATTTCCTACATATTTATTTTCTGTGTTAATCTGTATATTTGTGTTTTTAACCCCTTAGTGACAGGGCGGATTTACACAAATCCGTCTTTTAGTGACCGCTGCTGTTTTTACGTTTCTGCGCTGTTAGTGTTTAGGTCAAATTTTCCTCTTACTCGTTTATTCAACCCACACATATTATACACCCTTTTTCCCGCCATTAAATGGACTTTCTAGAAATACCATTATTTCCATCATATCGAATAATTTACTATAAAAAAATATGAAATATGAGGAAAAAATGGTAAAAACACACTTTTTCGGAATTTAATCCCCAAAATCTACAACCACCCAAAAAGACCCCGGCTAAATAGGTTCAAAATTTTGTCCCGAGACTAGAAATACCCAATTTTTACATGCGTTTGCTTTTTAACCCCTTCACTGCTGAGACAGTTCACCTATGTGCGCTGCGCTCATTCTGACCATTTTTTGCTAATTATTTTTAGATGACAGCCTAGGTCCTATTTAATTAAACCCTCCCAGACAAAAAAACTTTTACATATTTTTTTTTTTTTTAAACCAAACCTGGTCATGTTTGGTATCATTGGAAAGGCCATAATCAGGCCCAAATATGACCATCTAGCTGCCATGGATCAGGAGATATGGGGATCCTTAGGATCCCCTTATCTCTACATGGCAGCTAGATGGTTAACTGGCTCACTGACATCCTCACACATATGGTGAGGTTGTCAGTGGGTGGGGGGGGACCTGGAGGCTTGGCTGACATCCAAGATGTCAGCCCCCCTCCAGGTTTGAATCGCGTTTTGGCGCCAATTGGTGCCGAAACGTGATCCGGCGGCGAAACAGTTAATGCTATACACCGCTGAAAAGGGGAGACTCTCCCCTTTTCAGCAGTGTAAAAAGCATCTCCCTAGCTGCAATGGTTGGGGAGATAGAGGGCTCCGAAAGAGTCCCCCCCTCCCCTCCATTGCTTTGCATGGGGACACCTGCTGATGACGTCACCACGCAGCGTGGCGAAGTCATCAGCCTCGCCTGCCCATGTAAATCACATGGGCAGGCTTCCTCCCTGCCAGATCGCCGAGGGATCCAGGGAGGGAGGTGAGTATCGGGCGGGAGGGGGATTAGGCGCCGCTGACGTACCCTGTACGTCCGCGGGTCTAAGGGAGACCCGAGGACAGGACGTACAGGGTACGTCAGCGTCCCTTAAGGGGTTAATATCTTGCATTTTATTACATTGTATTTCTGTAACGACTAACATTTCAATGTTCTTGAACTCAGGACATACTTGAAAACGAGAGAAATCTCCATGTATCCTTCCTGGTAAAATACTTCATAAATAAATAAATAAATAAATCTGAAGGTGGAATGTAATATGACTCCAGAGCTCCACACATTTTCCAAGAACGCCGAGAGATCTAGCGACCCGATACGTCACATCTGTTGGAGGATCTGTTTGGTTTCGGGCATGCGCAATAGATGACATGCACGAAACCGGAAATATGGATGAAAAAAGCGACTGCGGACAGTATTTAAAGGCGGCTGTAGGGGTGTTATCTTTAGCTTTATTTTTGTTCTCCCTGATGAAGTCTGTTCTTTATGCAGACGAAACGCGTTGGAGTCTATTTTATATATGTATTACTGTTTTTACCAATAAATCCTTTCTACTGGAGCAGCTTTTTCGTATTTTATCCTGTGGCGGCAGGGTGAACTGGATTAAAGCTCTCTCTCGACTGGAGTGGTAACAATTTAATTTATGTGCCTGTTGACATCTTGAATCTCGTGAATGCCATTAAGGCTGGGGTCAGACGAGCGTCAATGGAGAGTGGAAGGAACGTCCATGAGAGTGGACTTTCCTTCCACTCGACACCCATCCGCCCACCTCGTTGAGCGCACTGAGTGCGCTCTGCGCTGTAAAGCACGATCCTATGTAGGATCGCGCTTTGCAGCCCCGTCAACATGCGTCCTAGCGCATCAACGGGGAGGCTTTGTAGACGGACGCTTGTTGCCCACGCATTTCATGCACGTACTCAAGCGTGTGACCGGCCACTTTGTAACAGCACAACGTTGCGCCGGGCACAAGTAAGCACGCCAGTACAGGCGCACCTAGTGCGTTTGCCTAATGTTGGCCTAAGTGGGGGCTTTGGAATGCCGAATCTGTTACTTACTGTACCATGAAGTGTTTTTAATTCTGTTATTCTAGATTGCACTCCCCATTTTTCTTGTTTTCCAGCACCAGTTTGAGCAGATGTAGCCCACCCATGGATGTCCGATCGGGTGAAAAGGTGGATGTCATGTGCAGAGCGATATAAAGCAGCGGCCATCTTCTTTGCCCTGTTTACACAGTTTTTAAGTGGCATCAGGACCTATCAGCGGCATTTATTTATTTATTCGCAAAGTATTTTACCAGGAAGGATACATTGAGATTTCTCTCGTTTTCAAGTCTGTCCTTGGTTCAAGAACATTGAAATTTTACAGTTGTTACAGAAATACAAAATAATAAATGCAAGATGTTAAGAACAAAACAAAAATATACAGATTAACACAGAAAATAAATATGTACAGTTGCAAAAAAAGTATGTGAACCCTTTGGGATTACCTGGAGTTTTGCATGAATTGGTCATAAAATTTGCTCTGATCTTCATCTAAGTCACAACAATTTGAAAAACACAGTCTGCTTAAAATAATACAACACAAACATTATATGTTTTCATGTGTTTATTGAACATAACATGTGAACATTCACAGTGCAGGGTGGAAAAAGTATGTGAACCCCTAGCCTAATGACTTCTCCAAGAGCTAATTGGAGCCAGGAGTGAGCCAACCTTGAATCCAATCAGTGTGATATTATTGGATGCGTTGCTGAAAGCTGTCCTGCCTTTAAAAACACACACCAGTTTTGTGTTTACTGGTTTCAAGAAGCACTGCCTGATGTGAACCATGCCTCACAGAAAAGAGCTCTCAGAAGACCTACGATCAAGAATTGTTGACTTGCACAAAGCTGGAAAGGGTTACAAAAGTATCTCCAAAAGCCTTGATGTTCATGTGTCCACGGTAAGACAGACTGTCTACAAATGGAGAAAGTTCAGCACTGTTGCTACTCTCCCTAGACGTGGTCGTCCTGTAAAGATGGCTGCAAGAGCACAGCGCAGAATGCTTAATGAGGTAAAGAAGAATCCTAGAGTGTCAGCTAAAGACTTACAGAAATCTCTGGCACATGCTAACATTTTTGTTGACACATCTACAATAAGGAAAACATTAAACAAGAATGGAGTACATGGGAGGACACCACGGAGGAAGCCATTGCTGTCCAAAAAGAATATTGCAGCACGTTTGAAGTTTGCAAAAGAGCACCTGGATGTTCCACAGCACTACTGGCAAAATATTCTGTGGACAGATGAAACCAAAATTGAGTTGTTTGGAAAAAACACACAACACTATGTGTGGAGAAAAAAAGGCACAGCACATCAACATCAAAACCTCATCCCCACTGTAAAACATGGCGGAGGGAGCATCATGGTTTGGGGCTGCTTTGCTGCCTCAGGGCCTGTAAGGATTGTTGTCATTGATGGAAAAATGAATTCCAGAGTCTGTCAAGACATTTTGCAGGAAAACGTAAGACCATCTGTCCGCCAACTGAAGCTCCGCAGAGGATGGGTGATGCAACAGGACAATGACCCAAAGCATACAAGTAATTCAACAAAAGAATGGCTTCAACAAAACAAAATACGCCTTCTGGAGTGGCCCAGTCAGAGTCCTGACCTCAACCCGATTGAAATGCTGTGGCATGACCTTCAGAGAGCGATTCACACCAGACATCCCAAGAATATTGCTACACTGAAACAGTTTTGTGAAGAGGAGTGGTCCAAAATTACTCCAGATCGTTGTGCAGGTCTGATCTGCAACTACAGGAAACGTTTGGTTGAGGTTATTGCTGCCAAAGGAGGGTCAACCAGTTATTAAGTCCAAAGGTTCACATACTTTGTCCACCCTGCACTGTGAATGTTTACATGTTCTGTTCAATAAAAAACATGAAAACATATAATGTTTGTGTTGTATTATTTTAAGCAGACTGTGTTTTTCAAATTGTTGTGACTTAGATGAAGATCAGAGCACATTTTATGACCAATTCATGCAAAACTCCACGTAATCCCAAAGGGTTCACATACTTTGTCTTGCAACTGTAAGTAATATAGTTACTATGTTACATGTTTACAGGTGCATTCGGTACCGAGTTATGTTAACCCCTTAGTGACCGGGCGGTTTTACACAAATCCGTCTTTTAGTGACCGCTGCTGTTTTTACGTTTCTGCGCTGTTAGTGTTTAAGTCAAATTTTCCTCTTACTCGTTTATTCGACCCACACATATTATACACCCTTTTTCCCGCCATTAAATGGACTTTCTAGAAATACCATTATTTCCATCATATCGAATAACTTACTATAAAAAAAATATGAAATATGAGGAAAAAAATGGTAAAAACACACTTTTTCGTAATTTAATCCCCAAAATCTACAACCACCCAAAAAGACCCCGGCTAAATAGGTTCAAAATTTTGTCCCGGGACTAGAAATACCCAATTTTTACATGCGTTTGCTTTTTAACACCTTCACTGCTGAGACAGTTCACCTATGTGTGCTGCGCTCATTCTGACCATTTCGTGCTAATTATTTTTAGATGACAGCCTAGGTCCTATTTAATTAAACTCCCCCCAGACAAAAAAACTTTTAAAAAAAACCCATTTTTTTATTTTATTTAATTTTTTTTACTTATTTTTTTTTTTTTTTTTTTAAAACCAAACCTGGTCATGTTTGGTATCACTGGAAAGGCCATAAAATCAGGCCTTTCAAATGATTTCAAATATGACCATCTAGCTGCCATGGATCGGGAGATATGGGGATCCTTAGGATCCCCTTATCTCTACATGGCAGCTAGATGGTTAACTGGCCCACTGACATCCTCACACATATGGTGCGGTTGTCAGTGGGTGGGGGGGGACCTGGAGGCTTGGCTGACATCCAAGATGTCAGCCCCCCTCCAGGTTTGAATCGCGTTTTGGCGCCAATTGGCGCCAAAACGTGATCCGGTGGCGAAACTGTTAATGCCATACACCACTGAAAAGGGGAGGCTCTCCCCTCTCCAGCAGTGCAAACGGCATCTCCCTAGCTTCAATGGTTGGGGAGATAGAGGGCTCCGAAGGAGCCCCCCCTCCCCTCCATTGAAATGCATGGGGACGCCTGCTGATGATGTCACCACGCAGCGTGGCGACGTCATCAGCCTCGCCTGCCCATGTAAATCACATGGGCAGGCTTCCTCCCTGCCAGATCGCTGTGGGATCCAGCGAGGGAGGTATCGGGCGGGAGGGGGATTAGGCGCCGCTGACGTACCCTGTACGTCCGCGGGTCTAAGGGAGACCTGTGGACAGGACGTACAGGGTACATCAGCGGCCCTTAAGGGGTTAATAGGGAGCTCTTGCGTGACTTAAGACTGGGGGAAGATTTGATGGTGTCTGGGAGGTTATTCCATAATTGCGGTGCTCAGTAGGAAAATGAGGATCGAGCCACTTCCTTTTTGTATTGTGGTACTGCAAGTAAGGTGCTGGTCCTGGATCGGAGGTTATAGGATGAGGGAACTGCTAAAGGAAGCAGCCTATTCTGGTAGGGTGGTAGCTTCCCAGAAAATCTCTTCAACACTAGGGATGAGCCGAACACCCCCGAGTTCGGTTCGGAGCCGAACCCGAACTTTCCAAATGTTCGAATCCGAACCCGAACTCGAACTTGAACTCAATACAAGTCAATGGGGCTGAAAATTCGGTTTTTAGAGTGCCCTCCAAGAGGGCAGATATGCTAGATATTTGCCATAAAAGGTATATGGGGGTCCGGGTAGTGCCCTGGGGGAAAGGAAACAAGGACAAAAAGTAAAAAAAAAAACTTTTTAAAGGGACAGTGAGTTTTTTCCATGAAATAAGGGTTAAAAATAAAAACGAAAAATTCCTTCAAATATCGTGCCTAGGAGGTCCCCATAACCTGCCAGTGAAGTGGTGGATTTCTAGGATGTATAGAAACACTTAAAAACAAAAAAATGATGTTTCAAATGACGGTAAATGCTTTTCCTTTAATCTATCCATAAACAACTGCTTGGGGCGGCAGTCTGTATGAAAAGAGGAGACATTTTCGGACATGCAGAAAAAGTTTAGTGAATTTTTTTGGCTAAATTATTGTGAAACTTATGCAGGCTTTGGATGAAAGTAACAATAGGTGCTTTAAGGCTGGGGTCAGACTAGCGCACTTTTAATGTGCGTTTAGGCGCACTTAATTACGGCCGCGCTAGCACCAAATGACACGCAATGACGGCCAATATACGAAGTACGGCCGCACGAAAGACGGCCGCGCAACGCAAGTGAAAAATAAACGCATTTTTTCAAGAACGCTGAACCGCTAGTACTGACGTACAGAGTGTGCTGCGTCCGCATAGCTGCGTGTGTGCGTGATTTGGAGACATCAGACCCTGCTCATGTCCGGCCAACATAATGTCCAGACACCCAAAGTTTCCTGGTTTGGATCCGTAGAAAAATCACGCACAAAAATGCGCATCGTATGACCGTTTAAGCACTTTCCGTGAAAAAACACCTCAATGCGTTCAAACACACTTTTTGACGTTCGCTGCGAAAAATGCGTTCGTTTGACCCTAGCCTAAAATTGGGCCTTTAGCGTCGGCAACAGTGCCGTCACACAGTCTCACCCCTCTGAGGATATGAATCTGATACAGGCGTCAGTGGCAGTGCAGCCAAATATTGTGCCTTTGGTGCCAGGCCAGCAAGTGCCATCATACAGTAGCCCCTCTGTGGTATTGTGGAAGAGTGCAGGGGTGGACCATGCGGTCAGGGCCGGTGCTAGACTATTTTGCGCCCTAGGCAAGACCAGCTACTTGCACCCCCCCAAAAAAAACAAAAAACGACACAACATGAAACTGCTAAATTTCTTTTTACTTAAGAATAAAGTTTGAAAAGCACCAATAGTAAAGGTAAAATAAATATAAACGGTATTAAACCATTTTAAATTAATTCTATTAAACAAATTAAAATTAACTGTATTGAACAAATATAAATTAACGAAAAAAAAAAATAAGAGTTGTCACGTAAGTTTCAATTTCAGACACATCAAAATTTCACTTTGCGTGCCTTATCCTTTGCAAATTTTCATCATGCGTATATACTGTATATATATATTGCCCAGGCCAGCTCACATCATGATGCGTATATATATTGCCCAGGCCAATCCCCTGGTGGAGATAGGGGGTTCATTTGAACCCCGATATCTCCAGGCATCTAGTGGGTCATGGAGGGTGTCAATCGAAAGGCCTGAGCATGGCCTTTCGAATGATATCCAACATGACCAGATATAAAGTAAAAAAAATGGTTTTTTTGTGTGTTATTTTTATTAATGCAGCAATATTGTTCACATTGCAATTATAATGTGAACGATGATGCACTAATGATTTTTTTCTATGGGGTGTGTTTGCTATAAATCACGTAATTCCCCCCACAAAATGTAACAAGTCCCCATTTCTAATTTTTGTACAAGCGCACCCCATAGAAAACATAGCCGCAAATGCTCATGTGCTAAAATGTGAAAAAAAACCAACACTTAACACACTGCAGATGATTAAAAATTCTATTTTTATTGCATTTTTTCCATAATATACAGCCAGGACAGGACATATAAATATAAAAATTATATATTATGAATCTGCGGAGTCTGCCGGAAAAAACAATATCTAACATGTCGGTCATTTAACAAAATGTGGCTTCAAAATCGCGTTTAAACATGATGAGCGAAAGCGGTAAAAATGAGCTGAGCACACAGCGGTGAAATACAGCATATTAGAAGTTTTAGGAGGGAAATTAACACTTCTCAAATCTCAATCAGAAGCAGACACCACCCCACCCCCTCACCCTCAGTATAGTCTACAATGTATCAAATTGATTAGACCAGACTAAAACATCTGTTGTTGTTATGACATTTGAAAAACACAGGTCATTTAGAGTTGAGAATTTTTGCACGTACACATTAGTTTTTAATTCAATATCTAATAAACCGTTGCTTATAATATTCTGCAGTAAAGAGTCTCTTTATGTCTAGATTTTTTAGTATTTTTTAAGCATTTTCTATACTACTTTCAAAATTTCTTTTTTTTTTCGAACTCGAACCGAACACACCCAAAACGTTCGAAGTTTGCGAACTTTCGAACACCCAAAGTTCGGGTCGAACTCCGAACCGAACAGCTCATCCCTATTCAACACCAGGTTGGAAAGGTGAAGGGTGCGTCTAGATTTCAGCGACGGCCAGTTTGGCTCTTTTAACATGGCACAATGGTGGGTCATGTAGTTATATTGTAGTACAAAGCGGCAGAATGAGTTATACAATGTAGTAAGTTTCTGAAGGTGTGTTTGCAGGGTGGCTGCATACACTACATCTCCGTATTCAATAGCCGGCATAAGCATTTGTTCTACAATCTGCTTTCTTACTACGAGGTCCAGGCAGGATTTGTTTCTGTACAGGGCACCTAGTTTGGGGTAAAGTTTAGATGAGAGTTTTTCTATCTGGGGGCCAAAGGAAAGATCTGGGTCTATAACCACATACCTAGATATTTGAGAGAAGCGACTGTGGTCAGCATTTGATATTGTCCTGACACGTAGATGGGGATTTTGCAGTTTATGTAGTTTAGGTGCTGTTCCAAAGAGCAATTCTAGTTTTGTCAGTATTTGGAAAAAGTTTTATCAGCAATCCACTTTTCTACCTCTGTGAATTGTTCTTGCAGCACGGCCTCCAGCTGCGGGACATTTGGTTTGCTGGTATAGATTACAGTGTCCTCTGCGTACATGTGTACAGTTGAGGCTTTGCAGACGTTGGGCAGATCATTTATGAATATTGTGAATAGCAGGGATCGTAAATGCATGTGATCAATAGCATGTGATCACCACTACCGGAGTTTTTAAGTTTTCGTAATAAGATGTCATGGTCTACTGTGTCAAAGGCCTTGGCAAAATCAAGGAAGATGGCTCCAGTTAGGTCTCCTTGTTCCATGCCAGCTTGGGTATCATTCCAAACTTTTAAAAGGACGGTTGTAGTTGAGTGATTTGGATGAAAGCCGGATTGATCTAGGTGTAAATAGTTTGAAGATTGATAATAATCACGTAATTGAGTGTACATGCATTTTTCCAAAAATTTTTACATAACAGGGAGCAATGAGATTGGACGGTAGTTGGATACCAAAGTACTGTCACCACTTTTATGGATAGGTACCACTCTCGCAGTCTTCCAGAGTTTGAGTATGTATCCAGTCGCCAGTGATTCATTGATGAGTGTTGCGACAGGATTTGCAATTGCCGGGGCACTGATTTTCAGCAGCATTGCTGGGATTTGATCAGGTCCAGACTGGTATTTCATTTTTTGATTACGGAGACGCTTAGTAACTACACTGACAGGCACTGGTCTAAAGTTGAATTTATCTGCGATATGGGGTCCCCCTGCACAGTTGGAGGGGCCTGAACTGCGTGCGGCCTTTCTGTAGGTGTGTCATTCGTTAGCTTATCAATCAGGGTGGTGGCGAACCCAACAAAATAATTATTAAAGGAATTTGCAACATCTAAGGGGTGTTGCAGGGTTTCGTTGTTTACTTTGACAGCAGTCGGGTGGGAGTGGACGGGGGTGCTTGTATATTACTTATGAATCAACAGAAATTTCTAGGGTTTGATATGTTATTGTTTAGATTTTCATTGAAGTATTGGGCTTTAGCCATTTTTGTTTGTTTTGTGCATGCATTCTGGCATGTTTGGTATTCACAGTGATCGTTCATGGTACCAGTACTCTTGAAATTTGACCACAGTGAATATCTAAGCTGGTACATTTGTGTAAGATCAGCTGTAACCCAGGGGAGATGAGACCCTTTTACTCGCACTTTACGGAGCGGGACATGGGCATGCCAGACTTGCAGGAGCTCTGACTGAAAGTATTCAATTGCACGGCCCAGGTCTGGGATTAGATTTAGTCTGTACCATGGGAGCTGTTTGAGATCACTTAGGAAGGATTCAAGATTAAATTTCTTGAAAGACCTGGTGATTATTACCTTTGGGGGAGATTTTCTGGCCTTTATTTTGCGCACACAGTACACTAGACAGTGGTTGTGGCAGGTTAGACCTGTATTTCTATCAGGGGCGGATCCAGAGACTAGTCTCGGGAGGGGCACTGACAGAAAATAAGGTGTTTTAGCAGAGGGCCCGGCTCACAGGAGCTTACAATCTAGAGGAGCAGAGGGCCCGGCTCACAGGAGCTTACAATCTAGAAGAGCAGAGGGCACCCAGGAGTTTACAATCTAGAGGAGCAGAGGGCACCCAGGAGCTTACAATCTAGAGGAGCAGAGGGCACCCAGGAGCTTACAATCTAGAGGAGCAGAGGACACCCAGGAGTTTACAATCTAGAGGAGCAGAGGGCACCCCGGATTTTACAATCTAGAGGAGCAGAGAGCCCCCAGCTCACACATGGATTTGCCCCCAGCTCATGGATTTGCCCCAGCTCATGGATTTGCCCCAGCTCACACATGGATTTGCCCCAGCTCACACATGGATTTGCCCCAGCTCATGGATTTGCCCCAGTTCACACATGGATTTGCCCCCAGCTCACACATGGATTTGCCCCCAGCTCATGGATTTGCCCCCAGCTCATGGATTTGCCCAGCTCATGGATTTGCCCCAGGTCATGGATTTGCCCCCAGCTCATGGATTTGCCCCCAGGTCATGGATTTGCCCAGCTCATGGATTTGCCCCAGGTCATGGATTTGCCCCCAGGTCATGGATTTGCCCCCAGCTCATGGATTTGCCCAGCTCATGGATTTGCCCCCAGGTCATGGATTTGCCCCCAGCTCATGGATTTGCCCCAGCTCATGGATTTGCCCCAGCTCACACATGGATTTGCCCCAGCTCACACATGGATTTGCCCCCAGCTCACACATGGATTTGCCCAGCTCATGGATTTGCCCCCAGCTCATGGATTTGCCCAGCTCATGGATTTGCCCCAGCTCATGGATTTGCCCCAGCTCATGGATTTGCCCCCAGCTCATGGATTTGCCCAGCTCATGGATTTGCCCCCAGGTCATGGATTTGCCCCCAGCTCATGGATTTGCCCCCAGGTCATGGATTTGCCCCCAGCTCATGGATTTGCCCAGCTCATGGATTTGCCCCCAGGTCATGGATTTGCACCCAGCTCATGGATTTGCCCCCAGCTCATGGATTTGCCCAGCTCATGGATTTGCCCCCAGGTCATGGATTTGCCCCCAGCTCATGGATTTGCCCAGCTCATGGATTTGCCCCCAGGTCATGGATTTGCCTCCAGCTCATGGATTTGCCCCCAGGTCATGGATTTGCCCAGCTCATGGATTTGCCCCCAGGTCATGGATTTGCCCCCAGCTCATGGATTTGCCCAGCTCATGGATTTGCCCCAGCTCATGGATTTGCCCATCTTACACATGGATTTGCCCAGCTCTCACCTGGATATTGCTCCAGCTCCGGCAGGGGTTGAGGGGACCCAGATGCCGGGCAGCGCGGGAGTGCCTGCCCGGTCCTGAAGAGTCCGTCCTGTTGAAGGTGATGCGGCTGCGTGGCGTGCGTGCGCAGGTCACGCGGTCCAGCCAGTCAGGTGGTACAGAGACTCAGTACCACCTGATTAGCCGGACCACGTGACCGGCTGCGCCTGCACGCAGCCGCTTCCCTTTAACAGGACGGACTCTTCAGGACCGGGCAGGCACTCCCGCGCTGCCCGGCATCGGGGTCCCCGGCTCAAATCTCGGGGGGGGGGGAATTGCCCCGTTGCCCCCCCTGGATCCACCCCTGATTTCTATCTATATAAGGGTCTGCCTGTATATATGTGTCTATCTGCCGGTTCATACATATCTCCTCTCCTCCATATAGAGTTACATATCTCCTCTCCTCCATATAGAGTTATATTCATATTTGTGTCTGGCCATTTGGTAAGTTTATCCCTGGGTCCACAGCTGAAGTGGAGTTATGGAGTTATGATTTTTTTATGCAACCAAGCACTGTGATTTTTCTATCATAAATAAACAGAAAAATATTTAAAATTTGACTCTGGCTGATCAAATCCATGCTAACTAAGAGATTGGGAGTATTGCTATTTGCCTTAAGCTCAGTTATATATAAGAAATTGCGTGTTGCGGTCGTCAGGAAACGGCAGGGAATTGTGGGATCCGTAGTCACTGTCGAGTCTAGGATAGTGCGGCGGCTAAGCCCTGCGTCTCCTGTTGCGACGCGCGTAGTGTCCGTGAGGACTGGTGGCAGCGTTACTAATAGAATAAGAAAGTGAGTTCCAGGATTGTGAGAGACGTAGTGAGTACGCGCGTCAGGAGAAGACTTGTGCTGCGTTGCAATCCTGGGATCAGTATATCGCGCCCTACGTGCCTGCTGTGAGAGGTAGTGCGGCCTGGACGGGTAGAGAAGCGCGCGTAATTATCTGGGTCTAGGATAGACAGTGCGCGGCTTAACCCGGCGTTTTTGCGCAACAGCGCGCGTAGTTGGGTCGTGACAGTGGTCACTGAAGCTATTAGCGAGAATGCCTGCCTTCTTAATTCTATCAGGACATAAAGAGAGAATCTAGTCCAGCAGGGTATGGTTAGGGCTCTTCATATTAATGCGAGTGGGGGAGGAGATTAATTGTTTTATCTGCAAGGCCTTAAACAGTGAGTAGTGTCTATTGGCTTTAGGATTCAGCCAATCAATATTAAAATCGCCGAGGACCAGCAGTTCACTTTTTTGGTTTTGTTCAAGTAAGTTATTAAGGATTTGAGTTATGTCAGAGAGGGAGTGCACTGGAGAGCTCGGTGGGCGATAAAATCCAGCAACAATGATTGATTTACTGAATGGGATCTCAATTATACCAGAGAAGAAATCAAAGGTGCCAGGGGAGCTAGAATTCTGTAAGGGGGTGAACTAAATGGACTCATCAACATAAACAGCAATTCCTCCTCCTCTCTTTGCTCTGTCCTTTCTATAACAAGAATACCCCTGTATTGATATGGCAGAGTCTGGTACTTTCGGGGTTAACCATGTTTCTGTGAGCACAATGGTTTTGGGTTTGTAATAGCAACACCAAGCCTGAAGCTCATCCAGTTTAGGGAGTAAACTGCGGATGTAAAAACTATAACTTAGAAGAGCAAGGAGTCTTATTTAAGGAATAACATTTAATAAAGTCTAGAGTCCTTGCTGAGAGTGTTATTGTCTGGCTGCTCTGATGAAAATATATGGAGAGCCCCAAAAGAGAAGGTCATGGATTAAGACCAGGGAGTGTGGTGTGTCTTGAAGCCACTGCTTGATATTCTGAACTGAATTCCCTTCTCCAAATAACCCCTGCAGTATCAAGACAATGACCACCTTTTCTATTAACTCCTTGCAATGCCAAAATACTGGTTTCAGTTCTGTGTTTACAAACCCCACTAATTAGCCGATAAAGCAATCCCATTCCCTTTGCTTTGATTCTTTGCTCGTTACACAGTGGAGGTGCTTGGCTCCACCCCGCTCCCAGCAGGTATCCTATTGACAGGAACGCTACGGAGCCAATAAAACGCTGGGATATTGACAATACCGAAAGGCACGCCCACTCTAAGGATGCAGCCAAACAAAAGCTCAGTTTTTACGCCCAATCGCAGCGAAGCTTTCATTCGAAAACGGCTGCTGATTACCTTAATGGTAAAGTGCGATTGGTCGAAGGTTGAGGATGCTGCAGAAAAATTAAGCGTGTGTGTATCACTTGCAGTCAGAGTGCAGGGGCTTCCTGGGTGGGTAAAAACTACATTTTTTTGACTAGAGCAGAGTTTTAATGGTGTGTTTGTATGTTTAAATGTTGTGCTAGTTTATGCATGACCTCTGTTTCCTTAGTGGTGCTGTGAGTACAGACTGTTAGGCCTTTGTCCTTTGCAGCTTGTCGGTTGCATTATCCGACGAGAAGCATTGAGAGTGTGCTGAATCCTTTCTAAATGATTCCATATTATTGCTTCCTTCCCTTTTGATGAACAGTCTGTTTAGTTTCCATTCTGATTTAATCACACAAAGACTGTTGCAGTGATCACCCTGAGCTGGTGGAGCTGGATCTGATCACATCTCCTGAGAAGCTACCACCGGTATTCCCTTTACAGCCGATATATAGATAATTACTCAGAAATGATATTTGTCAGTCTGCCATGGGTTCAAGTGCACTCCTATTCACGAACCGCCTGCGCCACCAGCATGTCTCCTGTTCACCCGCTCTTTTGATGACACCTAACAACAGATAAACGTCAGCCACTCCCATCGTTATTCCAATGCTGCCAGTGATGGCCGTGCCCTGTATGACCGCTGCGTTTAATAGCAAAACATTTATCACTAATGTGTTCTTGTATGCCTCAGGGACTTTCTTCTCCCATATTCGTAATAGTGTTATTTTGCCGTGTGCTTTTACAGTTGTGTATGTACCAAACAGACAATATAGCTTGTATTTTGCTTTCATTTCTGTCTGTCATCCTTAGGTATTAGGTGACCTCCATCGTCTGTCTCCGATAGGCCGCCTTCTCTGATCTCATCTGACAGGTAATTGATTGCTGTACCATTGCCAACACAAAAGTTGGCAGCACCCTGTATGTACCTGACCGGCTCGCTTGGATTCTTTTACTACTAAGGCCGGGGGCACACGGGACGTTTTGCGTCGCACTCGACACCCTCCCACCCCTCGCGCGCGATCTTCCATAGGAGGATAGCGGAGCCCCGTCGACGCACATCCTAGCGCATCGACAGTGATGATGCGCTAGGATTCGTGTCGACGGGGCTCCGCTATCCTCCTATGGAAGATCGCGCGCGAGTGCGACGCTGGTTTTCTTTAACACACGTAATGTGCGTTAAAGAAAACGTCCCGTGTGCCCCCGGCCTAAATGGGCACAGCAATCTAACATGTACATGGTTTGTGTCTTTTCCTCTGCACTTCCTGTTCCGACCTGTTTGTATCTGTCAGGCAATGTCCCTGTAACATGGTCCGTGTACACATCCAGGTACGATGCGGTGTTCGTATGTGCTGCAAAAGGTAAGATCGCTAATGCCTTCATGCTAAGCTTTCCTGTTCAGTATAACACTGTGTTTCACCAATGTTGTCCTGATTTTATTGATAGTGATCAGTATCATCCTTGTTTATCTAGGTGATATGTTGCCCATCTCTTCAGGGTTGTTTGTGGACGCCGAGTTCCCTGCCAGTGTGTCCTCTCTGGTGCGGGGTGCTTGCACGCCACTATCCCTTCTATGTGACCGCATTACATGGCTGAGGCCACAGGTAACAGTTAAAATAAATATTTTCTCATTGTAATTCTGGTATTTCCTTATGTGAGTGACACTCAAGACTTTACAATTTTAAGTTGAGGATTTGAGGGAAAACTGAGAAATAATTTTTTTTAATCTCTTTTAAACAATAGTGGTAGAGCCAGGGCTGTGTTTTTTTTTGGGTAACACTTTAGTATTCACATGGAGAGGTAACAGATGGGTCCATTAATTACAGTTACAAGTTTTTTTTTATAAAGCGCTAACAAGTTCCATAACGCTGTACAGTGGGAGGCAGAACAACAAATATACATACAGGTTCAACACACAGTACAGTAGGTGAGAGGACCCTACTCAAGAGCTTGCAATCTTAAAGGATAGGGGTGTCACACTAGGTGAGGGTTAATAGAGAATGTGAAACAGTAGTGCATGTGGTCTGTGTGGGAAGATGCAGTGGGAAATGAACAGAGAGGGATTAGGGAGTGAGATGTTAGGCTTCTCTAAAGTAACGTTTTCAGAGACGTCTTGAAGGACTGGAGAGACGGGTAGAGTCTGATGCTGTGGGGAGGGAGTTCTATAGAAAGGGGGCAGCTCGGGAGAAGTCTTGAAGTTGAGAGTTTGGGGTACCTGAAGCTGATAGCATCAGATCATTGACAGAGCGAAGTGGTCAGGATGGGTTGTACCTATTAATAAGGGAGGAGATGTAGGCAGGGCGCGGTTATGGAGAACTTTGTATGTGAGAACCAATGTTTTGAATTGGATTCTAAGGGAAACAGGGAGCCAGTGTAGAGATTGACAAAGGGGCGAGGTGCAAGAGGTGAGGTGGATGAGTCTGGCACAGGCATTCATAACAGACTGCAGAGGGAGAATCTGGCATCTCTTAAGGCCAGAGAGGAGGGGTTACATTAGTCAAGGGTGGAGATAAGAGCTTGGCTGAGCATTTTAGCAGAGTCCAGATTAAGACGGACGGATGCAGGCAATTTTTAAAAAATATTTTTTTTTGGTGCAAGTATCAGGATTTGGTTAGTGACTGAATGTGAGGAGTAAAGGATGGATCAGAGAGAGATCAGATTAGTAACCCCCCCCCCCCCTCATTGTTTTTAACTCTCGAGTCTCTTTTGGCTCAAAAATCCTTTGGCTCCTTCAGCTCTGGTCCAGAAATTGCAGCCCTGTTAATTCTGTAACCGTGTTATGCTGAATGAGGCAGGGGGCTTCCTCAAGCTTTGGCGCTCAAAGTGGGTATATGTATTGGCTGGTCGGGAATGTACAGAATTGTACATTTATGACCTAAAATTCTTGTAGGCTAATAAACGAAAGCTAACAAATGTAACCAAAAGGCCGCTCTACTGAGCAGCTCCAAGCCCCTCCTGCTACTTTTCAGCCAAGGAGAGGCAGAGATGGTGGGTTTTATTTATACACGCACCAAACACTTCCCATTTGGGATTTAAAAACAAAAACATGGAAAGAGGAACAGCAGCAGAATGACGGACTGGTGTTACAAGCATGATATACATAAATACAGAAAAAATGGCGTCGCGCCCATACTCACCGGAGCGGCTGCAACTGCCAGGAGTACCAGCCCAGTTAATGTATAAAACATAACAAGGAAAAAAAGTGTCATCTGCGCTCGTTGGAGCTGCTCAGTAGAGCGGCCTTTTGGTTACAATTGTTAGGTACTCACTCTGTAAAGAGGTGCCGTGAAGTGGCGAGTGCGCTTACGTTGCAATGGCCATTGAAACAAACAAAAACCTCAGTTTTGTTGTACATGGAACACATAGAAACGAGCGCAGATGACACTTTTTTTTCCTTGTTATGTAATAAACGAAAGCTGACTGACAGGTTTCCATGTAGTGGAAATCTGTCAATGAGACTAAATTGTCTTGGTGGCTAGAGTGTGCCTTTTTTAAATGTCACTTTTATTAAAGTTTTCATTGTATGGCATACAGAAAAAAGCAGGTGTTGAGGTGCATACTGTAACACAAAAGGAAATGCATTTTTCTACACAGAGGCTATGCAATTTGCGTACAGAATGTGCGCAATTTGCATTGTCATATGCAAAGCAGCAGGTACACAAATAAAACTGCAGGGACTTTATGAAGCCCTGAGATGAGAGGAACAAACTGCACGCCCCGAAGAAGGAAAGCTGGATATTTGCAGCTAATTTGGAAAAAATAATTGGTCAGATTTGGTTATCTGTAGGTTTATTCCGATTTTGTGTGGAATTAACTTTATTTTTAGGAAATACAAAAAGTCTGTAGGCATTTTTATTCCATTTATCCTGCGTTTAGTAAAATTTTCATTCTCTTCTAATTTTCCACAGTTCTGTGTATTGAATATATTTGCTTGAATAACTCTAATTTTTCTGTACTTGTAGGAGATCTCAGCGTCACCGCGTTTGTTTCCCAAAATAGCAAGAGATGGTTTGGGCAAGCAAGGAATTTTGGGCGATTGCTGGTTCATATGTGCCTGCTCTGCACTACAAAAATGTGAACAGTTTCTCCATCAGGTAAAAGATCTATATAAAATGGTTATTTAAACCACAGCAATATCCAACTTCATCCCAAATCACGTTGTTTTCTAAAAAAAAAAAAAAAAAAAAAAATTTTATACGTTAAGACTTCTCCATGTTAGGAAGAATAGCCACATATTTTTCTCTTCAGACTCCTGTCCTCTCATCTTGTCTTCTACCGTCATCTGCTCTTTAAAGAATCCTAACTTTTTGTTTTATTTTTTTACTGTTAAAGGCATTTCCTCATGGTCCGTGTGCTTGGACTGATCCTGGATACATCGGCAAATTTACTTGTCGGTTTTGGAGATTTGGCCACTGGGTCGATGTCACCATTGATGACAGATTGCCGTGCCTGGGACGCAAGCTCTGTTTTTCTCACTGCCAAGATCAGAATGCTTTTTGGTTGCCACTGCTTGAGAAAGCCTATGCCAAGTAAGAAAATATCTCTCTTCCTAGTGGATTTTGACACCAACCTCCAGATTCTCGTGCTGTATTTACTATCTGACATGCTAAGGACGTTCTGTATGTTTTTGTTTTGTCATTGTATTTTTAAAGAAATGAAAATCATGGTTCTGTTTGGTTGTGTTCTCAAGACTAGAGTCTTCCAGAGATCATTATGCTCCAAGACTCCTAACTTCTGGAACTGATGAGCACTCTTGCTGTTGAGTTTGTTTATACAATAGTTCCTTACTCCAAACGGTGTGGTAACTATTGCACAAAGCTCAGTAATTTATTGCAGGTCCTCACCTAATCGTTACCGCGTTGCTTACTATTCCAAGTCGAGCGACAGTTTGTGTCGCTGCTTAGCTTTTGCACATTTATATCGCTTGTTGTAACTTGTAAAGTCATATACTTTTATATTGGAAGTGAAAACCTTGAAGTAGCAATGGAATAACAAATGATGCTATATTTGTATAGTAGGAGTCATACAGATAAACTAGTGTTGCATCTGGTCTGTTTGCTGTTGGTTGCACAAGGCTGTTGTAGTCAATTTTGTAGGCAAAATAACAACACAGCGCTTAAAGAGACCGAAGTCCAAAAAAGACAGTGGGGTAGATATTCAATATGTCCATAAACTGAAGTCGTTGTCTTTAAGAGTAGATCTTCTCAATGCAGTACCGATGAGGTATGTACTGTAGGGGGGAAACCCAAAAACAGAGGACCAAAATTGCGCAGTAGGACAGTACCCACAGTGAGAGTATTATGCATCAATTATCAACTCACATTCTGTGGAGCCCACAACCGGCTCCCAGGAATAAGGCGAGCAGGGACTTTATGTAGGATGCCCATAAAACCTTCCAGCGACTTCTTCAGGGTTCACCAGAGTAAGGACACTGTGAGATATTTGACAGAAACCAAAAGGCACCTCCTAGTGCAATAAATCACACACAATTTTGTATTTTAAAGGAGATAGCCAAATTCAAACTCACACACTGTTGAGCCTCTATTGGCTCCGTCACAATACGCTTAGGGAATCATAAGGTGTTCCCCAGACCTTCTTTGCAGGAGTTATGGAGGCAGACAGCAATTTGAATAAAAAATTAAAACATTTATTCACTTTAAAATAGATCATATCTACCAGACTAAAGACCAGGACGCGTTTCGCCAACAAAGGCTTCCTCAGCTGGTTATCATATGTCTAGTCTTGCTGCTGCCATTATATACAATACACATTCTATTAACAAATAAAAAAATCAGTCAATTAAAAATCAACATACTTGAACTCAGATGTGCTTAATTGGCACCCGCCGTTTGCGCATGATTAGAGGCCCTGCGTGTCACCCCGGAACGCGGAAGTGGGGAATTAACGCGGCGAAAAGAAGAGATTTATTCCCTTTATTGTAAACATTGCGCCCGCCATTTTGCGCATGCGCACACACCCCGCGTCTCAAGCTGAAACGCAGGATCTCCAAGTGGAGATCCTGCGTTTCAGCTTGAGACGCGGGGTGTGTGCGCATGCGCAAAATGGTGGGCGCAATGTTTACAATAAAGGGAATAAATCTCCTTCTTTTCGCCGCGTTAATTCCCCACTTCCGCGTTCCGGGGTGACACGCAGGGCCTCTAATCATGCGCAAACGGCGGGTGCCAATTAAGCACATCTGAGTTCAAGTATGTTGATTTTTAATTGACTGATTTTTTTATTTGTTAATAGAATGTGCATTGTATATAATGGCAGCAGCAAGACTAGACATATGATAACCAGCTGAGGAAGCCTTTGTTGGCGAAACGCGTCCTGGTCTTTAGTCTGGTAGATATGATCTATCTATTTTAAAGTGAATAAATGTTTTAATTTTTTATTCAAATTGCTGTCTGCCTCCATAACTCCTGCAAAGACGGTCTGGGGAACACCTTATGATTCCCTAAGCGTATTGTGACGGAGCCAATAGAGGCTCAACAGTGTGTGAGTTTGAATTTGGCTATCTCCTTTAAAATACAAAATTGTGTGTGATTTATTGCACTAGGAGGTGCCTTTTGGTTTCTGTCAAATATCTCACAGTGTCCTTACTCTGGTGAACCCTGAAGAAGTCGCTGGAAGGTTTTATGGGCATCCTACATAAAGTCCCTGCTCGCCTTATTCCTGGGAGCCGGTTGTGGGCTCCACAGAATGTGAGTTGATAATTGATGCATAATACTCTCACTGTGGGTACTGTCCTACTGCGCAATTTTGGTCCTCTGCTTTTGTGTTTCCCCCCTACAGTACATACCTCATCGGTACTGCATTGAGAAGATCTACTCTTAAAGACAACGACTTCAGTTTATGGACATATTGAGTATCTACCCCACTGTCTTTTTTTGGACTTCGGTCTCTTTAAGCGCTGTGTTGTTATTTTGCCTACAAAATTGTCACTCGGGTATTTAGAGAAACCCCCTATACAGCATTCAGCGAGTGGGATAGACACCATTCCGGTGGGCGCTTCACCCCCTTTTCCTTTCTGTTGTAGTCAATTGTTCGTATGCAAATTTCTTTATAATAGGCCCACATAAATAAAAGGACCTTTGGCACATAGGAACAATATCCTTATTTAATTTTTCATATTTGCCACAGGGATTACATAATGCAGTCATGTGTCTAGTGTACAGTTAGTGCAAAGCTTTAATTGTTGAGCATGTGTTGTCCACATGCATGATCAGCAATGACTCCTTCATGTTATCTGTTTTTGTTGTATAAACATTTTTGACTCCACGCAAACCTCTTGTTTGTATTTTTGTTTCTTTTTTGCAAAATTCTTCCATTGCTAGTTTTGTCTTACAATCTCTTTCTAGACTACATGGCTGCTATGAGGCTTTGTGGGCAGGACAGGTGGCTGATGCTTTGTTGGATCTGACCGGAGGACTGGTTGAAAGGTGGCCATTGGGAGCTGGAGAGCAAGCTGTCCAGGAAAGAATGTTCAACAAGATACTGGAGCTGAAGGAGAGGTGTGCAATGAGCTGCTCGGTGCTCCACTACAGAAAAGGTCTACAAACAAATGCCTGCTTTCCTAATGCTCTCCTCACACGCCTAATTCCCAACGTTACTACTCTTATTTTTGATTGTATTTTCCTCCAGACATATTTCTTTGCTTGCCTTCCAAACCTCCATGTTGACTCATTCATACTTGATCATGTATCGCTTTGTTTTTCGATTATGCGACGCTTACAAGGGCAGAACAAACGGGCATCAACACTGCCAGGATCAAGAGGAGCCAATTTTATTAGGATTTCAAGTTTACTTCAGTCTGGCTGTGCACTTGGTGCTTGTTAAAAACCGTGCAGAGCTGCTGAAACCTTGTATCCGTTTTGATCCTAATAAAGGGGTTATTCAAAGAGCACCATAAGTTCAACGCTCTTTCGTTCGGTGCACTTCGGTGATTTCAGTTTGCCGACCCTGCAGTGAATTCACTATTCACCACAGGGTCCCTGAAGGATTTGCAGATGATCTGCCAAACTGGGGGTAAATTTATTTATATTTTCTTTAAAAAAAAACTTAATTTTTTTTTTTTTTATATAAACAAAGTGTTTAAACAAAAAAAAAGGATCTTCTAATAAAAGTGGTCTGTTGCAGAATAAAAAAAGATGATCAAAAATTTCGCCTGAGAAATCCAGAAAAATTACCAAAAACTTTACTAAAAAATAAATAGGCTTTTGCTGCAAATGAAAAGATTAAACTTTTGTATAAACAAAAATTTTATTTAGTTACATTAAATCCTATGTAGACCTGTAGAACGGAACCACTGAAAATCAGCATTTCGGCATAGTAAATCGTTCCTACTAGATTAAGCATTATGTCTCTGACAATTTCATTGGGACAAACTGCGCTGTATTCGCTGGCAATTTGCCAATGTTTGGCGAATGACAGCTTTCTGATTGGCCAATCTGCCGTGAAATTCATCGTTCCACACTTATTGAATAACCCTTTAAATGCTTCAAAGGCTCTGCACTGGAACCTTTACCAAGTGTACAGCTGAAATGATGTGACCTTTTCAGATTCAGTGTCCACAACCTCAGCACTCTAGATGTTTTGGAACTGCATTTCCTAGGAGTTTCACAAATCTGAGTTGCTGAGCATCATGGGTGATGTAATTCCAAAACATCCGGAGGACCAAGTTTGGATCCCAATAAGTCCACTCCGCTTGTTCCTGGTAGTGTGACCAGTTTTTTTTTTTTGGTTCTCACTGGATTATTAATGTATATATTGTTTTATTCAAAAGGCCACACGCCTTTGGCTACCCGTGCTTCACAACGAAACGTCGGGCTATGCAGGAGATATTAGGTTCACAATCCGTTGGCTTAGTGGTGGTTGATGAAACACCTATTGTATAATAAACAATAAAATAGATGGGTTTAATCCCACCAGCAACCCTGGGTTTTTTCAATTTGCCCGGGGTAATTACTTGCATAGCATAGACTTTCAATTTGTCCCTCAGCTGATTTGCTCAGGACCTCCTTGTAAACAGCATTCCTGGTTTTACTCTCTGGCTGGAGGATGACCAGTCTGTCAGGTGAACTGACTGTGGAGCAGCCACATACAACTGGCCATGGGAGAAACAGTCACCCGTCAGATGCGCACCAGCTACTTTCAATGTCTGTCCATTGCCTTATTGATGGTGATGGCGTAGCACAACTTAAAGGGATACTCTAGGCAACATGACCACCTAAGCTTTTTTTAGGTGGTCATGATGCCCTGAGTATGCCCTCGCCTTCCCCCCCCCTCCCTCCGCTCAGCCGATCGGCTGAAACAGCTGAGAGACGAGGAGGACTTTACTCCGCCCTCCCAGCTGTCAGTCAGCAGAGCGGGATTCATATTTCCCGCTTCTGCTGACTATTGCCGAGTAGGAGACGTCAGCACGATGACGTCTCCAACTTGCCGCAGTAGCTGGCGGGAGCGAGCCGCCAGCATAGTCTGCGGCTGGAATTAGTGCTGCGCGCATCCTCTTGCGCGTAACACTAATCCAAGAAGAAGAGGAAGCCTGCTGATTGGCTGGCTTACGTGAGAGGCGCGCATGCGCGCTTCTCACATAAACCATTAGCCAAGTGAAAGCGTTAGAACGTGAGCGGAAGAGGAGGGAGGTGAGTATAAAAAAAAAAGACGCCGTTGGAAACAAGTAGATTTTAGGGTAAGTATTACGGTAAGAAAGAAAAAAAAAAAATCCCTACCTAGTTATTGAGGGAATAAGTATATTTTAATGTAGAAAAATGGGGGGGGGGAGATTTTTGCTTAGAGTGTTCCTTTTTAATAGGAAATTGTAGATGTTTGAACTCAAAGTGGTAGTCTGATGGGATCAGAGGAATTCTGGGTATGAAAATGGTTTCTCCCTGATTTACACCTGTGAAAATCATGGCTTTGATTACGTGTTTGTACAGAGTCTTCACCTGAAGTCTGGTGCCAGAGTTTTGGAGGGGTTAGATTGCATAACAGCATGATTGGAGCGCCAACCTTGAGGTAGATGACATGAGGTGCTAATCCTGGTGGAGACAAGCCATCAGACAGTTCAAAACCAGTGCTCATGCTATCAGTTATTTATTGTTGATATTCAACAGAGAAAAAAAATAGACGGAGCAGTATAAAAACTATATAATCTTGATTACACATAGTTGTCACATTTATCACTCTCTATAGACCTCTAGAATATGGTATGAATGTTTACTGTGGAAATTTAAAGATACAGAGCCCCGAATACCAACCCGTAGCATAGAAAATGACATTTTTGCAAAATGTGTGGCAAGTGGCAGTTGAAGCAGCTTTATTTTCAGGTGGGGGGCGATCATAACTCCTTAGCATAAGAGCGTGTTAATAACTGATACTCTGGTAATGTCGAAAAAAAAATCCTTTCTTAGTGCGCACCAAGAAGCCGAGAGGAACAAACGTGCCGAATTTCAAGTTTGTAGGCTTTATGGTTCTGGAGATATCATGATTGTGCGTGAGTGGCCACACACATACACATACGCACACACACATACACATGCACATACACACACACTTTTGAATGCTTACAAAAATTCTTATCCCCTTCAGAATCACTGCAGTTCTTAACCCTTTACAAGGTTTTTAATAATGAGCTCTTTGAAAAATGGTGGAAATTTAGTTTGCAATGGATTGTGTAAGCCTGCCAACAGCGACAATGTATTCCACCCCTGGCAGGTCCTATCATACCAAGCTGATGACTGCTCTTTATGGGATATACTCACTTGTTGAGGACCCAGTCCTTTCTGAAGCTCCCTGCAGATCAAGGTTAAACAGAACCTGGGAGTGGAGCACCTGTGACAGGGAGGGGTGCTTGCCCAAAGGGGTGTCAGCCCTATATATACAAAGTACACGAGAAGGGCAGCACTCAACCTTTGAATTGTTTGTAAGCATTCAAAATGAAATCTGGTAAAATCTCTGTTTAGATGAATTTAGCTGCTGCTGTTGTTTTTTTGTATTGTTTGGTGTGCTCTCTGTTAGCGGTATGAGTTATCGCTGCTGAGCACTATTGCTACTTGTGGATTTGCAGATTTATAAATTGTGGAACTGAATTACAATGCAGCTAAACAGTGTTAGCGAAAATATTGTGAAATGATTGCCAGCTGCAATATCCCTGAGAAAATATATTGAATCCATGGTCAAACGCAAAGTTAAAAGTACCAATGATGCATATAATGATCTAGAACTCGTTGCTGTGAGTCATACAGTGTAACAAGGTATAATTAAAATGCATTAATTGCTGGCTAGTACCTGCAGACTCCTAACTAAGCATGTTGTGACCCGATGGTGGAGATAAGTCACGTTGCTGCCAGTTCTATTGGTGTAATCACATTTGACCCACTATTTGTGGTTATATATTGATTGCCAACCGAATACATCCTGATACAACTGTGGAAATAAATCACAATGTTGCCAGTTATACTAATGGAACAAATGAAATCATATTGAATCCATGACTTGATATGGTTTGCAGATACACCCTTTATAATAGGTTATGTGTCATGACAAAATAGACTCAGATAACCCATCAGGGACAGAAATGTTGTGTCCTTGGGGTACTTTGACAATGAACCATTAGAGATCATTAATTCTCCACTCTTTCAATGAAAAGGCTTTATTAGGTTCTCATAAACCAGATTGCTTTTATTTGATACAAAGTGAATCAGGGTTTATTTTTATTTGCATATTAAAGGATGGACTCGCCAACTCCGAATAATTAATTGTGACCCCATTTGGCAGCACAGTATGCTCCTTGATATATTTTTTTTTACATCCGGCTTGTTTAGACTAAGTTGTATGGCAACCTCTATAGAAATTACTAAAAGTGAACACTATTAAGATATGCCCGAAAGCCCTTACACAGTGATTCCTGAACAATAGGGGTTAATATTAAAATTACCCCCAAGGATCACCTTATAGCCCGTTGCTATCTGTTATTAAATGTGCCTTGTGTGGTTTTTATTTTAATATTTTCATTATTTTAATCCTAATAAAAGTTAAATTTTATTTAAAGCCATTCATTCATGTGACGCCTGTCGAGTAGGGGCTTTAGTACCTGCTGAAAAGTTTGTTTCAGCACTTGTTTTTTTTTTTTATTTCTTCCATTCATTTTTACATTATCTGTTAAATATTGTGTTTTTTTTTTATAACTTTCTACATTATCATACTCTGTAAATGGTTGCACATTGGTTTAGCTTGATTCTCATACGATGTCCTCCATAATTTTCTTGTTCTGTTTTAGGGGTGTCAGAACTGGGTGAATTTCATGCCTTCACAATCACAGACATCCAACTTGTAGTCACTAAAGACGGTCAAGAGCTGATGATGCTCTGTGTGCACAATCCATGGGGAAGAAGCTGTTGGGACGGGTCCTGGGGCAAAAGGTTTGAGAATTCTCGAATACAGACTGATTTATTTTTACCTGTCACTGAGCACTGACAAACCCACATTGATAACATTATAGCTTTGAGAGTTTTCTAGGGCTGCTTATTTTATCTGCACTTGTGTCACAAATGATTTCTAAAAATGCAGCTTGATTTCCATAATCGCTAAAGGATCTTGTCCTAGGAAATGGTAGGAATGAAGGTGCCGTGAAGCCAGGTCCATGGCCATTTCCATGCATTTACAGCAGCTCCGGTCGTTAACGTGTTTTTGTGTTGATTTTTTTTATTGTAAGTGGTGATTTTATAAAATGTCCATGCCTTGCAAAAGTACCTTTTTTGTAAAATCCCCATCCCCCTCCCATTCTGTATTACTAAAATAAAAAGGGAAAGCTGTTGTATGCTGCTTGCATATATTTTTAACCCCTCACTATTTTTCCCAAGCTAAACTTTGCTAAAATAACCGTTTTAGTGCATGTGCAAGGTGCAGATTGGTTGCATGATGTAAAGTGTTTGCAACAACTCCATGATAAATCCGTTGTTTGTAATACAAAACTTTTTTTCCTTCAAGGACCCGTCTCCTTTGGCTACAGCACTTTTGATTTCTAAAGTTGTTGTTTTTTTTTTTTGTTTTTTTTTTTTTTCTCCTCCTCCAGTGGTCAAGGATGGAATATGTTAAGCCCCCAGGTCTCCTCCCGACTCAAGTCTGAGATGCGTGAAGGAGAGTTTTGGGTGGAAAAATCTGAGTTTATTCGTAATTTTGATGAAATAACCATGGCATTTCCAGTCAGCGAGAAGGGGCATGTTATTAATATCTGGTCAGGTAAGCTAAATTACAGATCTCTTCCCAAAGGATAAATGATGTTCTAGCCACCTTCATTCAGTACCTGCTTCTACTGTTAGTGAGGCACTATCCGATCCATACAGACCCTCAAAAGCTCCATTTCCACTTTATACTTTAAAATAGAGTTAAAGTCTGTATCGGTTTATTCTTCTGAAGGACTTTTTAAAATCTCTCGTTTGAGGTTTCGTTTTTCCTTTTGTAATGAGTCTACATTGCTCTTTTGACCCAGTAACTCTATGTATGGTAGATCTTTTAATAGTGGCTAATACACAGAAGATGGTATCGACCTGTCACTTCAGTACATACCTCCATAAAAAGGAAGTCTGTGCTGGCATACAGCAACTGTTACCAACAGATCTATTTAGAGAAAGGTAAAACTCTGGAGAATTGCCAGGAGAAGCCAACAATCTAGATCAAATAGCTGATTTGGAAAGTGAGCTAAACGGGAGCATTGGCTATTTTGACTAGAATTTTCACTTCTCCAGCCAATTCTCCCGAGTTTCACCTTTAGTGAATAGACCTGCAAGATATCCTATGAAAGATGCATGCACATTTAGTTTTGTCTCCTTTTATTATATATTTTTTCTTTCTGTTTTTACACTTTCAAGTTAATTTTCAACTTTAAATTACGTAACCATTCCGCTTGGTTTGTAACAACTTGTTTTTCTGTAGCATAGTCACTGATCTGCAATTACTGGTATTTAATTCTGGTTATGTCCCCATATATCGAGCAAGGCTCCCTTTTGAATAACCATATTGATGATGTTTGAGATTCTATACTCCTTAAATTTACAACTGAAGGCATTCCCATCAATGATGATGATTCCCAGATTTATAACCGGTGGTCTAACCAATTGTAGTTTGCACAGCACGTTGAATGCAGACAGCGTGACTACGTTTTGTGCGCTCTGAATCTACGTTTTTGTGTTTTTTTTTGTTTTAAAAAAAAGTTGTTTTGCTGTGCAGTGCCAAGACTATGGAGGTTTTTGTTAGGGCTATTAACAGTGTAGACATGTGATGGGCTGCAGCGCAGAATAAATATGCGACAGTCTGGGTGACCCGGTGTATACCGTGCATGTAGTACAGGGGATATTGATAGGTATATTGATTGGCCAGTTGCGGTCACGTGACCAAGTGGTGAATTGGCCATGACGTTACACTGTGCTGATTGGCTGCTTTTCAAATGACTCTCCCTATTGGTTATTCGGCCCAGTTTGCTGGCTGTATTTAAGACTGGACACAATGTATCACTTTGCCTTCACTAAAGCCGTACTGCGCTGCGGCGAAATGCGCATCAGCTGTTTGGTCTGTTATTTGTTTTTGACAGGTTGCATTCTTCCCCTTTCTGGCGTTCACACTCATCAGACAACCATTAAACCCCTGCGGTGATATGCAATCTATCAACACTTTCAGGGTTATTCTGAGAGAGGTGACAACAAGCAGGAGAATGACTGGAGAATGGAAAATTCTAGGTCAAAATAGCCGATTTGGTAAGTGAGATGAATGGGAACATTTTTCTGGTTTGGCTATTTTGACCTAGAATTTTCAATTCTCCTGCTTTTCACCTCTCTCTGAATAGCCCTGTTTGTTTGCCTGATCTCAGGGAAAGTGCAGAAATTATATTCAACCTAGGGCCAGCGTGTTTGGAGTGTGTATTTTCTATCTGCTCTTGCTGTGCTGCGTTCTGCCATTGTACATATCTTTATGGCACAATATATGTGGATTTAGGGTGTATATGACATTTTAATAGCCCTAATTGTGTGTTTGCACTACTGGCAGTATGGTCTTCAAGAAACACCCTTGTTTGGCATGGTTCTTGGAGAATATAGCAGGTTTTTTTTCTGATTAGGGTATGCAATTTGCATGGATAAGGATTATTGTGCCTTATTTGATTTATTCTAATTACATGCTCCTAGTGTTCACTTATATTGTGTTATCTCTCCACCCAGACATTGGCACTTTTCATGCAGGCTCTCTACAACACCTGAAATCTATGCGCTTTAAGCCACTCGTTGGATGTCATTGTTTCCTACTTTATTAATAAACGTTGAATATGTAAAGTTTTGTTCTTGGCACTCCCTTGAGAGACGAGCGTTTTCTCACTGGTCTTTCACTATTCTTTTTTTTTTTTCTTTTTTCTGTATTTGAAAAGATCTTGGCCAAAATTCGATGAATGGAAATATGATTTTTACTATGAATGGAGTTTATCTATTGCTGTCCTCAACAGGCATGTCGCTGGCCTTCACACAAGAGGTTCATGGTTCCTGGCTCAAAGGTCTGAGTGCTGGTGGGTCTCGCAACAATGCCACCTTTCCTGACAACCCCAAGTTTTGGTTACGTGTGAGAGAGCAGAGCGAGGTGTATCTGGTACTAAATCAAAGGCCGCTACATGATACAGGGTCTGCACAAAACAAAGATTCTCTGTTTGCTATTGGACTCCATGCCTGGAAGGTAATCAAAGTTGAATGGACGTTCTAGTTATTTCCAATGTACAGACTTTATCCTCTTGTCCTAAATCAGATGCTAAGTCCCTTCACAGACTGATTCTGCAGTATGCCATGTCACTCCTGTGTTTAGGCCAGGAGGAAGATGTCGGAACTTTTCTCTTGAGTAATAACTCTCTAACGGTGGGAAACAGTGGTTGCATATTAGGAAAATTCTTGCTTTAACACTTGCAAATGGATTAACGTAAAGTTCAAAACCAAGAAGAGAATATACATTTTATTTACAAGGGTTAGTATTCCTTACTGCGGCCTTTTTTCCAAAATACTGAACTATCCCCTTTTACCTTTTTTTTATATATATTTTTTGTATTCTTTCTTCAACTTGAAACGCACCGGGTTAGATTCCGAGTCTGTTGTAAACTTAACCCCATAGTGACCAGGCAGTTTTACCATTGTCTGTCTGAAAATACCCACTGCTTTTTTACATTTCTGCGCTGTTTTTGTTTAGCTCCAATTTTCCTCTTACTCGTTTATGGAACCCACACCTCTTTATATACTGTTTTTTTTCTCGCCATTAAATGGACTTCGGAAAGATACCATTATTTTCATCATATTGTATAACTTACTATAACGAAATTTATTAGGGATGCACCGATACGATACTAGTATCGGTGCCGATACCGGGACCTGCACAAGTACTTGGTAGTCATGCAGAGGCCCCCGATACCGGAAGCCAGCACTGGGCTGGCTTGCTGACCGGTTTCTGAGGGGCAGTGCTTCTGTCAGGCTCCTCCGAGTGATCTTCCTCTTTCAAGCAGCCGCCAGTAAAGGGTTGTAGCTCGGCTATCACGAGATCGCGGAGTTCACTAGATCTCGGGATCTCGCAAGACCCGCGGCTCTGCATGCTTCCCAACGAGCGGCCGGGCTACAACCCTTTGCCGGCAGCCACTCGGAGGAGCCTGGCAGAGTGGGAGGGTGAGCTGGGGGCAATATGAGATATATATATTATTTCTGTTCTTATTGAAAAGTGGTCACATGATTTAAAATTTTTAGGAATACACCATTTTTACATGATTTTGCTTTTTAACCCCTTCCCCGCTGAGCCATTTCACCTCTGTGCTGAGTTCATTTTGACCATTTTATGCTCATGTTTAAACGTGATTTGAAGTCCTATTTTATTATATGACCCAGTCAAAAAACATTTTATTTTTTACACCAAATACGGTCATGTTTGGTATCATTGGAAAGGCCATGCTCTCGGACACCGTATTGATGTAGTGAACTGGGAGTTCTTATTTCCCGCGTTGCGTCACTACGGATTGGGTCCTAGCCTGTATGCCTGGATAGAGGCACTTTACCACCGCCCTACGGCAACAGTATGTGTTAATGGGACCTTCAAGTCTAGCTTTTGCTATTAAGAAAGGCACTCGTCAGGGGTGCCCACTGTTACCTCTGTTCTTTGTCCTCACTCTCAAACCGTTTCTGGAATTGGTCTGCTCTTATGCTGATATTTCAGGGGTGACGATAGGGGGGAACTGAACATAAGGTGGCGGCATACACCGATGGCATGCAATTTTTTTTTTTTATGTACAGTGTTTTTTCTGTAAATATGTACATTTGTTGCATTCTCAGCCAGGTCATTTTTTGATGCTGTCCCTATTCCATGTTTTTCTTTTTATCTCCAAGTGGAATTGTTTCTGGTGAGGGTATAAATGGAAACCCACCAGTTTCCCTCATGACTGAAAAGCAGCATGAGCATATGAGGTTGCTTAAATAGCAGCTTGGTTTCATTAGGTACTCCCCTGCCACGTCAGAGCACCTCTGGTCAGGCAGGCTTACACTTTAATGGCCAGTCAAGTAAACTAAAACCTCTTGTTTCGCATGGAGCCACAGGAGTGAACGCAAATAACTTTCTTTCTTGTTATGTTTTATATATGGAACACTTCTGGTCCGCGCAGCCGTCCTGATAGGGATTAAGCGCAAAACCGTTTTTTCTGTACATATTACAGTAAAGATATTGGGAAAATTCCCAAATATTTCTAACTGTAGAAGTCATTAAAAATGATTTTTTTTTAAAAAAAAACACTGGTTCCTGACAGTGGATTTTTGGAAAATCTCTTGCTAGTGAATGGTGTATCACATCTGCAAGTAGCTTATAGAATAACCTAAATTATTGACTTCATTCCTTACGGACATGTTTCCCCTTCCTTTCATTACTGTCCTAAATACTGCAAGGGATATTATTTTTCTTCTCACTATTTAGGTGTGGTTCAAGACTTCCTCCTGCTATTAGTAGGGCTGTTGTTCATCTGACACCTTATTCTAATACCTGATCTTAGAATAACTGAGACCTTGGTCTAACAAAATTTATATATTTTTTTTTTATTTATTTTTTTCAGGTGGAGAAACACAAGTTTAACCTCAATAAGACTCTGTCTTCATCCCCTGTGGTTGGCACCTCCTCTCACTCTTATGATCGTCAAATTCACCTGCACGGTGAATTGTCACTTGGCTATCACTTGCTTGTTCCCAGTACCTTTCTCAGAGACTCAGAGGGGCACTTCTTTCTGAGAGTGCTGTCCACTGGTCGCATAAACCTCAGGTTATCTAGCATCTAATGTATTCCCTACATTCAGTTTCATTGCGCTTATTTTATTTTTTTTTACTAGAAATTTGATTTATGATGTTAAAGTGTCCTACTCCACCATCCTCCACCCTCTATTACATATATTACATATACAGTCTTACTCTTGAAAGTTTAAAAAAAAAAAAAAAAATTTGAAATTCTGTAAATTTGATCCAAAAAAAATCCTAGAGATTGGAAGAAAAATTCATAAATTTTAAATGTCAGAACAGAACAAGCTTTTAAAAATGGATTATGTTTTGTTGCCTATGCCTGGACAACGTGAAGGGAAGAGTATGGTGGTTTTTTTTTTTTTGTTTTTTGGTGTTTGCTTCTGTACTTGCCTGTTCTTATTAATTTTTATTTTTTTAATATATAGTGAAATAACTCCTCCACGGCCTGTACCACTGCCCTGGGAAGATAAAACTCAAGGAAGCTGGGAGTTTCAGAAGCTGCACGGAATCTGGGAAAAGGGCAAGAGTGCTGGTGGGAGCAGAAACTTCCCATCGTACCACATTAACCCATCTTTACCTTTCACGGTGCCCAAAGGATGTCACCTTGTGAAATTGACCCTGCGGCAGCAATGTGACGCTGAAAATTGCCTTGCAATTGGGTTCCATGTGTACACGGTGAGCATGAACCTGAAACTTACAGGCTCCTTTTTAGTCCTAAACTAAAATGTTCACACTTGTGATGGTGTGACAGGTGACTAGAATATTTAAAAATCCGATTGCTTGATATCGCAACCTGTAACAGATTTCCATATCCTGACTGGGTCACATCTGTTACTGCCATGCCGGACCCCTGTTCTACCACCAGCAGTCTTTTGTGCCTTTCTCCAGCCCTTAGCTGAAGCTAAAGCTGTGATTGCATTCCCCAGAGATGAGGCAGCACGCAGCTCTTGAGGTTAGAACAGGCAAAGAGGAACTGCGCCTTTTAATGAGCTAAATGTATACTGTGCTAAGAGGGGCCTAGCAGCCAATGGAAAATGACACCCTGGGCCTTGCTGCGCTACATCAGAAATTCCTCCTTGGTGTCTGAGACATAATTAGATGGGGACAGATAATTGAATTAACTCTGGACACCAGGCGGCCTTGCGCAACATTCCAACTAAACAGAACAATAGTAGATTGTGGTGATATACAGTATCTGATAGTGAGTTAGTGCTTGCCAAACAAGACAAAGGCTACTCAAACCTATCCAACAAAGTGTGAGTTGGAAAAAGCTACAGCGACCCAGACAGTAATCCTATTAGCAGATAGTAACAAATAATCTTAAAGATATTAACAATAACTGTATTCATACATAACTCGGGCATCCCAAACATCCTGCACCTAGAATTGTAGGTACAGGGTGACTTCAGCATGAGAGGGCAGGGAAACCATACAGAACATCAGACCTGCACCTCCCAAATGCATTTCTAGATCCATGTACCCAAAGTTCAAAGTGACCCTCGTCACACAACCTATGCAGTTAACCTGTCAAAGTAAGCAAACCCTTTGTACATCTTCCATTGTTCTTCCTTCCTGTAGGTCTCTGGTAAAAAACACTTGTCCCCACTTTCTGGGGAACCTTGTGCAAGTTGTGTACCTCATTGTCACTCTCAGGAAGTGTCTCAACTTTGTGTGCTTTCCCCTGGACAGTATGTACTTGTGCCTTCCACTTACCTACCTGAGCAGGAGTCTATTTTCACTGCAACAATCGCTGCCAAGGTTGACAGGTAACTGCATTGCGATTCATGGCTTACTGACACTTTTTCTGTACAGCTGAACACTGAGGGTGCTTGTTTTCTTCTCAGGAAGCCAATTCAAAGTCAGGAAACTCTAGGCCGACAACTGCAAGAGGTAAGCAATTGGAGCAACTTATGTGTTCTTTTCCTCCTTTTGTAGGCCACAGTAGGACTATAATGAGCAGATCTTGCTCACAAGCTCTATGGCAGGGTTTCTGAACCCCAGTCCTCGGGACCCACTTCAGGCCAGATTTTAAGGATCTCCTTGGGGAAATGCAGACTGAGTCCTTCAATCACTGAACAGCAAAAACATTGAAACATTGCAAAGCCATTGCTGCTCTCTACAGTCAATATATATATATTTTTTGTTTACTAATGGATCAGGTACACAACAAAGGAACATAAGTGGCAACACCAGACAAAAAAATGAGAGACAGACACAACATGGCATCCTCTATGCTAGGGCCACATAAGATGGGGAAGTGATTACCTATCAAAGCAACTTTGAACAAGAGCGTAGTAAATCTATTTCCGTCATAAGCAGAAGACCCAAAAACTGCCCCATTCACTAGCACGAGTCCATAAAACGAGGGAAAGTGTTATCTCAGGGTGTGGAGGACAGGCTGAACAAAGAAATGTATCACATATTGCCATTTTTGTGTCTTCTGGAAGTACTTTAATAAGGGGAGACCAGTTGAGGAAAAAACCTCTTGGCTTTGTCCTCCTGATGCAAGGAGGCTTCTACCCAATCGTAAACCATGCAAAAAGAAGGGGGAGCTCCATTGCGACAGGATCGCCTTTTTGCCAATAGCCGCCAGTAAACCAAGTCAAAACCTATGACCGTTGGTGGTTACAAATGGCCCATTCAGGAGTAGCAGGAATGTGGAGACCGAACGGAGGAGCCAAATCTACAAATTGAATCCCTAAACGACTGCATAAACGGGCAGTGCAATAGGTCTGAGGAGTGCTGGCATTTAAAACATTTGGCAGTAACTTGGCATGTTCCATTCTATTAGGTACCATCTAAGCAGAAGAAGTTTATGCAACATTTCCCAGTAGTTGGAATACAATGCCTAGACAGTACCGTGGCTTTGATTTTTAGATCTTGGGACGTCAGGGTCGGGAAATCAGCCATTAGGAAAAACGCTTTCCGGGGACCAGCGTAAAACGTGAGGCCTACAGAAGAGCGTATAGACTGGAAGTGGAGGGAGGTGACAGCCTGATTAAGCATTAGTGAATCAAGCGGTTAGCTAGATCAGAAGGAGCTGAAGATGTAGTTGGGCGATTTTAGAAATTGTCATAGCTGTAAATAGTAGATTGAGCGTATGGATAGGGGAGTGACAAGCTCTCTAAGAGCAAGGTAACCTCAACGTAATGACGCAGTTGCGTCAGGCCTCTATTTGCCAAAGTTCGAAATATATGGGCCAGAGAAGCCTGTTGCAAAATTTGTATTTAAAATGGGGAACAAAAGCAACTTCTGTCAAGATGCTTATGTACTCGTCTCCAAGCCAATTTTAGTGGTGTACAGCCGAGGATTGTGCCATAGAGTTGAAGGAACAGTCAGGGAGTGTTAGTGAAGGAGAGCTAATAGGAGGAGGAGGGCAATAACGCTTGTTCAACATAACTGCCCTGTAACCAGTCTAGGTTCTAGTCAAACGATTTTGGAAAATTAATGCCACCCCTTGTGAGCGTCTGCTGAAGGCTAAGGAGCGAGATACGGGCCTGTTTATCCTGTCAAATGAATGCAGCTAATAGCTTGCAGTAGAATGGGCAGCACTTGTAAAGGGTGGAGTAATTTGGGAAATAATAACTTCTTATTAAAAAACGCCTGTCCCAGGTAAGAGAGCGGCAGAGAACTCCAAGCATCCAGCAACGATTTAGAGTGAGATAAACGTGGGTCTATATTAAGCCTGTATAGATGATCGAGGTAAGTAAGCGAACCCCCAGATACTTAATATAAGAGGTTGGCACCCACAGAAACATGCCAGTCACTGCTAGGCTTGGGACCCAAGGGTATTGCCACAGTCTTACCATAATTCTCTTTAAATCCAGAGGCAGTGTGGAAGGAATCCAAGAGGGACAGTAGTCTAAGGATATCAAAGACTGGATTAAAAAGGAACAATAATAAATCGTCAGCAAGAGATACTCTTTATAACTTTGTCAGGTCATTAAGGAGAGTGGAAAGGTGCTATAAGGCCTCTCCTACTCGGGCTACATATTCAATAATAATCACACTCCACAGGCCCTGCTTTTTTCCAATTCATTTTCAACTGACATTTGGAGAACCCAAAACCCAAGTGGTAGAGACTTTACTTTTCTCCCCGACTCCCATAAAACATTCTATCGCATTGACTTTCTTCTTATTTCTGATACCGTCTCCCACCTAGCCAGACCTGCCACTATTGGCCCAATGGCAAGTGGTCGGTAATAGACAATCACCCTGGACTTATCCTATGGGGGTGGCTCTTCCTTACATTTTAAGAACTGTCCCTTTCCCTCTCGGTTACTTACCTCTGGGCTGTTCGAATCCCACCTGGAGCTGACTTGGAATAATTACACTGAGGTCACAGTCAATATTTTTTATATAAAATATATAGTTGTGGCAGACAGAGCAGTTTATTTTCTTGTGTGCTGGATGTTGGTTATTAAAATGATTTTGCTATTTATTTGATAATGTGCTAATCCTGTCTGTTGTACACCAATTAGATTTCTGTGTCTCTTGAAGTGCTTCTAACTCCTCCTTGTGTAAACACTGTTGTGCTAATTATGTCATTTTACCCAGGGGTCAAGTCGAGCAGGAACACGTGGGAATGCAGTTCCTCCACTATTTTCTCAGGGGGCGGAGTTCCCTTTTGGCCCACACACTGAGCTTTTATTAGGTCCCAATCATATGTTTGTTTTAAGTGACTAGAAATATGACATTTATTACATTTATCATTAGGATTCTCAAAAAATCCAGCCTATAGTTATGTTTAAACAATTATATCAAATTTTCATGTGGATTGGTGGGTTCAGTGCGACATGTCCATGGTTAATTGAACCAAGGAGATATTGGAGAGTTCCTGCACTTATTATTTTAAGACTAGACCCCTGATTTTTACCTTCCCTTCCTTGTTTCCCATAGAAATTGGTTCCCATTTCTAATTAAAGATCATTTCCCTGCACTAAGTTAAGTTTGGGGAGAGCTACCACGAGTTATACAACACAACCCTCACATTCTGGCTGATGGTTGTGGAAAAGGAAAGCTACTTCAGAACTGCTTTTCTTGGACGAAGGGACGGACGATGTAATGGGTTGGGGTCTGGTCCTCAAGTCGGACACCGGTCGTCGTCCCCCTCCAGTTTCCCATTACACTAATATACAGTATGTTTTTATTAGAAAAGTCGCAAAATACATTGTTATTCAAGGTTAGCAAAATCTTGTGCTCTGTGGCTTGACTTGGTCCATTTCAGCATTCTCTGCTTGGTCTACTGGTTGTGTCCTGCACTGCTGAAGACTTGGTTCTGTATTTTATTATGTTGTCCGCCGCCTTTTTATGTATTTGCGGATTTAGTTGAGTGCAGACAGTCACTAATATTATTTATTCTGCATTTGCATCCTATCTTGTCCATTTTCTGTATGTTGGCTTATATTGTCTCATAAAATGTGTATTAGAAAAACAACCTTGAATACTACATGATTTTTCACTTTAAAATACGTTTACACATATGCAAAAACTGCTTCTGGTTCAGTTATTGAGTGTGATTTTCTTTTTTTCTCCCACAGGTCTGTGTTATATCTGTGATGAAATAAAAGTAACTGTATCCTCAGAGGATTTGCTTTCCATCACTGCTGCTATGTATATGTACGTGATTAGACATTCTGTGGTTGTATTTTGTATCTGCTGTCTGGTGCTCTTAAAAATATTAAATTTCACTATTTTTGTAACCTTGTCTTCTGCATTTTATTCATGCTCTGGGGGGGGGGCACATGTGCAATAAGATTAATCCTTAAATTTGGCAGGAAAAATTAGCTTTGGTTTATTTCTCTCGTAACTCCTATAGAGGCAGAAGCACACACTGGAGTCTGATAGATCTCCATTATTATTTTATTTTTTGCAGGAGTAGTTTTCTACAGCTATTTGGTGGTAAAAATCTATAACCACTGTAAGAAATAATCCTTAATGGGACACTACTCATCCTTTCCCACTTTAAACCTATAAAGTGGTCCGGATGAGTTTCCTCTACACCAGCAGCCGGGTTTTTTTAATTTCCAGGCTGCCGATCACCAGATCTCTCCCTATTGACATCGGCATGCAAAGAGTGCCGTCGTCCCCTTCTGAGACTACCCACGAATGCTTGCAGACTTCCATCGACTGCCTATTGGATCTGTCATACTTTGCGTGACCATAAGCAAGGCAAAAGGACTGCTAAATCATAATATCCCTGGTAGCACTTTTCCTGGTCTGTCCTGCTTAGCCTCCTCTGATTATTTCCACACACTGCAGCTGATTCAGGTGCTTTCATTTGGTAATCTAGCACTTCCCTACTAAAGGGCAGAAGCCCCATCATGCAGTGCTTCTGCATTGCCACTGTTATTCAGTGTTGATCCTGTCCTCAGAGAAGCCCGTTATTCTGACTGCCAGTCTACCAAACATATTGGCCTTTGATTATATGGACTTTGCCTGCTGATGACCTTCGGATTCGAAACTTGCCTGTGGATTTTCCCCTTGAATACCACTCCTTGGAACCCTGCTTTTGTGTCTACAACCCTGCTTTTGTTACACGACCCTGCTATTATATCTATGGATGGTCAGTGACCACCTAGTACCCCCTGCATATATCATTTCTCTGGACTTTCACTGTATCCCGTTCATACCAGTATTTCTAATTTAATCCCTGTTCCTGCCCCATCTGTCTGCTGTGGTCTGTGAGTGTTCCTTTACCCCTTCTTGTTTGTTTCTGGAGTCCTCTCAGTATTTGTAGTCAGTTCTGTTCCTGTAGTGTCCCTGATTCTATCCTAATCTCATGTATATACTTTAGCCAGCCCATTTCCTGCACTGTGGATTCCTGTGCCCTAATTTATCCTTATTTCCAACCTTGCCCCTCTGTCCTGATTTAGTGATTATTACTTATTCAGTGTCTGCCCTGTTTCCTGCCTCTTGTCCAGTTACTTAATATTATTAACCTTATTCTGTGTTGCCCTTGCTGTATTCCTATTGTGTTTCATTTAATAAATCTCTACTCCACTTTGCTACTGTACATTGGGCTCGAATCTGCAATCCCGTATGCAGAGTTTTATAACCGGATTTGCGCATGCATGTAGCTTCGTTATCTCGTTCTGCACAGGCACTGCGGAGCTTGTTTATGTAAGGTGCACAAGTCCTTTTTAGCTGTGTACAATTTGCGGTTCCTATGCTCAGGTTGGTTAGGAGCGCAAATTGTGCAAAAAAAGAATCTTCTGGGGCTTTTCACCTAAAATGTTAAATAACAATTGGACGGAGGCCATTAGCAGCATCTGCCCAATTATTTAAGGGCAAAAAGAGGGAACTCTGTTTCCAATACAGTATTCCTTTAAGATCTTTGGAATACTTGGTTGGAAGACCTCATTGGTTGAGAAAGGTAACCGTTATCAGTGGCTAGAGGGGTGTCAGCTAGCAGTCTCCTTTCCATATGGAATTGTTATCTCCATCCACCCGGTACAACATTCACTGAATCAGCATTTTGGACACGTTACAAAACCAGTCTGTGAGCCGTTAAACAAACAACTTTTCCACCCCCCCCCCCAACAAAAAAATAAAATAAATGCAAACTGGGTGTGAGTTGCCTGGCATATATTTACTGCCTTTGTGACATTTGGCTTATAACAAGATTTGATGAACAGGAAAACCTTTCATACATTTCATAACAATCTAATTAATGCTACAGAATTGCAGATTGGCATTAGAAATGCACACAAACAACTTCTGTTATTTGGCACTACTCCTACAATCTTATTTTGGCACTACTCCTTTTGTGCTAGTCAAGATATATGACAGGTAATTTGACAGTCCTCGTATGACCTGCCAATTGCATTATGGTGCAACGAGAACCCCTGTCTTGTCTTCCTGCACGCAGTGCACTTAGCTGTAGTGATTTTACAGAATTAATTTTAGCCATGGGTCAAGATGAGTAGGAACCTGTGGGAACACAGTTCCTCCACTATTTTCTCGGTGTGGGCCAAACAGATGCTGTTGTTCCCTCTGAGAAGCTTTTACCAGAAATGTGATTTATGTATTTCCTAAAACCCAGCCTCTCTTTGTTTAAATATTAAATTTGCATCTGAGGTGATGGGTTTAGTGTGGAATTTCAATGGTTAAAGAGGAGATGAGCAGAAATCTTCGTTTCTGCACTTATTCATTTAGGGCTAGACTCCAGTTTTAGCTATAAGCCGGTCCTCTTATTTCTAGCTACAGAAGAGGATGCTTGCATTTCCTTCTTTCCAAACTTCGCTTAATCTCTCTCCTAAGGCAGCAAAAACATGGCCCACCTGGCATTCGGTTACAAGATGGACAGAATACAAATACCGTGCTCAACCATCAAGTGGTTAAAGGTACAGGTCCTCCACCCTCTGCTGACTTTTGAAGGACATAGACTTTCTTGAGATATATATCAGAACATCTTCCGACCTTCTTTGGAAGCCTATATTCTGATTTTTATTTGGTTGTTTTCTTGACTGGCTCATTTGTTTGCAATCTAGAGCAATGTTTTGACCACATCAGGCAGGTGGTTGAGATGCTGGGTGATCATGGTCAATTGTTTGTTACTGACTAACCAAGACAAGTTGGTGTTTGGCCTCCCATTGGAACTAGATGGCATTATACTCAATATGTATACTTTCTGTTCGCCCCGAGACTGGACTATGCTGATCACTAAAGCAGATACTCCAAAACTATTGTCTGTTTATCCTCTCAGCAGCTGTTTATATACCATTTTTGATGCATGGATTACAAATGGAGGACACAATTTATGTTCACCATGACTTCACAGCAAGCGAATTCCCCAGTATTGTCCTTGGAGGCTTGAGGAGCAAGACAATCTATGTAAATTGGCAAGCTACCCTACTGCTGGTTGGCTATACCTGTCATGCCCCATGGCAGCAACCATCCTGACACCCCCCTGGTGGTACATTTCCTGCCCTGTAACCTGCATCCAGCTATCCTGTTCCATTGCAACAGCCATCCTGGAAACCCCCTGGAGGTGTACTTCATGTACTGCTCTCTGTAACCAGCACTGGTTCTGGCATGCACACCGTTAACACCAAAGCACGTCACACCACACACTCAAAATAAAGTACTCCGCCCCACACTGACCAATTGCTGGTTCATTACAGCTCTTGTGTTCTATTTGTTCCAGTTCATTTTGTTTTCCTGGTTCCTGCATTTATTTCCACCACACTTCCCACCATCCTGCAGAATTCATCCGGTCAGTTTCCATCTTTCATCCCCTTCCAAACCTTACCCACCTGGTCATCTGTGCAGGAAACTGCATACTGGGTTCATATCCCCCCGCATCCCGGTGCCACCCTGGTACCCGGGCATGACAATACCACCTACAATCGGCAGGACTGAAAAGCCCATTGCTTGGGTCCTTTTTAGAGATGTACAGAAAGTATTTATGACATCGCTTTTAAGCTCATTGTTGAAGACCCTAGCCCACCTAGATCAGGCTAGTTTTTGTTCCATAATGTGTATCCAGGGACAAGAAACTCCAAGGAAATTCCAGAGCCCAGACAATACAAGCTAACTTAATTACAATCGTTGGCCTGCTACAAGTAGACTACTCAGAATCGGGTCCCACAATTATTATATTTGCAATTGGAAATCAAGAAACCGCTAGTTACATAAAAACCCCAAAGAATTCAACAAAAAGCACCAGTATCATACACCGGACTAACTTTATTGTCATGGAAACTAGGTCCACATCCGCAACTTCCTTCCTATATTTTTAACTCTGTCGTGCATTAATAATTATCCCATGAGATTATTGTATGGTCTACAAAATTTGAAGAAGATGGTTAGCGAGGGATGGCACAGATGTGGAATGGATGTGGCCTAAACGTTGTTCCAAATATCCCATCTATGTTGACCTTTGTAATGCCCTGAGGGAGACGAAAAGTGAATGCATGAAGAAGACTGGTGAAGAAAATGAAGAATTCCATCCTTGCCATATTTTCTCCAATACATCTACGATGACCTGTAGAGTAGGATAGGGATAGTAGTTATATTTCAACAAAAGCACCGTGGGTCACAGAAATAAATAATGGGTCTGATTCAAGTTGTAATAATAGGAAGCCACAAATAGCAAGAGTTGATGCAAGCCATTAATCCTAAGCGTTCCCTATTATTGACTGTTACGGGAGACCAAGAAGTTGTCAGCATGGTTCATTTAGTAATAGTGGCAGTAACATTGTGTCCTTCCTCTGGTATCGTCTTCCAAAGTCCATGGGTCTCCATGAAGAGATTTTGAGATAGCAATAGACATATTGGCTTGTGTATATGCAAACACTAGGATGCATAAAGGAGTGGATAATTTAACAGAACCCTAATCGGCAATAGACTACCTTTTTTTCCGATCTATTGTGTAAAATTTATTCAAGTCCACTCAAGAATTAATATTGGAAAGATTCTATGTATTGCAGGACAACAGTATTTCTAGATTAATATACAGTCAGGTCCAGAAATATTGGGACATCGACACAATTCTAACATCTTTGGCTCTGTACACTACCACAATGGAGTTGGAATGAAACAAACACAATGTACTTTAACTGCAGACTGTCAGCTTTAATTTGAGGGTATGTACATCCAACTCAGGTGAACGGTGTAGGACTTACAGCAGTTTGCAGATGTACCTCCCACTTGTTAAGGGACCAAAAGTATTGGGACAGAATAATAATCATAAATCAAACTTTCCCTTCTTAATACTTGGTTACAAATCTTTTGCAGTCAATTACAGCCTGAAGTCTGGAACGCATAGACATCAGCAGACGCTGGGTTTCATCCCTGGTGATGCTCTGCCAGGCCTCTACTGCAACTGTCTTCAGTTCTTGCTTGTACTTGGGGCATTTTCCCTTAAGTTTTGTCTTCAGCAAGTGAAATGCATGCTCAATGGGATTCAGGTCAGGTGATTGACTTGGCCATTGCATAATATTCCACTTGTGTCCCTTCAAAAACTCTTTGGTTGCTTTTGCAGTATGCTTTGAGTCATTGTCCATCTGCACTGTGAAGCACTGTCCAATGAGTTCTGCCACATTTGGCTGAATGTGAGCAGATAATATTGCCTAAAACACTTCAGAATTCATCCTGCTGCTTTTGTCAGCAGTCACATCATCAATAAATACAAGAGAACCAGTTCCATTGGCAGCCATACATGCCCACACCATGACACTACCACCACCATGCTTCACTGATGAGGTGGTATGCTTAGGATCATGAGCAGTTCCTTTCCTTCTCCATACTCTTCTCTTCCCATCACTCTGGTACAAGTTGATCTTGGTCTCATCTGTCCACAGGATCTTGTTCCAGAACTGTGAAGGCTTTGTTAGGTGTTGTTTGGCAAACTCTAATCTGGCCTTCCTGTTTTTGAGGCTCACTAATGGATTACATCTGTGGTGAACCCTCTGTATCATCTGGTGAAGTCTTTCTTGATTGTTGACTTTGACACACATACACCTACCTCCTGGAGAGTGTTTTTGATCTGGCCAACTGTTATGAAGGGTGTTTTCTTCACCAGGGAAAGAATTCTTCGGTCATCCACCACAGTTGTTTTCCGTGGTCTCCCGGGTCTTTTGGTGTTGCTGAGCTCACGGTGCGTTCCTTCTTTTTGAGAATGTTCCAAACAGTTGTTTTGGCCACGCCTAATGTTCTTGCTATCTCTCTGATGGGTTTGTTTTGTTTCTTCAGCCTAATGATGGCTTGCTTCACTGATAGTGACAGCTCTTTGAATCTCATCTTGAGAATTGACAGCAACAGATTCTAAATGCAAATTGCACACTTGAAATTAACTCTGGGCCTTTTATCTGCACATTGTAATTGGGGTAATGAGGGAATATCACACACCTGGCCATGGAACAGTTGAGAAGCCAATTGTCCCATTACTTTTGGTCCCTTAAGAAGTGAGAGGCACATCTGCAAACTGCTGTAAGTCCTACACTGTTCACCTGAGTTGGATGTACATACCCTCAAATTAAAGCTGACAGTCTGCAGTTAAAGCACATTGTGTTTATTATTATTATTATTCTTTATTTATAAAGCGCCAGCATATTCCGCAGCGCTGTACAATAGGCACAGTATAGACAGGGTTACAATACATTGAACAACATTTGACAAACAGTACAGGAGGAGATGAGGGCCCTATTCCCGTAGGAACTCACAATCTGGGAGGGTTGGGGTTGGAAACAGGAGGAGAGGACTGTAAGGTGAGAGTGATTGATGGTTGCGTCAGTGAGTTGGGTGGTAGGCTTCCCTAAATAGGAATGTTTTAAGGGAGCGTTTGAAGGAAGAGAAGTTAGGGGAAAGTCTGACAGTACGAGGGAGATTGTTCCAGAGAGTGGGGGCTGCGCTTGAGAAATCCTGCAGTCTATCATGGAAAGAGGTGATGCGGGGAGAAGCTAGGCGCAGGTCACTGTTTGACCTTAGGGAGCGGGCTGGGGTGTATTTGGTGATTAGTGAGGACAGGTAGTGGGGAGCTGAGTTAGTGAGGGTTTTGTATAGGGTTGCACCGATACCGATACTAGTATCGGTATCGGGGCCGATACTGGGTACTGCAGGAGTACTTGGTACTCGTGCAGTACCCCCCGATATTTTTCGATACCGGAAGCCGGCATGAGCCGGCTTGCCGGCATCCGAGGGCTGCGGCGGCTCTCCGAATGCTCTATCGGCATTTGGACAGCCGCCCTGGAGCTGCTCACACAATACTTACCTTCCTGGGCGCTGCCGGGAATGTCTCCGTGCGTGCGCTCGTTGGAAGGACCCCAGCCGCGACCACTTGGGACCATGTGATCACGGCGGGGTCCTTCCAACGAGCGCGCAGCGCGGAAACTTTCCCGGCGGCGCCCAGGAAGGTAAGTATGAACACAGTGAGCAGCTGCAGGGCCTGTCCGAATGCAGATAGAGCATTCGGACAGGCCCTGCAGCTGCTCTCCGCGATGATAATTACCTTCCTTGGCAACGCTGGGAAAGATTCCCAGCGCGCGCTCATTGGAAGGACCCCAGCCGTGATCACATGGTCCCACGTGGTCGCGGCTGGGGTCCTACCAACGAGCGCACGCGCGGAGACATTCCCGGCGTCGCTCAGGAAGGTAAGTATCATCTCGGGGGGGGATCCATGAGCTGGGGGGGCATACCCATGAGCTGGGGGGCATACCCATGTGTGAGCTGGGGGGGCATATCCATAAGCTGGGGGGCAAATCTATGTGTGAGCTGGGGCAAATCCATGAGCTGGGGGGCATATCCATGTGTGAGCTGGGGCATATCCATGAGCTGGGGCAAATCCATGAGTGAGCTGGGGCAAATCCATGAGTGAGCTGGGGCAAATCCATGTGTGAGCTGGGGCATATCCATGTGTGAGCTGGGGCATATCGATGTGTGAGCTGGGGCATATCGATGTGTGAGCTGGGGCATATCCATGTGTGAGCTGGGACATATCCATGTGTGAGCTGGGGCATATCCATGAGCTGGGGCAAATCCATGTGTGAGCTGGGGCAAATCCATATGTGAGCTGGGGCAAATCCATATGTGAGCTGGGGCATATCCATGTGTGAGCTGGGGCATATCCATGTTGAGCTGGGGCAAATCCATGTGTGAGCTGGGGCAAATCCATGTGTGAGCTGGGGCAAATCCATGTGTGAGCTGGAGCATATCCATGTGTGAGCTGGGGCATATCCATGAGCTGGAGCATATCCATGTGTGAGCTGGGGCATATCCATGTGTGAGCTGGGGCATATCCATGACCTTAGATATATACATGTAAGCTGGGGGCATTTTTATATGGTCTGTTCTTATTGGAAAGCGTCACATGACATTAAAGAAAAGTATCGGTACTCGGTATCGGTGAGTACGTTTAAAAAGTATCGGTACTCGTACTCGGTCTTAAAAAAGTGGTATCGGTGCATCCCTAGTTTGTAGGTAAGGATTTTGAACTTAATTCTGCAGTGGATGGGGAGCCAGTGAAGGGATCGCAGAGGGGAGCGGCAGAGACAGAGCGGCGGGTGAGGTGAATTAGCCTGGCGGAGGCGTTCAGGATGGATTGTAGGGGGAGAGGCGGGACAGAGGGAGGCCAGATAAGAGATTATTGCAATAGTCGAGTCGGGATTACCAGGGCGTGTATGAGTTGTTTTGTGGTGACAGCGGTAAGAAATGGCCGAATTCTGGAAATATTACGCAGTTGGTATCGGCAGGAGGAGGAAAGAGACTTGATGTGGGGGATGAAGGAAAGAGCAGAGTCAAGTGTAACTCCAAGACAGCGAACTTGGTTTGATGGGGAGATGGTGATACCCTCCACCGTGATAGAGAAGTCAGGAGGTGGGGAGGCATTGGAGGGAGGAATAAGTAGGAGTTCAGTCTTTGACATGTTGATCTTTAGGTGGTGGGAGGCCATCCAGGAGGAGATGCCAGATAAACAGTCACTGACTTTTGAAAGGACAGGGAGAGAGATCAGGGGTAGAGAGGTAGATCTGAGTGTCATCAGCGTAGAGGTGGTAATTAAAGCCAAAGCTGTTGATGATTTTGCCCAGGGAGGAGGTGTAGATGGAAAAGAGCAGAGGACCAAGGACAGAGCCTTGAGGTACACCAACAGATAGAGGCAACGAAGAGGAGGAGTTACCAGCAAAGGACACACAGAAGGACCTGTTGGATAAATAGGAGTCAACCCAAGCAAGTGCAGTGTCACCGAGACCCAGAGAGTTGAGGGTCTGTAGAAGGAGCGGGTGGTCAACAGTGTCAAAAGCAGCCGAGAGGTCAAGCAGGATGAGAATAGAATAGTGGCCGTGTTTTTTAGCAGTTAGGAGGTCGTTGGTGACTTTGGTGAGGGCAGTTTCAGTTGAGTGTAGGGGACGGAAGCCAGATTGCAGGGGGTCAAGTAGGGAATTGGAGGACAGGGAGAGGCGGATGAAGACTAGTTTTTCTAAGAGCTTAGGTAAAGGGAAGCAGGGATACAGGGCGGTAGTTGGATGGAGAGTTGGGATCGAGGGATGGTTTCTTTAGTAAAGGGGTAACTAGCGCGTGTTTGAAGGCGGATGGAAAGGAGCCAGTGGAGAGAGATAGGTTGAAGATGTGTGTGAGAGCAGGGGTGAGGGAGGAGGAGAGGGGAGGAATTAGATGTGAGGGAATGGGGTCGAGCGGGCACGTGGTGAGATGTGAGGAGGACAATAAGGAATTGACTTCCTCCTCAGTGGCTGGGAGGAAGCGGCAGAGGGTGGCAGAGGGGACCTGTGGGAGTGGAGGTGGCAGATAACTATCTTGTGTTGGAATGTTTGTTTCATTCCAACTCCATTGTGGTGGTGTATACAGTCAAAGATGTTAGAATTGTGTCGATGTCCCAATATTTCTGGACCTGACTGTATGTCCAGAAAAAACATGGAAAATATTACAAAATGAATTACTCCCGTGGGCATATATATTAAAATGCCTTTTCCCACATTAAACCACACAAGCAATAAGAACAACAAAAAACAACTTTAAAATACTAATTTATTAGGATTGCTCACGTGAACATGACCTGTAGACCATATTATATGTGTGATCCAGGAGGTGTAGAGCTTTATTCCTCTGGAGCCGTCAACATTTAATCCCTTCAGCACCAAATTATTTTTGTTGAAAAAAATCATACGCAACACTGGCAATAACTGGCACTTTGTGAAGAACCCCTAAATTAAATAACCCTCCTTCTAATAAGCAAAGGCCAAAAAGTCCTTTTCCCCTCTTCTCTGATCTGATGTAGTGCGTACATTACCTGACCAGAGAAGAGCATTCGCTGATTGGTTAAATTGGCTACGCTTGTCCAAACTGTGTCAGCGAATGACACATGTTCCATTGTTCAAGCACCCTTATTGTCTGCTTGAAATATTTAACAAGGATATTCTAGTTAAAGAATTCGGAGTCTATTGGACTCATTCAATGCCTGGACCCTGGGGTAGAATGACCTCCATGGTGTTGTATGACTGCCAGATGGTATGTATAATCTATGATGTTGGTTTTATTTGATTTTTATTTATTTTAGGGGATTTAACATTAACAAAAGGAATAGATTTACCAGTGAACCGACCTAAAAAGGTCAGTTACTGATTATCTGGGACAGTGGCAAAAATTGCCTTTAATAACAAAGAGACACTCCCAAATACCAACTAGAAACAACATGAAAACACAAGCATTAGGAGGAGAAATGAGAAATATATAATAATTAATGGAACAGGTTACATAGCAAGGTAGTGGTGCAACCAATTTGTAGAGTAAATCGAGGTAACAAGTGGCCAAAACATAGGCTGAATGCCTAGCCACAAAACTAGGCTAAATGACTGGGAACAAAATCCAAATAATAAACCAAATACTAAGATATGAAAAAGGTATAGGCTCATCAAACGACCATCTAACACAATTGCTACTGTCCCTGAAATTTACCAGATTCTATTCTTACCCTCACTAATGCATTACGAGACCTACAGCATTAAAATCAAAAGATGTTAAACACTCAGCTCGACATATGTTTCGCCGGTAGCAACCGGCTTCATCTGGAGCGAAAATTAAAGAGCTTGTATGGGGTATTCACCTCCTCCCTTTAAAAGGCATTGAATCAAGTAAAATTGACCAATCAATAAAAACTGGTTCACTGGTAAATATATTCCTTTTGTTGTTGCTAGATTTACAGGTTCAGTCCTGTTTTTGGGAGTGTTGCCTCAAGTCATATACTCGAGATAAGTGATTGGCGACCAAGGTACGGTTCCTTGGTCTTTTCTTCTTTTTGGGATTTAACATTAGTCTTACCTTAACAAAATCTCAACAAAATAGGGCAGAATGCATAGAAATGAAGTGAAAAATAATTCTAGTAATTCTTTATGGAGTGATTTGAGTGCTGTGTAAGAAAGAGAATGATTTAATATAGAGAAGTTTTACCTGCAGAGAATGGTATAAATGCATCATTGCTCTGAAAATTTCCATCTTTGTCCAAGAAATTGGAGGGGCAGAAATCATTTGGGAATTTCCAGTAGTTAGGGTCATAGTGTGCAGATGCCAAGCAAAACACAACAACAGTTCCCTGGAAAAGAACAATACATGTAATATGTGTTCTAATTTCATTTTTTACTTGTTTCATCTTGTACAATAAAACTTGTTACTGTGGCAGGGTGGTAGACCACCGGTTTATCAGCAGGCGGATTTAGGACTCCCCTTTTCCCCTATAGGGTTAACCCACCGCCTGATACCTAATCAGGACTACCCTGCCCTTATATGGGATGTGGTTCCCTCTTGAGAGGGCAGTCTTGGTGCAGGCTGCAGACAGGAAGGAAGCGCAAACCTGGCCGCAGAAGGGAAGTATATTAGATTTTTTTTTTGTTTTCACTGATTTGGTAATCAGTTTACCCGCCCAATACTTCAGAGAGAGATTCTGAATGTTTATTTAGCCTCTGCATGAAAGGAGTAGGTGTTTGTTATATATTTGTTTATTTGATGTTTATACTATACCCTGCAATTTCATGCCTGCACAATAAAGAAAAGTGGAAGCACTGATCCCTGCGTCCAGTGCCTATATCACATTACAGTAAATAAAATGTGCTTTAATTCACTAAATCCTTTGTGTAGGATTCATAATACAAGGTCTAGGGCTTGTGCACCTGCTCCACAGCAAGCACCACCCCATGCTGTGAAGGGGCCACCAGGAAAATAAATGCAGAGTCCCATGGATTCTCACTTTACATTAAATACTGTGAAAGTTATTAAATACAGTGAGGTTTCTCGGGCTCCCTAACCCAATCGCCCTTTCTCCCTCCCTTACCTGATTGTAATTGTGGTCGGGGTACCCTCAAGATTCTGTTGTCCATCTAAACCTAGACACTTTGTGTTATCCTTTCAGAAACCATCGGAAGGCATTGTAAAACTAACTCTTTCAGCTTCATAATGTCCAAACAAATTTTGCACAATTATTATGTTTATACCTGAGCTACAGTTGTTCAGGGTCAGTTTGGCGAACCTGGTCTATTATGGGTATTTGAGGACCAGTGTTGGGAACCAACGGATGGGGGTTGGGGGAGTGTTCCATAATATTCCACAATAACACTTGCAATCTATTGAACATAGAAAAAGGACTCTTGCCACTGTTGGTGATGGGGGGGGGGGGTAACCCCAATTTAACAAGTGAAAAAGATAGTGGAGATAGCCAAAGAATAAAATAAAACTTGGATTTTAATCGGAGATGCAGTAAAAGAATGCTTTCAAAGCTGTATTGCGGTAGGCAGACAGACAGACAAAGTCACACAGTTTAGGCTGGGGTCAGACCGGCGCACGTTTAACGTGCGTTCTGGCGCACATAATTACGGCCGCACTAGCAGCAGATGACGGGCAATGATGGCCAATATACGATGTACGGTCGCACAAAAGTCCGGCCGTGCAACGCAAGTGGAATTTGAACGCATTTTTCTGAGAACGCTGAACCGCTAGTACTGACGTACTGAGTGCGCAGCTGCGGCATAGCGGCGTGTTTGCGTGATTAGGAGATGTCAGACACTGCTAATGTCCAGCCTACATAACGTCCAGACGCAAAAAGAGTTTTATTGACGATCCGTACAAAATCACGCCCGAAAATGCGCGTCGTCTGACCGTTTTTGCGCATTCCGTGAAAAAATACGTCAATGCGTTCGGACGCACTTTTTCACGTTCGCGGGGAAAAATGCTTTCGTCTGACCCTAGCCTTACCTAGGACAAACATAACGTATATATGTCTCAGCGGAGGCGAGAACATAAATAAAATAAGGGCCAATACAAAAAAGAGGCCATAAAGCAAGTTTGGGAGTATGCTAGATTGGAGATACTAGCACAATACTGGACCCTCCTTGGAAACTGATGTAGGGAATAAAAGGCAGTGTGGAAACATTGCAAATATCAAATATAATGCATGGAAACAGGCCTTCGAGGGTCTGTGGCTATAGGAAAATATGAGAAAACACACAGCCTTTATGAAGAGCCCTATCAGGAACAAACAATACAGGCTTGGAAAAATAAAATAAATAAATAAAAAAACACAAACAGCCTGACCTCAGTGCATTGAAACTGAGCTAGATGCCTAAATTGGGAGCGCTCCCAGTAGGTAAGGAATATTTCTATCAAGCCAGAAAAAAACGTTTCCGGAGCAAGGATTAAAGGGTCCCTAAAACTAAATGAACATCTCTATTGGCTCAACGCGTATCCCTGGTATAAACCAGTGTCATCAGGAGCAGAGAGCGCAGCCTAGTTGTTGCATAGGCTCCAGGCCAGGCTGTTTGTTTGTATTCTTATTTTTTTTTCCCCAAGCCTGTATTGTTTGTTCCTGATAGGGCTCTTCATAAAGGCTGTGTGTTTTCTCAGGCTTTCCTATACCCATAGACCCTTGAAGGCCTGTTTCCATTCATTATATTTGATACATGCAATGTTTCCACACTGCCTTGCCGGGGGAGCTTTCTGAACGGACGCGCTTCCGTGTGTGGCCGGCCCCATTGAAGCATCATAACGCTGCGACAGACGCCGGGAGGCACGTCCATACGGGTGCACATAATGCGCTCGTCTGACATGGCCCTTAAATGTACACCGGCAAACTTCGTGACATGAAACAGAATGAAGAAAATATGTTTATAGGGCTATTTTGGATTTAATTGAGATGGTCAATCCCCAGTCCTATGGTAGGCCCGTCATGCTTGTTCCTTTAAGTATGGCAAGTCTTGAATCCGTTTCACTCGCCTTTTCACTTAAAGGAGAATGACTGTTAATTGACAGCCCACCTTAGTCCTCCAAAGCAGAGCCGGATTTACATCTCCGGAGCCTGTAGGCACAGAAATCTGGACCCCTTCCCCCCAAAAAAGTGCCAAAGAGACTTCCATTTTTGTTTTGGGGAAACATTTTTTTTCTTACATTTTAACCCCTTCACTGCTGAGCCATTTCACCTCTGTGTGCTGAGCTCCTTTTTACTGGTTTTGCTCATCATGTTTAAAAGTGATTTGAAGTCATGTATTATTGTACAACCCAGACAAATTATACATAATTTTTCAATGGGGGTTCAATGGCTTTTCATATCATATATTAATTTTTATCATTTTTCATATTAATTTTATTTCCCATAGTTCCCTTTCTTTTCCTATGTCCGTCAAGAAAAATGGATTGTGTGGTGTCTACAGTATCTTCCGTCAGGCTGTCTGTCGTTCTGCACGCACGCAGAGTGAGCTCAGAATGCGCTCGTTTGACATTAGCCTAAGAGGACCCTTGTCACATATATTCTCTGCACATACATCTGCATCATTTACTCTCCATTCCATCAAGGATAGTCACCCTGACATTAATTGACTTACAGCAATAATTTCACAATTCCTTATTACAGTTCTAAGTGCTGGACTCGGGTGTTTCAGGAACAGATTATGTATATCTCTTCAGGAATTTTTCAACTAGACTGAGAAAAGACCTTAAAATAAATATTTTTTTGTATACCAGTAAGTTTGAAGGATTTAGGTTTGTTGATCTATGTAAATGGGTTTTTTAATATTGCAATTGTTCAAACAATGGTTCTTACCTTTTTAATTTTATAACCATTGAGTTTTACATCCTGTGCACATTGCCGAGGTAAGCCCATGGGAGCTACAGTGACATATCGTTGAATCTCATGTAACACGGCCAAGGTGTAGGGTACCTTCTTGCGATTTTCATAGTGAAGATTTGGTGATGTTTGAAAATATGCATCCAGTTCAGATTGAACTTTTTCTAATAGACGAGTAGATATATTGAAGAAAAGCTCAATGGTTAATAAAATGATTAGGTGTTGTCAAACAAAACCACCCATCATAGTGGAAACATGAGGAGTTTGGTGCAGGGGCAGACTGAACAGTAGGGCACTGCCGGAGGACCCTGGTCATGTAGGGGGCTCCATGAGGGCCCCCTAAGACTTGGCCAGGTCTACCCTTTCAGCAGGACCCCACGTCACTGCAGATAAAAATCATGTTGAACTAGTATCAGCAGCCAGCTTTAATGTTGGCTCCTTTTAAACAGTGAAGAAAAATCCAGAGAGCCAGTGCTGCACCCCTGTATTTCCAGACCTCTTGCATTCTGCCCTGTGCTTGTCATTGTCTGTATATTTGCCAGTGTCTCTCTCAATGTCTTTTCTTTGTATCTTTAGGCATATATCAGTGACTGTTCCTACCTGGTGTGTATCTGTTTCTATCAGTGACTCTCTGCTTTTTGCAGTGTCTTTGTCCATTTGTTTGTCTGGCTCTGTTTGCAAATGTCTATTGATCAGTGTACTAGTGTGATCATAATTTTTACCATTTTATTTGAGTTAGTGCCATTTTATTTATTGTATTGTGGGCAATTCATGCAAATCCCAGACACCCTTTGTTGTATCCTATACTTATTTATGCCCAACAATAAGTGGAGCCTCAGGTGTCCTCTTCCCATGCTTATGATTGCTAGAGTTGCTGCTGGTTGTATGTATTTTGTAATGATGGCCTCCACACATGACAACTGCTATCATTAAACCTGGAAATTGCTCATTGGCTTCTCAATTATGCTGTCGGGACCTTTCCAAACAACGGTGTTGCCAGAGTTGCAGGAAGTGAGTGATGGATGTCTGCAACATAGAGGCGGCTATATTCTCAAATTACAAATGGGTGGTGCTGGTATTTTGGTGTGACTTGCATGTGGGCAGGCACAATGGGGGGTGCCCATGAACTCCTATTGCCCAAGGGCCCATGGAGAGATCAGTCTGCCCCTGGTTTGTTTTTTTAATTGCCTACAGTGACTTGTACAACTGAAATCCCCAATCAAGGCTTAAACTGTGTATGTAGTATGTGGTCCTTTTAGTCAATCTTGGTGATGGCTCCTCTAACAGGGATTATTAATATGTTAGATATTTTATACACATTGACTCAATTTGACAGCGATTTGTCGGTCAAATGTATTGTTATAATGCAAATTATCAATGCTCAAACTATTTAACCCCAGATCAATCCGGCTTTCATCCAAATCACTCAACTACAACTGCCCTTCTAAACGTTTGCAATGATTTCCAAGCTGGCATGGAACAAGGAAACCTAACTGGAGCCATCTTCCTTGATTTTACCAAGGCCTTTGACACAGTAGACCATGGCATTCTATTACAAAAACTTAAAAACTCCAGTATTGGCGATCACTCACTAAAATGGTTTCATATGTATCCAACTGATCACAATATGTGTCCATTTCTGGCAGCTCCTCCCTCCCCCTCCCAATCACGTGCGATGTACCCCAGGGCTCGATAGTCGGCCCCCTGCTATTCACGATATTCATAAATGATCTGCCCAACGTCTGCAAAGCCTCAACTGTACACATGTACGCAGACGACACCGTAATCTATACCAGCAAACCAAATCTCTCACAGCTGGAGGCCGTGCTGCAAGAACAATTCACAGAGGTAGAAAAGTGGATCACAGATAAACATTTTCTAAATACTGACAAAACTGTTACGATGCTCTTTGGAACAGCACCTAAACTACACAAATTGCAAACACCCCATCTATGTGTCAGGACAAGATCAAATGGCACGCTGACCACAGTCACTTCTCTCAAATATCTAGGTATGTGGTTAGACCCAAATCTATCCTTTGGCCCCCACATCTAAAAACTCATCTAAACTTTACCCCAAACTAGGTGCCCTGTACAGAAACAAATCCTGTCTGAGCCCCATGGTAAGAAAGCAGATTGTACAACAATTGTTTATGCCAGCTATTGAATATGGAGATGTAGTGTATGCAGCTGCCCTGCAAACGCACCTTCATAAACTTACTACATTGTATAACACATTCTGCTGCTTCGTGCTACAATGTAACTACATGACCCACCATTGTGACATGTTAAAAGAGCTAAACTGGCCGTCGCTGGAATCCAGATGCACTCTTCACCTTTCCAACCTGGGGCTCTATTACATTCCTAACGCAAACGTTAACGCTCACATGCTTACAATCCAAACGCAAATGGGTTAAAAAACCCGTTTGCGTTTGGTACCTAGCACTCCTCTGTGCGAGGTTACTGCACATTGCGCTGCCCATGTTAAGTATAGGGAGCGCAAAGTGTTAATCAGCGCTGGTATTACATAGTCCCAGCGCTGATTAACGCCTGGCTCTGGTTAGCGAAAAGTTAACCTGAGCCAGGACTTGGTGTTGACGGATTCCGCTTCTGCAGAATCCATTAACACCAGGATTAATAAATAAAAAAAGCATCCTATACTCACCCTCTGTCCCGTAGCAAGGACCGCGGCTCCAACCGCCTCCTCCCAGCCAGCGGGAGCAGGGGAAGACTGGGGGAAAAAGTCCCCCTAGTCTCTCCCTGCGTATCTCTACGCCGACCGACCGGATCTCGCGAGGTGAGATCCGGTTGGTCACGTGGCCGGCCGGCAGGGAGGAACTCAATGGAGTCCTATGGACTCCAGCAAGTGGATGCTCGCGGTCGCGGCTGTGCTCAGCGCTGCCGCGCGCATCCCTAACTTTTACGCTCGAAAACAATGCAGGCAGCATTGTTTGCGCCTGCATTGTAATCCAGTTTTCCCCCTTGCGCCCGCGGTTTAACGCGAAGAGCGTAATAGGGCCCAAGGTGTTTGAGAGGTTTTCTGGGAAGCTACCACCCTACCTGAATAGACTGCTTCCCCTTGCAGTTCCCTCATCCTATAACCTCCGATCCAGGACCAGCACCTTACTTGCAATACCACAATACAAAAAGAAAGTGGCTCGATCCTCATTTTCCTACAGAGCACCGCAATTGTGGAATAACCTCCCAGACACCATCAAATCTTCCCCCAGTCTTAAGTCCCTCAAGAGCTCTCTATTAACATACCTCAATACGGAATGCACCTGTAAACATGTAACATAGTGACTTTATTTCCTACATATTTATTTCTGTGTTAATCTGTATATTTGTGTTGTTTTTTTTTACGATCTTCCATTTTATTACTTTGTATTTCTGTAACAACTGTAAAAATGTCAACGCTCTTGAACCCAGGACATACTTGAAAACGAGAGAAATCTCAATGTATCCTTCCTGGTAAAATACTGCTTGCAAATAAATAAATAATGATATTAACAGCATAAAATGATAATGTATATATTATGTCATTGTATAAGTCATTGTGTATTGTTCGCTGTCAAAAAAACACTATAGAGTGCAATATTGAGTTCCACCTATTGACTCTTTACTTGCCAAGTAAAAGTGTAAGGAAAATTATAATTGGTGTTTTGTATAATGAGTTGGCTCTTCACATGTTTTCTAAGACCGCTGGCAGGTGTATGTATACTTTGAAAGAGAAATCTAGGACATTAAGAATGTGATTTGCAGAAAAGCTAATCTAACCTGTTTGTATTGATAATTTTACGTAAAATGAAAAATATTCACATTACGTGATAAATGATTTGACTAAATCCTTGGCTACTCAACAGAATGTAAAGTCAGTTTATTTTTTGTTCCGTAGAAATACCAAGCCATTATTTTGTGGGAGGTGATTATAATGGCTGATCATGGCTGCTAGAGTTGTTTAATGGAGAATAGGTTTAATGCACAAGATTATTGCTCTGTGGGTATATAGGAATGAGAGATTATCTCCAAGATATCGTGGCCTGTTTTTCACATATATTTCAGACAGAAGGCTACCTGAGATTTGATGGAAATGATTATCCTTCGCATCTTTACAGTATTTAAGAATATTTGGCTCCATTTACATAATGGCTCAGTGCACAGAAAAAATAAACTGATTACAATGCTACGGACATTGTTTATTGTGATGTACATATTTACAGCATAAAGGATCATCCTCTGTGCACTTTGTAATCCATCCCTATAAAATTGGTTTACATTTCTGAAGGTTCTATAATCAGCTTTGTATTAAATAGTCCTCATAGTATTTCTTCTATATTTACCTTGAATATCTGGGTACGATACCATAAGCAGCAGAGCCCACCTAAGGGTAGAGGTAAGGGTCTCCGAACCAGCCAAAAATAAATCAAGCAAGACTTGACACAGGTTGATTTCAGTAAATACAGAGGCGGGATCGTCTTCATTCTACATTATACAAGACAAGCAGAATATCTTTAACAAATAGCACATTCCACACAGAAAAAAAATGACATTGGGCTGAATATTAGATCTAACTACATACAAGGAATTACCTTTTTTATTCAGAAAATATCTATGGGTAAAAAAAGCCCTAAAAGCACACGAGAGCATCATACTTGAAACAAGTAAGGAAGAGAAGCATATGAGAAATTTTGATCAAAAGAATATGGAGAAATTCCACAGAGATCTTCTTCCTAGCTTGATATAACATAAGTATCATTTAAAGCTTCTTGTAGTTATTGTAGCTTTCTACTTTAATAAATAGAATATCTTTAGGTTTCAAAAAGATGTGCTGGGATGTATTATTAATCAAAAAAATTTATCATGACGTTAAACTGCAGATTCTAAAAATCAGGAAAAATACTGTAAGTATAAATACTAATAAGTAATAAAATAATAATCTGCAATAATTCTTCATTAGAATCTTGCTAGTGGCAAAGGGGTCTGTCAGTTAAGAAGGGAGAAGCATGTCACTAAAATGATCACTTAACCCCTTCAATACCAAGTAATTTAAAAAAAAAAACTTTGTCGGAAACCAGTGGTTTCTTGTTAAATCATTTTTAATTGATTTTAAAGTAAGAAATATTTGAGCTTATACCCATTGTATTTCTTACTGTAAATAACCTATTTTTGGCCAGTAGATGGCGCCATCTACTGCCAAACTGAGTTAGAGGTTTGAGCGGCTGGTCTATTTTTTTCTATTTCTCTCTGCATCGGCTGTTGAAAGCCCGATATTTCAGAGCTTTCAGCAGCCAATTTTACAGTTTTAGCTCTTTGGGCATTACTTGGGGGCACCTTCTGCAGTCAAAAGCAAACGAAATTTGGTTGCGGAAAATGAATTTCATTTGCTTTTGCGCTGCAGATCAGCATACTGTGATTTGTCGATACCGGGGCACCAGATGGTGCCTTTGGAGCCCAAGATATCTTTATCTAAGAGGTTAATTATGAACAGTTGCCTTTGATAAGAAATGGCACCACAAAAAAGTGATGCATTTGCATAAAAAAAATTGTAAACGGAAAATTATCAAAATAATGTGTATTCTGAAAAATATGTCTATTCACATAGCAGTACTTTTTGCAAATGTAAAAGCACGTCACATGCATATCACATATTTTGTAAATGTATTCTGTATAAACTATTATCCAATAAGTGCCGGTATTGCAATTACCAGCTTGAATCTCCTGTATTGCAATGCGGAAAAGTAGGGGGGGGGAACGTTTCTCAAAACTAAAATTAAAAACACAAAAGGAGAAGCTGCACTGTAAAATACCGGTTATTTTCAATGGTATTTGCAAAGCTGGCGGACACCAACACTTACAGGGTTATTCAGAGAGCGGTGAAAAGCAGGAGAATGACTGGAGAATGGAAAATTCTAGGTCAAAATAGCCGATTCGGAAAGTGAGATAAATGGGAGAATTTTTTGAGTTTGGCTATTTTGACCTAGAATTTTCACTTCTCCAGTCATTCTCCTGCTTTTCGCCGCTCTCTGAATAACCCTAATAGTGGATAACCCCTTGTAGCGCTAGGATTCTTTCTCCAAAGAGAAAAGAAAAACAGGTGCATCATCGTACTGTTGTAACAATATTTAATTGGCAGCCTCCTCTTTAGTGGGTGTTGTCTTGATTTTACTCTTCCAAGAATTGGCTTTGGCTCCCTGCCCAGGAATTAATTAAAAGAATAATAAGTGCTCACCACAATTTTTGACATATTGCTTATGGAAATACCGATTCTGTGCATCCTGCTCTGTGTTCTTGAGGAGTTGTGATGTAATGAACATTTGGTGATGAAAAACAAGAAGCAGAGCATTTGCAGAGCACAAAACAGTTAAGGGGTTATACAGGGAGCACCAAATTCACTTCCGACATTTCCGAATGCATCCGAAGATCCACCGAATCTGTCCGAAAAAGCCGACCAGCTGCCAAACAGGGGTAAAAACAACACAAAAAACAACCGCAACGTTTAAAATTAGTTTTATAAAAACTACTGCATGAACATGCATGGGAATGACATATACAGGTATATTTGAAGAAAGGTGAAACTCAGGAGAATGACTGGAGAATGGAAAATTCTAGGTCACAATAGCCAAACCAGAAAAATTCTCCCATTTATCTCACTTTCCAAATCGGCTATTTGGTCTCTTGTAGATTGTTCGCTTTGCCTGCCAATTCTCCTGGTTTTCACCTTTCTCTGAATAACCCTGTTAAGGTCCTATGAATAATTTAAAAAAAAATTAAGATTTTTTTTGCCTAAGAATAGAGACTTTTTGCTGCAAATGAAAAGAATAAACGGTTGAATAAATATTTAATAAAAACTGGAATATTTTTTACATTGAAATCTATGGGATTTGTCTGCTTAAACATGTCGAATCAAACCTCCGTACATCAGGGCATTCATTGACATTTCACTGCTGTTCAGTGTTCTCTGAATAGATTAAAAGGGATACTCCAGGCAATATGACCACCTCAGCTTTTTAAGGTGGTCATATTGCCTGAAGTATCCCATTTTTTTCCCCAGCCTTCTACCTTTTCCCGATCGGCTGATATTGCTGAGAGAAGCGGTGGACTTTACTCCGCCCTCCCAGCTGTCAATCAGCCGATCGGGTTTCAAGGTCCCCGCGTTTTGGAACTCTCGGCAAAGCTGGGATGTCATCGCGCTAGAAGCGCGATGACGTCCCACCACTCCGGCAGAGTCGCGGGAACGCGCAGGAGAAGGAGCTGGAGCTGCAGCCGTCTCCTCCTCCTTCTCCTCCGCCTAAGTTTTTAGACGAGCAGGCGGGGTGAACTTCAGCTCACCTCGCCGCTCGTGAACGTGCGCTGCTCCGCGCATGCGCGGTTGAATGAGCTGATAGGCTGGTTTACGTAATAGGTGCGCATGCGCGCTTTGCACGTAAACCTTAAGCCAAGTTCCAACTTTAACACGACGGGAGCGGAAGAGGAGGGAGGTGAGTAAAAAAAAAAAAAACCGTCGTTGGAAAAGTGTAATTTTTAGGGTAAGTATAACATTAAAAAAAATATATATATGTACTGAATGACTAGTTAGGGCAATAGGTTTGATATAAAGTAAAAAAAAGGGTGGTGATTTTCTGCTTGGAGTGTTCCTTTAACCATTGCTTCTCTATGGGACTGCCGCTGAAGGTCCTCGTATTTCACTGGCAATTCACTAATATATTTGGCAAATCGTCAGCTTTTTGAAGAGCTGAATGGCCATGATACTGCACTGTAGGGGGAAATTCACAGTTCGGTGCAATTCGGTGGCCAATTCGGTGCTCTGTGAATAACACCTATTTTGCTTGTATTACAAATATGGCACTAAAATGGGGACGGTAACGGAGAAAGCCTGTGCGTGTTTTAGCACAGGGGCTTATTGAGCAGCTTGTACCTAACGCCGCTCTAACCTCCTGGATACTCGCTCTAACACGACGCCACAAATACAGTATAGTCAGGGCCGGTGCTAGACTATTTTGCGCCCTAGGCAAGACCAGCTACTTGCACCCCCCCCCCAAAAAAAAGAAAGCTCACATGGGTATATTTGCCCCAGCTCTTACATGGGTATATTTGCCTCCAGCTCACACATGGAGATATTGCCCCAGCTCACATATGGCATGGAGATATTGGCCCAGCTAACACATGGCATGGATATATTGCCCCAGCTAACACACGGATATCTGCCCCAGCTCACACATGGATATCTGCCCCAGCTCACACATGGGTATTTGCCCCCAGGCTCACACATGGGTATTTGCCCCCAGGCTCACACATGGGTATTTGCCCCCAGGCTCACACATGGGTATTTGCCCCCAGGCTCACACATGGGTATTTGCCCCAGGCTCACACATGGATATTTGCCCCAGGGTCACACATGGATATTTGCCCCCCTGCTCACTCATGGATATTTGCCCCCAGGCTCACACATGGATATTTGCCCCAGGCTCACACATGGATATTTGCCCCCAGGCTCACTCATAGATATTTGCCCCAGGCTCACTCATGGATATTTGTCCCCAGGCTCACACATGGATATTTGCCTCCAGGCTCACTCATGGATATTTGCCCCCAGGCTCACACATGGATATTTGCCTCCAGGCTCACACATGGATATCTGCCGCCAGGCTCACATATGGATATTTGGCCCAGGCTCACACATGGATATCTGCCGCTCCAGCGCCATCTCCGTCTTCCTCCGCCTCCTCGTAGCCAGCCCCAATGCGTGCTGGCGTCAAGGAGACGGAGGCATGGACTTGGTGCAGGAAGCTGGAAGCACCAAGTCCACGCCTCTGTCTCCTTGACGCCGGCGGCGACGCTGGCGGCAACGCCGGCACGTACTGGGGCTGGCTGCAGCACGCGGCCGCCCCAGGCTGCCCCGTGTCCAATTTTTTTTTTAATTGGTCGCGGCGGCTGTGCCCTAGGCGGGCACTGCGCTCTAGGCGCCTTCCTAGCTGGCCTAGCGGCAGCGCCGGCCCTGAATATAGTCCATAGGACTCCATGGAGGATTGTGCTGCTGGGCCACGAGCCCTGCGCGATCTCACTCAAGTGAGATTTTGCAGGGCCATGGAGGGAGACTGGGGACTATTTATCCCCAGTCCCACTCTGCTCCTGGTGGCCAGAAGTGGCAGATCGGGCCACCGTTCGCAACCACGGGATGAGAGGTAAGTATTTGATTTTTTGGGGGGTTTTCAGCTGGTGCTGACTGATTCTGCAGAAGAGGACTCAGCACCAGCTTCGAGCTGTGGTTAGCTTTTTAGTTACCACAGTGGTGCGGTAATTAGCATTAGGACTTTGTAATCCTAACACTAATGACTGATTTTGCTCCCCATGTTAGGTATAGGAAGCGCAAAGTACAGTTAGCGCTTCGGGGATCGCACTCCGTGAGCTAATGGATTTTTTTTAACCCGCTAGGGTTTTAATATGGAGGCATGTGGTAAATTCACTTAACCTAGCGTCAATGCTCACACATCTTTGTAATAGGGCCCATAATGAGCTAAATTCCAAGTTAGGTGTGTAGCGCTGTATTAATTTGGCTCTATGTATTGAACTGTTGCTACCACTAGAGTGAGACAGAGCCTAGAGACGTTATGGGCTATGCTGGACTAAAAAGACTTCATCTCCCAGAAACCTTTGCGAAGAGGACAGGAAGTGGGCGTGCTGGCGCCAGGAAGACCTCAGCAGCCTTGTGCGGGACATGGGCAGAGCGAGCAGAGCAGCTGAACGAGTGAGACGCATGCAGCAGATTGTCCGGGATCACAACCAGGCCGGAGCGGGGACCGAGGCGCATCCAGTGCTGGAGATCGGGGACGGAGCGTGAATCATCATCTACAACGTTCCGCTGAGCAGTTTGGAGGACAACCATGTTCCAGAAGGACCTTGCGTAAGGATGCCGCGTGATTGAATGGGAGTGCAGGCGGCAGACCAGTTCCAGTGCGGAGATTCGCATCGGAGGAGCGGATTCGTTGGCACCGGGTTCCAGTCGGCGGAGAGAGAGATCCTGTGGTCGAGTCATCGGTTCTGGACACTTTGTTCATCAGATGGGTGAGAGGTCTCAAGGCCTACGGTTCCGAAACGAAAGTGCGCACTTGGTTAAATGCTTCAATCTACAGGGCCCCAACGTTGACTAGTCGAAGATAATTTCGTTCATTCACTGGCCAGTTGAATCTAGTACCCGGGTACCCTAAGACACCAATTTATGAGCCTTTTTGAGTGGGACTTAACTTACGAACCGAAGGGACATTAACCGTTTCTTTTCCGCCACATGTTTTTCCCACGTTGCATATTTCGTCAGTTATTCCTGCTTAATTGATTACGCTTAAAGTATATGTGTATTCTATGCCACTTTATTGCTTCAGTAAAGTACAAAAAACTAGAAAATCCACAACAGTGTGCTGGTGTATAATAATTCTTAGAGCGGTGAGACTGTCCTGGGTTATTTCAGCGGCTCCTCCGGGGGTGAGCGCTACCGGTGTATACGTAACCTGAGCTCTGAAACACTTACCAACTCCATGTGGGATTCACTGAATGTCCACTTGCACCTACTTCAGAATGCATTCAGAACAAGTTGCATTGCAGCATGATTCAAGCGCCTCACGTCAAAACATTGTGGCCTAGATAGCTCATATCTCCACAGCCACATGATAGGGTCATGCAACATTGCTTCAAATTCCATAGCCATAACGTTATGAAACCCCATCCGGAATACCGGCACGTCGGGTTGATTACATAAGGAGGACCCCCGAGGCGTGTTCAGTTCCTCAGCTGCTGCAAGTGTGAAGTTAGCAACTTAGCACTGAACTGCAGTTCACTGTGCTGCACTTCAGCGCTCAGCACTGCTAACTTAGCAATGCAGCTGAGTGTGACATGGGAAAGATGGCCGCCTCCATGGAGCAAATAATCCAATAAAGAAATGTTCTGTTTGAAGTTTCGGTGGATCAAAACACCAAATATTCATTGGAACAGGTAAACATTAACAGGTAATAAAATGGACACCAGTGGATATTGCAGAAACAGCACCTTTTATAAAGCAATCTTCCGCCCTTTTGCTTCCATATTCACAGCCAAAGCGTTCAGTGAGACAGCTGCAGCAAACTGAACTGCTGCAATGTAGCAATTTAGCAGCTGCTGAGGACCTGAACAGGCCCCTGGAGACCACATTATTTTTTCTTAAACAATTAGGCACAGAAAACTGAATATTTGTACTTGCGCAACTGAGGCACACCTAACTATTAAGTGACACCTTTTGATTACTAAATGTGATTTGAGAACATAGGTACATGCAGGCCCGTACAAGCCATCAAGCTTTTCAGGCCAATTTCTGCCAAGCCGGGCCATAATACAAGTAGAAATTCTTTACCTGCTCAAACCCCACACTCCTCAACATAAATGTACATTAATAAATGTAGAAGGATACTGTGCTGCTGAGAGAAAAATTAAATAAAACTTAACTTTTATTCATGCATGAAGCAAAGACAACCAGGATGACAATATTAAAAAGGTCTTAGTAACCTTTGACAACAAGTTAGGTACCACAGTGAACACAAGGGACTGACTCAATGTGTCTGGCCTGAAAAAGAATATGGCCTACTACGGTCCATATATGCAAGCAGGTAACACTGCAGAAAGCTCCTTGGTACCCACACACTTCTAACCTATTTAAGCTAATAGAGCAGAGAAGTGGACTTTTGTGGGTCGCAATAATGGGAAAGAGACAGAAAGACTCCAAACCAGAGTATAATTACAACATAAAGTATATCTTGGTATAGATACCAAGCATATGCTCCAAACCAGCATATGCAGGGCTGCAGCAATTAGGATGACAGGCTACCAGAGAACAGCAAGAAATAATAAAAAATGATTAAAATTGCAAAAAGCTTCACTTCAATACTCTACGTGTTTCAGCATAGAAATTGGCGTCATCAGGAGTATACAGAGAGTGACATACAGACAAGCTGTGTACAGAGAAATGAGCCATTGCTTAAGTAGGTTAGAAGTGTGTGAGTACCCAGGAGCTTTCTGCAGTGTTACCTGCTTGCATATATGGACCCTAGTAGGCCATATTCCTTTTCAGGTCAGACATATTGAGTCAGCCCCTTGTGTTCACTGTGGCACCTAATTGGCTGTCGAAGGTTACTGAGACTTTTTAATATTGTAGTCCTGGTTGTATTTTGCTTTATGCATTAATAAAAGTTAACTTTTATTTCATTTTTCTCTCAGCAGCACAGTATCCCTCTACATTTATTCATGTTCCAGGGTTACTGTCTTATTTTCCACATTTGATACTGTCTGCAATGCTAATGACAAGGGGTTATCACCCGTGCTCTCTGATTTACTTAATTAGCACATACCATATATTTTCTACTTAAATGTCCAATAAGCATGAGGCTTGCTTCCTAGGACCCTTTCTTTCTCTTCTTGATAAAACCCCTCCGGCGCTATTCTGCCCCAGTCCGCCCCAGTACCTGTGCATAAACTACACAATATTCAAATGTGCTTTTTAATGTTATATGCAAAACAGCGAAAGGTTTGTTGATGACAAAAAATATCTGCTTTTTAAATTGGTCAAACTGTAGCCTGATATTAAAGTATGAGCATTTCTGCATACAGTGACTATTGTAATATTCACCCTTGGGCTCTCTAATTGGAAAATAATAATTTAGTGCTTAGCCTTTCAGCAAAATTGATATGTAAAACTAACCTTTGAGATGTTTTCCAGGTAAAAGTCAATGACGTCCGTGGGCTCAGAAGAAGGGTTCTGTTTATGACTTTCAATTTCTTGTCTCAAAATATGGTTTAGAATTTTTAGATTATGAATGACTTTCTGTTGAGGCCCAGGCATATTATGTACTAGCCAAGGAAAGGCATCATATAGCTGTAAGTAAATAATAAAAAAAAGAGATAAAATATATTTTTTCAGTTTTTATTCTTGTTATTCCTCTGAAAACACAAATTTAAACAGATATGATTTAACGTTTGTGCTTCACCAATAGATTATTTTCAACACCGTACCTTCACAAGATGCTCCCTTTATAATATGACTGTCAGATGTTCATACTTGGTGGTGTTACCCTGTCATGTGTAAGTGCTGCTCTGCGGATATCATCAAGGAGGAATAGCAGCTCTTTAGCAGTGAGGTATTAGTATCATAGGCTGGTGTCTTTCAAGGTTTGAATCATATAGTCCAGTTCTCAGAATTTCCACTCACCTACTCGCATTTGGCGAGTAGAAATTAAGTGAGGGCGAGTGGAAATGCACACGCAGGCAGCACAATAAATTATTTTGTGCTGTGTATTCCGGCAGTGCCACCTTGCAGTACCCCCTTCCCCAGGCTGCACAGTGGCAGGGATCAGTTGCCTAACCTGACCCGGCTCGTCTCTGTCACAGGCAGGGGGGTGGAGAGGAGCTTCCCTGCCTCCTCGCTCTGGGGGTCTGATGACTGGGTATACCTGTATCTGGGGGTCTGATGACTGGGTATACATGTATCTGGGGTCTGATGTCTGGGTATTAATGTTATTTTTGTAACTTTATTCTAAATAAAACCTTTAACAGTGTAATTTCATAAGATAAGGTGTGTTTAGAGGCAGCATTAAGGGCTGGGTAAGGGTCAGGTGGAGCAACTGGTGGCGAGTAACTCTTATGGTCTGGTTAGTAGCTTGGGACTTGAAATTTTGAGCCCTGATATAGTCCATACAAATGTCCTGTCATAACCCATTCACAACAAACCATTGATTGGAAAGGAAGAAGTGTGACCAGAAACAGAGGGGTGGAGCCCAAAAGACCGACACCATTCATATACAGTGGCAAGAAAAAGTATGTGAACCCTTTGGGATTACGTGGAATTTTGCATGAATTGGTCATAAAATGTGCTCTGATCTTCATCTAAGCCACTACAATTTGAAAAACACAGTCTGCTTAAAATAATACAAAACAAACATTATATGTTTTCATGTGTTTATTGAACATAACATGTAAACATTCACAGTGCAGGGTGGAAAAAGTATGTGAACCCCTATCCTAATGACTTCTCCAAGAGCTAATTGGAGCCAGTAGTGAGCCAAACTTGAGTCCAATCAGTGTGATATTATTGGATGTGTTGCTGAAAGCTGTCCTGCCCTTTAAAAACACACACCAGTTTTGGGTTTACTGGTTTCAAGAAGCACTGCCTGATGTGAACCATGCCTCGAAGAAAAGAGCTCTCAGAAGACCTACGATCAAGAATTGTTGACTTGCATGAAGCTGGAAAGGGTTACAAAAGTATCTCCAAAAGCCTTGATGTTCATGTGTCCATGGCAAGACAGACTGTCTACAAATGGAGAAAGTTCAGCACTGTTGCTACTCTCCCTAGGCGTGGTCGTCCTGTAAAGATGACTGCAAGATCACAGTGTAGAATGCTTAATGAGGTAAAGAAGAATCCTAGAGTGTCAGCTAAAGACTTACAGAAATCTCAGGCACATGCTAACATTTTTGTTGACGCATCTACAATAAGGAAAACATTAAACAAGAATAGAATACATGGGAGGACACCACGGAGGAAGCCATTGCTGTTCAAAATGAATATTGCAGCACGTTTGAAGTTTGCAAAAGAGCACCTGGATGTTCCACAGCACTACTGGCAAAATATTCAGTGGACAGATGAAACCAAAATTGAGTTGTTTGGAAAAAACACACAACACTATGTGTGGAGAAAAAAGGCACAGCACATCAACATCAAAACCTCATCCCCACTGTAAAACATGGCGGAGGGAGCATCATGGTTTGCTGCTGCTTTGCTGCCTCAGGGCCTGGACGGATTGTTGTCATTGATGGAAAAATGAATTCCAGAGTTTATCAAGACCTTTTTCAGGAAAACGTAACACCATCTGTCCGCCAACTGAAGCTCCGCAGAGGATGGGTGATGCAACAGGACAATGACCCAAAGCATACAAGTAATTCAACCAAAGACTGGTTTCAACAAAACAAAATACGTCTTCTGGAGTGGCCCAGACAGAGTCCTGACCTCAACCCGATTGAAATGCTGTGGCATGACCTTAAGAGAGCGATTCACACCAGACATCCAAAGAATATTGCTACACTGAAACAGTTTTGTGAAGAGCAGTGGTCCAAAATTACTCCAGATCGTTGTGCAGGTCTGATCTGCAACTACAGGAAACATTTGGTTGAGGTTATTGCTGCCAAAGGAGGGTCAACCAGTTATTAAGTCCACATACTTTTTCCACCCGGCACTGTGAATGTTTACATGTTCTGTTCAATAAAAACATGAAAACATATAATGTTTGTGTTGTATTATTGTAAGCAGACTGTGTTTTTCAAATTGTTATGACTTAGATGAAGATCAGAGCACATTTTATGACGAATTCATGCAAAACTCCACGTAATCCCAAAGGGTTCACATACTTTTTCTTGCCACTGTAGTAAGCATGATGCTGTCAACTGACAGAGTTGGACTAGGATGATTCAGGCCGGGTTTGAGCATGTTTGTGGGTGGAGCTTTGTACTTTCATGGCACCTGCCTACAGCCATTGCGGACCACCGGGTATTTGCTAGGTGTGCCAGATTATCAATCCAGGTCTGACGGGGACAAATAGTATACTTTGAGGATATAGGCTGTTTTTTTTTGTTGTTTTTTTTTGGTTGGTATTCTGAGGATTGGAGAGGGTTTAGTGACCCAGAAAGCATAAATCTCACCTAACAGTCAGCATACGTGCTAGGTCATGCCTTGTATACACTCCCTGGCTAACCTTACTTTGGAAAAAAAATAGTTTTGCCCACCTCTTCTTACCCCAAACTATCAAATAGAGAGAAACTGCCATGGCCATTATCTCTGGTTCATTTATTGTGGAATTATGTGTAAACTATACCTTGTGCTAGCAAAAAGGCCAGCAAAAGTATACATTTCATTTATTAAAATAGCCTGCTCCTCTAACACTACAGGCCACTGGTATGCCAACGAAATGTGACAGAAGAGCAGGAGAGCTGTTCAATGCACAGGTTTCTTTCTCCATGCAGTCTTCTGAATGGTTGCTGGACACAGTTTGGGGAGCATTGTGATGGCTATAGTATGGAGGGTTAATCGCTAAAAGTCTTGTGCAGATGTCCTCCATACTGCATTGCCTGCAAACCAGCGTGAAGGGGTCTCTTGTCACTGGATCTAGGTAAGTCTCAGTGAGGAATAACTTTAAGTTATATCACAATTCTTTTTATAATCGCAAGGAGTAGTTCCACTAAAAGTGAAGCTGTTGAATACAAGTCGGGCCACATTACAATCTTGACGCTAACGTTTGCGCCGACATAAGTCATTTTTAAGGCGTGGGGTAAAAACATTTGCGCCGACTTCCAAATTACATACTCAGCGCTACAACCGCGCGGAATCGTGTACCGCGTGTGAACCTGCGCGAACCTTGTACAAGCTTACTGTACTTCGCACGTCCTATACTTAACATTGTGAGCGCAAACGCAAATGTGCGCTTGGATAAGTACGGTATTACAACCTATACGCGGTAATTACCGCATGGACGTTATTCGGATAATCTTAGCGACTCCTAAAAGCTGGTGCTAATGGCAAATCTGAACAACCTGGCTAACCCCAAATATACAGGCCCATAAAAAGCAATGCACCAAAGCAAAGTTGCCTATTCAACTCATACCAAACCAATACAATGGATGATGTTGTGTGTGCAAGTATTATTGCTGCAGCATATGTGCTCATTTTGCGTCACAGATGCAGAACTTGTCTCCGATGGCAGCAGGAGATGGAGAGGGAGCGTGCTGTTCCACGGGCACCTCGTGTCCAAAGGACACGATTGACATTGGAACATCTGACTGATGCTGAGTGTTGACTCTGCTACAGGTTAACCCGGGCACAGATAAACAAACAGGCTCTACCTAAAGCTGCAGTCCCATCTGGAGTCCAGGTCAGAGACACGGATATCTGTCCCAGGGATGACGATGTTGCTGTGTTGCCTGAGGTTCCTTGCCACTGGCACCTTCCAGCAGCCTCTGCCTGACTCAGGTAGTGTCAGACAGTGCACCTTCTCCATAGTGCTCCATCGCTTCCTCCTAGCAATGAAGCGTAACTGGCACCACTATATAGGATTCCCTACCACCCATGAGGGATTCCAAAGAATAAAACAGGGCTTTTATGCACTTGGAGGCTTCCCCAATGTCCTGGAGGCTGTTGATTGCACCCACATAGCGATCCGTGCACCTTGGGTGGAACCTGCAGTTTATATCAGTAGAAAACATTTTCATTTTGGCTGAATTGTGGGGGGGGGGGGCGGAAAACAGTGCGCGTGCAAATATTTTTGCGCAAGGTGGTACTACGCGTGCATTCGGGCATGTCCTGTTAGCGTTATGCACACATACGCTATTGATCGGCGGATGTGTGGACGCGCGAAGATTGAAATTCCAACGGTGATTGCAACTGGTCATGCCTACCTCCTAGCTGATGAGGGTTCAACAAACCCGAAACAGCGCTGTCCTAGGAGTGGTTTTGACCAGTTGCATAAACCATATCTCTGCTACAAAGCCACAGTGTGGCATAGCATTGATTTTAGGGTTCTGTGTAATAACAGATCCAGGATGCATAAAAGTGAGACAGAGGTCATTTGCATATCCTACCCAGAGTTCCTTGCTGCATATGGGGAATGTGGCACAAGAGCTCTGAGATGCAATTCATTGAATTGCTGTGATGTGCAGGTGGCTTCTGCAATATTAAACACACTTATTATAGTGTGGAGGCTTTTTATCTCACTTTTAGTCCTTCACCACAACCCTTGTAGAAACTAATTTACCTTACGGTCCAAGCATCCACTGCAACTGGTCATGCCTACCTCCTAGCTGATGAGGGTTCAACAAACCCGAAACAGCGCTGTCCCAGGAGCGGTTTTGACCAGTTGCATAAGCTTTATCTCTGCTAGAAAGCCACAGTGTGGTATAGCATTGATTTTAGGGTTCTGTGTAATAAAAGATCCAGGATGCATAAAAGTGAGACAGAGGTCATTTGCATATCCTACCCAGAGTTCCTTGCTGCATATGGGGAATGTGGCACAAGAGCTCTGGGATGCAATTCATTGAATTGCTGTGATGTGCAGGTGGCTTCTGCAATATTAAACACACATATATATATGAGCTAATTACAATAAAGTTAGTCCGTGTGTCTATCATAAAAGTATAAGCAGAATTTAAGAAAAAAAATAATTCTATATATATATAATCTTGCTTTATTCAAAGCTAATAACAAAAGTGTGTGTACTTTAGTATTGCTGTAGACCTTTTGCAAACACACATACTCAGACTTCCCAAAACAGTCAGAGAGATTTATTTTGTGTCAGAAACTACCTCTAATACATAAATTGAAGCAGCATCATGGCAGGTGAGGACATGAAGTCTTAAATCTAAGAGGTCTGCCTTTAAAGCCTCAGGTTAATTTTGTATTAAGCCTTTATGAGAACAATGAATAATCTTTATACACCCTATCCGTTCAGCAATAAATATAATTAAAGGTGGTAAGTCTTCAAATTAATCTTATTTGAAATCATGGCTCAGTTGATCAATTCTTCACACATGCTCAAACTCTATAGCGCTCCTGCCCTTCTGCTTCCCGAGCATTACACCATGGCTTCTGACCGCAAACTTTTAGTGGTTTGTTTTATATCGCCTCTTATAATCAAAGTTGTTTCCTGAAAGATATCTTAGATATGTAAAACCTTGATTTGTCCATGGGGCTGTTCCTGCGCACACCTCACCACTTATCCATGTGAAAGTGCAAGAGAACATGTGTTAAGGAGCGGGTGCTTCTACTGGCAAGATCTATACCAAGCTACCACCTGCTAATATTTGGTTCTGGACTCTTTCCTCTCGCAATCTATTTGGACACAAGGTAACATCCATACCTGATATCAGAGCTTTATTTTTCTCAATACTTATATTGCTCAAATAATCAATACCCATATGTGCATTGTTTTTAGTTATGTTTCTCTTTTTTAATATATATATATATTAAAAAAGAGAAACATAACTATATATATATATATATATATATATATATATATATATTTACTTCATTTGGATATTACGTCTGCAAGCTATGTCTCTAGGTGATATTGTTATATCCAGTAATGGTTAATTGGAATTATGTTCCATAAATTAGAGTGTTTAGCGATAACCATCTTTATTTCCATATGATCTGAGCGCTTGACACAGTTCATGATTGATATATTATATCTTTCTATGATCCAATTTGTTTATTTATACTTGTGAGTATGAAGTATAAATAATAATGTACAGTTTTCCCAAGTACCATTTCCAAATTTTAATATATCAGTAAATGCTCTAAATATATGGAATTGTGTAAATTTTATCAGCATTTGTATTCAATTATTGTAAATACTATTAAAATATATATATATATATATTATACCTTTCCCTAGCCACAGGTGTTCCCTTTTAAAAGGTTCTATTTAACCTTGAATCACTGGGAGCCCCAGAAAGGAATCTGTCCTCAGTAGGTGAGTTAATCCCATAAATATGATCATTAGGTGACAAGAAAAGGCCTGCAACGATAGGATGGATCAATTTACGGCCATATTTTGAACTATATTCCCATCGTTTTTATTTTTTTAAAAACCTCTGTAATAATAATAATAATAAATTTTAATTTTGTACAAAAAAGAAATCAACAGTGCCATGTTGTCCATATATATATATATCAACAGTAGTCCAATATCAGAAAAGTAGATACAAAGTAGTGCAAGAAACACTGGTCGAGAAGGGAGCACATTTGTGGATATTAAAGCAAGACCTGGGATTTCCGTGCTGTGGGAGGGCAGCAACGCTCATGAAAGCACAAAATACCAAGGAATCACACCGGAGTTCAATACTAGAACACAACAACAAATAAGTAAAACTTTTTAAGTAACCTACGCTGCCTGCATAAGGATGCGACATGGTGTGGGGCAAAAGGAAATTCCCATAATTTTTTAGCAGAACTTAGGTTTAAAAATTTGCAAAAAACATTGTTAAAATCTTGAAACGGTTAAGAGTTGATATCTTCAAATGTATCAGGGTTATTCAAAGAGATCCAAAAGGTAACCGAACAGTGAAATTCAGCGTACGGCTACATTTCCTGGCCATTCGGCTATTCAGAAAGCAGGCAGTTCGCCAAATGTTGGCGAATTGCCTGCACATACGGTGCCTGTTTGAGGGCAGTAAAACCCCCATAGAGAAGCAATGCTTCGTCTATTCAGAGAACAAAAACCAGAAGGGAAAACTTGCCAAATTTCCCTGCTGTTCGGTGGTTTCATGCGATTCCCATAGGCTTCAATTTTTTAATCGTTTTTTCTTTTTTCTGTAACAGCCCTTTTTATTATCATTCATTGGATCTTATATGTAAATTTCAGACATTTTCGTTCCGTAGTTTCACTTTTCAAACATTCAAGCAAACTGTTTGTTTTTTTTCACTCTGTTCGTCTGCGGTGTCGGCTTTTTCCGGCAGCTGCTCTGCGCTGTGATCGGCGGCTGCTCGGGTTTCTCCGGCGTATTCTGCGGGGCTAATCCAGCTGTTTTGCAGGTTTTAGTGAGTGTTCGGCGGGTTGGCGGAAACCCGCAAAAACATCTGGATTAAGGCTAAGGTCAGACGAAAGCAGTTTTAACGTGCGTTTAGCCGCACAAAATCACGGCCGTGCTAGCAGCAAATGACGTCCAATGCCGGGGAACATACGACGAACGGCTGCACGAAAGTGCGGCCGCGCATCGCAAGTGGCAAACGAACGCATTTTTTCGAGAACGTCAAACCGCTACTACTGACGTACAGAGTGCACTGCGGCCGCATAGCGGCGTGTTTGCGTGATTGGGAGACGTCAGACGCTGCACACGTCCGGCCTACATAACGTCCAGACGCAAAAAGGGTTTTATTGATGATCCGTACAAAATCACGGACGAAAATGCGCATCGTATGACCGCTATCGCGTATTCCGTGAAAAAATACGTCCATTCGTTCGAACGCACTTTTTCAGGACAACGTGAAAAATGCGTTCGTCTGACCCTAGCCTAACTGCACCGAACACGCCGGAGAAACCCGAGCAGCCGCCGATCACAGCACAGAGCAGCCGCCGGAAAAAGCTGACACCGTAGACGAATGGAGTGAAAAAGAAAAAAAAAACGTTTGCTTGAATGTTTGAAAAGTAAAACGCTGTTTGCAAAGAAACTACAGAACGAAAATGTCTGAAATTTACATATGAGGTCCAGGGAATGATAATAAAAAGGGCTGTTACAGAAAAAAGAAAAAATGATTTAAAAGAAAACGGTAAAAAATGTTTGCAAAAAAAATCCCGAAAAATGCCTAAAAGATCCTAAAAAATCTATAAATAAAGAGACTTTATACTGCAGAATAATATAATCAACTTTTTTATTAAATATTGAATTAAAACGGGAATATTTTTAACATTGAAGCCTATGGGATTCTCCTGAATAAACCTGCCGCATGAAATCACCGAACACAGGGCAATTCGGCAACTTTTCAACGCTGGTTTTTGTTCTCTGAATAGACGAAGCATTCCTTCTCTATGGGGATTTCACTGAACTCGAACAGGCACCAAACAGGCACCGTATGTTCAGGCAATTCGCCAGGATTTAGCAAACTGCCTGCTCTCTGAATAGCCGAATGGCCAGGAAAGGTAACCGAACGCTGAATTTCAGTGTTTGGTTACCTTTCGGCCACAATTTGGATCTCTTTGAATAACCCTGATACTGTATGTGAAAATCTTATTTTCACTGACATTAATAGCATGTTAAAAACGCACAACCATCGCCATGTGCCCAAGGGTGTACCTGCTCCTGTATTTAAAATTTTAGCTCCCCATCTACACATTTTGCGGTTTTTCCGTTTTCATTCTTGGTAAAAAATAAAAAAAAATCACACACTGTTAATTTTCAGGTATTATTTACAGTCTATAAGTCAATTGTTACATGTGTGCGCTAAGTGTGCCTTTGCTCAGGATTCTCCTTATAACTATTATCCATAATCTATAATGTGTGCCATTTTTATATCCAGGGGTCAAGTCGAGCGTGACTGCTTGGTAATGCAGTTCTACCACAATTTTTTCCAGGTGGAACAGTATTCCCTTTTGACCTAGACTATGTAAAGCTTTTATTAGGTTTCAACATGTTTCCTTAAATCAACATAATTACATTATTAAAATTAATCCCTAAAACGCAGCCCAACGTTCTATTTAATTACTGGTATCAAAATTGTATGTGACATGATGAGTTAGGTGAGGCATGTCCTTGGTTAATTGGGGAGCAGAAATCTTGGAGGTCCCGCACATTTTTTTTATTTTGTCTACATGCCTGATTATCCATTCCATGGCTGCAATTATCACTCGTTTAAGAATCTTTAAGATTGTGCTTACAGTCAATAACTAAATGACATAAAGAACTAAAATAACAAAAATGCTAATCAAAATGATCTAGAGCAATCATATAGCTTACTTTTTTAATTAGAAGTCTACCTAATGTAATACATCCTCATTAAATAAATGCAATTAAGGGGGCATGGCCGCCTGTGGACAGGGAAAGACCTGTCATAGTGGAGCCCCGACTCGTCCGGCTCTCCTTGGGGCTCATAGCTGTCTCCGCTGATTTTACTTATCTCGGTTTCCTGGACAGCCAGGCCATCGGAGGTGTGTAGACCGGGGCCCGTTCTTTAAAAACCCCACAGGGGGAAGATAGGCGCATTGCACAGTACGCGGCGGTACTGGCCCCTATCTGTTTTTTGTCCACTCTGCAGTGACGTAACCTGCATCCATCTCCCACTACCAAATCTACCATTGGAGTATCCCTAGGCTGATTTGAAGTATAAGAACTGGGCACCATTCTTCCTCCCTGTAACATTACGGAACCTAAAGGATCCCTGGAAGGATCAAATTCATATGAATGTGTGAGGAATTGCCACCTTTTATGAACTCTATAATATTATACTAAGTAGATATTACACTAACCTTTGAACTTTTGGAACATAATTATGTATTTATGGGAGATTGCTCTATTGCCCAGTTTGGGTCACTCACGAATCACGAGAAATAATCACTATTATAAGCAAATTTATTCACAGAAACAGTATTTCGCTTTATACATATCTAAAGATCGTCACTACCCTAGGATTGTATCTAATATCACCTTCGTTACTTTTATACACAATTCACCCTCTGCACCTAAGAGAACCCCCTTTTTCCATGTTTATACTTTGTGCCTTATGGGTGTCTGGCACTATCCCTACAGGCTAGCAGAAGTCATACTGACCCAATTTCCTTAATCCACAACCCTCAGTGCACTATTAACACGAACACATCTAGCGCCAACGGATCTACATCGTCTTGCTCTGCTCATTTCTTACTGTATAATTAATGATTTTCAAAAAAAACACTGTTCCTGACAGTGTTTTTTTTTTTTTTAAATCACTTGGTAGTGATGGGATTAATTATCTCCTAAATTCTCATTCGTAACATTCTTGTACATATTTGTCAAAATTTAGTGTACTTGTTATAATTGCGTCTATTTTGTTAACGATTGTTAGAAACATGATACCTTAACCCCTTCACTGCTGAGGCATTTCACCGCTGTGTGCTGAGCTCATTTTTACCGGTTTTGCTCATCATGTTTAAACGCGATTTGAAGCCACATTTTAATAAATGACCCAGACATATTATATATCGTTCTTTCCGGCGCACTCTGCAGATTCATAATATATCATTTTTATTTGTATACGTCATGTCCTGTCTGTATATTATAACAAAAAATACAATAAAAATTGAATATTTAATCCTCTGCAGTGTGTAAAGTTTTTTTTCACATTTTAGCACATGAGCGTTTGCGGTTATCTTTTCTATGGGGTGCGCTTGTACAAAAATTTGAAATGGGGACTTGTTACATTTTGTGGGGGGAATTACGTGATTTTTAGCAAACGCACCCCATAGAAAAAAATTATTAGTGCAGCATCATTGTTCACATTATAATTGAAATGTGAACAATATTGCTGCATTAATAAAAACAACACACAAAAAAAAACATGTTTTTTTTTAAATTTATTTGTTATTTTTATTATAATTTTGTTTATTATTCGTTTTACTTTGTACCTAGTCATGTTGGGTATCATTCGAAAGGCCATGCTCAGGCCTTTCAAATGACACCCTCCATGACCCCCTAGCTGTTCTGGAGATATTGGGGTTCACAAGAACCCCCTATCTCTACCAGGGGGTTCCCCGGCTATCTGACGTCATCACGCTATGCATGATGACATCAGGCAGCGAGGGGAGACCCGGGGGTGGAGCCGCCATCCAAGATGGCGGCCCCCACCGGAGCTAGGCTGCACTTCAGCGCCGCAAGGCGCTGATGTGCAACCCGGCACTTGAGGGGTTAAAGCCAGGCACCGCTTAAAAGGGGAGACTCTCCCCTTTTAAGCGGTGCCTGGCTTTTGGCGCTGCTCCTTTCCGATCGGGAGGGAGAGGGATCCGAACGGATCCCCCCCTCCCTTCCAGGCTATCTCCCGGCATTGCCGGGGGGTCACCTGGAAATTACATCATCGTGCCAAGCGCGATGACGTCATTTACGCCGGGAGGAGCTTGACTTCAGCGTCTGAGGACGCTGAAGTCGGAACGCCGCGGGACCCCGGACAGAGAGGTGAGTATCTCCGCCGGGGGTCCCGCACAGCTGATGACGTGACGTGTGGGGCACGTCCTCAGCATGTAACGTGCATCGATGAGGACAGCCCCACACATCTTCAGCAGTGAAAGGGTTAATTAGGTTCTAAAACAAATCTTTTTTTAAAAAAATTGACAGTCCCAATAGATCATGAATATTTGTCTTAAAGGGACACTCTAAAATTCCCAACCCTTTTTTTTACATTAAAATATACCTAGTCACTCAATAACTAGGTAGGGATTTTTTTTTTTTTTTTTTACTGTAATACTTACCTTAAAATCCACTTGTTTCCAACGGCTTTTTTTTTAAAAAAATTATACTCACCTCTCTCCTCTTCCGCTCCCGTCCTTGTAAATCTTTCACTTGGCTAATGGTTTACGTGAGAAGCGCGCATGCGCTCCTCTCACGTAAGCCAGCCAATCAGCAGGCTTCCTCTTCTTCTTGGAATAGTGTTGCGCACAACACCAATCCCAGCCGCAGACTATGCTGGCGGCTCGCTCCCGCCAGCTACTGCGGCGAGTTGGAGACGTCATCGCGCTGAAAGCGCGATGACGTCTCCTACTCGGCAATAGTCGGCAGAAGCCGACAGAAGTCATCAGAATCCCGCTCTGCTGACTGACAGCTGGGAGGGCGGAGTAAAGTCCTCCGCGTCTCTCAGCTGTTTCAGCCGATCGACTGAGCGGAGGGAGGGGGGAAAGGCAAGGGCATACTCAGGGCATCATGACCACCTAAAAAAGCTTAGGTAGTCATGTTGCCTAGAGTATCCCTTTATTGTCTCATATATGTACACTTGTACAGCCTCAAATTTATTTCGTATGGGAGGCAGAATTTGGAGTTCACAGGGCAGCACAAAGCCTAAAAATGCCATACAGTTTATATATTCAGTGAAATGTAATCTGGCTGAGTTTCGACAATCAATGGAATCAACACGCTCGACACATTTGTAATTGAAACAATCCTAAACCAAGACATTAAGAAACCAAATATAAAAATTCTTACCTGTCCCAAAGGTGTTCCAAAAAAATGTGTAACCGAATCTGTAGCTACAACTAGATCTTGGAAAATGTCATCGTCTAAGGAGAAGATATGTCCAAAACTCAGGACTGAAACCACGTTACTCACAGCATTCATTAAACAGTTTTTAGGGTCATGGGCTGTTCCTGAAGGTTAAAATGAATCATTAACATAACATATGTTACAACATGAATTACAGCTTGCCACTATCTGTGTCATATAACTCCTTGTTTTTAACTATAAAAGAATTACCTGTGTATTTTTGTACAGCACACAATATAATAGACATAGGAACTTGATTAAGATTTCTGTCAAATAAGGGCATTTGCCATTTAATGGTCCGGTCTGTTTGATCTTTAAAGCTCCGTTTCATAATGTTCGATACTTTCACAACGATTTTTGGTGTTTTTCAACATATTGGCAAACATTTTTATGTTTTTGGCAAACAACATTGCAGCTATAAGCAACGCTGGCATGCTTCTGTAATATTCTCTGAGCCACACCAGTACAATTTGCATTATTCTTTGTATTGACCATCATGCATGTATCAACAAGGGAACCCCAAAAACAGACCATCAAACAAGTACCCTCAGACTTTTGCCCACTATATTTCTATTATGGTATTACTGGTCCACTAGCAAGCCTTTATGCTAAGAGCGTAAAAAGATGAGAAAAAAAAGTTGGGTTTTTTAGCATCTTCAACAGTTTAATTCTATTCTGTCCATAAGGAGAAGTTCTGTTTCATCAGTAGCTTTCAAAAGCCTGCTGACTACAGCTCCATGCTACGTATTGCCTTCATGAACCAGGTTACTCAGGGAGGGAGTTTCTGTGTGCAATGCTGAGGAGAAGGGGAATGTGATCAGGTTACAGGGGGGCAGAGGAAGAGAAACCTCTGCTTTCAAGCAGATAAGAAGCAGTAGCAACACTGAAAATGCATAAGGGTAAACATGGCATAATTTGGCAAGTCTTTTCAGTGAATAGAAGAGCATCATGAAGAAATGGGTAGCAGATAGAGATTGTAGAGTACTAAACACAAGACTATCCCTTTAAAGCAGCGCATCAGCAGCACACAATCTGGATTTACCCTGGATAATATGGGTGTAAGTATATATACAATTAAATCACACTGTTGTAAGTGAGATCAATTTTAGTGCCAAAGATAGCAGCGACTGAAAATTTCAGGCATGTCTACATAATTTAATTAAAACGTCTCGGGCAATTGGATTGTGGTAGCAGCCCACCTATTCACCTTTGAACTTTGGTCAATCATCTGTATAATGGTTAATCAACATATTTACCTTTCTTAGCAATAAATACATCCACCATTCGCCGAGCTTCTGCATGGATTTTCCACTGCAAACTTTCCTTTCCTAGACCTAAATTACGTAAAATCTGTGTTCCAAGACGCCTCTGCTGCTTCCAGTTATATCCATTGGCCACAAGAACACCTGGTATAGTATAAATAACTGGTCATTAAAGGGACATTTATAGTTTGACCTTTACCTTAATCAACCCAACATGCGAAAACAAGCATTTTCTTAATGCCAATGATTATGTACACCTTAGTGGCTCTGGTAAATTTACTAGAGATGTGGTTAAGCTTACACCGGACTCAGAATCATGCTAGTAATATCTCTACTATATTTCCCATTTAAAAAAAACGATCATATGAAGATCAGAGAGAAATACAATCTGTGTTGCAGCCAATTGATTATGAACAGTGGCGTAGCATGGGTTGTCAGCACCCAGGGCAAGGCAAGAATTGTGTGCCCCCCCAACCTGTGGACACGGTAACACACCCTGATTCCCTTCCACCAGTAGAGTATTGACCCCCCTTACCCCACAAGCAAATGTATTGTATATTAACAAAATACTGAGATAATAAAAAAGAAACACACATGCTCCCCCACGCTATGCCACTACGTCACCCTGTCCCAGTATACCCTAGCATAGTTCCACTCTCCCACTATACCCAGTCACTCTCTCCCAGTATCCCAGTCACTCTATCCCTCTCTCCAAGTACCCCAGTCACACTCTCTCTCCCAGTACCCTCAATCACTCTCCCAGTACCCCCAGTCACCCTCTCCCAGTAACCCCAGTCACCCTCTCTCAGTAACCCCAGTCACTCTTTCTCAAGTACCCCAGTCACTCTTTTCCAGTACCCAGTCACTCTTTCTCTCTACAAGACATCCCACTTTCTCCCAGTATCCCAGTCCTTCTCTCCCCAAATCTCCAGTCACTCTCTCCCAGTACCCCCAGTCACTCTCTCCCAGTATCCCCAGTCATTCTCTCCTGTACCTCCAGTACCCCCTTACCCCTCGCTGTGTTTTGGTCACGCTGCTCTGGTGTCACACAGTGTCACCTACCTGCGTGGAGTTGCTGGTGGCCTGGGAGGAGCTGTCCAAGGGGATTAGTGGGGACCGGATTTTAAATGTACTGCAGGGCAGGCGCCTCCCTGCCTCCTTCATGTTCAGCGGCTGCAGGGCTGCCAGCGGCGGGGGGCTGGCACAGGGCTTCAAGGGGGGCTGACAAATGTGGTATACGGTGTTCTGCCGAATAATGCTGCGCTGCTTCACGTGACTCATGTTAGCATTAAGGAGGAGTCAGGACAGGACCAGAATTTTGTGTTATAGTCCTCCCTTCCGGACACTGAGTGCCAAGTCACCACGGCGCTGCAAAACTGGCAGCTTCCCGTGCAAGGGCATCTAACAGACACCAGTGTCCGTGAGCGGACACCTTGCTGAGCCCTGCTGGAAAATATTAGTGGTTCAAACCTGTTCTGAAACTTTGCGCCCCTAAGAAAAGTGCGCCCGGGGCGACCGCCCCGAGGGTCTCCCACGCTACGCCACTGATTATGAATACCATAAGAAATAAGGTCCTACCTTGTCCATTGGCATAAACGTTGAAGAAAGGTCTTTCTGCTCTCATATCAATGGCTTCGGAATTAGCAGTCAATCCTTCTCGAATGGCTTCATATCCATGCACCACAACTATAGGAGTTTGTCCTACCCAGACAGTGATGGTATTGCCATACGTCTTTGCTAACTGAGCATAAACACAAGATGTGATGGATCTTGTAATTGGTTGTCAAAAACACAGTTCTTCTCACTAGGAGTACAGCACTACTGTCATTGTATGAAACATGGCCAATGGAGGAGGAATCCGGATCGGGGGGAATTAGGAAGCTCCATTTTACTTGAACCAGTAAAGATATTTTTTTAAATCTATAAGATCGATCTTTTATCACAAGTAGTTTTTGTTAGTTGCAGAGCTAGATAAGGGTTATAAAACTTGTATAAGGTTCTTGCAAATCCTCACAAGTCGTACAATGGAACAGAGAAACTGATTCATATTCAACAAAAACAGGTCCCTGACCAGTGGTCATTATTTGACGCATTGCATAATGCTAGTAAGAAAGTGTCCTTGAAGTGCATACAGAGTTTTATTAAATTATGCTGTAGAGGAAAGTACTGCTTTACCCAAAGTTCTGGAGCTGATTCCAATCTTTTCTTTCTTCCCTTGATCGTTTCTCTAGTTATATATTATATTGCATTTCCCTATCTTTCTTCTCCGTCTTTTAATTGTGTGGCACACTGCATCCTGAAACCTAGGGGGTTATTTAGAAAGAGACAGTGTTTGCTGATGTTTCAAATCCCGGCTAAAATGGTCATTGGTGCAACATTGACAAGCGCCAGCATTTCACAAAAGAAAAATCCAAACAACCACAGGAGAAGATTCGCTGTGAAGCTTCTCCTGTGGCTGGCTTTCTCTTGCGAAACAATGACGTATGTCGACATTAGAACAAAGGATATTTACACTTCCTGAATAACCCCCTTTGCCTTGCCAAGACAATGCTTTTCTCTTTCTAATTTGCACATGCCACTTACTTTCTCACTGTTTCTTCAAGAGAATGAATAAAAACTCTCAGTTCTGTTTTCTGATTCAAGTCCCTTCTCTTTGATCGTAAAAATATCCCCAGCAATCTGTTACCTTGCTCTGCCAAGCTCAACATAAATGACTTTTATTTTTTATTCTATATTGTTTAAAGTTATTTATTTTACTAAACTTTATTAAAAATGCCACAGAAGTTTATCCATAAATCTACAGATGATTAGACTTGTTGGGGCTTGGAAGGGAAGTGAAGAAGTTGACTGTTTGTTCACCACCTCCTTCAGTCCTTTCTTGGCATTTCTCCTTTTGAGGAGGGATCTGATGGGAGCAACGAGCAATAAATATCTGCTGTAGGATCTTGCCCTCTTGACTGGTTGACTTGAGAGGGGAGGAATCAGGAAGCTCTAAACGCTCTAGACAAGAGATTCCCAGGAGACTGGATTTGCTTCTCTTGCCTGCTTAGCCTGACACTGTTCTCATTAGCATTCATAACTGTAACACTAAGATACATTACCCACATAAAGATAATGTATAATGATGATAATGTTAGTTATCTACTTAAGTGGAAAAATTCAAAACTCAACATCACCAACTGACATTTGCAACATCATACTATTTATCTCCTTTTAGTTAACAATTCAGTAAACGATTAAGTGGAAAAAATGCACAGTAAATTATCTTGAACATTATATTTATTTTTATTTTTTTCTGTTAAAGTGAAGATAATTGTGTCAGCATCATACCTTCATGGTTGTTTTGTGGTGGAGCTGAAACTTCAGAGTCCACAAGTTTCCAAAAATAGGAAGGGGTGGGGGTCCAGGTGGCATTCGTGAGGCCACAATTCGTATTTTAATCAGATGATAGAAAAGTAGACCCACAAGCAGAACCAGTAGCAGTGTGTTGATCTCCATCATCGCCTCTGTTAGCTGTGGCATGGAGACATATGGAAGTTTAAAGAGAACTTAAGTCCAATTTATGTTTTTAATTTAATAAAGGGAGGGAAGGTAATTCATATTTAGAGATAAATAGGGGCGCATCCAGGGAGGGCAACGGGGCAATTGCCCCCTTCCGAGAAAATATTACCCGGCCGCCAACTGCTTTGCTCCCTTCGAGCGGCTGCCGGCATGCAGCTTGGCCGCTCGCCTGGGATCCACAAGTCGCAATCTCGCAAGTTCGCTGAGTTCACGTGAACTCCGGGATCTTGTGAGAACGCGGCTGCGCTTGTCAAGTGGTTCCCAGGCGAACGGCCAAGCTGCATGCCGGCGGTCACTCGTAGGGAGCAAAGCAGTCAGCGGCCGGTGGGTACTCGGAGTGTAGGGGCCTGGCAGAGGGGGTGAGAGCTGGGGGCAATATATCTATGTGAACTGTCTGGGGAAATATTTCCATGTGAACTGGGGGCAATACTGGGGGCAATATATCCATGTGAACTGGGGCAATACTGGGGGCAATATATCCATGTGAACTGGGGACAATACTGGGGGCAATATATCCATGTGAACTGGGGGCAATATATCCATGTGAGCTGGGGGCAATACTGGGGGCAATATATCCATGTGAGCTGGGGACAATACGGGGCAATATATCCATGTGAGCTGGGGGCAATATATTCCATTTGTGAGCTGGGGTCAATATATCCATGTGTGAACTGGGGGTAGCAATATATTACATGTGAGCTGGGGGTACCCTGGCCCCATGGTACAGAAAGGATTCGCAGGGCTGCGCAGATGGGGTGCCACGTGTGTCCTGCCAGCATGGAAAGGGTGCACTGGGCAGCCCACACCTGGGTTACCCTACACTGCATAGCTTCAAGGGGTATGTGCTGGGAGGGGGTACCCTGTGCCGCTTGTATGGAAAGGGTTTGCAGGGCTCATGAGCCACGTGAGGAATCAAGTCCTAAAAAAATAAGTGCAGGAACTCACCACTGTCTCTGCTCATGATTCCTGTTTATAAAAAAGATACAGGAAGTGGTAGTAGCTGCAGTGCTTCTTTACAAATGGGAATGCCATTTACATGGCAAAAACAGAAACCGGTATTTCCATGATATTTGTTTAAATTTTGTCTTTATAGAATGGTATTGCAGCTTTATTATATTAGCTAGATAATAGCAGCCAAGTTCTCCCTGCTAATACAGTGGGTAACCTGTATTCCCATTTATACCACTCGCCTTGATCCCTGAACTTAGATTAACATATGTTGTGTTAATGATCAGTAGAAACAGACAAAATTGCTATCGACATATATGAAAAAGTAAAGAAAGGACTATACTTGATCAACAATTGCTGCCAAAATGAGGTGTAGAATGTGCACAGACTTTGAAAAGCACAGTGAAACAGGATATGAATACCAATACAGAATACCTTTAAGCATGCTAAATATAGAAATACGTTAATAATACGTGTGACTTCACACATCACCCTGTGGTGTTTTTCGTGTGACAAACAACTGTAGATACTTAACCCTTTCGCTGCTGAGCCTTTTCACACCTCTGTGCTGAGCTCATTTTTACCGGTTTCGCTCATCATGTTTAAATGCGATTTGAAGTCACATTTTATTATACAACTTAGACATATTATATATCGGTCTTTCCGGGAGACTCGGCAGATTCATAATATATCATTATTATATGTATACGTTATGTCCTGTCTGTATATTATAACAAAATATGCAATAAAATTAGAATTTTCAATAATTTACAGCGTGTAAAGTGTTTTTTTTTCACATTTTAACATGCGAGCGTTTGCGGTTATATTTTCTATTGGTTGCGCTTGTTAAAAAAATTAGAAACGGGGAATCGTTACTTTTTTTGGGGAAAATTACGTGTTTTTAGCAAACGACCCCCATAGAAAAAATCATTAGTGTAGCATCATTGTTCACATTATAATTGAAAAGGGAACAATATTGCTGCACTAATAAAACATAAAATTAATTTTTTTAAAAATTTTTAATTTTTTTTTAAAATTTTTTTTTACAGGTTACATGGTCATGTTTGGTATCATTGGAAAGGCCACGCTCTGGAATTTGGAACAAAATTTGATAATTCGTATTCAGAAGTACTTCCGAATAACGAATCGATACGATACGAATTCGAAGCGAAATGGTATTACACGTTTTATCATCATAAAAGAAAAATTTGAATAACTGATATCAACTATTGAATTTGAAATGAACTATCAAATCGACATCAACTATCGAATTGATCCTAACTTACAATACAAGTAATAGTCAGCAAAGGACTTTATGAAACAAATTAATTTTGTTTCACTGTTTAATTTGACTCAAATACTAAATCTGTGACACAGCTTAAAATTTAACCCTAGCTTTTCTTTTAACCCCTTAACGCCGCGGGACGTACAGTTACGTCCTGCATTAGGCGGGCTTTAACGCCGCAGGACGTAACTGTACGTCCCCGGCGTCTGCAGCCCCCCGGTGGCAGATACTCACCTGCTCCGGCAGCTCCCGCGCTGCTCTGACTCCCACAGAGTCAGACCGGCACTTTTGGTGCCTCCCGGCGCATTGACGTCATCGCGCCGGACGCGATGACGTCAGTTTCAGGCGTCCCCTCCCAGCCGGAGCAGGGGAAGCGCCTGGAGGGGAGGGGGGATCCTTTGGATCCCTCTATCTCCCCATCGCCGGGGGCTATCAGCGAATGCCAGGCATCCCTGGAAAGGGCACAGCCTGGCCTTTCCAGGGATGTATGGCATTAATGATCATGGCCCCCTGATCATGGCCTTTCGAATGATATCAAACATGACCATATTACTTGTAAAATAAAAGTGAAAAAAAACTAAAAATAAAATAATAAAAAAATAATTAATTAAAAATAAAAACGTGCTTTTTTAATTTTTTTTAATGCAGCACTATTGTTCACATTTAAATTATAATGTGAACAATGATGCTTCACTAATGATTTTCTTTTTGGGGGGGTTTAGCTAAAATCACGTAATTTCTCCCCAAAAAAAAAAAAAAAAGTTCAATTTTTTTTTAACAAGTCTACCCCATAGAATATATCCGCAAAGTCTCGGGTAATAAAATGCAAAAAAAAAAAAACACTTTACACACTGTGGATGATTGAAGTTTTATTGAAAATTAACATTTGTTTTACAATTTTGTTATAGCATTTTCGCAGGGCATGACGTATACATATAATAATGATATATTATTAATCTGCCAAGTTTGCCGGAAAGAACGATATATAATTTGTCTGGGTGGTATAATAATATGTGACTTAAAACCGCGTTTAAAACCGTCAAAATGAGCTCAGCAAACTTCTACTTCGAAACAGCGCCGAACTTGTAAAATTACTCCAGTCCTTAAGGGGTTAACAGCAAAATTCGATTAATTGCGGTTTTATCTAGTGATCCAAAATTCGAATTGATATATGAAATTCGAATCGATTTGAAATCGAAACGAAACTAGTTGCGAAATTCCGACAATGAAAGGATTTAAGAACGTACCGAAACTAAACAAAACAAATTTTTCAGCCATGCACATCCATATCAAATATACACTGCCAAAAATGAAATGTTTGTTTGCATGTGTGTTAGTAATCTGGACTCCAGCGCAATCCTCAAGCTACAGATAAAACTTGTCATAATGATACAAAAAACATATAACATAAATCTCGTAACCAAGAAGAAAAAAAACAGCAACACATACATTCTTTTCCTATGTAGTTGATACTATTGAGTTCCTTCATTCAAAATTACCATTATTTTAACACTAGAAAATATAGCAAGTGGTTTTAGTAATTGTTTTTTAAATCACAAAAAGTCTTAAATCTATTTGAGTGCTAAGTTAGTAAGGTCCCTTATCCTGGTTCCTAATTATTAGACTTTACGTGTATAACTCTACTAAGACTGTCTTTCATGGTATTTCTCTTCTTGGAAATTCACTTTGACAAGTCTTGTAGTAAAGAACCTTTTCACTTAATTAAGAGATAATCAGCTGAATATTAATCTGTTCTCTATTCCTACTTGCGCAGAAAATGATCATCTGGCAAAGAAATCATGTTTTTTCAGACAAATCCTTTTTAAATTAAAGCAGGTACAGACAACACTATGCCCTACCCATGAGGAGGAAAAAAACAGCAGTTTTGTAATAAAAATTTTTTTTTTACAGAAACAGAACGTATTGTATAAGAAATAACACATACTGTAAGTAATTAAGTTCTAACCTTGCAGGATGCCAGGCAAATCAATATTTGAAGACTTGTTCTTCCGACACTGAAGCTGTGATTTATCTTCCGGATCCTGAATGCCACTAGTAATATTAACTTCGTTGAAACTAGTGTCACCAGAATGTTTGCATATGCAGAGATGGGAAGGTGCTAATTTGTAAAGGTTTACATGCCTTGTGCATATATAAAAACATATTGTGTAACCATGCATACTACTACAATCTTAACAACCCCAAAGTGACAGAGCGCAAGGAAAAATACTAAGTGGTGTATATAGCACCTGTGTTGTTGTACAGTATACACTATGGAGGGTGGGATTAAAACAGCCCTAGGGATGAAGCTGAACACTATGGGCCCTATTCAAGTCTTGCATTTAAGCTAATGGCTGGAGTAGCTACTCAAAGGACCGACGTTAATTTGGCGGCACAAATTACTATTCCAACCGAGGTGCAAGCTATGCTTGTGGCTCAGATGTTGCAGCTGCTTATTGCAAATTAACAGCTCCTGTACTTATTGTATTGGAGCCGTTAAGTTAGAGTTAGCTGATGGAGTACGCTGTTATTCAGTGAAGAATAATGGCTCTTAAATCCTGGTGTTAAGCAATTTTACTTTTACCGAATCCCTTAATACTTTTTTTTTTCTTTTGTGTGTTTAAATTAATCACTTAAGGCTTGTCGTCCCCTGGCACAATAGTTGGCGACCGACTTGGTCACCCGACTATGGACAACGCCATCGGCCAATCAGGGTCGTCCACTGGAAGCGTCTGTGGACGACCCAGGTCGGCTGATGGACAGGCTGGCCAAGGAATCCCCCATCCCCCCATGGGTAAAAAAAACACGCTGCGGGGAGAAAAAAAACTGTCTCCGTTTCAGGTCCAAAGACAGCCCCCATCCAGCGCAGCCGAAGCAGGGGAAAAAAAATCATAAGGCTGCAGGAGGGGGATTAACCTGAATTTCAGCAATGCTGAACGCAGCCCGCTCGCAGAGGAAAAAAAGATGCGAGAGGAAAAAAAAGCCTTTAGGTTTTTTAAAAAAAAAAACGGAACCCAGAATTTCGCCTAAAAAAAATCCACAAAAATACCTAAAAATTCGATAAATAAAAAGCCGTTTTGCTGCTGAATAAAAAAATAAACAGTTGAATAAAATTAGGGATAAAAACAAAAGTATTTCTTACATTTAATCCTATGGGCTTGGATTACCCTGAAGCACGGCGGTTTTACTATACAATGTATCTTATCACGTTTCTGCGAAGGACAGCGGTTTTACTATACAATGCATCTTTTCATGTTTCCCTGCCACGGCACGGTGGTTTAACCATAGAATGCATCTTGAATTACCTACATGTTGTAGAATCTGTCGGACTTCTTCAGACGTTATTGGGTGATCACACCATTTATTTATTTGAAAAGGATTTTACCAGGAAGGATACATTGAGATTTCTCTCGTTTTCAAGTATGTCCTAGGTTCGAGAACATTGAGTGGTTACAGTTGTTACAGAAATACAAAGTAATAAAATACAAACTATTAAAAACAAAACACAAATATACAGATTAACATATCATGGGAAGGGCTAGAACCTTGGGTTAATTAGGGTGATTTGCAAAGTGGAAGCAGCTGGAAAGTAAGCTACAAATTTCTGACCAGCACTGGGTGGGACAGCAGAGTCCAGGAGCACGCGCGGCGGCAGAGGGTGATGTGAGTGTGTGTGGCCGGGCCATTGCACAAATCTGGTGCCAGTGAATGGCCAGCCTAATTCAGATCCCACTGTGCAGTGGGTGATAAAATGCACCACTTCCTCTCTCTGTACACAACGCTACACTGGAACAATTTGTTCCTAATCCACAGACCCTTCTGAATGCCTGCCCTGCTTGCACAAACTCCTTTTAAGCTGGTTCAGAGATGTGCATGACTCCATAGAGTCCATTTTTGACCTGTGACTCACAAATACTCTTACTTGCGCTGCTGATACATTGGCTTTATTAGAATAGAGTTGTAGATTGTAAGCTCTCAAGCAGGGTCCTCCCTCTTTCTGTTCCATGTGTGTAACGTGTATGTATATTTGTTATGCTGTCTCTCCCATTGTACAAAGCTAAGGAATTTGTTGGCGCTTTATAAATACTTGTAACTGTATTTGTATTGCCACAAATGGAAAAATGCTCATGCAGGGTTTTTCCATTTGCAGCTCGCCATTAATGGCTCAGTTGGAAAACAGTCGATATTTAAACTTGAATGTGAGCTTGGTAGCAGCCAGGTCCACTTTTCTTGTGATATCCCATATTGCATTGCATTGGTATTGCATCAGTTTTAAAGATTACTATGATATCTTGTCCCTTGATGAGGTATCACAGCGTGTACTTAAACTCTTCCAGGACGGGTTAACACCATACTTCTGTAAGATGGCCACAAGCACTGCTGTGTGATTGCCCCCCAGAGGTGATGTTGGTAATGTGTGTTATCAGTCAGTACCCCAGCCTACAATCAGCTGTATTGAGCGCAGTGGTGTATTTTGGCCTAGGCCAACTAGGCCTAGGCCTAGGGCGGCACTTTCCAGGGGGCGGCGGCCGGCACCGGGTGGCCCCACCCCTAAAAAAATAAATTTTTTTTTTACTTTTGCAAAGTATTTTACCAGGAAGGATACATTGAGTTTTCACTAATTTTCAAGTATGTCCTGGGTAGGCAAGGCCTAGGCTTTCACTTTCCAGGGGCAGCAAAAAACCTCACCACTAAATGGGTTACTCACAGACCACCGAAATGACGCCAACATTTTGGTGTTCTGCAGTTCCCTGCACTTCGGGGAATAACATTTCTCCACCCTGCAGTGAATTCACCATTCACCGCAGGGTCCCCAAAGTGCATGGAGTCGGCTGCTGAATGCTGCCACCGCAAACCCGTGGCCTGCTGTTTTCAAAAGAACTACTGAACGAAAATGTCTGGAATTTACATATAAGATCCTATGATTGATAATAAAAAGTTCTGTTACAGAAAAAAGAAAAACTGCTATTAAAAAAAAGGGGGGGGGGAAATTTTGCCCAAAAAAACCTGAAAAATTACTAAAAGGTACTAGAAAAAAATCAATAAAGACTTTTTACTGCAGATTAAAATAATAAATGGTTTATTAGATATTGCATAAAAACGAGAATATTTTTAACATTGAAACCTATGGGGTTCGCCTGAATAAACCTGCTGATTGAAACCACCGAACATCAGGGAATTTCACTGCCATTTCTCTGCTGTTTGGTGTTCTCTGAATAGATTAACCATTACTTCTCTATGGGGATTTGCACTGCCTTCAAACAGCACCATACTTGCTGGCAGTTCGCCAAACTTGTGTGTGAGCATATCACAGAGCAGTGGTATACTTAGGGGAGTGGCGGAGGGCGGGCCGCCCCAGGTACCAGTGATTATTGGGGTGTCATTAGGGGGTACTAGGAGGTGCCACTGTCACTGTGTGTCAGCTTTGAGCTGTGTTCTCAAACAATGCGCAGCGGAGCAGGGCCTTTGCATACGGATTTGTGTGCAGAGAGAGAAGATGACAGTAAACGGCAGGTAAGGGGGGTATCAGCAGAATATGAAGCCCTGTCTGCTTACTGCTGTTTAAAGTGGACCTTTCCTTAACCAGCACTGCAGTGATAGAAATTTGTCATTGAGCTGCCTGGCTCCTGGTGAGGCTGCGTTCGTGCAGGTCACGCGGTCTGGCCAGTCAGGTGGTACTGAGTCTCAGTACCACCTGACTGGCTGAACCACGTGACACGCACACACGCAGCTGCCCGCCCTTTCATTAACATGGACTCTCACTCTATGCTGGACTGAACACCCACCGGGAAGGGAATCAAAGCCACGGTGCACCCTCTGGCAGTGGCACCCCACTGCTGACAAGATGGCTCCACGCACAGGCACAGCTGCGATCCTCACGTGGCCTGGAGGGACCTCCTGCTGAGTTCGTACACAGTCCCTGCTGACTCTGCACACAGCCCTACCGCGGACGGAGGCCGGTAAATATAGAATAAATAATTGCTGTGTACTCATATACACTCGGTTTGCTGGGAGTTTTATTGCAGTGGATTCTGATGCACTCATACACACCGCACATTGCATTCCTGGGAGTTTTATTGCTGTGGATTCTGATACGCTGACACACACACCGCACATTGCATTGCTGGGAGTTTTATTGCTGTGGATTCTGTGATACACACTGCATATTACTGTGAGTTTTATTGCTCTGGGATACGCTCATACACACTGCACATTTCTGTGGGTTTATTGCTGTGCAGCACTGATATGCTCATACACAGTGCCCATTTCTGTGGGTTTTATTGCTGTGCAGCTCTGTGATATGCTCATATGCAGTGCACGTTTCTGTGGGTTTTATTGTTCAACCAATTAGAGCGGCTGTGATCCAGTTTACTTGACATGTGTGGCTGTTCTTTGTAAAAATGCTTGAAATTAAACATTTCATAATTTTATTTATCTCAATAGATACAGTACATTTGAAATGGTATACAAAATATACAAGTAGGCACTTGGTATCCACTTTTAATATAATATATAGAGAGGAAAAGGCGGAGCTCTTAGAGGAAAAGGTGAAGCTTAAAGAGGAAGGGTGGGGATTAACCAGGAAGAGGTGTGCCCTTGACAGGAAGGGGTGCCTCAAATTTAAATTGGGGGTGCACGAGTTTAGTCAGGCCTAGGGCAGCACAAAACCTAAATACACCACTGATTGAGCGAGAGGTGTTTGATGGACTTTAAACAAAGAGTGATGCAAAGTTTTCTTTGTCCTTGTACAAACTAAAGACAAAATGACTTTATAGTTTTAAAGTGGTCAGGATGTATGCAGTGCCCCACCAGCTCTCCCAATTTGGAGATATCGCTGGGTGTAGTAAAAGAGTTTCCCTCCACCCCACCCAGCATCACAAGGAGCTGGAATTTTTGAATTTCCCCAGATGGCGATGCTGGTCACCAGCGACGTGGGCACGCAGAGTGTATGCAGACGTCACCCACTCTGAGCTGCCTGTGTTAGCAAGTGGTCTCAAAGGCAACGATGGATCAGTTCTGTGCATGTGTGCACAACTTCGGTCCATTGCTCTAAGAAGGCACTACGGAACTTGTGTACGTGAAGTGCGCAAGTCCCGTGGCACTGTCTAATTTCAAATTCCTACATTATAGAAGTTATGTATAAGAGCAAATTTTGCAGAAAAGCTACAAGGATTTTCCGGGTTCAGGAGTCCCTGAGCTGAAAGAGGAGGAAAGCAGCATGGGAAAACAGGTGAGTAAAATCAGCCAAAATAGTAAAATATAAAAAAATTAAAAATAATTGGGCAGAAGCTGTTAGCATCCTCTGTCCAATTTAAGGGCAAAAAAGAAATACTCTATTTTCAGTAGTCAAGAGAAGAAACAAAAACACGTATTTTACCATTTTCAAAAATCCAGTGGGGGGGGGCAAAAAGGGGTTGACTACTTTTATCAGTATACCTATATTTCAAAAACCAAAGATGCTAGAGGCGTAACAATTGGTATTTACAATCTTTTTGAAATATTAAAAAAAACGTGTGTTACCATTTTCCAAAAATCCAAGTAGGGGGTGAAATAGGGGGTGAATATTTTAAACAGGATACCTATATCTCAAAAATAGAAGATGTTACAGATGTGAAAATTGGTATTTAGAAAACATGTATTTTGACATTTTCCAAAAATTCAGTTAATACACTGGATGAGTGGATCAGAGGGATGCTGTTATTTCACACAGAATGGAGTCTCTTTGTAGCTCCTCTCACAGCCAGGCCTCACACACACCCTCACTGCTCCAACGCGTCTGCTTCCCTCTCACAGACAAGGCTCACACACTCCCTCACTGCTCCATGTCTGCTTACCTCTCACAGTCAGGCCACACACTCCCTCACTGCTCCAGCATGTCTGCTTCCTTTTCACAGCCAGGCCTAACACTCAATGCTGCAGCGTTGGAGTACCTGTGACATTATTGCAGAACCTCAACCCATCTAAGCTCTGTAATGGCACCAGATTGCAAGTAAAACCACTCCACAGAAATGTGACGGAGGCTATGGTGCTAACCGGATCTGGTCGGGGGAGTCGGTGTTCATACTACGAATACCTCTTATACCTTCAGAATATCCGTTTCAATTCAAAACGCTTCAGTTCACCCTAAAGGTTTGTTTTGCAATCACCATCAACAAGTCTCTGTGGCAGACTTTGAAGGTAGTGGGGATTGATCTAAAATAAGTCTGCTTCTCACATGGGCAGTTTTACGTTGCCTGTTCCAGAGTGAGCTCACCTAACTCTCTGGTGATCCGAGCACCTGAAAGAAGAACCACTAATGTAGTTTGTAAAGAAGTACTCAAATAGCTTTATTTTCTATGTTCCAGATGCGAATAAAGAAAATAAAATAAATATTTTTTTTTGTCTGTCTGATTGTCTTTTGTATTTACAACATAAAAAAAATCATGGACGCATATGAATGAGACAACATTGTTTTGTAGCCAATACGCCTTGATTTACGTCTGCAATAAACATTACTTTTTACTTTAAGACATCAATCTGTAAATTATATTTTGTACAGTTTGAACAAAAAAACCTCATGTTTCTTTTAAAAACCATTTTAACAAATCCCAAAATCCACGCGAGCAAAGCCACGGGCAAAAGCTAGTCTATATAGCTTTTATATATACATATATATATATGTACGTGAAAGTCCTGACTGGTTGACTCATCAACACGCAACTGAAACCGTTTAACCTAGGAACGCGAAATTTTGAAGGTACAATGTTTTATGACGTAGGCACCCACTAAGGAAGGATTTTTGGAAACTCCGCCCCTAAGGGGGTTGAATATTTTAAACACGTTACAGGCGTGAAAATTGGTATTTAGATTCGTCTTGAAAAATAGAAAACACGTATTTTACCGTTTTTCAAAAATCCAAGTGGGGTGAAAAAAGGGGGTTGAATATTTTAAACAGGATACCTATATCTCAAAAACAGATGATGTTACAGGCCTGAAAAGTGGTATTTAGATTCGTCTTGAAAAATAAAAAAAAAACTATTTTACTATTTTCCAAAAACCCAGGGGGGGGACAAAAAGGGGGGTTGAATACTTTTATCAGTATACCTATATTTCAAAAAGCAAAGATGTTAGAGGTGTGAAATTTGGTATTTACAATCTTCGTGAAAAAACCCAAACATGTGTTTTACCATTTTCTGAAAATTCAGTTAAGGGGTGGGGGAGAGAAAGGTGTGTGGATACTTTTATCAGTATTGTGAAATAAATGGTAAGCGCCACACAACACGCTGTATCCACCCAAACTCCAATGCTATACCAGCAGGTAGTGGTTTCCCCCACACCATAAAATATAGACAAAAATGTTACGTATCTGGTGAGCGCAAAATAAATGCTTTGGGTCCGGATGTCTCATGCAGACCCGCAACACATCATATGATTATATAAAAGAAGCAAATACAGAAGATTATAGTGCAGACTGCAAGATATATATTTTGAGGCAATAAAGTATATAATTATTCCACTCACAAATATAGAGCCCTAGCACTGGCTCTGAGTGGGATTTTGCCTCTGGGTAATTCGTCTTCCTCCTTGTTTGCAGGTGACCCCCACCTTTGATATGGAAATTTTCTTCAAACACCGTACATTTGTGGAAGCGTAGGAGGATAGACAAAGAAATATATGCTTTCCTAGTGTAAATCTTTCTTATTAAAGGCACAATTTTTCTGCTGATTCAAAACTTACATTTCGTGGAGCTTCCAAAGCTCATATAGGAACGCCCATGGATTTTTATGTGGCAAAAGATGCCATAGGACATACTTGAAAACGAGAGAAATCTCAATGTATCCTTCCTGGTAAAATCCTTTGCAAATAAATAAATAAATAATGTTCTTATTTCCAAATGGCATATAAACAAAAAGGAATTCTCAATTAGGGACACATATATAAACAGTGTAAGTCACTCCCCCATGCCATCTGTGGGATAGAATACACTCCCAACACTAACGTTTTGTATTTTTTATTATTTCTATCACAGCCAAAAAGACTATAACCAACTAGTGACCTAAATTTAGTTCTGTGATATTGTCTAATGGTAAAGCCTTTAGGCTTTAACAGGTACCGAATAAAAAATGCTTCAAATGTTTCTCAGGATATGATTTTGTATTACTTCATTACCAATTACTCATATGAGCAATACTTTATATTAAATTATTTGTTGATATAGTGCAAAGTAGTGTAAATTAATATATGGATGAGACTGATATACTAAAGTCCCATATCTCTAGTGTGAATCTGACTTATTTTATATTAGATTATTTCTAAATTAAAGTGCAATTAGTGCATAGATATATATGTGGCACTGATACACTAAAGTCCCACATATACAGTGTGGCTCTAAACTCAATTAATCAATGTGATAATGTGTAGTTATATCACACCTTTGGTGATGGAAACTATCTATGTGAATAGATTTTTTTTTAAAACATTAGTGGAAAAATCGTTATTTCCTTATTTGTTTCCCCAATTTGTCTTTGGTTTCTCGTAACTATAATTCACAAATGGCATGACTGAGAAGGCTTTATAGAAAATGAGGGATTTCAAAATCATTGTTTAGGCCACCCGGTGACATAGTGCCCAATTCAAAAATTAACCTCATCTCCTCCTGCCCTAATCTTTTTATTATATCTTCTTTTGTGTCTCTTTTGAATATTTGTTTTATAGCCATAAATTTTAAACCCTAAAGGAGAACCATTATGTTTTAGTTTGAAATGTGAGGTCACTGAATGTTCCTCATATTGGTTCCTCACATTTCTTATATGTTCTGACATTCTTACATTGAGAGCCCTCTTAGTGCGGCCCACATATTGGAGGCCACAAGGGCACTCCAACAGATATAGAACATTCTTGGAATAACAATTTAATATGTTCCTTATGTTCATTGTCTGATGGTATTTGTGATTGTAATATTCGCCATGAAATTTTTTTTTGTGCCAGTAGATCTACACGCAAGGCATTGTCCACAGCTATAGAATCCATTTTTTAAATTGAAACTATTCTTGTTCTTAATAGGATTTGTTCCTGTTTTTCCATGGACTAAATTATTTTTTATGTTTTTTGTCCCCCTAAATATTATTTTTGGTTTCTTCCCTATAAAGCCAATTAGCTCTTTATCTTGGCATAAGACATGCCAATGTTTATTAAGTATTTTTTCAATATTTTTGGCTTTCCCATTATAATCACAAATGGAAGTAACCTCATCTCTCCTGTTTATATTTTTAGGCTTATATTTTAACAGAGTGTCTCTATCCTCATTTTCTAATTTAGTGATTGTGAGATCTAATTCCTTTTCATTATACCCTTTTTCTATAAATTGCCCTTTAAGGGAATCTGCTTGCTGTCTGAAGGTCGTGATATCAGAACAGTTTCTTCTTAATCTAATAAATTGTCCCTTCAGAACACCCGTTAACCATATTGGGTTGTGGCAACTCGAAATGTCTATGTATGTGTTGGTGTCGACCTCTTTAAAGAATGTTTTAGACTGTATCTCGTTACCTTCTCTACGGTCCAGCTATGCGAACCGTAGACAAACTGGGTCTCCCAGCCTGCCATATATAGGTTCGCATAGCTGGGCGCAAACTTTGTCCCCATTGTGCTACCTCTCTTCTGGATATAGTAATCCTCATTAAATTTGAAATAATTATTTTTTAAAATGAAATCCATACCCTCAACTACAAACTGTGTTAGATCTGTGCCAATTTTTTTAGATTTCTCTATCTCCTCTTTCACAACATTGAGGCCATTTAGATGTGGTATACTGCTGTAGAGGGCATTTATGTCACATGTTACCATTATATCTTTCTCCCTCCACTCAAGTTCCTTCAATATTTGTAATACACTCAAAGTGTCTTTGAGGTAAGAGGGTATCTCTTTTACGATAGGCTGGAGTATGGTGTCAACATACTCAGATAGATGGCATGTAATGGACTCTATGCCCCCTACTATGGGCCTGCCAGGGGGGTTAATTAAACTTTTATAGATATTTGGTAAAATATAAAGATTCAGTGTTTTGGTATATTCCAAGAATATATAATCATATTCCTGTTGGGATAGGACTTCTAAATCTCTTCCCTTTTGTAATAGGGTATTGAGATTTATCCTTATGTCTTTAATAGGATCTGATTTCAATCTCACATACGTGGTGTCATCATTTAAAATACAATGTACTTCTTCTTCATATGCCTCCCTAGAAAGGATTACGGTCCCCCCCCCCTTTATCCGCAGGTTTGATTATTATTGTACGGTCATTCTCAAGATCTTTTAGTGCTTTTTTTTTTCTTCTCTAGCGAGATTAGGGTTTTTCAGGCTATTCAGAGAACACAAACCAGCAGTGAAAGGTTCCCCTAATGCCCTGCCATTCGGTGGTTTCATTCGACAGGTTTATTCAGGCGAATCCCATAGGCTTCAATGTTAAAAATATTCCCGTTTTAATTCAATATCTAATAAACCGTTCATTATAAAATTCTGCAGCAAAAAGTCTCTTTATTTATAGATTTTTTAGGATACTTTAAGCAATTTTCAGATTTTTTTTTTTTTTTAAAAGTCCAATTTTTTTTTGATTTGTTTTTCAGTTTACTTATTGTTTTTTGTAACAGCCCTCTTTATTATTATTCCCTGGACCTCCTGTGAAAATTTCAGAGATTTTCGCTCAGTAGTTTCTTTGCAAACAGCGTTTCATTTTCCCAGATTCATACAAATGGTTTTGCTAATTTATTCACTGCCTCCTCTACGTCACAGCTGCTTCGGCTCTGTGTGATTCGGCTCCTGTTCGGCTCCTGTTCGGCTTTTTCGAAGGTTAATCCAGATGTTTTTGCTTGTTTTCAGCGTGCATTCGGTTAGTTTTCGTCAGGTTTGCGGTAGCTTTTCCCTGCAATTCGGGGACCCTGTGGTGCAGTGGTGTATTTAGGTTTTGTGCTGCCCTAGGCCTGACTAAACTCGTGCACCCCCTAATTTAAATTTGAGGCACCCCCTCCTGTCAAGGGCACACCTCTTCCTGGTTAATCCCCACCCTTCCTCTTTAAGCTCCACCTTTTCCTCTTAGAGCTCCACCTTTTCCTCTCTTTATATTAATAGTGGATACCAAGTGCCTACTTGTATATTTTGTATACCATTTCAAATGTATCTATTGAGATAAATATAATTATGAAATGTTTAAATTCAAGCATTTTTACAAAGAACAGCCATGCATGTCAAGTATACTGGAACACAGCCGCTCTAATTGGTTGAACAATAAAATCCACAGAAACGTGCACTGCATATGAACGTATCACAGAGCTGCACAGTGTCAGGTGGACACACGTACCCGTAGGTAGCTACGGTCAGCCCTAAAGCGAAACAGGAGGTTGGAACCCTAAATGCGATACCAGTCCTTAGTTTTGGCTGGGTTACGCAGTAGCTAGAAGTGAACCTATAAGGCAGGGACGTAAGCCAGGAGGATAGAAATCAGTCCTTAGGGTGGCTGGTATAGAAACAAGACAGTATGCAGTACCAGAGAGTGTGCGTCAAGCTGGTATACGTAAGTCAAATAATAAGCAAGGTAGATATACAGGTAACCAGGAAAACCCCGAACACTAATCACAATACCAGTCCTTAAAGTGGCTGGGTTAAGTGATAGTGGGTAGTAAACCAGATCAGTACACATGGAAAAACCGAATGCAGCGTCAAACACAATAGCCGGGTCAGAGGGATACGGAGATACTCCGAGTCGGTCGCCAAAAGCCAGGTCATGCACAGAAAGTCAAAATAGGAATCACTGAAAATAGCACCAAACGGTATAGCAAGCTAAAACCACGAAAGGGCACTGAGAAATGGGGAAAGCAGGTTTAAATCTAGCGCCCTGCTTGCTGATTGGTCCATGGAGGTCACATGGGGAGCTGTGACGTCGCGCCGCCGGGAGAGGTATCTAGGGAACGACGGCGGCGCGCGCATACAGAGCAGAGACGGAGGTGAAGGAGACGCCGACCCCGGAGCCGCAAGGAGGAGCGCCGGGCCGGCAAGCGCCGGCGAGGCATGACACACAGCAATAAATCTCACAGTAATGTGCAGTGTGTATGAGTGTATCCCAGAGCTCCAGGGCAATAAAACTCACAGTACTATGCAGTGTGTATCACAGAATCCACAGCAATAAAACTCCCAGCAATGCAATGTGCGGTGTGTGTCAGGGTATCAGAATCCACAGCAATAAAACTCCAAGCAATGCAATGTGTGGTGTGTATGAGTGCATCAGAATCCACTGCAATAAAACTCCCAGCAAACCAAGTGTATATGAGCACACAGCAATTATTTATTCTACATTTACCGGCCTCTGTCCGCGGTAGGGCTGTGTGCAGAGTCAGCAGGGACTGTGTACAGACTCAGCAGGAGGTCCCTCCAGGCCACGTTAGGATCACGGCTGTGCCTGTGCGTGGAGCCATCTTGTCAGCAGTGGGGTGCCACTGCCAGAGGGTGCACCGTGGCTTTGATTCCCTTCCCGGTGGGTGTTCAGTCCAGCATAGAGTGACAGTCCATGTTAACGAAAGGGCAGGCAGCTGCGTGAGTGCGTGTCACGTGGTTCAGCCAGTCAGGTGGTACTGAGACTCAGTACCACCTGACTGGCCGGACCGAGTGTGACCTGCACGCAAGCAGCCTCACCAGGAGCCAGGCAGCTCAATGACAAATTTCTATCACTACAGTGCTGGTTAAGGAAAGGTCCACTTTAAACAGCAGTAAGCAGACAGGGCTTCATATTCTGCTGATAACCCCCCCCCTTTACCTGCCGTTTACTGTCATCTTCTCTCTCTGGACACAAATCACATCCCCCTCCCCTCTCCTAGAGCTGCTGCGGGGCAGGGGAGGAGCTATGGAGGGAGGAGAGGGGGATTTTTATTCTATTCGATTTTATTCCGTATGCAAACGCCATGCTCCGCTGCTCGTTGTTTGAGAACACAGCTCAAAGCTGACACACAGTGACAGTGGCACCTCCTAGTACCCCCTAATGACACCCCAATAATCACTGGTACCTGGGGCGGCCCGCCCTCTGCCACTCTAAGTACACCACTGCTCTGGTGATATGCTCACACACAAGTTTGGCGAACTGCCAGCAAGTACGGTGCTGTTTGAAGGCAGTGCAAATCCCCATAGAGAAGTAATGGTTAATCTATTCAGAGAACACCAAACAGCAGAGAAATGGCAGTGAAATGCCCTGATGTTCGGTGGTTTCAATCAGCAGGTTTATTCAGGCGAACCCCATAGGTTTCAATGTTAAAAATATTCCCGTTTTTTATGCAATATCTAATAAACCATTTATTATTTTAATCTGCAGTAAAAAGTCTTTATTTATTTATTTATTTATTTTTTTTTGTACCTTTTAGTGATTTTTCAGAATTTTTTGGGCTAAATTCCCCCCCTTTTTTTTAATAGCGGTTCTCCTTTTTCTGTAACAGAACTTTTTATTATCAAACATAGGATCTTATATGTAAATTCCAGACATTTTCGTTCAGTAGTTCTTTTGAAAACAGCAGGCCATGGGTTTGCGGTGGCAGCATTCAGCAGCCGACTCCATGCACTTTAGGGACCCTGCGGTGAATGGTGAATTCACTGCAGGGTGGGGAAATTTTATTCCCCGAAGTGCAGGGCTCTGTGAGTAACCCAATTAGTAGTGAGGTTTTTTGTTGCCCCCTGGAAAGTGAAAGCCTAGGCCTTGCCTACCCAGGACATACTTGAAAATTAGTGACATCTCAATGTTTCCTTCCTGGTAAAATAGTTTTCAAAAGTAAAAAAAAACCGCAGGGTCACCGAAATGCAATCGGCAAAAGGAACCGAATTGAAGAGAACGAAAAGTCACCGAACGTGCGGTGACTTTTCGAATCTCTTTGGATAACCCTGATAGTTAAGAGAAACCAAAGACAAATTGGGGAAACAAATAAGGAAATAACGATTTTCCCACTAATGTTTAAAAAAAAAATCTATTCACATAGATCAGGGGTGTCAAATTCAAATGTCATAGGGGCCGCATCAGCAGTTTGGTCACCCTCAAAGGGCCAGTTGTATCTGTAGGACTATGTGTCCACTCTTTATTATCATAAATTATTGTCACTGCATTCAATTATTACTGTTTTTTGTAATAATGTAAGTAATAACTAGCTCTGAAAGCAGAAACATAGTCAGAATAATGGCAAGTAGATATTCAAATGTACAATTATTGTACAATTTATTGAAAAATGAGTTTTCGATATTGCTCCAGCTCTCACATGGATACTGCCCCAGCTCACACATGGATATTGCCCCAGCTCACACATGGATACTGCCCCAGCTCACACATGGATATTGCCCCAGCTCACACATGGATATTGCCCCAGCTCACACATGGATACTGCCCCAGCTCACACATGGATACTGCCCCAGCTCACACATGGATACTGCCCCAGCTCACACATGGATATTGCCCCAGCTCACACATGGATATTGCCCCAGCTCACACATGGATTTGCCCCAGCTCACACATGGATTTGCCCCAGCTCATGGATTTGCCCCAGCTCACACATGGGTATTGCCCCCAGCTCATGGATTTGCCCCAGCTCATGGATTTGCCCCAGCTCACACATGGATTTGCCCCAGCTCTTGGATTTGCCCCAGCTCACACATGGATATTGCCCCCAGCTCATGGATTTGCCCCAGCTCACACATGGATTTGCCCCAGCTCACACATGGATTTGCCCCACCTCATGGATTTACCCCAGCTCTCACATGGATTTGCCCCACCTCATGGATTTGCCCCAGCTCATGGATTTGCCCCAGCTCATGGATTTGCCCCCAGCTCATGAATTTGCCCCAGCTCACACATGGATTTGCCCCAGCTCATGGATTTGCCCCAGCTCCCACATGGATATTGCCCCCACCTCATGGATTTGCCCCCAGCTCATGGATTGCCCCACCTCATGTATTTGCCCCACCTCATGGATTTGCCCCCAGCTCATGGATTTGCCCCAGCTCACACATGGATTTGCCCCAGCTCATGGATTTGCCCCCAGCTCATGGATTTGCCCCAGCTCATGGATTTGCCCCCAGCTCACGGATTTGCCCCCAGCTCACGGATTTGCCCCCAACTCATGGATTTGCCCCCAACTCATGGATTTGCCCCCGCCCCAGCTTACACATGGATTTGCCCCAGCTCTCACCTGGATATGCCCCAGCTCTCACCTGGATATGCCCCAGAGGCAGCCAGCTCTCACCTGGATACTTGCCCCAGCTCCGGCAGGGGTTGAGGGGACCCAGATGCCGGGCAGCGGGAGTGCCTGCCCGGTCCTGAACAGTCCGTCCTGTTGAAGGGGATGCGGCTGCGTGCGTGCGCGCGCAGGTCACGCGGTCCGGCCAGTCAGAAGGTACAGAGACTCAGTACCAACTGATTAGCCGGACCACGTGACCGGCTGCGCCTGCACACAGCCGCCTCCCCTTTAACCGGACGGATTGTTCAGGACCGGGCAGGCACTCCCGCTGCCCGGCATCTGGGTCCCCTCAACCCCCGGGCCAGTTTAAGGCTGGCGGGCCACATGACGAGGTCTGGCGGGCCGGATTTGGCCCGCGGGCCTTGTCTTTGACACCCGTGACATAGATAGTTTCCATCACCAAAGGCGTGATATAACTACACATTATCACATTGATTAATTGAGTTTAGAGCCACACTGTATATGTGGGACTTTAGTGTATCAGTCCCACATATATATCTATGCACTAATTGCACTTTAATTTAGAAATAATCTAATATAAAATAAGCCAGATTCACACTAGAGATATGGGACTTTAGTCTCATCCATATATTAATTTACACTACTTTGCACTATATCAGCAAATAATTTAATATAAAGTATTGCTCATATGAGTAATTGGTAATGAAGTAATACAAAATCATATCCTGAGAAACATTTGAAGCATTTTTTATTCGGTACCTGTTAAAGCCTAAAGGCTTTACCATTAGACAATATCACAGAACTAAATTTAGGTCACTAGTTGGTTATAGTCTTTTTGGCTGTGATAGAAATAATAAAAAATACAAAACGTTAGTGTTGGGAGTGTATTCTATCCCACAGATGGCATGGGGGAGTGACTTACACTGTTTATATATGTGTCCCTAATTGAGAATTCCTTTTTGTTTATATGCCATTTGGAAATAAGAACATCTTTTGCCATAGTGAAAATGCATTAGAGACTATGATCCATCTTGCTTGTGGCAATGTTGAAGATACATCCGCGCAGTACGGCGAAGTGCGATCGACGTCAGAGACTGTCCTGGAGTACAGAGGTTGAGACAGCGCATGCGCAAAATGGCCACGTTAAAAAGACATATCTTGAAACTAACGTGGAACGCGGAAAACGGTGCGGCGCATGCGCAAGATGGAGGCGTGCACCGGGCAGAAATTTTGGACTGATCAGGGACATGAGTGGCTAATTTTTAATTATTAAAGGGTATATATACCCTAGAGATGTGATTGTTTGACTTACCAGCTGAAGAAGCTGCTTTTTGCGCAAAACGCGTTCTGGAGTCATGATTTATCGTTTATTTTAACCTTGTTTTAATAAACCTTTTAAAGACCACGTCCCGGTCCCAGAGCGTTTTTTTGGGATTTTCTCCACATAAAAATCCATGGGCGTTCCTATCTGAGCTTTGGAAGCTCCACCAAATGTAAGTTTTGATTCAGCAGAAAAATTGTGCCTTTGATAAGAAAGATTTACACTAGGAAAGCATATATTTCTTTGTGACAGATTTGTGGTATAGAGCCCGGCACAGATTCCCTTTCAAGGGAAAGGTATGTGGAGAATCTCATCCTTTCAACCTTTTTTTTGTAAGGAGCAGGGTTCCACCTCAGGTGTGCCATGGGGCAGCCACTACTTAGGCTCTCACTGCCTTCCCCTGAGGAGGTTTAGGGGAGCGCCAGTGAGCGCCATTCCTTATTATAAGGGTGCTCCTTCCTATCTTTTCTACCCCTACCTTCACCCACCCCCTCTGAAAAAGTGCAAAGACGGGCGACTAAATTAATAAGGGGAATGGAAGGTTTAAGTTATGAGGAAAGACTAACAAGCTTAAACCTGTTTAGTTTAGAGAAATGGCGCCTTAGAGGGGACCCTTCCAGTTGAAGTGGTAGAGGCCAAAACAGTAATTGAATTTAAGCAAGCATGAGATAGGCATAAGGCTATCCTAAACAAAAGATAAATCCAGGTAAAGTATCCATGTAATTGGGCAGACTAGATGGGCCGAAAGATTCTTATCTGCCGACATTTTTCTATGTTTCTATGATAACCTTATATAAATATATACGGGGCCATTATAAACCATTGTCTGGAAACCGTGGATACCTTAATATGCCATACTTTGTTTATTTTATTGTTTTCTTGTGTACCTGTTTCTACCATGCTGGTCCTGTGTGACAAATTTCTAATCTGCAAACTGACTATGTATTGTATGACAAGTATATATAAATGAAGAAGTAATAATTTTAAAAAATGCTGATTATTTGTTTGTTCTACTATGCCAATTATTCCCTGGCACACACGGGGCTTTCTGAATCATTTTTTTGTCATCTCTTATGGCGTTAAACAAAAAAATGTTTCAAAACACCATACCAGCTGTATTGCTCAGCAACTAGAGATGTGTTGAAGTGTTTAACAGATTGTCAGAGGTTTCATGTCATAGACTCCATGCTTGATGAATGTGGAGTCTCTTTACCCAACCAGACATAACCCTACACTACCTTCCTACGCTATCGATAGGTGAAGTCTGTCTTCGGAATGGCACAAGTTAGAGAGCCGTAGGACCTCATTGAAAGCTTTATATTACATGGGCCACACAGGATAATCCTTTCGTGGAATTGAGTTCACAACTATTCTTGCGCCACTTGACACCTGTTAATAGTGCTTGTCAGTGGAGAGTAAAAGCAATATAGGATACTTTAATATAGCAAAATCATTAATATGCCTAAGCATGACCATTGCAATTACATAAATTAATAAAGAAGATTTAATTATTTTACATAATTAGGATTTCTTAAATTCCAAAATGATCTTGACATACTTATTCCTATCCATCTGTATGACAAAGAATATTGTCATATGTCCAGAGGTTTCATTACATGAAATGTATCCTTACAAACTACAGGCTAGATTCCTAGTCAGATGTGCACTTACCAGAGCTCGTAAACTTGCTAAAGCCTTTAGCATCTTTGGAGTTGCCGAGTTAAAACAAAAAGCAAGTAAAAGCCAAAAAAGATAGGAGGAAGAAATCCTCAAAAATACAGGGCTTAACCTACGAAACGTTGTACTATCTAAGAGAAGGTTGGTGATTGGCAACTACTAGGACTTGCCTTACTATAACTAAAAAAAGTGACTATTTCTTTAAAAAGTTCATTAGGATAAATGAAATTGTGAACTGTACAACAAACTATGAGGGAACAATATGTCAACATATTGCTGTATGCAAAAATAATCATTATGGGGGTTATTCAGAGACAGGGCCGGCCAAACGGTGGAGCACTTGCTCCAGGCGGAGGAAATTTGCGAGCGGCTGTCCATTGCTGCCCGCTGGTCTGCACTATTTTTTGTTGTGCCACGGCAGCTTCTAATTTGCCACCGGGCATCATCATTGGACCATCCCTTCTCACGAGTCATTGATGCCACCGCCTCTGACCGCGCCCACCGCACACACACAGGCGTCCAGAGTGCCACCGCGGGATCAAGACGCCACCGAGTGTGGGTGGGCGGACGACAGGCAAAGGGATCCTCAGGTTGCCCTTGTGGGAGCACACCAGGCCAGCCATTGCCAGAGTGGCTCATGCGCGGCACCACGCCAGCAAGCAACTTGTTAACTTACTCAAGGAGAGACTCGAGTCGTTCTCGCCTTGGTCCTGTCCTCCAGTTCCCGCCGGGCCCTGCTGTTGGTCCAGGCAGCCAGCTACGCACCAGAGCCAGGTATGTCTGTGGCCTAGCCTGGGGCAGATTATGGATCTATTATATCTATAAAGAGTGGAGTGAAAGAGATTGAATGGAGCAAGAGAGAAGAGAAAGAGAGTGAGTGGAGAAGAAAGATATGAGGATAGAAAGAGTGGACAGAGAGAAGAGTGAGTGGAGACAGAGTGAAAGAAACAGAGTGCAGAGATTCAAATAAAGAGCGTGTGTGGAGAGAGAGGAGAAAGAAAGAATGGACAGAGAGTGTGGAGAAAGAGAGAGGGTGGAGAGAGCATTCACTGGAGAGAGAGACTCCATATATTCAGGGTGTTTGGGTGTCCAGTGGCGTCACTAGGGTTGGTGTCACCCGGTGCAGTAATTTATGGTGTCACCCCCCCCCCCCCGAGTTTTACAGATTTTTTTTTTTAACTATTCTTACTCCTAAATCAGTACTCCCATATAACTGTCACGGGGACCCAGGGGATGCGGCGCCTGGCAGCAGCTTCCTCGCTGCTCGCTGGCCAGGCGCCGAATGTAAGCGCTTCCGGGCCCGCTCACGTGAGACGCCAAGGGGCGGGGCCTGGCGCTATGACGCGGACCCGCCGGGTTTAAAACCCAGTCTCTCCCATACACCGGTGCCCTGACGTGGTATTCACCTCCCGCAGAGCTCTTGTGTGATTTTGGCTATCTCCTGTGTTAATCCTGTGTATGACCCTTGGCATTGGCAAACGAACCCTCCTGTGTATGACCCTCGGCATTGGCAAACGAACCCTCTTGTGTATAACCCTTGGCATTGGCAAACGAACCCTCTTGTGTATAACCCTTGGCATTGGCAAACGAACCCTCTTGTGTATAACCCTTGGCATTGGCAAACGAACCCTCCTGTGTATGACCCTTGGCATTGGCAAACGAACCCTCCTGTGTATGACCCTTGGCATTGGCAAACGAACCTCCTGTGTATGACCCTTGGCATTGGCAAACGAACCCTCCTGTGTATGACTCCTGGCATTGGCATTTACTCTGTTCTAGGTTCTGCCCTTAACGTTGGTACCGAGGTCAGTCTGTGTGGCACCCTAAGCACGCATCAGACTACCTCTGCTATTACTAAAGTCCTAGGGAGGACTTGTGATCTGGTCTGTACCCCTGTCTGGTATTTCCCTTTCTTTGTCTGTTACCTGTTTCGTTGCCTTTATAGCTTTGCCGACCATTCAAGGATCGGAAGAGTAGAAAGGGAGCTGCATAAAGAGATTTATATCTTAGTAGTCAGAAAGATTCGTGACGATACTCTATTCCATACCCCTGTCTGGTGCTACCCCTTGTTTATATATTGTCTGGTTATTTGTCTGTTTAGTATCACCGACCATTCAAGGATCGGAAGGGTAGAGAGCGGTCTGCGTAAAGGGACCACACTTTTGGTAATCAGGGGGATCCGTGACAATAACACTGAATGCTCATACACACAGCGCACATTACTGTGAGGTTTATTGCTGTGGAGCTCTCTCATATGCTCACACAAATTTTAGCCAACTGCCAGCAAGTACGTTGCCTGTTCGAAGGCAGTGAAAGCACGCATGGATATATATTGCCCCCAGCAGCTCTGGATTAGACTGGATATATATTGCCCCCAGCAGCTCACCCATGGATATATATTGCCCCAGCTCACATATGGATATATTGCCCCAGTTCACAGTTATTTATTGCCCCCAGCAGCTCACCCATGGATATATATTGCCCCAGCTCACATATGGATATATTGCGCCTCAGTTCACACATGGATATATTGCGCCTCAGCTCACACATGGATAGATTGCCCCAGACCAGCTCATACATGGATATATTGCCCCAGACCAGCTCACACATGGCCTTGCCCCAGCTCTCATGGATGCTGCCCCCAGCACACATGGATATGCCCCAGCTCCTCTCATGGATATAGTGCCCCAGCTCCTCTCATGGATATACTGCCCCAGCTCCTCTCATGGATATACTGCCCCAGCTCCTCTCATGGATATACTGCCCCAGCTCCTCTCATGGATATACTGCCCCAGCACATGGAATGCCCCAGCACATGGATAATGCCCCAGCACACATGGATATGCCCCAGCAGCTCATGGATACTGCCCCAGCTCACTCATGGATATGCCCCAGCTCACTCATGGATATGCCCCAGCTCACTCATGGATATGCCCCAGCTCACTCATGGATATGCCCCAGCTCACACATGGATATGCCCCAGCACCTCATGGATATGCCCCAGCAGCTCATGGATATGCCCCAGCACACACATGGATTTGCCCCAGCACCTCATGGAATGCCCCAGCTCACACATGGATTTGCCCCAGCTCCTCATGGAATGCCCCAGCTCACACATGGATGCCCCAGCTCCTCATGGATATGCCCCAGCTCCTCATGGATATGCCCCAGCACACACATGGATTTTCCCCAGCACCTCATGGAATGCCCCAGCTCACACATGGATTTGCCCCAGCTCCTCATGGAATGCCCCAGCTCACACACGGATTTGCCCCAGCTCCTCATGGAATGCCCCAGCTCCTCATGGAATGCCCCAGCTCACACATGGAATGCCCCAGCTCCTCATGGAATGCCCCAGCTCACACATGGAATGCCCCAGCTCCTCATGGAATGCCCCAGCTCACACATGGATTTGCCCCAGCTCCTCATGGAATGCCCAGGTCACACATGGAATGCCCCAGCTCCTCATGGAATGCCCCAGCTCCTCATGGATATGCCCCAGCACACACATGGATTTGCCCCAGCACCTCATGGAATGCCCCAGCTCACACATGGAATGCCCCAGCTCCTCATGGATATGCCCCAGCACACACATGGATTTGCCCCAGCACCTCATGGAATGCCCCAGCTCACACATGGATTTGCCCCAGCTCCTCATGGAATGCCCCAGCTCACACATGGATTTGCCCCAGCTCCTCATGGAATGCCCCAGCTCACTCATGGAATGCCCCAGCTCCTCATGGAATGCCCCAGCTCACACATGGATTTGCCCCTGCTCCTCATGGAATGCCCCAGCAGCTCATGGAATGCCCCAGCAGCTCATGGAATGCCCCAGCACATGGATACTGCCAGGCCCCCAGCTCACCTCCGCCGCGTGTTCTGTTCGCTCCCTCTGAGCGTCCGGCGGCGCGCAGCTTGGGCGCTCGCCTGGGAGAGCCACGTGACCAGCCGTGATTGGCTGGTGACGTGTTTCCTCCAGGCGAGCGCCGAAGCTGCATGCTTCAGACGCTCGCAGGGAGCGAATACGCGGCGGGGGGTGAGACACCCGCCCTTAGGGTGACGGTGTCACCCTAAAGGCGGGTGTCACCTGGTGCGGGCCGCACCCCCCGCCCCCACGTTACGACGCCACTGTGGGTGTCTTTAGGGGCTCCTCCATATATTCAGGGTGTTTTTTTTCTAGGGGCTCCTCCATATATTCAGGCTGTGCGGGTGTGTTTTTGGGGGCTCCTCCATATATTCAGGGTGTACAGGTGTCTGTTTAGGGGCTCCTCCCTATATTCAGGGTGTGCGGGTGTCTTTAGGAGCTCCTCCATATAATCAGGGTGTGCGGGTGTCTTTTTAGGGGTTCCTCCATATATTCAGGGTGTGTATGTATCTTTTTAGGGGCTTCTCCATATATTCAGGGTGTGCGGGTATCTTTAGGGGTTCCTCCATATATTCAGGGTGTGCGGGTGTCTTTAGGAGCTCCTCCATATAATCAGGGTGTGCGGGTGTCTTTTTAGGGGTTCCTCCATATATTCAGGGTGTGTATGTGTCTTTTTAGGGGCTCCTCCATATATTCAGGGTGTGCGGGTATCTTTAGGGGTTCCTCCATATAATCAGGGTGTTCGGGTGTCTTTTTAGGGGTTCCTAATTTAATAATCACAATATGTTTTGCGGTTTAATAAAACAATTTATACGATTTAATTTAAGCTACATAAAACAAGTTTAACATATTTATCACAATAAAGTTATTTAAAATATATGACTTAGTGCTATACTTAGATCTTAGTTATAAATATCATGATATAACATAATGGACGTGTGGGTATTTTGGGGTTACGTGGTGGTGGTGGGCAGCATTTCAGCCTTCGCTCCAGGCAGCACAATGTCTTGGGCCGGCCCTGTTCAGAGAGCACTGAAATGTTGCTGACATTTCGGTGCTCTCTCATTCCCTGCACGTCAGGGAATCAAAGTTCCACACCCTGCGGTGAATTCAGCATTCACTACAGGGTCCCCAGAGTGCAGGGAAAACCCGCTGAAAACCACCCGAAAACCCGCTGGAACCGCCGCAAAATAATTGCCGGAAAAAGCCGACAAGCCACCGATCACAGCGCAGACCTGCCGACGGAAAAAGCCAACAAGCTGACGAACGGGGTAAAAAAAAAAATACGCTTCAAAATGTCAAAATTTAAATGCTGTTTGCAAAACTAAACGAAAATGCCTGGAATTTACATATAAGGTCCTATAAATGATAATAAAAAGGTCTGTTACAGAAAAAAGAAAAACGCTTTTAAAAAAAAAGGAAAAAAAATTTGCCGAAAAATACCTAAAAGGTCCTTAAAAAAAATCAATAAATAAAAATACTTTTTATTGCAGATTAAAATAATAAACAGTTTATTATATATTGGATAAAAACGGAAGTATTTTTAACATTGAAGCCTATGGGTTCCCCTGATTAAACATGCCGAATGAAAACACCGAACAGCAAGGCACTTCGGCAACTTTTCACTGCTGTTCATTGTTCTCTGAATAGGTTAACCATTGCTTCTCTACATTGGATTTCAATGCCTTCAAACAGGCAACGTAGTTGCTAGCAGTTCGCCAAAATTTGGCAAACTGCCTGCTCAATGAATAGTTGAATGGCCCCAAAATGTCACCATACGAGGAAGTTCCCTGCTTGGTGACATTTCAAGGCCAGATCGGCTCTCTCTGAATAACCCCTTATGTGTTTGCCCTACTTTCCCAGATTTTTACCATCAGGCAAAACTATCAATCATTCCCAGTACAAAAGGATGAAAGTAATGTGAGCAATAATAATAACATTAGCATATGTTTCCCAATCCATAAGGCTGCAGGGCTGACAACGTGGCTCACAAGTATAATTATGGAGTTGTAAAAGATCAAAGACATCACTTGAGTAATTGGTATTTCAGCAGTTAAAAACTGCCTACCATACCTTAAACAAAATAGAGAGAAATGAAAGCCACATCCTTTTGCAATCTAAGCTATACCTTGGCACATGCCTACGAATTCCAACTATTCCGTGAAAGGGATGAGGAAACACAGTCACGGAAAATTGCCTGTAACTGCTTTAGCTCCAAAGTATAAAAAAATGAATCCTTAGACACCTTTCAAAACATAGCAGCAGTTAAAAACACAAATAGTGACCAGCTTGACATGTTTTGCATCTGCTGCAGCTTTATCAAGAGCTTGGAAAGTCACTGTTCACATAGTGTAAACATGTCCTACCTGCTGACCTACTTTATAATATTTTTCCATCGCGCACGTTTTCACCTTATCCTTCCCCACCTTCATCTATATTGTTTGTTCTCATATGAACCCATACCTTTTAACCTTCTGAGTTAATACCTACTGTATGTAAAATGCCTAAATAGTGCAGTCCATATATGGTGACCCCAATAAGTAGGTACAGTATATACATGTCAACTCACATTAATCGGATAAAAAATATCAACGTAAAACACATAAACAAATACATAGAGCAGAATGGTATCAAAAAAGTGAATATACAATGGCCCCCTTTAAATTGCACTCAGTAGATATTTTGTTAGGCATATAAAAGATATGGCGTTACCACTCCACAGCCCAAGTCAGCGCTGGTTTATTTGACTCTGCTGAAGCTCCGCAGAAAGCCTTCCTCGGACCCAACGAGTGTCAGCTCTGCACACAGCTTTCCTCGGGCCCAGCAAGTGTCATGTAACGGAGCGTAAAAAAAAAAAAAAACGATTGAAAGTTTCAAATTTGAAACGCTGTTTGCAAAAAAAACTACTGGACAAAAATGTCTGGAATTAACATATAATGTCCTATGAATGATAATAAAAAGGTCTGTTACAGAGAAAAAAGCACTATTTAAAAAAAATGCGGAATTTTTTCCCCCAAAAAATCCCCAAAAAAGCCTAACGGATCCTAAAAAAAATAAAAAGACTTTTGCTGTAAATTAAAAGAATAAATGGTTTAATAGATTTTGGTTAAAAATGGGAATATTTTTAACTTTGAACCCTATGGGAGTCGCCTGATTAAACCTGCCGAATGAAACCACTTAACATCAGGGTATTTCACTGACATTTCAGTGCTGTTCGGTGATAAAGGCCCCTGAGAGGGCCGAAATATCGGAGAAGCATATGTACATGTTTTTAATGTGATTCCCAATAAAGTATTATTTTTTTATTCATTATTGAAGACCCTGAGTGCTTCCACCTACCCTTTGATGTTTATACTGTATATATATACTGTATATATATCTGTTTTAATACTTGGGTGCACATGTTTTTTTGTCTGTATCAGATCAATGTGAGCCAGAGCAGGGGCTCTAACATGTAAGAGCATAAGGTGGTAATGCAGCCACATTTAACCTCTAAGGCTAGGGTCAGACTAACGCATTTTTCGCGTTGTCTGTGAAAAAGTGCGTTCGAACGAATGGACGCATTTTTTCACGGAATACGCGATAGCGGTCATACGATGCGCCTTTTCGTCCGTGATTTTGTACGGATCATCAATAAAACACTTTTTGTGTCTGGACGTTATGTTGGCCGGACATTAGCAGCGTCTGACGTCTCCCAATCACGCACACACGCCTCTAGCGGACGCAGCGCACTCTGTACGTCCGTACTAGAGGTTTGACGTTCTAGAAAAAATGCGTTCGTTTGCCACTTGCGTTGCGCGGACGAACTTTCGTGCGGCCGTACTTCGTGTGTTCCCCGGCATTGGACGTCATTTGCTGCTAGCACGGCCGTGATTTCGTGCGTCTAAACGCACGTTAAAACTGCTTTCGTCTGACCCTAGCCTAAAAGCCAAGGTAGATGTAATACTGCTGGACAAGTCTATCAGGTCTATTCACTAAGGCTGCGGGTACACAAGCGTTTTTCAGAGCGGAAGGAACGTCCGTGAGAGTGGACATTCCTTCCACTACGATGCCTGTGTGGCCACCTCACTGAGCGCAGTTAGTGTGCTCAGCGCTACAAAGCAAGTTCCTCCTATGGAGGATCACGCTTGTAGCACTGTCAGTGACCGTTGTAGCTTTTTGACAGGGAGGGATTTTTGACGTCCGGTGGTAGCATGCACAATTCGTGTGCATGCTACCACGTGTGGCCCTCCCCTTCGATCCGTTACAAAGCTGCGACGGATGCACTGAAGTGCGGTCACACGGATGCACTCAGTGCGGTCGTGTGACCGTAGCCTAAAGGGTGAAGTCTGAAGAATTGTCAGGAGAAGAGAACAATCTAGATCAAATAATCGATTTGGAAAGTGAGATAAATGGGAGAATTTTTCTGATTTGGCTATTTTGACCTAGATTTTTCACTTCTCCTGCCAATTCTCCTAACTTCACCCTTTAGTTAATAGACCTGTAAGTTCATAGATATTTTAATTGTTAAAATACAAATATATTTATTGTAAGGATAAAAAGTGAACAGTATTTGCCAAGAAGCATTTCGCCAAGGAATTCCTGGAGAGCAGCAAGAGATCCTGAGGAGGAGCCCCGAGAGCAGCAAAAGATCCTGGGGAGCCCTGAGAGCAGCAAAAGATCCTGGGGAGCACTGACAGCAGCAAGATCCTGGGGTGCCCTGAGAGAGCAGCAAGATCATCGTAAGCACTGAGAGCAGCCAGTTCCTGGGGTGCACTGACCGCAGCCAGATCCGGGGGAGTACTAATAGCAGCATGGTACTGGGGAGCACTGACAGCAGCCAGTTCCTGGGGAGCACTGACAGCAGCTAGATCCTGGGGAGCACTGACAGCAGCCAGTTCCTGGAGAGCAATGAACCTGAACCCACGTAAACCCGTGTATATCTGGCTCTGATACTAGCCAGTGCTTCACCAGCCACTGACCTCACCGCACCTCACTATTATTGAATGGTTCTGTTATGTCTCGACCCTGCCCCCTGGTGGTGAAGGGCCTCCATGTCTGTTTTCCCCTGTGGTGTGTCTGGCTGTGCTGGCTTGGGCTGATCTGGGGTTCTGTTGTGATCACCTGGTCTGGGGTCACATGGCCCAATCACAGACCCACTTCCTATATATATCCTAGCAGCACAGAGCCCGGTTGATGGTTTGTGGAGCTTGATGGTGGTTGTGTCCTGTTTGTTCCTGAGTTGCTGCAAAGCATTCTAAGTTCTGATTATTCTGGTTTTGACCTCGGCTGTGTTTTATGACGTTCCTTTCCTGCCTGCTCCTGTTACTCTGCATCCTGATCTGTTGCCAACCTTTGCCTGCCTGACCATTCACATATGTTTCATGTTTCCTGTACCTTGTCTGTCTTACAGGGTTATTCAAAGAGATCCGAATGGCTGGAGAAAGGTAACCGAACGCTGAAAATCAGCGTTTGTTACCTTTCTTGGCCATTCGGCTATTCAGAGGGCAGGCAATACGCCAAATCCTGGCGAATTGCCTGCACATTTGGTGCCTGTTCGAGGTCAGTGAAATCCCCATAAAAAAGCACTGTTTCGGCTATTCAGAGAACACAAACCAGCAGTGAAAGGTTCCCGAAATGCCCTGCCATTCGGTGGTTTAATTCGGCAAGTTTATTCAGGAGAATCCCATAGGCTTCAATGTTAAAAATATTCCCGTTTTAATTAAATATCTAACAAACCGTTCATTATAAAATTCTGCAGTAAAGAGTCTGTTTTTTTGTTTTTTTAACTTTACTTATTTTTTCTGTAACAGCCCTCTTTATTATCATTCCCTGGACCTCATATGTAAATTTCAGACATTTTTGCTCAGTAGTTTCTTTGCAAACAGTGTTTCACTTTCAATCATTCATGCAAACTGTTTTCCTAATTTATTCACTGCCTTCTTCTGCGGTGTCGGCTTTTTCCGGAGGCTTCACTGTGTGTGATCGGCTCCTGCTTGGGTTTTTCCGGCGTCTTCAACGTGTTAATCCAGATGTTTTTACGGGTTTTCGGTGTGCATTCGGCCGGTTTTCGCCATGTGTTCGGCGGGTTTTCAGCAGCTTTTCGGCAGCTTTTCCCTGCATTTCGACAGCCCTGTGGTGCTTGCTGAATACACCGCAGGGTGGCCGAAATGGGAAAGCCAATTTGCACTGAATTGAAGAGAACGAAAAGTCACTGAACGTGCGGTGACTTTTCTATTCTCTTTGAATAACCCTGTCAGTTTAGTATATTCTCCGAGGCCATTACAAGGACCTCTTCAGTGCAGGATTTTTGTCTGTTTTGTTAATCCCTTGCCCTTCTTGTTCACATTGATTTGTTAATTCTTTGTGAGGGTTTCTTAGAAGTATTCCCAGCTTAGGGATCCCTTTAGTTTTCTCCTGGCCCTCCTGTTCCATGTGTCTCTGTCTGGTTCCTGTATTATCCTGACGTGGAGTTCAGTTCAGTTCCTGTTTCGCCAAGTCTGTCAGTTTGTTGACTGCCCTGCAGCCTGCACAATTCATCTACTGTCATACATTGTTTGTGTTTCTGAGCGTGTCCTGGGTTGTCTGTCGGTCTTGAACCCTTCGGAGCTTAGTGACAATTCAGTCCTGCTTTTGTGCTCCTTGGTTTTGGAGAAACAAGTCTGTTTTATTGATCTGTCCGGTGTCCAGTTAGCAGCTCACCTGCCTTAAGGGCTACACTCCATGTTCCAAGCCACCACAATGGCCCAAGAGGGGGCCAACCGTTACAGGTTCTTTATCTTTATAATGAAGTAAATGTGAAATCTATCAGAAATTATTGCTCATTAGTGAATCTATTATGGACTTTATCTAGAAGTGAATCTATTATGGACTTTTGGAGAACAATTGGAACACATCGGCATTCCAGAAATAACACCTTTTGAGCACAATGACGAACCTGGACACATGTTAGATAGAGGAGGCCCTGGGAATGTGGAAGAACCACACCATGAATCCGCTTACGTACACAATTATATTATGTAAATGATTGTTTTTTATATATAAATAAGCAAGTAACATACACAGTGCTTAATCACCAACTGAAGAGACTGAAAAATCCTTGGCAGAACTTGTTTTGGTGGACTTTGTTCACTTTTTATCTTAATTTTAATTGTTATTTTAAATATATTTATTATATTTTATATTATATTTATTTATGAATATCAACTTGACCAGCAGCAACACTTCTAAGGTTACTTTTGGAGGTTTCTTAAAGGCTGTATTACAACCTTATTTGCTTACACAGTAAAACTCCTCATCTAGCTCAGATTAGTGTGAGTTGACCCGTTTATACCTATTGTTTGTTGTCACCATATGTGATTTGCACCATTTATTATTTCTACACAAAAGATACACCAATTTGGCTGATCGGCAGCCACAATTAGCACACAGACATGACCACTGAGATCGCAGCTTTGGGTCCAGCTTTGTGAGTGTCCATTTTATAGATATTGTATTCCCAGATTTATTCTGTTATTGTTACAACTCCGTTATGTTGTATGTTTGTTTTTAATTTTGAGATTTTATGTGCATATACACATTTAAGAAGAAATCAATTTAATGAAGTGATGATGCACTTTAAGTAGTCATTTCCTTCCCCTCTAACACTAATATCAAAGGGGGGGGGGGTCAATAACCTCCAAAAATTATCAAAGATTTGTATCAAACGGGAAATCTCTTCACTTAAGCTATCTCCGAGGCGGACTGACACTGCATGGGAGGGAATATTGGGGTCCCCATCAGGAAGGCTTGCAGCCTTATTCTTGCACTGACACGAATTATAAAATTACCAAAAACCCCAACAGTGCATGGACTTGCATGGAGCTTCATGGAGATTCCCTACCCAGCATGAAGGACGCTCCACCCATGTCCCATCTGAGCCCCTGCTCGGTGCCTATCTGGCTCTGAACAGGGGTTTGAGCCACAGCGGGCTGACATCCTGGATATTGGCCCATACTGTGGGACTGCTCCTTGGGCTGCAGGAGTAATCGTGCTTGCGTGCAATGATGTCACAAATGGGGCTACCCCATGCCAGGCAGGGAAATCCCATTACAGGAGATACAGGAGTCTTTTAGACCCCAGTGTCTCTGGATCCGTAATTCTTACAAGGATGTTGAGGTGTCATTGGAAAGGCCAGTGTCTCTTCTTTCTAATGATATCCAAAGTGACCAGATATTCTATAAACCTAAAAAATATATAAAAAAAAATTTTTTCTACTAAAACACTGTAATTGTCATCCTTTTAATTATAAAATAAACAGTGATGTTAAAGGTAAAGTATGTATTTTTGCTGATGACACAAAGATTTGCAACAGGATTGACGTTCCTGGAGGGATCAGCCAAATGACAAATGATTTAGGCTAGGGTCAGACGAACGGATTTGTCACGTAGTCCGTGAAAAAGTGCGTTCGAACGAATGGACATATTTTTTCATGGAATACGCGATAGCGGTCATACGATGCGCATTTGCGTCCGTAATTTTGTACGGATCATCAATAAAACCCTTTTTGCGTCTGGACGTTATGTTGGCCGGACATTAGCAGCGTCTGACGTCTCCTAATCACGCATAAATGCCGCTAGCGGACGCAGCGCACTCTGTACGTCAGTACTAGCGGTATCACGTTCTAGAAAAAATACGTTTGTTTGCCGCTTGCGTTGCGCGGCCGCACTTTCGTGCGGCCGTACTTCGTATATTGCCCGTCATTGGCCGTCATTTGCTGCCACTACGGCCGTGATAAAGTGCGGCTGCACGTGCGTTCGCCTGACCCTAGCCTTATTGTTGTGGAGCTCTGTAATACGCTCATACACACCGCACATTACTGTGAGTTTTATTGCTGTGCAGCTCTGTGATACACTCATACACAGCGCACGTTTCTATGGGTTTTATTGCTGTGCAGCTCTTACACGCTCATACACTGCACATTTCTGTGGGTTTTATTGCTGTGGAGCTCTGTGATACGCACATATACAATGCACCTTTCTGTGGGTTTTATTGCTGTGCAGCTCTATGATACGCTCATACACAGTGCACCTTTCTGTGGGTTTTATTGCTGTGCAGCTCTTACACGCTCATACACTGCACATTTCTGTGGGTTTTATTGCTGTGGAGCTCTGTGATACGCACATATACAATGCACCTTTCTGTGGGTTTTATTGCTGTGCAGCTCTGTGATACGCTCATACACAGTGCACCTTTCTGTGGGTTTTATTGCTGTGCAGCTCTTATACGCTCATACACACTGCATATTTCTATGAGTTCTATTGCTGTGGAGCTCTGATACACTTATACACAATGCACATTTCTGTGGGTTTTATTGCTGTGCAGCTCTGTGATACGCTCATACACAATGGACGTTTCTGTGGATTTTATTGTTCAACCAATTAGAGTGGCTGTGATCCAGTATACATGACATGCATTGGCTGATCTTTGTAAAAATGCTTGAATTTAAACATGTTATAATTTTATTTATCTCAATAGATACACCATTTGAAATGGTATACAAAATATACAAGTAGGCACTTGGTGTCCACTTTTAATATAAAGAGAGGAAAAGGCAGAGCTCTAAGAGGAAAAGGTGGAGCCTAAATAGGGTTTAACCAGGAAGAGGTGTGACCTTGACAAGAAGGGGTGTGTCAAATTTAAATAATGGGGTGCACGAGTTTAGTTAGGCCTAGGGCAGCACAAAACCTAAATACACCACTGATCCTAAAAAGAAACCTGTTGTGATGCACACTATAACTAAAGTACACAATAGGGTGCTATCCTGATACTAGGACCACTCTTAAAAGTCCCAAAAAAACAGCAAGTAATTTAAAACCAGAAGCACACCATGAAATAAAAATGATCTTTATTGAAAGTAACACTGTCACACAACAGTAATGAAACAATTAAATATATAAGCACTGCACTTTAATTAAGTACATCAAAAACCAGAGGTCCAGAAAAATAATCATATAATCCACATATATATAAACGTAATGAATGCACATATCACTAAATGCATAAGACCACAAGGAGCTCATCCTTGGTCAGGCCAACTAATGAAGACACATACAGGGTTATTCAAAGAGATCTGAATTGCTTGACAAAGGTAACTGAATGCTGAAAATCAGTGTTCGGTTACCTTTCTTGGCCATTCGGCTATCCAGAGAGCAGGCAATTCGCCAAATCCTGGCGAATTGCCTGAACATACGGTGCCTGTTAGGTGCCTGTTCGAGGGCAGTGAAAACCCCATGAAAAAGCACTGCTTCGGCTATTCAGAGAACACAAACCAGCAGTGAAAGGTTCCCGAAATGCCCTGCCATTCGGTGGTTTAATTCGGCAAGTTTATTCAGGAGAATCCCATAGGCTTCAATGTTAAAAATATTCCCGCTTTAATTCAATATCTAATAAACCGTTCATTATAAAATTATGCAGTAAAGAGTCTCTTTATTTATAGATTTTTTAGGATATTTTAAGCATTTTTCTGAATTATTTTTTTTAAAAGTCAGATTTTTTTTTTTATTTTTTTTTTTAAGTTTACTTGTTTTTTCTGTAACAGCCTCTTTATTATCATTCCCTGGACCTCATATGAAAATTTCAGACATTTTCGCTCAGTAGTTTCTTTGCAAACAGTGTTTCACTTTTCAATAATTCATGCAAACTGTTTTCCTAATTTATTCACTTCACTCTGTCTGCGGTCTCCGCTTTCTTGGCTTTTTCCGGCGGCTTCGCTGCGGGTGATCGGCTCCTGGCCAGGTTTTTCCGTGGTTTTCGGCAGGTTAATCCAGATGTTTTTGAGGGTTTTCGGTGTGCATTCGCTGGGTTTTGCGGTTCATTTTTGTCGGGTTTGCGGCAGCTTTTCCCTGCAATTCGGGGACCCTGTGGTGTTTGCTGAATACACCGCAGGGTCACCAACATGGGATCGGCAAAAGGAACCGAATTGAAGAGAACGAAAAGTCACCGAACGTGCGGTGACTTTTCGAATCTCTTTGAATAACCCTGATAATGAAACAATCAATTATCCATAAAGAACCACACTGCATGATGCAGGCTAACACTGGACCAAGAATGGTATAACCATATATCTAAGCAGCTATGTAACAGGATGTAAAGCAGCATATAAACAATAATGAAGAATGAAAAAAGCTACCAAGGAGAACCAGAAAAACAGCAAACCGACAGAGCGCAGATAACCCGACGTTTCGGTCCAAGACCTTTATCAAGGGTATCTCTTTATTTGCTGCTTTACATACTGTTACATAACTGCTTAGATATATGGTCAAAAGCTGGTCATGTTTGATATCATTGGAAAGGCCATGCTCTGGCCTTTCCAGTGATACCTGACATGAGCCTGTAGCTGCTATGGAGTTGGAGATACAGGAGTCCAAATGCCCATCAATGCAGACATAGTTATCCTTTCTCTGGGCCTATTCTGGGGCATGGGCCTGGAGCTGCAACTCCATCAGCCCCTATGTTAATCCGGCCCTGATTTCGGGACTGTTCGGCATTCTCTGACAAGATTAACCATTACTTCTCTATGGGGAATTTCACTGTTGCCGAATTGCTGCGATCTGAGGTGAATTGCACTGTATTTCCAAATAGTGGCAAATTGCCAGCTTTCTAAATAGCTGAATTGCTACGAAATTGCACCGTATGGTGAAATTCACCATTCGGTGCAATTCAGTGGCAAATTTGGCACTCTTTGAATAACCCCTTATGCTTAGATTAGACTTCTGAAATGTTTCAAAGGGTTGCACAAAGGCTGATTTTGGTAAACAAAGTATATATGCGTTTCGCTAGAAGACATCTGTGGATTCCACTTTCAAATAAGAATAACTCGTGTGGGGAATAATTAATGGATGTAAATTGGGAAAATGCTTGTTGTAAAGGGACACTACCACTTATATGAATTGTAACTAGATTACAAACAAAACCGCCTTATAAAACACACCCTGCTGTTTTTTTCTTTATTTGAAGTAATTGCAATGTTAAAAGGAAAAGTAAAGTAAGTTTTTGAACTCTTGTTTCCATTTTGTATATGTGTATATTTCCCATGATGCATCATTTACCAAAAGTTTTGCTTTGTGGCTCTTGTTTATTTAATCTACATAAATTAACAGTTAAGGCACGGGAGAGGGCCAGTGTTCTCCAGACTAAATGAGAGAAGAGATGGCAGCTGAATGAGGTAAAACAGGGAGCTTAAAAGACTTCTAATCTACCCCTAGTGATGTCCTTTGAACACATCCCACACAAAGAGTTGAGTCAGTGATCAGCCAATAGACTCCATTATATGGCCAATGCCACACAGTGAGGACCAAGCGAGGTAAAGATACTGGGGGGGGGGAGTTTACAACACAAAATATCACATAATAGATGCACCCAGCGACACACAGAGAGTAAAACATTTTCTTAACTAAACATACAAGATAAAACAAAGCACATGTAAGATATCAGCAATGTAAAATAAACACAATAAGAACATTTCATTTTTTGGTGGTGTTGGTCCTTTAAATTGATAACTTTGTCCCTTTGGTAAAGGTGTGAAAAGAATATGAAAGATAGCATAAGGGCTCCTACTAGTGGTTCATAAGCAGTATGACAAGATGTTAATTATACAGGGTTATTCAAAGAGATCCGAATGGCTGAAGAAAGGTAACCGAACGCTGAAAATCAGCGACCGGTTACCTTTCCTAGCCATTCAGCTATTCAGAGAGCAGGCAATACACCAAATCCTGGCGAATTGCCTGCACATTCGGTGCCTGTTCGAGGGCAGTGAAATCCCCATAAAAAAGCACTGCTTCGGCTATTCAGAGAACACAAACCAGCAGTGAAAGGTTCCCGAAATGCCCTGCCATTCAGTGGTTTAATTCGGCAAATTTATTCAGGAGAATCCCATAGGCGTCAATGTTAAAATATTCCCGTTTTAATTAAATATCTAATAAACCGTTCATTATAAAATTCTGCAGTAAAGAGTCTATTTATAGATTTGTTAGGATATTTTAAGCATTTTTCTGGATTTTTTTTATAAAAAAGTGAGATTTTGTTTTTTTAACCCTTTCGCTGCGGAGGACGCGCTCAGCGCGTCCACCCGCAGGTAACGTTCCTTGCGGTGGACGCGCTGAGCGCGTCCTCCCTTGGGGCCAGCGTTCGGCCGGGTTCCGGCCGATCGCTGGCCCCCCCGGTGCGGGCTGACATCCTCGATGTCAGCCCAGCACCCGGAACCGCCGCCGGCCTAATTAGGTGTCATCGCGGCGGCGCGATGACACCTAATTCAGGCCCCCCCCCGCATGTGCGGAGGAGGCGCCTGAAAGGGAGAGGGGGGAGGTCCTTCGGACCTCTCTCCCTCCCGATCGCCGGCGTTGCGGGGGTTAATCCAGGCACCGTTTGGAAGGGCACAGCCTGCCCTTCCTAACGGTACCTGGAATTAACCCCATGGGGGCTGGATCACGAATCGGTGCCGAAAAGCGCCGGTTCGTGATCCTTTCCCGGAGCTGGCCGACATCTTGGATGTCGGCCAAGCTTCCGGGAATGCCCCCTGAGGCCTGGCGTCATCGTGCATAGCACGATGACGCCAGTCCTGGAGTTAACCCCTAACTGCCACCAATGGTGGAGATAGGGGGTTCCAATGAACCCCCTATCTCCCGATCCGTGGCAGTTAGTGGTTAATGTTTGATATTGTTGGATCGGCCAGAGCATGGCCGTTCCAACAATACCAAACTTGACTATGAAAAAGTTTTTTAAAAAAAATTAAAAAAATATATATATTTTAAAAAATTATAAAAAAAATAAACAAGTTTTTTTTTCTTTTTTTTGGTTCGTTAATGCAGCAATATTGTTCCCATTTCAATTATAATGTGAACAATGATGCTGCACTAACGATTTTTGTATGCGGTGCGTTTGTTAAAAATCGCGTACTTTTCCCCCAAAAAAATGTAACGAGACCCCATCTCTAATTTTTTTAGCAAGCGCACCCCATACAAAATATAACTGCAATTGCTCGCATGTTAAAATGTGAAAAAAAACACTTTACACATTGTAAATTATTGAAAATTCATATTTTATTGCATTTTTTGTTATAATATACAGACAGGTCATGACGTATACATATAATAATGACATATTATGAATCTGCCGAGTCTGACGGAAAGAACGATATATAATATGCCTGGGTCATATACTAAAATAAGCCTTCAAAACGCGTTTAAACATGATGAGCAAAACCGGTAAAAATGACCTCAGCACAGAGGCGGGAAATGCCTCAGCAGCGAAAGGGTTAACTTTACTTATTTTTTCTGTAACAGTCCTCTTTATTATCATTCCCTGGACCTCATATGTAAATTTCAGAAATTTTCGCTCAGTAGTTTCTTTGCAAACAGCGTTTCACTTTTCAATCATTCATGCAAACTGTTTTCCTAATTTATTCACTGCCTTCTTCTGGGGTGTTGGCTTTTTCCGGCGGCTTCGCTGCGTGTGATCGGCTCCTGCTCGGGTTTTTCCGGCGTCTTCGATGGGTTAATCAGACGTTTTTACGAGTTTTCGGTGTGCATTCGCCAGGTTTTCGGCAGCTTTTCCCTGCACTTCGACAGCCCTGTGGTGCTTGCTGAATACACCGCAGAGTCGCCAAAATGGGAAAGCTGATTTGCACCGAATTGAAGAGAACGAAAAGTCACCGAACGTGCAGTGACTTTTTGAATCTTTTTGAATAACCCTGATAATGTTTTAAATAAGCACTTGATGAATTACTGTTATTGTTACAATTATTTAAATTAAATCACACACTATATTTTTGATTTCATCTTAGAAAGTGACAGAAATGGGAGATTTTTTCAAGTTTCAGATATTGTACACATGTAAGGCTAGGGTCAAACAAAAGCATTTTTACACGCGAACGTAAAAAAGTGCGTCCGAACGGATTGATGTATTTTTTCATGGAATATGTGAAAACGGTCATACGATGCGCATGTTCGTGTGTGATGTTTTACGAATCCAAACCAGGAAACTTTTTGCGTCTGGACGTTATGTTGGCCAGACACGAGCAGGGTCTGACGTCTCCAAATCACACACACCGCTAGCGGGCGCAGCGCACTCTGTACGTCCGTACTAGAGGTTCTGCGTTCTCGAAAAAATGCGTTCATTTTCCACTTGCGTTGTGTGGCCGGACTTTCGTGCGACCGTACTTCGTATATTGGCCGTCATTTGCTGCTAGTGCGGCCGTGATTAAGTGCGCCTAAACGCACGTTAAAAATGCGCTGGTCTGACCCCAGCCTAAAGCAAGCAAGCTCATAACACAATTTAATACTAGACTGGTAAATCAGTACTGTGTTGGCTATTAAGGGATACTCTCAGGGCCGGTGCAAGCATTTTTGTCTAGTCAGGCGAAGGTGCGTTTTGGTGCCCCCCCATCCGTGTTATTTCAAGCCAATCAGAATAGAGGTGCCATGATAATCTCTATATATACACATACATATATACACACACTAGGGTTGCGCCAATACCACTTTAAGACCGAGTAAAAGTACCAATACTTATTTTCAGGTACTCACCGTCACCGATATCATACCCAATTAGATACATATATACAGACCAGAACATTCCCAGATACATATATACAGACCAGAAAATTCCCCAGATATATATACACAGAGACCTCAGACCAGAACATGTCCAGATACATATATACATATATTCGGGGGGGGGGATTCTACCAGTTTTGACCAAGACCTGGTGTTGGGTTCGCAGTGACAGGTGGATATATTTGCCCCAGCTTACATGGATATATACATTGCCCTCATCTCACATGTATATATTGCCCCCAGCTCACATGGATATATTTTCCCCAGCTCATATGGGTATATTTGCCCCCAGATCACATGGATATATCTGCCCCCAGCTCACATGGATATATCTGCCCCCAACTCACATGGAGATATTTGCCCCCAGCTCATATGGGTATATTTGCCCCCAGCTCACATGTGGATATATATGCCCCCAGATCACATGTGGATATATTTGCTCCCAGCTCACATGTGGATATATTTGCCCCCAGATCACATGTGGATATATTTGCCCCCAGATTACATGGGTATATATTGCCCCAGCTCATATGGAGATATTTGCCCCAGCTCATATGGGTATATTTGCCTGCCAGGCTCCCCAGACTCCGCCGGCGTTCTTCTACGTGGCAAGCGGCCACTGGCATGATGCCACTTTGTCGCTCGCCGGGCAGGAACCACATGACCAGTGCAGCAGTGTTCTCGCGAGATCGCGTGCGGCGCTGGTCAGGTGGTTTGGCCCCTAGCGCTGCGCCGGGTCTCCCTGGCCGACCAAGATGGTGGCGCTCGAGGCTGGGGAATTCCGCCCCCTCAAACTGGCCGGAAGCCAGATAGTAAGGCGGCCGCCTGTGCCACCTTACGCTAGCGCTGGCTCTGGATACTCTGGGCTTAAAAGGTGATGGAGGAATGGGGGGCTTACTCAATATCCCCTCCTGACTCCATGTGCATCCCCTTCTTGTTTTGCCCATTTATCCTTTTTAAAGCAAGAGTAAAGAATTTTGCACAGGGTCTATCGTGCAGCGCATACAATATCATTGATGACTGGGTGCTCCATGGATCCCCGGAGCAGCCCTCTCCATGGCATATCTAGGATGAAACAGGGCTTTAGGGATTGAGAGAGGTTGAGATAGCAGCCAAAGCGTTGCTACCTACTTGAACAAATGTGCCGTTGAACCATAGAGTGCTGGGTTCCCCTGGTCTATCATTTAAGGGGTTGTTCAGAAAGCACCAAACTTTTGGTGCTTTCTGGTTCAGCGCCCTTTGGCGATTCCAGTTCCAATTCACTATTCACCGCAGGGTCCCCGAAGTGAGCAGAATGTGGAGTCGAAGCCGGTCACCGAACAAACCAACGATCAGATTCCCTAACACCACCGATCAGACCGCCTAACACCACCGAACAGACCACCAAACACCACCGATCAGACCGCCTAACACCACCGATCAGACCGCCTAACACCGCCAAACAGACCACCGAACAACCACCGATCAGACCGCCTAACACCACCGACCAGACCAATGAACAACCACCAATCAGACCGCCTAACACCGCCAAACAGACCACCGATCAAACCACCTAACACCACCGACCAGACCAATGAACAACCACCAATCAGACTGCCTAACACCACCGACCAGACCACCGAACACCACCGATCAGACCGCCGAACACCACCGATCAGACCGCCTTACACCACCGAACACCACCGATCAGATGCCTAACACCACCGATCAGACCGCCTACCACCGAACAGACCACCGAACGCCACCGATCAGACTGCTTAACACCACCGAACAGACCACCGATCATACCGCCTAACACCACCGAACAGACCGACAAACACCACCGATCAGACCATCTAACTGACCACTGAATGCCACAAACTGCAGGGGAAAAAAAACCTCTACTATTCTTCTAAAAGGTGTTCAAATCAATAAAAATGTATTAAAATGTGTGGAAATAATGAAAAAGTTCCTATAAAAAAAGCGATAAAACAGTCTGTTACGGAATTTAAAAAAAAGCCTTAAAAACAGAAATTGGGAATAAAAAATGTTGTCTATAAAGTACATCCAAAAAATAAGTAAGTAAATAAAAAGACGGTTTGGTGACAACGAAAAGAATAAACAGTTTAATAAAATTTTTATTTTTTTACAATGAATCCTATGGGATTCATCTGTTTAAACCTGACGAACTGAATCACCGAAAATCAGGGCATTTCACTGACATTTCGGCGTTTTGTGACTACATTAACCATTACTTCTCTATGGGACAATTTCACTGCTGCCGAAGATTGCCAAATTGTGGCGAACTGCTCCCTATTTCGCTGTCAATTCGCCGGTATTTGGCAAATTGACAGCTTTCTGAATAGACAAACTGCCCCAAAATTGCACTGCAAGGTGAAATTCACCATTCAGTGCAATTCGGTGGCAAGTGCGTCGCTTATTGAACAACTATTTTAGTCTTTTAAAAACTTTTCACTCCTGCCCCTGGCTGCCTTAACGCCACAGGGAATGCTTTGCCAACCCTGCCTGGGTGGGCCTGAACACCACGGGTTCAGTATAGCACACCCCACTGACTTCAATTGCACGCCTCCCAGCCAAGGCACAGTGACAGCACAGGTCATTGGCTGCCGCAAGATAGCCAAAACTCAGCGTGTCAGCTAGGTAGGCGGGCTGGAGGAGTTGCAGGAGCGATGTAGGGTGTGCAATTACGCCCCACTGACTTTCAGACCAACCCACTGGGCACAACCCGTCCGGCGCATCTCTGTCGTTGTTTGAATTTTCCTTTTTGAAACACTGAGGTTTATTCTGGTTGGAACAACAATGGTATTCACAGTTGTTTGCTACTACAGCAAACACGGGCACTTTGTGAATAATTCTCTGCTGTTCGTACACCACCCAACATATGTCTGCCATCCTTTTCCCACCCGATGTGTTTATGTGTCTTAGGGTCATAATATTTAATATGTGGGTAAAAGCTTCTTGATCCAAGGAGAAATCTGACTGCCATTCTGGGGTCAAGAAGGAATTTTTTCCCAGTATGTTGCATATTGGCGAGCGCTTCAGACTGGGTTTTTTCCTTTCTTTTGGATCAACAGCAGTAGGTGATGTGTGAAAGGCTGAACCTGATGGATGCGTGTATTTTTTCAGCCTAGGTAACTATTATCAAATTGTGTCTATGTCCCCATTCAGTACATCCCGTGTAAGTCTTTGATCAGACCCTCTCATTCACCAGCCCCCACTTCACACCTCCTTGGTCCCATTTTCAGTCCCTTCGCTTTGCCCCCAATGTCCAGCCCATACTTCTGTAGGCCTCCTTTCTCCACCCACTTTCCTAGTGCCCCAATTTTACAGCCCCTTTATCAGAAACAACCCCATTTTAACGTTCCCCTTTTGATGCCCCCATTTTTCAGCACCCTTTCTGTGTTTCTATTTTCCAGCCCATTTATTCTCCGTTGCCAATTTCCACAAAGTCCAAAGACTTGTCTCCTTTGTTGTGAGCTATTTTCATCTCCTTCCCCATTTGGCTGCCACAGAAATCAGAGCTGTTAAGGCCCTGTTCACACCAAGCGACATGAAAATTGTGTGTTTTTCCACGCGATTTTGATATTCGCGACATTGCATGATAATGTTGCGCGATATCGCAGTTATGCACAATATTGCAAAACACCACCAATGCGAATTGCAAAAAAGGGTCATGTACCAGCAACAAGCTACAGCGACGAGTGTCACGTCTCACCAGCCGCCGCCCCCATCCTTGCATGGCCGTGAGTGCTCCCTCCGGGTCCGCGGGCTCCCGAGCCGCCGCTCCCTGGAGCCATCGAGGTCCTCGGGACCTCCGGTCCAGATGGCCGCTCCCCGTCGGCGGCATTCCCTGGCCGTCATGGCATGGCGTTCCGCCGTCCATGCGGCCACCACCCGCCACGTGGGACGCCGGCCAGGCGGAGCTGGCCAAGATGGCGCCCGGGGGCGGATCGAGACCTCAATGGTTAGAAGGGGGTGGAGGCAGAGCCCTGCAGAGATCACAGGGGGGAGTCTTCAAGCTGACCTCCAGCAGGACATTTTGGAGGCAGTGCACAGAGTAGAGGCGTGTCCACCTCCACCCTGTCCACTATATAAACCTGGTGAATGCTCTCTGGCATCGCTTCACAATTGTTCTCTCTCTGAGTGAAACAATAGCTCCTCTACTTCACAGTATCTCAGTGCCGTCCTCTAACCTTGCCCTAAGATTACTCAGCACCTCCAGAGTGTCTCCAGGCATCCTACAGATCCCTCTATTGGGTTCTTATCCGGTCCCTTTCCAACATGGACGTGACACGAGCTACATGCGACATTGATCGACAAGGCGTGAACGAAGCTACATAGAGCGATACCTCGCAGAAATATGTGCGATATTGCAGCAAAAATCGCAGTGTGAACGGGGCCTAAATGAAGTTGAAGCTGCCGTTCCTCATCGCAGGGCGCTGCTCTGTCCTCCTTCGCCCAGTGCTCTGGTGGCTACTGCTGGGCCAAGGAGCAGGCTGGGAGCATAGTAGGCCCTCAGTTGGGTAACTGACCACACCGTTGCATCTTCACCACCCTACGAGCAGCTCTTCATGTGGCAAAATGCAGTGGCACTCATGCTCTATAGCATAAATGGTCTTCAGATTTTGTGCCTACTGGCAGGCGTCCTAAGGCAAGCTACCTAAACCACCTTACAATGGAGCAAGCCCTGTATCTGGCATGTAAATGTATTTCACAGCCGCCTTTGCATATTCATTCTCTGACTAGCCCTCTTCTCATATGCCTATTTGCCCTCCAGTTGTTACACCAGCATGCATTTATACACAGTGCATCCTCCTGTCAGCTTCAAACTAAGCCGAAAGAAGTGTCAAGGGCACTTCTCAATCTGCACAGGCTTCCGGCTGACGTAATCGCTTCTGAGGGCAAATCGTATTCCCGCTTCAAATATGGCCGCCGCGCCTTCTGCGTTTTCACGCACGGCTTCCGGTGACGCAAGGAAGTCGCCAAGCAGCGGGTTTGGGCCTAATCGCTGAGCTGCGGCAGTTAAAGGGGTTTCAGTGAGAGACGTTTAGCGAGGCGGTTTGGCAAACTTTGGTGACGTGCGGGTGACTGGCTTGGGCGGAGGCTGCTGAAAGGGCTATCGGAAGAGGCCGAAATGGTGCCGTTCAAAGCCAGCCTGCCCGATACCGTGGACAAGATCGACATGTCCCTTGGTGAGAGCTTGGGAGAGCACAGTATGAGGCTCTCCCTTGGGGTGCGGAGCTGTGCCCGACTATATTGCGGGTGTAGTCGGGCGGCTGTGGGTGCATGTAAACAGCTGGCTGCAGTGCGCCCTCTCCAGGGTTTGTTTACACCGGAATGTATGGGTCTGGACACACGCCTGTAAACAAGCTGCATGATCTGGCCTGCTTATGTGTGTGATGGCTACAGCCTGCCATTCCAGCCCTTGTACTCTGCTGTCCCTGTCATGGCTAGCAATGCAACAGCCTTCGCCTTGTGCATGTGGCACCATTTGTTTCCAGCTGATTGGGGGATTTATAATGTGTACTAATTCTAAAAGATGGGTTTCTATCACCACTTTCTTTATAAAAGAGGAAAATATGTCCTTAAATCGGATGCTGAAACTGATCTACATGGGGAAATTCCATAATAATCAACATATGGTAACTAGAGGGTGGCAAAGTTCTTTAGAAATCATTTGGAAAGTTCGGTTAATCAATAACATTCGAATTGTGTGGTGTATTCTCTAAGCTGTGCACCAATTACAGGCAAAGTGACAGTGAAATACATTGCTTTTCGCTGCAAATGTCTGCGGTTCGGCAGTTCTGATATTGTCCCGTATACTAATGATTCGTCTGTTTGCAGAATACAAAATGACCTGATTTAAATTCGACAGGCTAATTTGGTGCTTTTCACCAATGTACTAGACCTGCTCAGTGACTCCATTTTTCAGCGCAATACATTTGTGATCATTCGATAAATGGTGAATTCACCTAGTTTCTCGAAATTGAATCGCTAAAGTGAGGCAGTCTCTGCCAAATTAACCTATTTTGGCCAATTTAACTTTTTGTCCTTTGCTGCACCCTGCTCTATAGTTCAGGGACACCTGTACCCAGCAGTCCCTGAAGCCTCCTTGTGCTGTTTTCATCCCTACACCCATTTGGGTAGCGTAGGAGCTTCAAATTGTGAACCACAACAGAACTTGTGCACTTTACATATGCAAGTCCCGTAGCGTGCAGAACGATGGATCGGAGATGCGTGCGTGTTCAGATCCGATTCATCGGCTGTCTCTGAGACCGATCGCTACAGTGACTGGTCTCGGTGAGGGTGACATCGGCACACTACGTGTTGACGGCAAGATCCAAATCGATGATGGTTTTTAACCCATTAGCGTTTGGATTGTAATATGGTCCGCCTGAGATAGGGCCACTTAACCTATTGTTAACACTCAAACAGGTGAGGGTTAGCGTCTGGAATGTAATATGGCCCTACGTGTTTTTTTTTTGTGTATTTGCATTGAGCATAGCGCCATCCTACGGGATGGCCTCCACTCAGTCCGTGCACTTGACTGCATGCTGACAGTGCCGATGTCACCACTGAGCGCCAATTGCACAATGGTCCTCCAATATCCCCACACACTGAGGGATAGCCATAGAGGCACCCACGTTGGATCATGGGGAGTACAGTGATGTCTCCTTCCTTGATGAGATATGGCATTGTTCTTTGCAACAAACAATATCTCTTCTCTGTACATCGCAGACATGGTGCACTTGGTCACTACTAAGGCTGGCATCAGACGAGTGCACTATGTGCGCCCGTACTGACGTGCCTTCTGGAGTCCGTCGCAGCATTGAGACGCTGCGACGGGGCCAGCCACACGCAGTTGTGCGCACAAGAATTGCACGTGCAACAGCGGCTGTACAGCAGCCCTCTCCGTCAAAGTGCTAGGACGCGCGTTGATGGAGCTGCAAAGCGCAATCCTCCACCAGATGGAAGTCGCGTGGAAGGAACGTCCACTCTCATGGACATTCCTTCCTCTCTTCAAGTACGCTCTTCTGACGCCGGTTAAAGAGGTTTATTCCCTAACGTTTCAATTTGCCACCGAATTGCAGTGAATGGTGAATTTCACTGTAGGTGCAATTTCAGGGAAATTCATATTTTCACAAAACTTAACTTTATGTTTTAAAGGCCTTTTCTATTATTTAGACACATTTTATTTATTAGAGGAATAGGAGCCTTTCTTTTTTTCTTCTTTTTCCCTTCAGTATAATTCAGTAAGGGTAGGGCTTCACGAGGAAACCAGTGAGATACACTATACAGTAAATATCTTACGTGGAACTGAGGTGGGTTGCATATAAGATACTCTTGAATGGTAGAGCTGGATGGAACTAATATCATAGATGCAATATTTCAGTCCAGATCTCTTTCACAAAGACCCTAAAAGAAAACAAAATGCATCCAATAGTGCAATTTGCTGCAGCATACAGTTGTGTTCAAAATTATTCAACCCCCAATGCTGTAAAGGGTTTTAGGGAATTTAGTGTACATTTGTATTTGTATTCAGAATGAAATCCTACAAGGACTTTTTAAAGAACCATATGCAACTAAAATGACATCAATTTGGTTTTGTAATACAGAAGTAAATGTTTCTTTTGTGAATTCTTCATTGACACAATTATTCAACCCCTTAAAGACTACCACTCTGAAGAACAGAGGTTCATTCAAGTGTTTTCAATCAGGTATTGAAAACACCTGTGGATGTCACGGAGCAGCAATAAAGCATAAAAAGCACCATACTCGCCACCCAGGACATACTTGAAAACGAGAGAATTCTCAATGTATCCTTCCTGGTAAAAATCCTTTCACAAAAAAAAATTAGGCAGCTTTAAAATGACTGTGATACTCAGCTCCTTCTAGACATTTACTGGTGTGGTTACAAAACATGGTGAAGTCAAGAGAATGGTCCAGGAAGACAAGAGAAGAGGTGATTACTCTTCACAGAAAGGGCAATGGCTATAAGAAGATTGCAAAGATGTTAAACATACCAAGAGAGACCATAGGAAGCATCATTCGCAAATTCAAGGCAAAGGGCACTGTTGAAACGCTACCTGGTCGTGGCAGAAAGAAGATGCTGACTTCGACTGCTGTGCGCTACCTGAAGCGTAGAGTGGAGAAAAGTCCCCGTGTGACTGCTGAGGAACTGAGAAAAGATTTGTCAGATGTGGGTACTAAAGTTTCAGCTCAGACAATACGGCGCACACTGCGTAATGAAGGCCTCCATGTCAGAACTCCCAGGCGCACCCCCTTGCTGTCTTCAAAGAATAAGAAGAGTCGACCGCAGTATGCCAAAAGTCATGTGGACAAACCCCAGAAGTTTTGGAATAGTGTTCTGTGGACTGATGAAACAAAATTAGAACTGTTTGGGCCCATTGATCAACGCTATGTTTGGAGGAGGAAGAACAAGGCCTATGAAGAAAAGAACACCTTGCCTACTGTGAAGCATGGCGGGGGGTCAATCCTGCTTTGGGGCTGTTTTGCTTCTGCAGGTACAGGGAAGCTTTAGCGTGTGCAAGGTACCATGAATTCTCTTCAGTACCAGGAGATATTGGATGACAATGTGATGCAGTACGTCACAAACCTGAGGCTTGGGAGACGTTGGACCTTTCAACAGGACAATGATCCCAAGCATACCTCCAAGTCCACTAGAGCATGGTTGCAGATTAAAGGCTGGAACATTTTGGAGTGGCCATCGCAGTCACCTGACTTAAATCCGACTGAGAACCTCTGGTGGGACTTAAAGAAAGCAGTTGCAGTGCGCAAGCCTAAGAATGTGACTGAACTGGAGACTTTTGCCCATGACGAATGGGCGAAGATACCCGTAGATCGCTGCAAGACACTTGTGTCAAGCTATGCTTCACGTTTAAAAGCTGTTAGTACAACATCCTTTTACAGTTATAAGATTGAATGTCACTTGGGGGTTGAATAAAACTGATAATGATGTGAGCACAGAAAAGACATTTGTGGTTATTTCATTATAAATGTTATGTTATATTTGTCTGACCTACACGTGCCTCTTTGATTTAATTGTAAGCAAGATGACTGATCAAAATCAATGTCAAACTGGCCAAAACACTCAATTTCAGTGGGGGTTGAATAATTTTGAACACAACTGTATATAAGGGTGCGAAGGACAAGAATGAATCTTACACTTTGAGAGCAACTAGCTCTCAGATGGGTGTTCTTCAGGTGTTGAGGGCCACCTGATTGACCGAAACCGGTCCTCAGCGGGATATTCCGTAAGGTGCAGTTGCCTTGCTTCAGCGGTCAAAATAAAGAACATAAACAGATTCCGTAAAATAAAGTTATACTCCTTTTTATTGTACATAAAAATATATATATATAAAAAATGCATAAGAAACAAGCCAAATGCGTTTCTCCTGTGAAACAGGCTTCATCAGTGGCAAAAATAAATATTATTCGGTAGGTGTTTTTATATAGGCAAAACACCGCCAATTAGTTCAAACCATCTAATCATATAAACGTCTACCGAATAATAATTATTTGTTCCCTATGCATTTTTTATGTACAATACAATGAGTATGACTTTCATCTAGCATGTCAGTCCGGGATGCCGGGGGGGGGGGGATAGATGTCATCACGGCGGCGCAATGTCATCTATTTCAGGTCCCCCCCTGCGAGTGCAGAGGAGGTGCCTGAAAGGGGGGGGGAGGTTCTTCGGACCTCTCTCCCGATCGCGGGGGACCAGAGGCTAAAGGCAGGCACGGTTTGGAAGGGCACAGCCTGCCCTTCCAAACCGTGCCTGCCTTTAACCCCTTGGATGCCGGATGACGATTCGGCGCCAAATCGTGATCCTCTCCCGGAGCTGGCCGACATCTTGGATGTCGGCCAAGCTTCCGGGAACTCCCCCTGATGACTGGCGTCATCGTGCATAGCGTGATGAAGTCAGTCTTGGAGTTAACCCCTAGTTGCCACCAATGGTGGAGATAGGGGGTTCATTGGAACCCTCATCTCCCGATCCGTGGCAGCTAGGGGTTAATGTTTGGTATTGCTGGATCGGCCAGAGCATGGCCTTTCCAACTATACCAAACATGACCATGTAAAAGTTAAAAAATAAAAATATTATAAAAAATATTTGTTTTTGTTAATGCAGCAATATTGTTCCCATTTAATTTATAATGTGAACAATGATGCTGCACTAACGATTTTTGTATGCGGTGCGTTTGGTAAAACTTGCGTAATTTTCCCAAGAAAAAATGTAACGAGACCCCATTTCTAATTTTTTTTTTTTTTTTTTTAACAAGCGCAACTCCTACAAAATATAACCGCAAATGCTCGCATGTTAAAATGTGAAAAAAAAAAAAAACACTTTACACATTGTAAATTATTGAAAATTAAAATTTTATTGCATTTTTTTGTTATATACAGACAGGACATGACGTATACATATAATAATGACATATTATGAATCTGCCGGAAAGAACGATATATAATATGTCTGGGTCATATATCAAAATATGGCTACAAAACGCGGTTAAACATGATGAGCGAAACCGGTAAAAATGACCTCAGCACAGAGGTGTGAAATTCCTCAGCAGCCAAAGGGTTAAATATTGCGTCTATGATTTTAGTTCCATCCAGCTGTACCATTCAAGAGTATTTCATATGCCAACCTCCTCTGTTCCACGTAAGATATTTACCGTATGGTGTATCTCATGGGTTTCCTTGTGAAGCGCTACCTCTTTTTTTTCCCCCCCAATCTGTACTTTATATTTGGGTGACGGGAAGCACCAATTTGGGGCAATAGCAAATCCAGCTAATACCAAGCGCCACGGCGAAAAAATATGTTTTTGAAAACTTCAATTTTATCCTATGTTTGTTAACTTCACATCCCATGTTTCAAATAAATGTGATAAAAAATTGTCAACAAAAATAACTTGGGTAGTGAAGGGGTTGAGTGACACTCCAGCCTCCACAATCACTTAAGCCGAACAGGGACCCCCTCTTCCTCTGTAGTACTTGGTTGTGTAATAATATTAGAGTATTTCCTAATTATTTTTCTCTGTGGTAGGATGCCATTTTTCCCATTTCCAATTGCGGTTGAGGCTGAAAGAAAGCAGGTGCGCAAGGCCATTGACAGGGCTATCTGACTTGTGGCAGGAGTTTCGAAGCCCAAATTGGACTCCTCAGACACCTTCGAACACACGGGCCAGCTATCTAAAACTATTTTGAGGTTATCGATTTATGATGGACGAAGAGACATTGAAATCTTGCTATACCAGACATTTCTATTTATTAAATGTCATTTATCTGTTTTTAGATGATATTATCAGGTTGAACAGGCAGGAACAAAGCAAAACCTTCAACGGAAGAATGTCCAATTCATACCAGCAATTCAGAAACTGGGGCAGATGGAGAGGTCGTCGTTATTCAGGTATAGTATAAATGTTTTAAGACTTTTTTTTAATGTAGTATTTAACTGGAGTTTTTGGTTTGCTTAGTTAAAACAGAGGTGTGTGTCCCTTCCCCCCCCCCGACCATTTTTGAGCATGCATGTTAAGGGACATGACAGTAAACTGTAAGAATTAGGGATGCACCGAAACGAAAATTTCCAGCTGATACAGAAAATGAAAATTTGGGATTGGTACGGCTGAAAATCAGACATGAGAACAAGGGCCTGGAGGCTGGGGGCTCGCCTGAGCCTGGAGGTCGGCCGAGCAGCTTGCTCGGCCGGGCCCCCAGGCCCAGGTTTGCATGGCAGATTTGTTGCACCATACTCTCCTACTTCGGTCCTGACCTCCAGCGGTGACAGTCTTCCGGCTGTCGCAGGCTGCCCCCGGGGGCTCGCCTGAGCCTGGAGGACGGCCGAGCAGCCTGCGACAGCCAGAGGACGGTCACCGCTGGAGCTCAGGGCCGAAGTAGGAGGATGTTGCCTACACATACTCGCCTACATCGGCCCTGAGCTTCTCCAGCGATGGCAATCCTGCATCCAGTGCCCGCTGTGTCGGTCGCCGATATGATGTCACGAAAGCCTTAGACCCAGGGTCAGTGCACTCATTGCTGACGGCTGATTTGATGTGCGCTAAACATGTCCCACACCACTAATGCTCTCTTGCGGAGCAGGCTGCCAGGTCGATGGCACCAAACCTTATCAAGCCAGAATCGAGCTCCAACTTCGTCAATCCAGCCTTCAGTTTTGTGCCATCAGCCATGCAGGACCGAAGTGAGTTTCTAGGGTACGGCACTGATCGTCTTTCAAGTTATCAGTGTCACTTTGTTATATTTTCTTCAATTACCGTAAACTGTTTTGACAATTTTGCTCCTCACGTTATATTGACGTCTTGAATGTTCTCCCATTTCCATAATAAATCTCTCTCCGTCGCGCTATACTCGAGCATCTATGGTAGTTTAGCATGCTGTCGTGAAATTCCACCCGCTGAGTTGAACGGAGTGTGATTGGACCCTGTACCACCTGAGCAAGAGTTGTTTATTTCACCACTGAAATAATGAATTCCGTGACACTGATCTGTCCCTTCGAGAATTCTTGCGCTGTGATTTCCCAATTTCTGACTTATTCTATACAAACTGAAATGTGTGTGTGTGTGTGTATATATAAAATGACGTTCCAGTTTTGCCCGTAGTGTAAATTGAAGTGTTTTCTGTTTATTTATTTTTTTCCTGCATCCTTTACTGTAGTGAACTGGATTACCTACTTTATTATTTTTTTTTAACCAAAAAAAAAAAAAAACTGACGTCCCCAAAACTGCACGGTGCTTAGAGTTTTTCTTTAACTGCCTTACTGCTTGTGAAGCAAACTAAAACACACAAATACTTAATTACTTAAACCCCCCTTTTTGGAAAAACACTTGTGCATTTACTGTATTTACTCGTTTATAGCTATGTAAGTTAATTTACATCCTCTTTAAGATTTTATCTCATTGTATCACATGTAGATAATGTCCATATTAATGAATGTTGCAGTAGAGCAGGGATTGGCAACCTTGGCCATCCAACTGTTTTGATCCTAAATCTCCCTTGATGCTTAGCCACTCATTGGTCTAATAAACTCATGGGAAATATACTTGCAAAACATCTGGAGGGTCACTGTTACTGACCTCAGAGTAATGGACACTACTTAAAAACCCTTTTGAGTTTGTGTGTTTCTAATATTTTTTTTTTTTTTTTTGTTAGGTCCTGGCAGCTACTTTGGCACCCAAGGATTGAAACGTAGGTCATATGGTGTGAAAACTGGACTAGCAATGCGCAAGATGGCATCTTGGAAGGGCTATAGCTCCATAAATCGCTTTCCCCTTAGTGTAAGGGTAAGATCTAATTATTCTTTGGAATATCTCCTACTCTTGACAAAAAGGTTTTGACTTTCAGACTTCTTAATTTGTTATTTTATGGCACTTTTAATATGTATGTTGCAGGTTATTTGGGCTTGGTTTTTCTTATTAAATTTTATAAAACAACCATTTATAAAGTTGCAGGTTGTGTACCTAGTCTACATGTACATGACATCTATACCCTTTCTGTTTGGGATGTTTGTAATTTTTAAAAATGCTTCACACTTCTGTTGCTCTAAAGATAGAAGTTGTAAAATTACAGGGAAATACTTTAAATTTTTCTTAAGGCATCTGCCATTGGGACAGGTTGACTGTGTTCTCAACCAAAGTGTTTTTTTTTATTTATTTTTTTATTCTAACCCATCCAACTGTAAAGTCCAGGTACTGTTTATTTTGGGGGGGGGGGGTTGTATCAATCTCCCAGACTTAGTTTTATTAATATGGAAATTCTAATTATGGGGCAGTCCCCATGGAAGGTAATTAATTGTAACTTGGTTATTCCACTATTGAGAGTGAATTTGTAGCAAATATTAAGTGTGGTCCTTTGCTGTTACGCTTTTCTATGACAACAGGTATATTGTATTTCATTTATGTTCTTATTGATCTATTCTTTGTACATTAAGATTGTTTGGCACATAGGCAGCTTCGTGAACCTTATTTCATGTGTTCTAAATGTTTTTTTTTTTTTTTTCCCTATAGTTTTGCTTTCTATAGGCTAATTATCAGTGCAATATTCCTTGGTCATCTTACTATATTGTTTAATATTCTTTTAAGAATTCATCGAGCCAAAGACTGCCGTTTCGGAGGAGAATGAACTATCTGAGACCTCCAGATTTTGAGAATAAACCCATATCGTCTCTTCAAAGGTATTACTATAGTAGGTAAGACTAGTGATTTTGTTTTTATGCTGGTGGCGCTCGAGATAAACCAAAAATATATTTTCATATAAAAAGTACATTTAGACTGTTTTCAGGCATTTGATTCTCTGTACCATAAAGTGAATTTCTATGCAGAAATGCTGTTGTATGAATTATGTTTTTCAATTCAGAGATGTCCTTGTCTGTTACAGTAATTATACCCAAACCAACACTTTTAGAAGTGGATTGAGCATGGAGGATGAGCGGGAGAGTCGACAGGCCTCTTTCTTCTTTAGACAAGGTTTAAAGGTAAGCACCAGCGAGTCAGTAATGGTACTAAACGGTAGTGTCTTACAGAATTTGTGAGGCCTTGCTTACTACTTTAGAATCCTGGGATGGAGATGGTGAGACACGAGGAATGAAGGTTATGTCAGGTAAATCTGTAGATCTTGCACAACAACAGAGGATTTCTTCTGCCAACTGTCAAACTATTAACTTTCTGATGTGCAATGCAAAATATCACCAAGAACATCGTGCAGTTTGTTCTATAAATTAACAAATAGAAATTGAGTCGCCAGCAATCACATTACTCTTGGGCAGCGCAGTAAGAGACAGCCATGTAGGTAAAACACAAATTTTTTCCTTTCGTGCTTGCATTTAGTAATACAACGAGAAAGCAGAGCCTTTGGTCTACTTAAATGGGCATTAAACTAAAACCCAAATCTGTTTTTTTTATTTGTAGGACCAGCGACATTAGTAGTAAAAAAAAAAAAATTACAATTCACATGCCACGCAATGTCCAATTTGTTACCCGAGATGCCTGGAGCTGCTCTATATTGCAAGGAGAGCGTAAATGCCCCCCCCCCCTTTTATATATTCATGAAAAAGTTACTTCTGTATTAGACAATAACTTCAAAGCTCATGTATAAAATTCTAGCATCACTGATACAAGTAGGGAAGCCTACCACGCGACTCACTAATACACGCCACTTCCACAACCGGTGACATCACTCTTGCCTTGCATCAATGGCCTCACTCTCCTCCTGTTTCTAACCCCCCAACCCTGTTAGATTGTAAATTCCCACAGGAACAGGGCCCTTGTTTCCTCCTGTGTTGGTTTGTCAATTGTTGTCTATATTGTACCCATTGTTCAGCGATGCAGATTATGTTGGCGCTATTTAAAACTTTATTATAGTTTCTATTTCCCTTTAGGCGTTTTTGTTCGTGTTTATGGATTCCAGCAATCATTAATGCTTAAATATTGGTTTGCCTTATAGTGCATGAATTTGGGCACATGTGCACCTGTAAACATGTAACATAATGACTATTTTCTACATATTTATTTTCTGTTAATCTGTATATTTGTGTTTTAATATCTTGCGTTTATTACTTTATTTCTGTAACAACTGTAACATTTCAATGTTCTTGAACCCAGGACATACTTGAAAACGAGAGATCTCAATGTATCCTTCCTGGTAAAATACTTTATAAATAAATATACAAGATACTTTGAAACCTTTTATGTGTGCGCTTTGGACAGTCTTTGTCACAACTGTTACTGTGTGTTTTTGAAGTGACCACATTCTCTTTCCTCATCATAACGGCACTAGTTCAATTCACTAAGAAATGTCGCTTTCTCCAACATTTCTTGCCACCTTGAAACCTGTCTATATTAAGAATAGGGAAATTGACATGCACACTATTGCTGATTTTATATCCAGTTTACACATCTTGTTTTGCATGCACTACAGGTTCAAACGCAAATGGATATTGATCAGCATATAGAACTGCCAGAATTAAACAGCACACACCCGTGAGTATTTTCCTTCAGCTTTAATGTGATCGAATAGACTTGTTGATTATTGATCTATACCAAGAGTATTTGGCAGGTTTTAAATTTATGGCTCATGTGAAATACTTAAATGCGTACTCAAAGTTAAAACAGGTGGTGAAGGGAGAAATCCTCCCTGGTTTTAGCTTTGCATGAAGAGCCAAGTGCTCAGGCAATGCAATTCTCTCAATGGAAATGCACATCAAGAAGACTGTCCCAGTGTGAGCTTAATTGACAGCCATCTGAGCAGATGGAAACCTTAACCACTTGGCTGCTAAGGACGCGCTCAGCGCGTCCAGCCAAGTGGTTCTCCTGTGCTATATGGATGCGCCGAGTGCGTCCCAGCACAGGAGGCAGCAACCGGCCGGGATTCCGGCTGCTTGCTGCGCTCCCCCCATCTTGGATGTCAGCCCGCACTCTGGAACCCTGGCGGGGACAATAGATGTTATCGCGAGTGCGATTACATCGATTACAGACACCCCCCCCCCCCCCCCCCGTGCGGGGAAAGGTGCCTGAATGGGAGGGGGAGGTCCTCTCTCCCTCCCCATCCGTAAGGGGCAGCAGTAAAGGTCAGGCACCGTTTGGAAAGGTGCGATTCGGCGCCAGATCATGATCCTCTCCCGGAGCTGGCCGACATCTTGGATGTCGGCCAAGCTTCCGGGATGTGCCCCTGACGACTGGCATCATCGTGCATAGCGCGATGACGTCAGTTCTGCAGTTAACCCCTAGCTGCCACCAGTGGTGGAGAAAGGGGGTTCCACTGAACCCCCCCCATCTCCCGGGGTTAATGTTTGGTATCGGTGGATCGGCCAGAGCATGGCCTTTCCAATGATACCAAACATGACCATGTTAAAACTTAAAGGGACACTCTAAGCAACAAAATTCCCCCCTCCCCTCCCCTGGTTTTTTTTTTACATTAAAATATACCTATTCCCTCAATAACTAGGTAGTGATTTTTTTTTTTCTGTAATACTTACCCTAAAATCCACTTGTTTCCAACAGTGTCTTTTTATTTTTTTTTATTTTCATTATATACTCCCCTCCCTCTTCCGCTCCCGTCCTTCTAACTCTTTCTTTTCACTTGGCTAATGGTTTATGTGAGATGCGCGCCTCTCACGTAAATCAGCCAATCAGTAGGCTTCCTCTTCTTCTTGGATTAGTGTTACGCGCAAGAGGATGCGCGCAACACTAATCCCAGCTGCAGACTATGCTGGCGGTGAGCTACTGCGGCAAGTTGGAGACGTCATCACGCTGTAAGCGCGATGACATCTCCTACTCGGCAATAGTCGGGAGAAGCGGGAAATATGAATCCCGCTCTGCTGACTGACAGCTGGGAGGGCGGAGTAAAGTCCTCCGCGTGTCTCAGCTGAGCGGAGGGAGGGGGGACAGACAAGGGCATACTCAGGGCATCATGACCACCAATAAAAAAGCTTAGGTGGTCATGTTGCCTAGAGTATCCCTTTTTTAAGAGAATTATTATTATTATTTTTTTTTTATGCAGCAATATTGTTCCCATTTCAATTTATAATGTGAACAATGATGCTGCCTTATCGATTTTTATATGGGGTGCGTTTGTTAAAAATCGTGTAATTTTCCCCAAAAAAAATGTAACAAGTCCCCATTTCTAATATTTTTTTTAACAAGCACAACTCATAGAAAATATAACCGCAAACGCTCGCATGTTAAAATGTGGGAAAAACCACTTTACATGTTGTAAATTATTGAAAATTTAAATTTTATTGCATTTTTTTTGTTATAATATAATATACAGACAGGACATGACGTATACATATAATGATATATTATGAATCTGCCGGAAAGAACGCTATATAATATGTCTGGGTCATATGATAAAATATGGCTTCAAAACGCGTTTAAACATGATGAGCGAAACTGGTAAAAATGAGCTCAGCACACAGGCGTGAAATGGCTCCGCAGCGAAAGGGGTTAAACGTTGCTGTCTGAAGCAGCTGGGACACCTGAATTTGGGGGGGGGGGGGTTGGCAGACATGTAACACACAATGACCAATTAATTTATTTAATTTGGTCTCGGTTGCTGGCGTTTCTTTTAACATCATTACAGAAGCTGGCAGTATGTTTACATTGTAAATCACATGCACCCTTCTACTTATGTCCTCCTTTTTTTTAGCTATTAGATTGTTTAAGATGTATCTTAAACTACTGGGTATTAAAGGAATACTTGTGCACCTGGTGACTTTAATTAGCTAATAAGTGGTCAGGCTGCATGGAGTGCTTTCCCTCTCTCCAGCACCATTAGGCCAATATCGCTGTGTGATGCAGAGGATATCCCTCTGCCCACACAGCTGTCACTTTAGAGACGGGATTTTGAATATCCCGTCTGCTGTGGACAGATGATGTCTGTGTGCTATGCGTGCTGACCTCATCCTGTCTCTGGATGCTCGCAGTAAGCGTTCTGGGAGATTACAGCTGAGGACTGGTGCTCTGCATGTGCACAGCAACAATCTATCATTCTGCACTGGTGGTCACATAATTTTGTTAGCAAATGGACACAAGTTCAACGAGCTATGCAATTTGCAGTTATATGTATGCTACAAAAATGGCTTTAGAAGGGGACTTATGGTGAGAGAAAAAGAGAGGTTTGTGATGATCCTGCAGACGAGCAACTGCACTAGTGGCCTGCTCTACGGTGGGGCCCGCTCAGGTCTCACAAGGTTTTAGCTTGCTTGTGCCATTACAGGGATGACCATTTCATATGGAAATCAGACTGCAATCACCCAATAAAGGGTGACCAGTACTGAATGCCAAGGACCTCATCCATGCACGAGAGATGCAGCAACCCCCGATAATCGTTTTGGCCCTGTTAGGCCTCGTCAGGAGGGTATGACACCCTCTAGGCACCTCCCAGGAAAGGGTCCACATCTGGATTACCCTGTAAACTATAGTCCGGGGTTGCTGCATCTCTCGTGCAGGGACGATGTCTTTGGCATTCAGTACTGGCTGCCCTTTCTGGGTCATGGGCTGCTAATTTGCATATGGAGCAGTCATCCCTGTAATGGCACAATCGAGCTAAAACCTTGACCTGAGTGAGGCCTCTAGTGCCGTTGCTTGTCCTCAGGACCCTCACTAACTTCTTTTTACACATTAGAAGGGGACATGTGCCTTTCAGAAACTCGCAGCTGAGGGAGAAAAATTATATATTTCAGCAGATTCAACATATATCATTATTTTGTGTATTGCATTCAGACAGCACATGACATAACAAAAAATGTGAATTATCGATCCACATTCGATTTACAATAGCTTATCAAAAAATAAATCACATTTTACAATCCAAATCTTTGGTTATATATTCTATGGGGGTACTCTTGTAAATAAAAATCGAAATGGAAACGTGTTACGGAATGTTTCAAGAGAAAATATGCATTTTTAACCAAAACTGATAAAAAATGAAAAATTTTCACTTGTCTTTTTGAGGATTCTAGTCTATGAATATGTATAAAACATTTCAGCCTGCTCCCAACTTGGGAAATGAGGCTGAGTAATGGGAGTGGTGTTGCTCATTTTATGACAAATGGACAATGCTATTGCCTTGCAGCAAAAAATTAGAGGGTGAGTTAGTGCAGCACCATTATTCACTTTATAATTGAAACTAGGGATGCACCGATACCACTTTTTTAAGACCTGAGTACCGATACTTTTTAAAAGTACTCACCGATACCGAGTACCGATACTTTTCTTTAATGTCATGTGATGCTTTCCAATAAGAACAGACCATATAAAAATGCCCCCAGCTCACATGTATATCCCCCCCCCCGAAATATAAATATATTATATATATATATATATATTATAAAATTTATATTTCATACTGCCCCAGCTCACACATGGATATGCCCCAGCTCACACATGGATATGCCCCAGCTCACACATGGATATGCCCCAGCTCACACATGGATATGCCCCCAGCTCACACATGGATATGCCCCAGCTCACACATGGATATGCCCCAGCTCACACATGGATATGCCCCCCCCCAGCTCACACATGGGTATGCGCCCCCCCCAGCTCACACATGGGTATGCGCCCCCCCCCGCCCACACATGGGTATGCGCCCCCCCCCAGCTCATGGGTATGCGCCCCCCCCCCCCAGCTCATGGGTATGCGCGCCCCCCCCCAGCTCATGGGTATGCGCGCCCCCCCCCAGCTCATGGGTATGCGCGCCCCCCCCCCAGCTCATGGGTATGCGCGCCCCCCCCCCCAGCTCATGGGTATGCGGGCCCCCCCCCCCAGCTCATGGGTATGCACGCCCCCCAGCTCATGGGTATGCGCCCCCCCCGCTCATGGGTATGCGCCCCCCCCCAGCTCATGGGTATGCGCCCCCCCCCAGCTCATGGGTATGCGCCCCCCCCAGCTCATGGGTATCGCCCCCCCACTCATGGGTATGCGCCCCCCCCAGCTCATGGGTATGCCCCCCCCCAGCTCATGGGTATGCGCCCCAGCTCATGGGTATGCGCCCCCCCCAGCTCATGGGTATGCGCCCCCCCCCCCAGCTCATGGGTATGCGCCGCCCCCCCCCCCAGCTCATGGGTATGCGCCGCCCCCCCCCCCCAGCTCATGGGTATGCGCCCCCCCCCCCCAGCTCATGGGTATGCGCCCCCCCCCCCAGCTCATGGGTATGCGCCCCCCCCCCCAGCTCATGGGTATGCGCCCCCCCCCCAGCTCATGGGTATGCGCCCCCCCCAGCTCATGGGTATGCGCCCCCCCCCCAGCTCATGGGTATGGCGCCCCCCCCCAGCTCATGGGTATGCGCCCCCCCCCAGCTCATGGGTATGCGCCCCCCCCAGCTCATGGGTATGCCCCCCCCCCCAGCTCATGGGTATGCGCCGCCCCCCCCAGCTCATGGGTATGCGCCCCCCCCCAGCTCATGGGTATGCGCCCCCCCCAGCTCATGGGTATGCGCCCCCCCCCCAGCTCATGGGTATGCGCCCCCCCCCCAGCTCATGGGTATGCGCCCCCCCCCCCCCAGCTCATGGGTATGCGCCCCCCCCCCCAGCTCATGGGTATGCGCCCCCCCCCCAGCTCATGGGTATGCGCCCCCCCCCCCCCCAGCTCATGGGTATGCGCCCCCCCCCCCGCTCATGGGTATGCGCCCCCCCCCAGCTCATGGGTATGCCCCCCCCCAGCTCATGGGTGCGCCCCCCCCCCCAGCTCATGGGTATGCGCCCCCCCCCAGCTCATGGACCGGACCCCCCCCCCCCCCGTGACAATACTTACCTTCCTGGGCGCCGCCGGGAATGTCTCGGCGCGTGCGCTCGTTGGAAGGACCCCAGCCGCGACCACGTGGACCATGTGATCACGGCTGGGGTCCTTCCAATGAGCGCGCGCGGGGAAACTTTCCCAGCGTCGCCCAGGAAGGTAAGTATCGTCACGGAGCAGTTGCAGGGCCTGTCCGACTGCTCTATCTGCATTCGCACAGGCCCTGCAGCTGCTCAGTGTTCATACTTGCCTTCCTGGGCGCCGCCGGGAAAGTTTCCGCACGCTCGTTGGAAGGACCCCAGCCGTGATCACATGGTCCCACGTGGTCGCGGCTGGGGTCCTTCCAACGACCGCACGCGCGGAGACATTCCCGGCGGTGCCCAGGAAGGTAAGTATCGTCGTGAGCAGCTCCAGGGGGCGACTGTGCGAATGCCGATAGAGCATTCGGACAGCCGCCGCAGCCCCTCGGATGCCGGCATCGGAAAAAATATCAGGGGGTACTGCACGAGTACCAAGTACTCCTGCAGTACCCAGTATCGGCCCCGATACCGATACTAGTAACGGTGCAACCCTAATTGAAACGTGAGCATTAGAACGATTTTTATTTTCCCATGTTTACACAAAACCTGGTCTTGTTTGATGTCATTGGAAAGTCCAAGCTCCATTGACCGCCCCCCCCTCTCCTCCATGGGGAATTCCCTGCCTGGCCAGGGAGGTTCCTTTCTGACGTCATCGCAACAAAGATGTCAGCCTCTTTTGGGAGTAATCCGTGATTAACGCCGAGCCGCGGAATGTCAATGACGTGCTGGAGATGACTGCCTCATGCTAGTGGGAAAGTGGAGAAAGTCTCCAGCACGTTGTCCGGAGGAAAGGGGGTGTATAAATATTTATACTATATCTTTAATGTAGGTGCAAAAACCTACTGGGAACTAGTATTAATCAGGTATATATATATATATATCTATTTGCTTTTTAGATGGAGGACATCTATGACCAGTGGAGGAATCTTGACCGTTTCTATAGATAACCCAGCTGCTGCACAACTACCTGTGTAAGTGGATACTCAACGGAATGCCATAAAGTATTGGTTGCCATCCTTTAATTCTCATATTTAAATGGACACTCCCCATGAGCAAATTAACCTCAAACAAGGAATGAAAGACTCACTTGGCCAAAAATCCAACGAAGTGAGCTGGGTTAGGTATGCAAATACAATATTTTATTAAAGACAAAAAGTCACATGACATAATGAACAATGGTTGTGGGATACCTTCAAATATTCAGTCAATGACGCTTGGCAAGGGAAAGAAGTACCCCCTTAGCCCAAATATGCATAATGCAATCAAACCATTCATAGGGCAGGGGAGAAATGCCACGGCCTGTCTGCAGGAAACGATGAACCAGAGGTAGGGGTTTTAGGGAGGGTCAAGAATCGCACATACCGAGGAAGAGCTAGGCAGGTGCCCTGTTAGATTTTTCTATTCATTGATTTCTGGTCTATCCCTAAAATAACCAGGTTATCTGTGTTCTGAATAAATAATTAAATACTGGACAGGCACTGAAGATAAAAGCCTTGCAAGCCACAAGAATGTAAGAGAAAACCCTCTTGATGAAGCCACGACAGCGGCGAAACGTGCATCAGCGTTGTATTGGTGATGGGTCATTGTTTTTAAAAGTGTTATTCTGTGGTTCTGGTCCAGCTTGTGATATCCTGGCCCTGATGCCTTCTAATTTTTTCTTCTTGTGGCTTGCAAAGTTTTTCATTTATTTCCGTGCCTGTCTATTATTTATTCAGAACACAAATACCCAGGTTATTTTGGGGACAGACAAGAGATCAATGAGTAGGAAATACAACAGGGCATTTGCCTAGCTCTTCCTCAATATGTCCTTCAACTTCCACCTCTGGTTCATTGCTTCCTGCAGACAGGCCCTGGCATTTTTCCTCTGCCCTATGAATTATTTTTATTGCATTATGCATATTTGGGCTATGGGGGTACTTTTTTTTTTTTTCTCTCCTCTTCCCCCCCCCCTTGCCAAGCATCATTGAACATTTGAAGGTAACCCACAACCATTGTTGTTCATTATGTCGTGTGTCTTTTTGTATTTATATATTTGTCTACCTAACCCAGCGCCCTTCTTTGGATTTTTTTTTTTTTTTTGTCCCTTTCATTCCTTGTTTCTTAGTTCCGATACAGAGATATAATCATTCTGGGTTTAGACCTTTTCTCCAATCCCTCCTGGTTTATACAGACTCTAGGTGGGATAATATCCTATGTTTTAGACTTTAATAAAACAGATTTTTCTAAAATGAGATTTTGTGTGAATGAGTCATTATCAGACTGGAGGAGTTTAAAGGGAGTCCAGGAGAAATGGGATTATTTAAAGGAGGCATTATTGAAGGCCACAGGCAATTGCATTCGGCTTGTTAGCAAAAACAAAAAGGGAAGAAACCACTGTGGTACTCTGAAGAAGTGGCCAAAATAGTGAAGAACAAAAAGATAGCATTCAAGAATTATAAAAAAAGAGTGAAGAAGATGGGAAAACCTATAAGATTGGGCAGAAAGAGGCAAAGCAATTTATAAGAGCTTCCAAAGCACACGCAGAAGAGAAAATAGCTCAGTCATTAAAAAAGGGGGACAAAACATTTTTTTAGATACATAAACGAGAAAAGTAAAACAAGGATTAGTTCGATTTTAAAAACGAAGGAAAGTATGTAGAAGAGTATAAAAGTCTCGCTGACTGCCTCAATGAATATTTTTGTTCAGTCTTTGCAGAAGAAAGGGACCTCAGTTAGGAGGAAACACTAACGAGACCTTTACATATGAGTTTACAGAGGAGGAGGTTCTACAGCAGCTGTCTAATGTAAATACAAATAAATCAATGGGGCCTGATGGGATCCATCCTAAATTATTAAAAGAGCTCAGTGGTGTAATAGCAAAACCGTTAACGGGAGTTGTCCCAGAAGACTGGAAATTAGCAAATGTTGTGCCCATTTACAAGAAGGGTAGTAGGGAGGAATCGGAACTAATAGGCCAGTTAGTCTTACGTCAGTAGTGGGGAAATTTATGGAAACCATGTTAAAGGAAAGCATCGTGGAACATCTAAAAACACATAGATTACAGGATCAGAAACCACATGGGTTTACCTCAGGGAGATCATGCCAAACTAATCTTATTGATTTTTTTTTGATTGGGTAACCAAAATAATAGACACAGGTGGTGCAGTAGACATTGATTATTTAGATTTCAGTAAGGCTTTTGATACTGTTCCGCATAGAAGGCTTATCCATAAATTGCAATCTTTGAGCTTGGATTCCAATATTGTTGCAATGGATTAGGCAGTGGCTAAGTGACTGGCAACAGAGGGTTGTGGTAAATGGAGTTTATTCGGCGCAAGGTCTTGTTACCAGTGGGGTACCTCCAGGGGTCAGTACTTGGACCCATTCTCTTTAATATTTTTATTAGTGATATTGCAGAAGGTATTAATGGAAAAGTATGTCTTTTTGCTGATGACACAAAGATTTGCAACAGGGTTGACGTTCCTGGAGGGATCAGCCAAATGACAAATGATTTAGGTAAACTAAAAAAATGGAGCTGTGGCAATTGAGTTTTAATGTGGATAAGTGCAAGATAATGCACCTGGGACGTAAAAACCCAAGGGCTGAATATAGAATATTTGATACAGTCCTAACCTCAACATCTGAGGAAAGGGATTTAGGGGTTATTATTTCAGAGGATCTAAGGGTAAGTAGTCAATGTAATAGAGCAGCAGGAAATGCTAGCAGAATGCTTGGTTGTGTAGGGAGAGGTATTAGCAGTAGGAAAAGGGAAGTGCTCATGCCACTGTACAGAGCACTGGTGAGACCTCACTTGGAGTACTGTGTGCAGTACTGGAGACCGTATCTCCAGAAGGATATAGACATCTTAGAGAGAGTTCAGAGAAGGGCTACTAAAATGGTGTACGGCTTGGAGAAAAGTTACCAGGAAAGGCTTAATGATCTTAACATGTATAGCTTGGAAAAAAAACGAGACAGAGGAGATATGATAGAAACATTTAAATACGTAAAGGGAAGCCACAAGGTAGAGGAAGGGAGTATATTTAAAAGGAAACAAAGTAGCAAAACAAGAGGACATAGTCTTAGATTAGAGGGGCAAAGGTTTAAAAGTAACATCAGGAAGCATTATTTTACTGAGAGGGTGGTGGATACATGGAACAGTCTTCCAGTAGAAGTGGTAGAGGCCAAAACAGTGATGGAATTTAAGAAGGCATGGGATAGGCATAAGGCTATCCTAAACAAAAGATAAATCCAGGTAAAGTATCCATGTGATTGGGCAGACTAGATGGGCGAAAAGGTTCTTATCTGCTGACATTTTTCTATGTTTTATCAAAATAACCTCCCAATTTTTTTTTTTTTTTTATATACATGAAATGGAAGCACTTTTTTCTTTTGTATTTGATAACTAATCTTTCATTGCTTCTGCTGGGTTTCTGAAATCAGAAATAAGTTGTTTTGATCAATGGTAATGGGCAAATTGACTTGGCTAAGGTTTATTTATATTCCTTTTCCCCCTTTTTGTCTGCTGCAGCTCTCTAGGAACAAGGCTGCCTCGATCCCAGCTCCCATTTCTTTTGAAGAAGGAAGGCGCAGACACAAAAATCCCCAAAGGTGTTGCTCTAGATTTTGACATAAACAGTGTTGCAAAACAGGTAATCACTTTTGCGTCTTTACTTTTTTTTTTTTTAAATTCTTACAATGTATATATTTTTTTTTTTGCGTAAACCCCTTTCACCAGTCAGCGAATAACCTTTTTAACTGCAGCTAATTTGGTCACTTAAAGCATGTACGTAGGCTTTTCTTTAGGACTTTATCTGGATTTTTTTTTACAAACTGTGGTGGTTTGAATTTTCCTTTCTTGCAATTTGAATGAGATGTGTGAGCTAGGATTGCATTTGCATTAGAAGTCTTTATCCATTGTGTATTTTATTGATTTCTTGGCAGACTTGTCTGTTTTATTATCGAAGTCCAAATTATTTGAGAAAATGTAATCTCTTTTATTTTAAATCTCAGACTGGAATAACGTTAAATGAACGCTTCAAGATCCTGAAGGAGCAACGATTATCACAAACGCTCAGCAAAGGAAGCAGATTTGTCACCGTGGGATGAGCGTTCCACACGGCCCAAGGCTTTGTGTTTCTATTTTGTTTTTCCACTTTGACTCAAAGTGCAGAGGAAAGAGATCCCCTGTGGCAACGTACAACCTTGTCTTGAATTTTTGCGAGAGCTAAAGTGGACAACCCTTTTGTTTCTTTGGTTTTTTTTTTTTGTATTGTTTTTACTGTGAAACTCGTGAGGGACCATTCAAACCTGCGAAGGCGATGAGTGACTTGCTTAGACACATCCTCTACAAAGCCTTCACCACAGAGCCAAGATACCTTTTTAGATTAAAGTTGCTACTTTTATTTGGCCAGGCACGTTTGTTACCACGTTACAATTGTCATCAGGTCTCTTGTTCTTTAATTTTTTTAATTTTTTTTTGTACAGTTTTAATGTACAGTTTTATTTATGCTTTGACCTAATCTTCTGGAACGTGAGACAAGGTTTCTCTAGGACAGAGGTTGTGGGGAAAGTATTGATTGTAAAGAAAAAAAAAAGGTTTTGCCAGTTTGGACTAAAGGCGGAGAGAGGACTGCGTTTTTCTTTTAAGCAGCTGCATCATCTATTTGGCACCTGGAAAAAGCAACCGTTTGCATCAGGAACTAATCTCCCCCTTATATTATACATTGAGTTTTTTTCCTTATTTTTAGTAAGCTTTACTGTCCTTATGTCCTTGTTTGGTCCCATTGTTCGATGTGGACGGAACGCAAAAGAATTTGATTTGCCTTCAGATAAAGTTAGTAATCGAAAGGATAGATTTTCTAGAAGAATTAAGTTAACAAGCCAGATTGTTTTACAGATCTCAGCAAATGTAACTGTGTTTTGTGATATTTAAGGATTCAGGGAACTGACCGGTGAAACCGCACTTGACGTTTAAATTGCACCAAAACCCCTATTCGGACTATGTGCCTGCTTCACGGGCCGTAAACAGTTGGTCTCGCTAAGAGATCTTTTTGCTACAGTTCGGTTTAATGCTATTGATAAAAAAAAAAAACTGTTGTATACCGTATCTTTTTCATAATAAAAAAATATGCACTCTACAAGGTTATTGGATATAAACTTATTCAGTCTACAGAGGTTCTCTGTGTTCACTGGTTGACAATGAAGAGGTTATTCACTAGGCGCTGGTGTTGCAAATACTGTTGAAAATCGGTAGAATTGCAGCGTGGACAAACACTGAAATTTCATAGAACTAAAATCCAAACGGCAGCAGTAGAAATGCCACAGTGCAAGCTTCTCCTGTTGCTATTTGAATTTTTGTTCTGTGAAATTCCAGTGTTTGCCGATGTGATCCAGCGATAAATATTAACCCTTCCAAACCCCCCCCCCCCCCCCTGGTTGTTATTCACTGTTAACCCCCCAAGACGGTTATCCCGAGTGTGTCTCGGGGTTATACTTCACTGCTGAAAGCTGTAACGGCTGAGCCACACTCGGGCTGGATACATCACCTCTCCATGCGCGCCCTCGCTGACCCCCCCGCAGTCTCCTCCGGCGATCGCGACGTTTTACTTCCTGGATTCCCTTCTCGCAAGGAGGGAACCAAGAAGTATGAGGTTGGAGACAGCTGGGGACATCGAGGGAGGGCAGGGACAGGTTATGTATCCAGCGGCATCCTGAGTGTTGCTCAGGGTTACCACTTCCAACATAGGAATTTAATCTTGAGCTACACTCTGGATACCGCTGGGGGGGACGACGACAAAAAATCGCTTTGGGACATGAAAATTTGAAATAGCCTGCCAGGGAGGTTAATTCTATTCATGCTATTGCAGTCGTCCTAAAGAATACTGATTGAAAGGCAGGACAGAATAACCAAATTTATTCTGGGAGCATGTAACTACTGGTACTTATCTACTGAATCCATGCCACGAGTATCCTGTTCAATCATGAACTCTGTGGCAGACAGTTCAATCCTCATAACAGAGTGTAGTGATCGTTGTGTAACAGACAAGTACTGATTATCTTAATCATCTCAAAATACATCTGTTGTCTTGTGTATTAAAGTTGGATAAATAGTCTGCTGTATCAAAGATCAGTTTTTATCAGACATAAGATAAACACAGCTGTTTAACGAAGCTGCACGTGATTCAGTGCATACTAGAGCCTGACCGTGGAATGGCAGATCTTTTGTTCATGTCCAGTTCACAAATACTGGAAACTATTCGGTTTGATTTTCTCTGTACATATAAATTTAGAAACCTAACGGCCAAGTTGATCTTCTGGTAGGTGTTTACATACATAGCCTTCTAAGGTTTGATGAAACAAACCCTGCACTTGATGGAATATCCGTATGCACTGGGCAGTCATGCACATATTTCAATTCCACAGATATACACCAACAGGGTTATTCAGAGAGGGGTGAAAACCAAGAGAATTGACCAGAAAAAAATCTAGACAAGGGTTTCTCAACTCAGTCCTTGGGACCCACTACAGGCCAGATTAAGGATTACCGTCGAGAAATGCAGCGGAATCCTGCAATCACTGAACCGCTAATTAGATCACCTGTGCTGTGCTTCAGCTGTCCCACAAACCTGGCCTGTTAGTGGGTCCAAAGGACTGGAGTTGAGAACACTGATCTAGACCAAATAGCCGATTTGGAAAATGAATTTTTCTGGTTTTGGCTATTTTGACCTAGACTTTTCACTTCTCCAGTCATTCGCCTGGTTTTCACCTCTCGCTGAAGAACCCTGCAAGTGTCACTCGCATCTACAAAGAGAACTTTGTTCACTGATTAATTAGACTTTGAGTGAATTTCTACATTATTTTTGGATGTGAAGCGAGTCCTCATGTTTAATCTTTGCAGAAGACCTCGCTAACTATGGAATCTACTCTGTCACCAATAAGTGGTTTTTAGACTTCACAGCTCTAACATAAATTCTATGAAAAGCTCTTGTCTAGTTTGGAGCCAAATGTTTCTAATCAATAGCCTCATCGCTGTGTTCAACAAAGTGAAGCACTCTTATGTATTATGCATGCAACAATAACAAATTACCGGTAACACTAATGAAATTACCAACTAATATGGGCACTAGCTGGTGAGCCACCTCGTGGCACATACTCTCCAAACGCCCAACCTGAACCTTTTACAGTGTCAGCACACAAAGCAAATCGTGCTAGAAAACATAACGAACGCCTAAATTTAGAAAAGCAATATGCTGTCTCATTGTGTCTGAATCAGAGTTTATTCCTCAGTGGAACAAGGACGTTTCGACCCTGGTTGGTCTTTGTCAAGTTTAACTTCACATGCGTTATGATGTAACTTTTATCTCGCTAATTCCTGCCTGGACACCACACACCTTCAAGAAGAACGACACAAAAATATTACATGTATTGTTTCACTATTCATGTATTATTGAGTGCTCTGACACAATGGTCATACTACAGTACACTGCGCTGCTTCTTGCACACTTCTACACTGTTGTGACCCCCTACTACACTGCTGTTAATGCTAGACTGCTTTAGACACTGCGAAATTCTATCACCTGCCTCACAAATAATGCTATGGAATCGCAGGGAAGGTAAAGGGTCTGCCTGCCTGGGGGGAGAGGGGAGCATGTCTCAGTGCGGTGCAGCATCTCTACTATTTCCCTGTACCTTCCAGCAGAATGCACTCCATTAGCTAAGGGGGAGCAAGTGGGAACCTGTACTACAACTTCCGCTCTGAGCAAGCCCACAGCGTCCCCAATCAGGTTGGTGCCAATGGAAAGAAAACTTTACAGCAGAGACAGTTCCCCCCCCACTGTGGTTTGGGGCAGCAAAGCAGCCCCAAACCATGATGCTCCCTCCACCATGTTTTACAGTGGGGATGAGGTTTTGATGTTGGTGTGCTGTGCCTTTTTTTCTCCACACCTAGTGTTGTTTTTTCCAAACCCCTCAATTTTGGTTTCATCTGTCCACAGAATATTTTGCCAGTAGTGCTGTGGAACATCCAGGTGCTCTTTTGCAAACGTGCTGCAATATTCTCTTTGGACAGCAATGGCTTCCTCCGTGGTGTCCTCCCATGTACTCCATTCTTGTTTAATGTTTTCCTTGTTGTAGATGTGTCAACAAAAATGTTAGCATGTGCCATAGATTTCTGTAAGTCTTTAGCTGACACTCTAGGATTCTTCTTTACCTCATTAAGCATTCTGCGCTGTGCTCTTGCAGTCATCTTTACAGGATGACAACGCCTATGGAGAGTAGCAACAGTGCTGAACTTTCTCCATTTGTAGACAGTCTGTCTTACTGTGGAGACATGAACATCAAGGCTTTTGGAGATACTTTTGTAACCCTTTCCAGCTTCATGCAAGTCAACAATTCTTGATCGTAGGTCTTTTGAGAGCGCTTTTCTGCGAGGCATGGTTCACATCAGGCAGTGCTTCTTGTAAACAGTAAACCCAAAACTGGTGTGTGGTTTTAAAGGGCAGGACAGCTTTCAGCAACACATCCAATAATATCACACTGATTGGACTCGAGGTTGGCTCTTTCCTGGCTCCAATTAGCTCTTGGAGAAGTCATTAGGCTAGGGCATGGGTCAGCAACCTTAGCTCCCCGATGTTTTGGGAACTACATTTCCCATGTGGCTCAATCAGCCTAATGGGTGACTGAGAATCATGGGAGATGTAGTTCTAAAACATCTGTAGAGTCAAGGTTGCTGACCCCTGGGCTAGGGGTTCACATACTTTTTCCACCCTGCACTGTGAATGTTTACATGTTCTGTTCAATAAACACATGAAAACATATGTTTGTGTTGTATTATTTTAAGCAGACTGTTTTTCAAATTGTTGTGACTTAGATGAAGATCAGAGCACATTTTATGACCAATTCATGCAAAACTCCACGTAAACCCAAAGGGTTCACATTCTTTTTCTTGCCACTGTATTTAATGTGAGCAGATGCAATCGGTTTGGCCTTACACGTGTTGATCAGAAACGTGTAACTTGGGGAGGCGTGGCCGGCTCTGCATGGAAGCAGTCGTGTTTCTCTGGAGCTCTGAGGTATCCTCCTGTTACTGGGGGTTTTTGTTTGTTTTTCTTTTGAGAATCGCTCGCAAGTAGAGACCCTGCGCGGCTGGCCATTACAGGGATTGCTCCGTGGCCTGTTTTGCCCCCCTCCCCTCTCCGGAGCACAGCCGAGTTTTTTTTAGCTTTTTCCCCGGCGACACCGACTGGTCGTCTGCCATTTTGAGGCCTATTTCTTGACGCCTCGTTCCTCCTGAGGAACCCCGTCTGAGTGTTACACCCCTGATGGGGACCTGTCGATCGCAGACTGTGGGGATGGAGAGCCCCCATCCTCTGGCCGTGCCTGATGCCCCCCCGGGTGGAAAGCGGAGAAGCATCAGGAGGGATGCCGCATGGGACACCCCCCACCTGCCTGTGGTATGGAGGCCTTGTTTGTGGCCCTCGAGGCCTGCCTCGAGCAATTACCGGGAGAGGAAGAAAGTCCACTTACCCAGGGTCCGTGGAGGTGGCTGATGGTGATGCTGGGAGTTGGTCGGGAGCCTGGAGGTCTAACGGAGGACATGTCGAGGGAGGCTAAACCTGGTGGATGTCTGGACAGTGTCGCTGACCCGCAGAGTGATGAGCCAGCAGGCCCGAATTCGTGTTTGGAAGAGAGCGTGACCGGGAGGCCTGTATCCGAGGCTGGAGCTGCTGTGACGCGGATGTGGAACTTTCACCGGGGGCTGCATTGGGCCGCACTGACTGGGACTGCTGGGCCGAGTGCTGCAGAGAGGTAGTGTCGGCTTTGGTCTCGCGGCGCGGTTATTGGGCCGACATGGGGATTGTTTTTCCATCGTGCCCGCCATGTGGACTTGAATGTTGTGCGGTCCTTGCTTTCCGTCCCCCGGTGTGCTGTTGCTGTTCGACCTGGCCTGCAAAACGTGGCCCTGCCTGTGTTGTGGCGGTTGCTGTTCAGGTACGCCGACTGCCTTACCCCGGGAGCCGTTTCTCCTCTCTTTGTGTCTCTTTTATGAGGGTTTACAGCTTTCTTATTTTTCTGTTGTAGCTGAGGACTTTCTTTTTTCATTTTGCCTTTTTTGACTGTTTCTGCGACCTTTTTGAGGACTTTTTTTGTGACCCCCCCCCCCCATGTGTTTTCTTTGCAACTACCTTACTGGTCGACTTGTGACCCTTTGTTCGAAAATAAAAAATCTTAAATACAAAAAAAAAAGGAAACGTGTAGCTTTAAGAAACGCGGCAGTAGTAATTGAATTGTCTTTACTGAGAAGGTAGTTTCAGTTTACTTTTTTTTTTTCTCATTTCCTGACCGACTGACGTGGTTAGATCTCCACACTGATAAAAACTGCACTCGGGGCTACAGTACATTATTCGTGCTAAAATTGGGACGCCAAGGAGAAAAAACCTGCACCTGCAGGTTTCTCCTTTGCGCCCCGTTTTAGCGCAAAATTACAATGCAGGCGCTAGAAAAGCTGCCTGCATTAACGGCCGTTAAGCGCCACCGCGCACATCCTCTGTCGAGTCCTTAGGACTCCATTGAGGCAGACCCTGCCGAAGGTCCACGTAGTGATCCGCAGGGAGAGACTGGGGGACTTTTTCCCCTAGTCTCTCCCTGCTCCCACCGGATGGAGGAGGCGGTTGGAGCCGCGGTCCTCGTCGCTGGAGTATCTGATTAATTTTTTTTTTTTTTGCTGGTGCCAACGGATTCTACTAGCACCGTTAGCACCGAGTCCCGCTGTGGTTAACTTTTTGTTAACCGCAGCCGGACGTTATTCAGCGTTAGGACTTTGTAATCCTAACGCTGATTAACACTTTGCGCTCCCTATACATAACATGGGGAGCGCAAAGTACAGTAACCTCGCACTGAAAAGCGCAAGGTACCAATCGATAATGGGTTTCTTAACCCGTTTAGCGTTTGGATTGTAATATGTTGCGCCCGCGTTAGGGCCACCGGGGCTAACATTAACGCTCACGCAGGTGAGCGCTAACATTAGCACCAACTATGTAATGTAATGTCTTTTATTTCCAATTTTAAGGGTCTATTCACAAAGCCCTGAATTTGCATGCAGTTTTGGCCCATTTCACTGCATATTTGCAATTCAATTTCCCCGAAAATACGGTGAATTAACGATTTAGCGAATGGTCACAAAATTTTGACAAAATTTGAGTAGCCAAAGCCGTTACCAGACGTTGGCAAAAAACGCTGAATTCCACCGATAACCACCGCATTGGCGAATTCCGCCGAACTCCAAAAAAAGTCTACTATTCTAATAGGAGTATAAATCAGTAAAAATGTGTCCAAATATTAAAGTCATTTAAAAAATAAAGTCGTTTAAAAAGTAAAAATGTTGTCTAAAAAAAAAATACATAAAAGGTGTTTTAAATAAAAAAGATTGTGCTGAAAATGAAAAGTCTTTAAAAAAACATTAAAAAATATATTTTTTTTCTTTGAATCCTATGGGATTCATCTGTTTAAACCTGATAAACTGAAACACCGTTCAGCATTCTGTGAATAGAAGACACGATAGTCTTCAATGGGCCACTTTCGGTGCTGCCGAATTGTGGCGAATTGCACTGTAATTTGCTGTAAATTTACCAGTATTTGGTGAATTGGCAGCTTAGTGACTAGACAAATTAGCCCGAAATTGCACCGAACACTAAAATTCATTGTTCGGTGCAATTCGGGGCCAATTCCGAGGTTCGTGAATAACCTCTTTATTTTTGACTTCTGTGACCAGTTGTAGTCAGGATGTTTATACTCCTTTTTCCACACATGTGAATACTGTAAGTCCGCACCACCCTTTTTTCCCCTGAAATTGATGAGCTGTGCCTGCTTTTTCTAATAAACCTGTACAGGGTCGGCTGGACGGGGCTACGGCTCCAGTGGCCCTTTGCCAGGGGCGGTATATTACTGCCCTCTCAAAGGCTGGGTGGCCACCGTGGCCTCGACTAGCTCTGTTCAGGGGGTGTGTGGGTAAGCATGTGGATATGTGACTGGATGTGTGGGTATATGACTGTGTGGCAGGATACGTTGAGCTTTGTGATACTCGTATACACTGCATATTACTGAGTTTTATTGCTGTGGAGTAGGCTTGTGCACCGATTTTTTTTTTTTTTCGGTTTGTTCGGATGTTTAAACTTTTCGATTCGGCTCGTTTCGACCGATTTCTGTTTCGATTCGGTTCGGTTCGTTTTTCATGTACTTTTTTTTTTCGGAATATCGACCATTTTTCGTATTTTCGTGTCACTTTGCTCGTTTTTTGTATAGACTTTTCGGAAATTTTCGTTTTTTCGGAACTTCTGTTCTCCTCGTTTCAATCGTGTTTTCTAGGACCATCACAAACCCCCCTAACTCTGAAGAACAGGATCATTTTTACATTGTAGACTTGGAAACTATGTGTTAACATAATAAATTGCATTGTTAGCAGCATTCCAAATTTTGTGAAGCATCTCTTCGATATTTTAAAACAAAGAAAGTGTAAAAAATTCCAGAATTACCGAAATGGAACCAAAATCACGAATGGAACCGAAATCATGAATAGAGCAAAAATAAATTTCGATTTCACACATTTCAAGTCCATTCGAAAAATCCGAAAATTTTTCGTTTCGGCTCGGAAAACTTTTCGGATCTATCGGTTTTCGGGTCCGATCCGATTTGGAAATTCGACCGAATCCGAACACACGAATCGGGAAATTTCGTGAAAATTCCGAAACCCGAAACGCACATCCCTACTGTGGAGAATAGTGATATGCTCATACACACTGCACATTACTGGGAGTTTTATTGCAGAGGCGCTCTGTGATACGCTCATACACCGCACATTACTGTATCAGAGCTCCACAGCAATAAAACTCAAAGTAATGTGTGGTGTGTATATGCATATCACAGAGCCCCATAGCAATAAAAGAGTAAGGTGTGGTGTGTATGAGTTAATTTTATTGCTGTGGTGTGGAGCAAGCAATACAACTCACAGTAATGTGCGGTGTATATGAGCATATCCTAGAGCTCCACAGCAATAAAACAGTAATGTGTGTGTACGAATGAAAGTTTTATTGCTGTGGAGCTCTGTGATAGTCATACACAATACACAGTACTAGGAGTTTTATTGATGTGGAGCTCTGTGATATGCCCATACACACCACATCTTGGGTTTTTTTGGGGGGGGAGATTTCATCTTTGGACCCAAGCAGTACAGTGTCTTGGGCCGGCCCTAAACCTGCAGCTCTGTGGGTCTAAAAATAATATTTACGCGATTATACATTTCTCTGCACTCCATAGTCACAAGCTGTTTTTCTATGTGTTCGGCTGGGAAACAAAAGTCCAGATACAGATGTTGAATGGCACGCAGTGTTTATCAGTCCGTTAGCAGTTTCACACTGGGAAATTCAGACTGGCGCACATCCACTTTAACTTGCACTTTATTTTCCACTAAGCAGTCATAGGCCAAAACAAAGTTGTGTTGAGCACAATGTGATCCTGCCATCTGTTCATTCATCAGGGAATGTGCCCATTCATAAAAACACTTCCCTTTTTTAAGTCATAAAGGCAGAATTAGAACAATAAATGCCACAACTTCCTCTGCCCAGGTAAAAACATTCTGTTCCCTTTTTTTATCACTTGCTTCATATGTGAATTGTTATTTATGTTTGTTATGGTAATAATTTGGTAATTTCTTAAAATACCATTTGTCAAATATACCATAAAAAAATAAAAGCATTATCTGTTTAATGAATATAATAATATCTGGTCATTGGCATGCCATGTCATAGAAATGTTTTGTTTCCTTTCCAAATCCACATATTTGCATCAGTGTTGTTTAATTGCTGTTTTGTTAGCAAGTGGTTTCAATTTTCTGGAAAGTTACATAATATAAAATATTCTCCTCCAGTACAGGTTGCTGAAACATTTCATGCCTGAGTCCCGCGGTAAGAAAGCAGATTGTACAGCAAATGCTTATGCCGGCTATTGATTACGGAGATGTAGTGTATGCAGCCGCCCCGCAAACACACCTTCATAAACTTACTACATTGTATAACTCATTCTGCCGCTTTGCGCTACAATGTAACTACATGACCCACCATTGTGACATGTTAAAAGGAATCCAGACGCACCCTTCACCTTTCCAGCCTGGTGTTTAAGAGCATCTCTGGGAAGCTGCCACCCTACCTGAATAGACTGCTTCCCCCAGCAGCTCCCTCATCCTATAACCTCCGATCCAGGACCAGCACCTTACTTGCTATACCACAATAAAAAAAGACAGTGGCTTGGTCCTCATTTTCCTACAGAGCACCTCAATTATGGAATAACCTCCCAGACACCATCAAATCTTCCCCCAGTCTTAAGTCACTCAAAAGCTCCTTACTAACATACCTCAATACAGAATGCACCTGTAAACATGTAACCTAGTGACTATATTTCCTACATATTTATTTTCTGTTAATCTGTATATTTGTGTTGTTTTTTTAATATCTTGCATTGTATTACTGTAACTGTAACACTTCAATGTTCTTGAACCCAGGACATACTTGAAAACTAGAGAAATCTCAATGTATCCTTCCTGGTAAAATCCTTTATAAATAAATAAATAAATAAATAAATTCCTATCGTGCAAACTGAATAAGGATGAAATATAACTTAGAGTCTTATTTTTTGCCCAGGAATGACATAAAAATCACAAGCACGTGCTGCATTCACACTGTATGCAGCAACAATTTTAGACATATAATAGATTAAGTGCACTTGTCTTGGTCAAAACGAGTTTTCATCTGTTGATGCAATATTATGGCCAGTGTTCACCATGGTCCAGCACTGGGGGCTGCCATGTTTCATCTTCTGTGGGTGGAGCTATCTGGAGGCCAACACAAAATATAACCCTCAATAGGAAACAGGACAGGCGGGTGTCACCTTTATACATACAGTGATCTAGAAGAGTTGTGCATGTGGAGTAGGTTAGACATGTGTCAGGAGCGCCCCAGGCAGATGCAGGAGGGCCCTTTAAACCGAATGTCATTAAGCCCTTTAGGCAGGTTTGTGGTTTGCTGCATGATGCAAAACCCAGCACACAAAATATATACTGATACTGAACACGAATAACAGAAGAGATACAGACACAAGAGGAAACCCTGCACTGGGGGACGATCCTTGTAGTGGTCTTCTATTCTATACAGATTACAGGGTAGGGAATAAACACCAGAATAAAAACAACCAATATGCCCAGCAGCAACACAGAACCCTGAACTATGAATGCAGTCCTTATAGTTGGCCTCTATCACACAGCCTACACTATGCTGCTGGGCGAAGACAAGGAAACAAGACTTACAGAACATAAAGAGGAATATATAAGAATCGTCAGTGAAAAGCCAGAGAGGAATGTCAGCCAAAAACCAGGAGTCAGGAGCCAGAAGAGTAAGTAATACGAACCAAGGTCAGTGCACAAGAAAACAAAATACAGGTTCCAGGGAGCAGTCAAGAGAAGGGTCTAGAACAATAAGCCAAAGTCATACACTGGTAGCAGAAACAATATCAAAATATTAGGCACTCAGAAAGTAGACCTTCTCCTGGAGCAAGGATCTGATGTACTGCTGGCCATATATATAGGGCAGGTCATGTGACCACAGGCCAGATCAGCCACAGAGAATCCAGGGGTGGAGAGCCTGAACTGATTAATCCAAAAACCCACAAGAGCTGCAAAGGATTGCTCTCACCACCAGGGGGCCTGGCTGCAATGTTGAAACATGACAGTACGGAGGGCTTAAGTTATTGCATTAGTATCTGAAGCTGAATCCTGAAAGGTACAGGAAACCAATAGAGGACTGGCAATATCAAATATGACCACATAGCCTCGGACGCTGCTCGGCCACTACCTGGTGCTGGCATTCGGCCAGCTCTTGACACAGAACCCTGCCCAGACCCCCCAGGCAGCATAGTAGGGGCTGAGGATGTAACAGGTAGCAGCCACAAATATGTACACAAGATCCGGGCATGCGGAGAACAACGGATACGATCCATCAGCTGCCTGCAGGGACGGACTGACACTTTTGGTACCCTCAGGTAATAGGAGATCATGGGCTCTTCCATTGTGCCTGCCCGCATGCAAGCAGTGTCATATGTATATTGTTGTATAACAGAATTTAGCAGCGGCTAGTATTAAAACTGGCTGGTGGTACTATTTCCCCATGAGTTTTATCTGGTGTAGGGACCTACTGAATGGACAGGTCTAACTAAACCAAAGGGGGGCCCTCAAGGGGCACCCTCCTAGGCCAGGGCTCCCTGGCAGTGCTCTGTTGGTCAGTTCATCTCTGGCTGTCTGAGATGAATCACTAGAGAGAGTGATGTCAGCCAGTAAAAATTCAAAAATCCAAGCTGTTGGTGGTGCTGAGTGGGGTGGAGGAATCTTCTCCTCTTCACCCAAGATTTTCACCAGATTGGTGAAACTGGGGGCACTCCTCACATTCTGACCACTTTATAGCTGCAGTAGCATACTAAGAGGAGGACTGGGGGGGCAGACCGCCCCGGGTGACAGACTGGTAGAGATGTCACAGGGGTGCATATGCCTAGTGCAGGGCTAACCAGCCAAAGGCCGTGGCCACCGGGGCCTCGACTATCTGGCGTCCGGTACCAGCCCGGCCGGAGTGCTGGGAGACATGTGAATTTCACATCTCCCCGGTGGCTGGACACAGCTTTCAGCTTCTTGGTGGTCTGTGTGACGCACAAGCCCCGAAAGGGGCAATGCGTTACTGTGAGCCACAGGAAGGTGAGATCTCCTTCTCACAGCTTTGTGAGTCATATCCTGCTGCTGATGTTCTGTCATTTTCCTGGACCCCCTAGCAAACTGAAAATGATAGAACACCAGCCAGCAGGAGTATGGTTGCTCGAGATGCTTTCTGCTCCCTGAGGACACCGTGAAGCCCCGCTCCTAACACTGCCCAGCTACAAGTGATATCCCTTGGAATCCCCCTGATGCCCTGCCAGAAGCAGCACCTTCCTGCCAAAAGGAGGCTCTTTTGCCTAGTGACCCTGTAGCCCCAGCCCTGCAGATTCTGTGGGAGCTCTGCACAGGAGGACAGGCATGGCTGAGCTTGCAGGACACATGTGAGAGACTCACTTCTGCTTAGAGTTCCTGCCTGCAGTGAGGGTCATCTCCTCCCCTGGGGCTGCCGGACTGATCATGGAGGCAGTGTGGATGGTGGTGATCAGATTGCAAAGTCCTGCTCACAGATCACAGGGTGGTGTGGCAATCTGCTGTGATCTTCTACTTGGCACAAGCCTGAGAGATCATGGGATATTATTGCGCCAGCTAGGGTTGCCACCTGTCTGGTTTTCACCTAGACAGTTCGCGTTTCGAATCATGCGTCTGGGTTTTCAGTCCCCCTCCCACCCGGACATGAGAGCTGTGTGCGAACACTGGCCTTAGTGGTGTGCCATGAGCATCAGAACCATATGGAGGGGTATGGAGGAACCAAATATCTCCCAGTCATGTAATAGGGGGGAGTACACATTATCAACCCCCCCAGATTTTGCACTTGCACTTTGAAGACTTTTTTTCAGCTGCGTTTATAGCAGCAGGTGAGCTGTACGTATGTGTGACTGTGAGTTCTGGAGCTCTGTGATACACTCATACACACTGCACATTACTGCGTTTTATTGCTGTTGAGCTCTGTGATACGCTCACACGCTGCACGTTACTGTGGGCAGGGCCGGCGCTGCCGCTAGGCCAGCTAGGCGGGCGCCTAGAGCGCAGTGCCCGCCTAGAGCGCAGTCGGCCCGACCAATTTAAAAAAAAATTGGCCCTGGGGCGACTGCGTGTTGCAGCCTGCCCCAATATGTGCCGGCGTCAAGGAGACGGAGGCGTGGACTTGGTGCTTCCAGCTTCCTGCACCAAGTCCACGCCTCCGTTTCCTTGACGCCAGCGGCGAAGCCAGCACGTATTGGGACTGGCTACGACTACGAGGAGGCGGAGGACGACGGCGCTGGAGCAGCAAACATCCATGGGTGAGCCTGGGGGCAGATATCCATGTGTGAGCCTGTGGGCAACTATCCATGTGTGAGCCTGGGGGTAAATACCCATGTGTGAGCCTGGGGGCAAATACCCATGTGTGAGCCAGGGGGCAAATACCCATGTGTGAGCCTGGGGGCAAATATCAATGTGTGAGCATGGGGGCAAATATCCATGTGTGAGCCTGGGGGCAAATATCCATGTGTGAGCCTGGGGGCAAATACCCATGTGTGAGCCTGGGGCAGATATCCATGTGTGAGCTTGAAGTGGAAATAGGCTAGAAGACGGCCGCCATTGTACACAGGCGGCCATCTTGTTCAGAATATTGGTTCACTTGTATATAACTAGACAGGTTTGTAGCTGAAACTAGAATGAGGTATACGTAGAAATTTAGGAATGCGTTTAGATTAGCAGAAAAGCAATTAAAGTCTTATGAAAGATCTTTGCTGTTTCTGGCACGGAGAAGTAGATATTCCAAGGTCGTTGGGGCCCGCGGAAAGACGAAGGAGTATAGAAGACCGGGCCCCAGGCCATCTGAATAAACATAGCCGATAGGGAGGGAGGCACTGCCCGGAGAAAGACAGCACAAACAAATCACAGACTGTCAAACTAACGAGAAGTGTATCAATTTATAGTTATATGTGGAATGTTCTTTGTGTTCGAATTAATGATGGGAGGTATTAACCCACGTGGGGTGGAATAGAGTGTCATAGGGAGGTGGGCTAATGGGGATGTACCTAATTATGTATTTGGGGCATAAAACCTCATGTCTCTGTGTAATCGGGGCTCACTCTAAGCGATTCAATCCTGTGTGAGCACTTGTGTGACGACACAATAAACTCTTGCCTTTCCTGAAGAGACTCGTGTTTGGACAATCCTTGCTTGTGTCTGGTCCGGCGCCGTTAATGAAGTGAACCTGTCTGACTCCGGCTACATTTCTGGGGTCTCGATAGCCGGGATAACGGGCCTTTTGCCAAGACACAGGCAACGGCTGCTGAACACAGTGCGGCGCTTGACTGCAGCAGTGCCAGAATCCCGATGGTTGGGGGCGTCCGTTGAAGGTGAGCTGACATCTGCAGGCGCCAAGCAGGATTTCCTGTACAGTGGACCTCATCTCGTCCCAAACAGACCCCCCCGGCCCGGGAAGCTGGGACACACCCGAGTCCGAGGAAACAGCGAGCAGCGCCGGCGATAGGTAACGTGTCTTCTATGTTTTGTATGTCTAAAGGAAATACCGGTATCTAAGGGAAACGTCCGACTGAGATAGACGGATAAGAGGATGCGATGGCCACCATCCTATTGGCATATCTAGCCCGCCGCTGATAGCGCTGACATTGCTGAGGAGCCAGAGTGGCTAGCGGGTGTCTGGATTCGGGGGAATTGAATGCCAATCAAAGGGTAGTTCTGTAAGAGAGGGAGAAGGTAGCTGCGTGGAGTTGCATAGTTCAGTGTTTGTAAATAGAGCTTCGCCACGTGGGTAAAAGGGAAAGGAGGAGGGATTTTTCTGTGACTGGGCTAAGAGCCTGAGTCAGTGCCTAGTGTGTACGCCGTATAGTGAAAAGGGCTTATAGTGAAGCCAGCGATAGCTGCAGAGATAGTGGTGCTGAGTGGGTAGATTATCCATAAGGCAGATTGGAATTGCAGGCGGAAGTATAGACAAGGAACGGGGTGCACATAGCCACAAGCAGTCAAGAGTTAGAGTTCAAATTACGGGGTATAAGGAGCCACAAAGAAGGGGATAAGTACCCTTGGCTAGTAGAAAGAGTAGAAGTGCCTATGTTTTATTCTATGTTGAAAGTATCTGATACGGTATGAGCTGTGAATGAATTGACTCGAGTGCTGTGAGTGAACGCGCGCCTACTCGCTCCACGAGGAAGCAAATACGAGATTTGACCCTGGACGTACGGTTTCGGCTCAGGCGACTGCAGTCGGCTACTGAAGGGGGAAGCGTATGTGGATGCGGATAAATTGTTGACTGAAGTATCAGACTGTAGATTTTAACTGTTGTTAAAATAAAATATTTGTATCGCAAAAAGTATTGTTTTCAGGAGTGACAATAGGTAACGGGTCATCAAAGCCCAAGAAGGTAAAGGAGGGTGAGATGCCCCTAGAATATATGGTGCGGAATTTCGAAGCATTATATAAAACGTATGATTATGGTGTAGAATTGACAAAAGAGAAATTAAAAGTAATGTGTACAGTTGTGTGGCCGATGTTAGTCCCAGGATGGCCAGAGCAGGGGTCAATGGACCCGGAGTTAGTACAGAAGGTACATTCCCAAGTTACAGAGCAGTATGGACATCCTGAACAGTATCCGTATATAGATATATGGAGATATTGTATTAAAAACAGAGTTATTTTATAATGATAGCGGGGAGAAATAAGAAGCAGGACCCCCAGAATAATGGAGAGAGAGAGGGAGACCGGTGTTAGATCAACCGGAAGAGAGTGATAATCTGCCCCCGTCCTACCCATTATGTTATGGGGCAGCTAGGGAAGCTCTGAATGCCGCGATTGCGCGGGCGGAGAGGGAGGAGCAGGCAGCTGCTATGTCTCGGTCAGCTCCCTCTGCTCCGTCCCGTATGGCTGAGGAAGAAGAGCAGGGTGCATCGGGTAGAGGAGATAGAGAGGCTCCACCAGAAAAGATTGAGATGCCCGATGAGAGTATATATAAATAATTAATATTTTATGGAGTAAAATTGCAGTGCTATATAGTTTATGTGTATAGTTCAGACTGATTTTGTCCGATTGTGTTTTTAATTGATTATTAAACTGTTCAATTAAAAGTTAAGATTGAGCGTCGTCCCTGGTGTAATAGGCCCCCTCCTTTTTCTGACAGACTGTTTGCAAGAAAGAGGGGGAGAATTGGGAGCAGTTTGTTTTTCTTTGCTCTCTGATAGCTGGAAAGAATAATCCTTTATGTATTTGTGCAGCGTACTATGTTTAGCTGATTTTAGTGTGTGTTACAATAGAATATTTGTCTGAAGTCTGTTGAGTGCAAGATATATGTTTATATTTTGTGTTGATATTATTTCGAAAGTTTAAGTTTTGTTCAGAGCTAGAATTAAATAGAAAAGAAAAGAAAAGGGAGTCCTGGTTTTTTATATTATTGCATATAAATAATAATAAGTATGTAATAGTATACAATATTGCCTACTAAATATATAAATTTATTAACAAATTAAATTGAAATATATGAAACGGTTAGAAAATTAATTCGAGAAATAATTAAAGTAATTTTTCTTTACTGTTTTTACAAGGTATGTTTTTGTTTGATTTTTGATAGAATGATTTATTTTTGTTTTTTTTTTTTCGATGTAGTATTAAGAGTCTGTTTTGAACTATGAGAAAATATTTCTAAGAATATTATTTACACAATGTGTATATGTATATGCCCGAATGTCCCATCCAGCTCCTGGAGCGGGATATTTTTTGCAAATTGCAAGCCCAAATTATGTTTTTTTTTTTTCCCCGGGGGTCACGTTCAATTAAACCTGCCGGAGAGTGGCAGTTTTGTTCGGTAGTATAATCCAGCCAGCCCGCACAACCCCAATCTGTGAAAATCGCAGTAGTTATGCCGAGGGAAGAAGAATGGCGCACGGCACCTACTCTGTCTGCCACGCTGGATCCGCACGCACTACTCCTTGGAATTCCTGAGGTGGGGGCGGAGGACAACCCGCCCAGATTAGTTGAATTAAAGCCCGGCGCAAAACCGGTGGCTCTAAGACAATATTATATCCCACAGAAAGCCAAGCAGGTTACAGAGTGTCTAAAAAGAAAACACAAATATATAAACAGAGTGTAAAATACCTGGGATTCCAGTTAACAGGTACCAAACGTGCACTAGGGGCAGAAAAAAAAAAAAAAGCAATGTGCCGCATACCCCAACTAAAGACCAGGAGACAAGTCCGTGAGTTCCTGGGAGCTGCAGGCTTGCTGGCCTGTGGATCCCCAACTTCGCAGAAATTGCCAAGCCGCTTCATCAAGCAACCAAGGAAAGAGAATTAGACCCCTTTCATTGGGAAGAAGAGCAAACCGCAGCGTTTCTGAAATTAAAGACTCTGCTAATGGAAGCTCCTGCACTGGGTCTGCCAGATCATAGCAAGCCTTTCCAGCTGTTCGTACATGAACATAACCAAACAGCAACAGGAGTATTGGTCCAGACCTTTGGCTCGTGGCTGAGGCCTGTGGCCTACCTCTCCAAGCAACTCGACCCTGTGGCCTGCGGCCTACCCCCATGCCTGAAAGCAGTGGCTGCCACCGCAATGCTGATAGCAGAAGCAGACAAGCTGACCCTTGGACAAGTTCTTCATGTCAAGGTGCCCCATGCTGTCAAGGCTCTGCTGGATGTCAAAGGAGGTTACTGGTTTAGCAACAGCCGGATGACGAAGTACTAAGCCATGATGTGTGAAAATCCACGGGTTCATTTGGACCTCATCGCTACCTTAAACCCTGCTACTTTACTGCCTGACTGTGAAGAGGATCCAAATCATGAATGCCTCCAAGTCATGGAAGAAGTGTTCAGTAGCAGGCCAGATTTGAAAGACGTACCCCTAGACAAATACGATCTACAGCTATTCACTGATGGTAGCAGCTACATGGATGATGGGAAGAAAGTCTCCGGCTATGCAGTAGTCTCAACAGAAGAAATTATTGAAGCAAAGCCACTGCCAGGCCATACATCGGCACAACTAGCTGAAATAACAGCCTTAACCAGAGCCCTTGAAATTTCTGAAGGCAAAAGAGTAAATATCTATACAGATTCCAAATACGCCTTCATGACAGTCCATGCACATGGTGCACTCTACAAAGAAAGAGGCCTACTCACGTCTTCAGGACAACAAATTAAATATGCTGCAGAAATCACGGCCCTCCTGGAAGCAGTGTGGAAACCAAGTGCTGTCAGCATCATGCACTGTCGTGGCCATCAAAAAGGCCGTGATGAAATTCCAAAAGGTAACAGACGCGCGGACCAGGCCGCAAAAGCAGCTGCAAAACCGCCACCACCAACAGAAGCAGAAGCTCAAGCTAAAGTACTGATCTGCAAGCAAGAGCCTCAATCTTCCATGCCAAATTACGAGTTCTATATGAATTTGATAAAGTTTGAACCCCACGGCGAGTTCATTGAAATAATATTGAACAAATGGCAAGATGATTATGAACTGTTAGAACTCAATCATGATTATATCCAATGGTTTTTCCCAACTCGAACACAAGGCCGAAATTTCTACTCTACTCCCCTAAATCCGCAAGAGACATGCCTAATGGTTAACACCTCAGAAGTTCAGCAAAGACTGCGCAGAGTCTGCAAGATGAGGCTGAAATTCTTCGGCGTAAAAATAGTGGGGGAGGAGGAAGACAAAGAAACAATTGAAGTTGAACGAGCAGAGAATTTCGCGTCACGTTTTGAAAATTTGACAATCAATTCTCACAATAATCTACGAATCACACGAATACTGCACAGTCTGGGAGAATTGGGAGCAGAAGAATATCAAGTCCCACTGGTGAGGTTCTTCCTCAAGGAGATCCTTATCAAGAACAGACTGCCAAGAATGAAGAAAAGTGCAATGACTTTTTTATACCAGCAGTAAGAGATTCACAAGACAGACAAGATTTGTTATTTTGAGAACAGGCCCATCGGGCTATCCCCAATGGTATTATTACAAATAGACTTTACAGTGCTGCCACCCTGCAAAGGATACAAATATTTACTAGTGATGGTGTGCACTTTGACAGGATGGGTAGAAGCCTTCCCAACTAGAACTGAAAAGACGACAGAAGTGGTAAAGAGTCTAATGAAAGAAATAATACCACGTTACGGACTTCCACTCGAGATAGGGTCGGACAATGGCCCTGCATTTATCCAGAACTGTTTACAACAATTTGCCCGGCTACTGGGCATCACCTGGAAGCTATAGACCGCCTACAGGCCCCAAAGTTCGGGAAAAGTTGAAAGAATGAACCGTACCCTAAAGACTTTGATGTCCAAACTGTGCCAAGAGACGTCACTAGGCTGGTTGGACTTGCTGCCGATAGTCCTTTTGCACATTAGGTGCAGACCAACCCCCAATTGAAGCTAAGTCCGTACGAACTTATGTTTGGACGGCCAACCCCTCTGATTAATGGACTAAGGGGGGACCTTCGGGCATTGGGAGAAACTAAACTAAATGATCAGGTAGTAATGCTGGGTAAATCAATGCAGAAATGAAATACTTGGGTGGGGGATAATATACCGCATTTTCTGTATCCTTCATTGTATAAATATTGTCCGGGTGACTCAGTATGGGTAAAAGAGTGGAAAAATGATCCACTAGATCCAAAATGGAAAGGTTTTTATTTTGTCCTGTTATCAACCCCTATAGCAGTAAAGGTTGCCGAGGTGGTCCCGTGGATACATCACTCCAGGGTAAAAGCAGCCGCAGCCAGTCCTGAGGCTAGGGACAGATGAGCGCATTTTCTGCGGCCACCGTCAAAATGTACGTCGATGCGTGCGCACGCATTTTTCACGGAATACGCTTAAGTGGTCAGACGATGCGCATTCTGGACGTATTTCATGACGATGGGGTAAAAAGAGTCTAGGGAAATCCGGCTGTTTGAACGTTATGTTGGCCGCACACTAGCAGCGTCTGACATCTCCTAATCACGCACACACGCTGCATGCGGCCGCAGCGCACTTTGTAGTCAGTACCAGCGGTTTAACGTTCTCGAAAAAAATGCGTTCATTTTCACTTGCGTTGCGCGGACCGGACTTTCGTGCGACCGTACTTCGTATATTGGCCGTCATTGCCCGTCATCTGCTGCTAGTGCGGCTGTGATTAAGTGCGCCAGAACGCGCGTTCGCACTGCCTCAGTCTGACCTAGCCTGAACCAACATGGAAGGTTGTTACCAACGAGACCAACCACTGAGGCTGAAGCTGACAAAGACCACAGCCATGAGCACCTAAATGATCCTAACCCAGATAATACAGAGGATCAACAAGTGGGTGTTTTGATGGGCACAGGTCCTGACCACCCGCCAACGGGGGATACCCACAGGGTGCTTTTTAGGGGCCGGCCCCACCCTTGATTATCCAGAAATGTTTTTTATTTTTGAAATTCCGGTGGGGAGGGATTGGGTTTATGTGACTGTAAAAAGAATTGCCCAAGGAATTCTGACACTCGGGGCATTTGTGGTGCTGATTTTATATTTTGCTAATTTGATTTATGGACTCTCGCGTGGAGTATGCTCTAATTGTACGGGCAATGTGGGGAAAGTGGATATTTCCCATATCTGGAATGGTACGCACCCGGTGATGGAGAACCGTACCATGTGGAGACAAAAACGAGAGGCGCTATCTGGAACCAACCCAAGAGGACACTTACTTGTGCAATTCAAATATGACTATGCTAAAAAGTCTGGGCAAACTGTATGCTGGGTGTGTAGTAGACTGCACCCAGAGACAATTTATATACCATTTGCCTCTGTTCCAATGAATTTGAGTATGTTTGTATCAGGGAAAAGACAGAATCAGTCAGTCCGGGTACCCTATAATAGGACCAGTGTATCCACCAGAATGGTGTTTTCAACTAGGACCAGATAAAGAAACAAATAACGAGGGTGGGTTATGTAACTCAAGTCAGTTCAACTGGACATCATACATTTACATATTCAAAACAGGACAAAAGGCGACTTATTTATACATACGATGCAGGCAACTCACTAGAGACCAAGAGGCGGTGATTGGGAATGTGACCAATGGGAGGCAGGGTGCAGTGGATATGATGAGACGGCTGAGACATTTTGCGATAGAGATATCAAAGGGAACACTATATTCATCACCATTTATAGTGACAGGAGGGTACCAGGTGTGCTGTGAAAGGGTGTGTTACACATGGGTACCACCAACAATAACGGGAATGTGTTATTTGGCTAAGCTGGTCCCAATCCAGAAACTAAGGGGAGAAGACACAAACACAGACACAGAACTACACCCTAGGTACCCACTGGTGTTTGAAAGACCGAAGAGAGAATTGTTTGCGAAGATGGATCGAATATGGACATGGTTGCCAGCATGGACTGGATGGGGAGGAGAGATGATGAGGAGATTGAATAGCTATGTCAATCTGATGGATGAGATTCTGAATAGAACCAGTATGGATATCCAGCTGCTGAATCTGGAAATGCGTGAGTTACGAAAGGTGCAAATGATATATGAAATGGCGCTTGAGCAGATCAGTGCGGCCTTGAATGGATTGTGTGAAATGACAATGTACTATGAATGTTGCACCTTCATCAGAAACACTACACACGAAGTCCCAGACTATTACCAGGTAATTCAAGATCATCAGGAGAAGGTAGCACAGTTGCAGGGCACAGCCAGAAGGATTGCTGCCGAAGGCTGGAATCCGCTCCGTGGGTTTGGAGCAATGGGAGAATGGTTTGGTTCTATTTTGAGATTCATCTCAAAGATTGGATCCATGATACTTATGATAGTGGTGATTTTGATTATAGGGATACTGATATACCGTATAGGGCTATGTTTATAGCCACTGTGTAAAACAGTACTGATATCTACACAAACACAGAAGATACCACTGATAATTCCACAGGGTATGTTCCCAGTGAAAGAAACCCCCCTTTTTCAGTAGTTTTAGAATAGTGGAGTGTAATGGCTACAAGTGCCAGGAAAAGATCCTGACACTTGAGCCAAGGGGGGAATGAAGTGGAAATAGGCTAGAAGACGGCCGCCATTGTACACAGGCGGCCATCTTGTTCAGAATATTGGTTCACTTGTATATAACTAGACAGGTTTGTAGCTGAAACTAGAATGAGGTATACGTAGAAATTTAGGAATGCGTTTAGATTAGCAGAAAAGCAATTAAAGTCTTATGAAAGATCTTTGCTGTTTCTGGCACGGAGAAGTAGATATTCCAAGGTCGTTGGGGCCCGCGGAAAGACGAAGGAGTATAGAAGACCGGGCCCCAGGCCATCTGAATAAACATAGCCGATAGGGAGGGAGGCACTGCCCGGAGAAAGACAGCACAAACAAATCACAGACTGTCAAACTAACGAGAAGTGTATCAATTTATAGTTATATGTGGAATGTTCTTTGTGTTCGAATTAATGATGGGAGGTATTAACCCACGTGGGGTGGAATAGAGTGTCATAGGGAGGTGGGCTAATGGGGATGTACCTAATTATGTATTTGGGGCATAAAACCTCATGTCTCTGTGTAATCGGGGCTCACTCTAAGCGATTCAATCCTGTGTGAGCACTTGTGTGACGACACAATAAACTCTTGCCTTTCCTGAAGAGACTCGTGTTTGGACAATCCTTGCTTGTGTCTGGTCCGGCGCCGTTAATGAAGTGAACCTGTCTGACTCCGGCTACAAGCTGGGGGCAAATATACCCATGTGAGCTTTCTTTTTTTGGGGGGGGGGAAATGTGGCTGGTCTTGCCTAGGGCGCAAAACAGTCTAGCATCGGCCCTGACTGTGGGTTTTATTGCTGTGGAGCTCTGTGATACAGTCATACACACTGCACATTTCTGCAAGTTTTATTGCTGTGGAGCTCTGTGATACGCTCAAGCACACCAGGTGCCAGATACCCTAAGTATGCCTCTGTGTAGCTGTTAGGTGGTCAGGATGAGTTGAGTGTCCCTTCAATTAGTTTTGAATGGGATGTGTGTGAGGCTTACTTAATGTGATGCACAGTATAAGCCCCCAGCAGGTACGCATGCGCAACAACAACAACAAAGTAAAGTCAGTTGTGAGGAGCTCGGAGCTGGCGCACGCGCAGGACGGACAGACCCCGCCCCTGAGTCTCGTTTCCCGTCAGTTCGCCGCGCGCAGGCGCAGTGTTGAGTCGGTGTGATGGCGGCCGCAGTGTTGGCCGAGGGCTCTGCGGTGGCGTCGGCCGGTCTTTCTGGAATTATTCACAATGGGCACGGAGGAGGAGCGGCAGCCTCGGCTCCCGGGGGCCTGGGCCCCGCCGCCTGGAATCGATCGTTAGAGAGGGCCTTAGAGGAAGCGGCGGTGACCGGAATGCTGAACCTCAGCGGCAGGAAGCTGAGAGAGTTTCCGCGGAGCGCGGCCCGCCAGGACCTCAGTGACACCACGCAGGCCGGTGAGCGAGGGCGGGGAGGGGCTGACAGCAGGTGTGCGGCGCCTTGACACTGACAGGAGGCCCCTTGGTGGAGGGGCAGAGTGCAAGCTCTTCGGGCCAACTCCTTCACGCCCTGCTGTTTAACTACACACTGGCGTTAACCTCATGTATCAAACACATTGAGTGCTGGCCTGCTTACTAAATCCCACCTTGACGTTGTATCTCACCCCCTCCCACTGTGCCCGGGAAGGGAGCGGGACACATCCTGTGGGATCATAACTTCTAACACCCTGAATATGTGCGGCCCATGCCCTGGGGCGGTGCAGAGTCTGGGATATAGTGCTCTATTTATGGGGGTTTGTCAGGTGGCATGTTAGAGGGGTGTGTGGCAACGGTGGGGTGTGACAGTGCTGACATGCTCCTGGTGACTGCTCGTAGGATCAGAGCTCTGCCGTGTGAATTTGTGGAGATGAGGGTCAAGAGACCAATGCCTCCATACATAACACCTGTATACACTGGAGCAGGACTCTGACAGGAGAGAGGGGGTGTGCGCACTGGACCTGGAAGTGCTCATCCAGACTAGGGGGGGAAGAGAAACCAGGCTAGAATGTGGCCCTGAATATGAAGTGTGCAGGGGTTGGTATTCTGAGCAACAGAGATTTAGAGTATTGCCATGGTCAGGACCGGGTAATCCCTGAGACCTCTGGAGGGGCCTGTTACCCGCCCAGCTAGGTCAGATTTGGGATTCTTTGGCAGATTTCTAGAGGTTTGATAACAATCTTGATCAGTGGTGGCAAGCATCATTTGCGGGGGGCGGGGTGTATTTCGAGATTTGGATACAAATAGGATTATTTTTGTTGTTTTGGATATTGGGGTTAGATCTTTATTGGTCATATTTCACATCGTCTGATCCATTTGTTTCTTTAACACCAGCAATCGCAAATGTGCAATAACCATTTGGGCCCTTTTTCCTGCAATTCTGAGCTTAGATGCCTCTGGGCTGTGAGTGAGCAAATTGAGCATACTCAAAACATTGTTCTACTTTTGGTGATAGAATAAAATCCTAATTGAATACTGCCATATGCTGGAACTATTTTTTTGGATGTTTGACTTGGTCCTTCGAGTGAGGACTTTGTGATGGGTGCTAAATATCAAAATACTACCTTTTTTTTATATTGAAATGTATGGCCAGTCACCCCATTTATCTGCCACACAAACCTCATCTCCGATATATGTATACCCGTTCAGATACATGTATACTTGCAGACCTCAGACCAGATATACCCACTCAGATACATGTATGGAGACCTCAGACCAGACATACAGACCTAAGACCTCGCTGGGGCAGCTGTCTGGATGCATTTGGCCACCATTCCCCTCCAGTCGGCTGCGTTACTGAACAGTCACAGGGCAGTGATGCTCTCCCACGACATCTCACGACTCCCACGAGATCTCGGCAGGAAGCAGCGTCACAGCCCAGCAGACGGAGAACACTGGCCAAATACTTTTAATGCATTCTGCCAGCAGCCCCGCAGATATTGGCAAGCCGGCCCAAAGCTGGCTTCTGGGTATTATGGGGCGGTATCGGGCATTTGCACAAGTAGAAAGTACTCTTGCAAATGATGGTATCGGCACTGATACTAGTAACGGTATTGGTGCATCCCTACTCGCAAACCTTGTGACGTTGTCTGTTCTCACGGCCTTCGCATATTTTTTGCTTACTACTAGTTTACAGGGTAATCTAGACGTGAAGCCCTTGTCTCAAGGTGCCTAGAGAGGATTCTGCAATATGCTCCTGACGAGGCCTAAGGCTGGGGTCACACCAGCCTTTTTCAGAGCAAAAGGAACGTCTGCTCAGATGTTCCTTCCAATCTGACACCCGTCTGGTCACCTTGCTGAGCAGTTAATGCGCTCATCATTGCAAGGCTCGATCTTGCTAAGGAGGATCGAGCTTTGCAGCCTCTTCAAACGTGTGTCGTAGCATTTTCGACGGTGAGACTTTCGGCACGTCTGCTGTACAGCATGCAATTTGTGTGCGTGCTACAGCATGTGGCTGGCCCCGTCAAAGCGTCACAATGCTGCGCCGGACGCCCATCAGTACGGGCGAATGTAGTGCGCTCGTCTACCAAATATATATATATATATTATATAATATTCCCCAGGGAATGCTATAGTTAGGTTTGGGAATTTATATCCCTCATGATTTGGGGGTCTTTTCATAAGATTTTATTCCCCATCTTGCTCAGTGTCTGTCTCTTAGTATTGTTTTGCTAAAGGGCTTCCCGTATTGAGGATGCATACAATGAGGGGAGGGGGGGGGACAATTTGAGGTTTCTTCCCGGACTCTGACTATTGCATTTGAGGCAACAACTTTCATGCAGTGCTACAATGTGTACTAAACTCGTTTAATTTGATTCATTTACCCTCCTTCAATGTTCTGGATAGTAATACTGAATGACGCAATAGACTAATATACTTACTCCCTTTGTGTATTTATCTTTTTCGTTGCTTGAGATCTATGGTTTAGATCTGAGAAACAGCTGTACATACATTACAGGCCTCAGTGATAGCTGGTAATCTTGTAAGCAAATCACCAGTAGAAGATATATTTGGCACTAATAGAGGACAGGGCTCAACAAAACTCAGGCCCCGGTCGCCATGGCGACTAGAAATGTTGGCGCCTGTGTTTGGCTACATGTACCCCCACCCCCGATACCTGTACCTGAAGCCAGCACTGGGCTTGCTTGCCTGTTGGTATGTGATGTCAAGCAGGCACTAACAGCAGATCTCGCAACCTCGGAGATCTTGCGAGAGCGCGGCTGTAGGATGTGGCGAACAGCTGCCCTACAACCTTTGCCCGCTGCCGTTCCCTGGAACGCGGCGCCAAACCAAGGGGCCTGACAGAATGCTGTTAGTGCTTTTGTCCAGCTGCACCGAGGTCTGCAATGTTCTATGATGTGTCTGGGTATACATGTATCTGAGGTCTGCTCTGTCTGGGTATACACGTATACCCAGACACATCAGATACATGTATCTATTTGGAAGTGATCATATGACTTTAAACGTTTTGGTACTTGGTCGTTAAAAAAAAAAGTATCTGTATCTTTTAGTTGTTGAAAGTATAAATCTTTGTTAGTCTGAAGAAAAACCTGGCTCCTAACTTTAGTAGCTGGCTCCTAGATTCAAAGCAAATTTCTCAAGCCTGGTCAATTACTTATGTTTTACCCTTATTCTTCCTGTCCATCAATGGTACGGTCTTGGTATCATGATTAAAGGCTTATATACAGACCTTTTGAAACCCTATTCTGCTACCTAGGGTTGCACCGATACTAGTATCGATATCGGTGCCGATACCGGGTACTGCAGGAGTACTTGGTACTCGTGCAGTACCCTGATATTTTTTTCCGATACCGGAAGCCGGCATTGAGCCGGCTTGCCGGCATCCTAGGGGCTGGGGCGGCTGTCCGAATGCTCTATCGGCATTCGGACAGGCCCTGCAGCTGCTCTCCTAACTTTGTTTATACTTACTTTCCTGAGCGACGCCGGGAAAGTCTTCGCGCGCTCGTTGGAAAGTCCCCAGCTGTGACCACGTAGGACCATGTGATCGCGGCTGTGGTCCTTCCAACGAGCGCACGCGCGGAAACTTTCCCGGCGTCGCTAAAGGAAGGTAAATATAAACAAAGTGAGCAGCTGCAGGGCCTGTCTGAATGCAGATAGAGCATTCGGACAGGCCCTGCAGCTGCTCTCCGCTCATACTTACCTTCCTTTTAGCGACGCTGGGAAAGTTTCCGCGTGTGCGCTCGTTGGAAGGACCCCAGCCGCGATCACGTGGTCGCGGCTGGGGACCTTCCAAGGAGAGAGCGCGCGCGAAGACTTTCCCGGCGTCGCTAAAGGAAGGTAAGTATGAGCGGAGAGTGAGCTGGGGGGCATTATCCATGTGGGGGGGGCATTATCCATGAGCTGGGGGGGCATTATCCATGAGCTGGGGGGGGCATTATCCATGAGCTGGGGGGGGCATTATCCATGAGCTGGGGGGGGCATTATCCATGAGCTGGGGGGGGCATTATCCACGAGCTGGGGGGGGCATTATCCACGAGCTGGGGGGGCATTATCCACGAGCTGGGGGGGCATTATCCAAGAGCTGGGGGGGGCATTATCCACGAGCTGGGGGGGCATTATCCACGAGAGCTGGGGGGGCATAATCCACGAGACCTGGGGGCTTTATATGAGGTCTGTTCTTATTGGAAAGCGGTCACATGACATAAGATAAAAGTATCGGTACTCGGTATCTGTGAGTACTTGAACAAAAGTATCTGTACTCGGTCTTAAAGTGGTATCGGTGCATCCCTACTGCTACCTGTCTAAATGGTGTTTTTTACATTGTATTTTGAGAGCGTGGTGCGTGCATAATCTTATAATTTTTCATTTTAAATCCATGCTTTTAACAGAACCCAGAAAAGGAAATGCCATACAACCAAACGATCAAAGAGAATAATAAATATTACAAATATTGCCGTGCTGCACTGCAATAGTTGTAATTTTTTTTTTCTTTGATCGTTTGGTTGTACTTCGTGGCATTTCCTTTTTTTTTTTTGGTTATGTTAAAAGTAGGTGAAAATTGTAACTCTTATCATGCCATTCTAGCATAGTGGCTCAGACTGTCAGACATGCTTGTTTTTCAAGCTTTTATGTATGTCTATTTGGATGTAACTTGTTTTTGAAATGGCACTGTTCTGCTGTATATAAATTATACTTAAATGTTTGCATTATGCCATTGGTCAGATTTTTTTTTTTTTTTTATGCTTACCATGGATTAATCCTTTTCATTTTGCCATCATTACACCTGTTCCTCTCCATTTAATGGAAACAGACTATACATAATATAAACAATAGAGTCTGCGCTCAGGAATGTATGACTCATATTATATACAACCAGCTTCAAGGAAATCTCAAGGCTTGTGTTGACCCCTATTCTTCTGGCACAATGTAGCTAATATATGACAAGTATATATGAAGGGAAAAAAAGGCAAAGTAGAGAATAAAAAAAAAATCATGCTTCTATATGATCTCCTATACTAAGGGATTTAACCTCCCTGGTGGCTTCCCAGAGTGTGGCTCGGGGTTACATTTCAATGTTGAAAGCGGTAACCCAGAGTCACACTCGGGCTGGATACATACCTGTCCCGCGCTCCCTCTCTGACCTCCCGCAATCGCATTCTCCTCCGGCCGATCGCAACGTCCAGCTTCCTGGTTCCCTTTTTGCGAGAAGGGAAGCAGGACTCTGCAATCGCCCGGAGGTGACTGCAGGGGTCAGCGAGGGAGCGCCGGGACAGGTATGTATCCAGCCCTAGTGAGGCTCGGGGTTACCGCTTTCAGCATTGAAATTTAACCCCGAGCCACACTCGGGAATACTGCCAGGGGGATGAAAAAATGGTACAGATTCTGACATATTGTATATGTCAGAACCGGACCACCAGGGAGGTTAAAGACTCTAGAACAGGGGTGCACAGTTTTGGCTCTCTATTTGTTTTGGAACTAGATCTCCTATGATACACACTCCTTAAGTCTACTGAGCCATATGGGAAATGTAGTTCCAAAGCTGCAGGACCAAGGCTGAGCATCCCTGGTCTATAGGCTGTAAATCCTAGGATTGAGTCAGCTGCCAAAATCAGGAAGTGACTCAGCCAATCAGCATGCTTCCATATATGTAATGCTACAACAGTGCTGAACATCTGCTATAAACTTTTCTACAGCAGTATTTAGATCATTTTGCATTGTCGTGTTTTTTTCTTTTATGTTGCTGATATCTTGCATGTACTTTGTTATTTCTCTTGTATGTTTAACCCCTTGCCGCCGGGTGGGACATGCTCAATAAGGGGGTGTTAATGCAGACTGCTGTGCAGGGCCCTAGCGACCGACTTGGCCATCTGACCTACGGACAACTTTTTTGAAAAATCAGGAATCAAAATTTTTTTTAAGTCTTTTTGCTGCAAATGAAAATAAACGGTTGAATAAAAAAAATGCTAATCATAAATATAATTTTACACTGAATCCTATGGGCTTCACCTATCGAACTGAATCACTTCTCTATGGGACAATTTGCCTACCGCCGCATGGCAGTTTAACTATAAATCTTTTTTTCCTGTAAATTGTACCAGATCGTCTGATAAATCCCTTTCAAATTGTAAAGATCTCTAGTCTGTCATGGTCCCACAGTCATCTGGAGGAGGCTGAATCTCCTGCAGGTTGGGATTGGTCGGACGTACGGACGACAACAGATGATCGTACGAATACGGACCTAGTGGACAGTCAGCCTAAAACTACTAGATCCATTACTGGACTACCCCTGAGCTCTGCTGGTTGTGACCAGGGCTGCCATCGGAGCATGACAGTTCATGGCATGTTCAGGGGTCCAGTAGGTTACGGGGGGGGGGCCTGGTGCTTACTACACACCATGCAGCTTGTCGAAGAGCTGCAGGTGCAAGGGTCTCTCCATGTCCCCCAGGACTTGCACAACAATACATTTCCCGGTAAGAGCACTGACTCATCACTGAGGGAGCAATTAGTATGGTCTGCACTAGGTACAGGTATAGAGTGAATGATCTCCCACCAAGGTACATGTCGCCTAGTTGGTCCACCATGGATTTGGCCCACTCCCTGTAGCTAAGGGAAGAAGAGTTAATTTATTTATTTTTCTTTGCTAAAATAGGCAGCTGAGGGAAGGGTGTCCCGACCAGCATGTTAGTAAGGGGGCCCCAAGATTTCTGGTGGGAGCCCTAGTTGCGACGTGCAGTCAGTCCCGCCTCATGTCACGTGACTGGGTGGAGCTGGACAGTCAAAGCCAATCTCAATGCCAAGAGCATCTGGAGCTGTTAGTGGGACTTTGCTCCCAAAGCCACAGAATTTTTAACAGGTTCTGGACCGGACCAAGCCCCCCTACGTTTGGAGGGCTGAATAAGACATTGGGACCATGTGGCAAAGCCTTTTTTAAAAAATCTGTTATGCAGAAATTAAGGGAAAATGTCGTTCAGCACCCAGTGAAAGATTAGCACTGATCCAGCATACGAAGCAAAATCCAGGCAGTGGGTTTGCTGTTAAGACTGTGCTAGAGCTGACACCATGAGTTACTGTGTTCAGAAATGTGTGCATTGAAGAATTAGATGCAACTTCTTTTATGTTTTTCTTTGTGTTCACATGATCAATGTTTGCTAACCTTCATTATTCCTTTGTTAGCTTTTGATATATTTTTTTCATATAACTGTAAAACAGCGGTCACGCCGTCCCAATAAATTAAATTTTTTGCATTTATGTACGACAGTTCAGTCTAACTTCTTCGATCCCGACGAGCACCTCTCCAGTAAGTGTCCCTGGGCAAGACACCTAACGGTACATACTCGCCACCCAGGACATACTTGAAAACGAGAGAAATCTCAATGTATCCTTCCTGGTAAAATCCTTTCTCCAAAAAAAAAAAAAAAATTGACACATCTATAACTTCAATAGAATTACTTATGCAAGAAGTGTGCGCGTTTATTCGCTGCCACTGTGGCTTCAAGACATGTGTTTTCCAGATGTAGACAATCATAAACATTAGGCATTCCCCTCTACATGGGTATGTTGATCTGACACGTGAAAAGGCACTGGCTAGTTGGTTTCATCTGATTTTGAAGCAGGCAGAGGATGTCCTAGGGAAGTGTCTAAATATTCCCATGCCAAAGGGAGATGTAGATTGCTTCTAGCAGTCCTTTTGCAAGTGACGGTTGTGACGAGTGCAATATTGCATAAGACAAATTTAGATGGGCTATGCAATCTTACAAGTAGGGCTGAAACAACTAATCGATAATGAGAATAGTTGTCAACTATTTTCATTAATCGATTAAAAGGCTGTTGATTTTAATGGATTTGTGTACAGCACACACTGCTTGGAGTCAGACTGAGTTAAACATTATAATCTCAGATTCTGCTTCGTAGCTGATTGCAGAAGATGTGTCATTGCTTTACTCAGTATGATTTCACTCTAGGGTTATGTCAGACATAACCAGTATGTTTTTATTCAGTTTACAACTGTAGCAGTTGTAATTGTTAAAACAAAGCAGGGGGGGGGGGCAGGGGTTGTGTCTTCCCCCCCCCCCCCATAATATTCCTAAAGTGTGTAAAAGAAGAATAATATCAGATGAATCGATTTTTAGGTTGGGGTCAGATGAGTGTCTTTGAGAACGGAAGGGACTTCCATACACTTAGACTCGTCTGGCCATCTCGCTGAGCGCTGTTAGTGCGCTCAGCGCTGCAAGGCTCTTTTTTTTTTTTTTTTTTAAAAAAACAACTTTCTTTGCCACCCCCCCATGGAGGATCGCGCTTTGCAGCCCCGTCCAACGTGTGTCTAGCGTTTTGACGGGGAGGCTTTCTGCATGTCCCCTTGTAGCGTGCAATTCGTGCACGAGCTACAGCGTGTGACCAGCCTGGTGAAGCGCCACAATGCTGCGACGGATGCTGGGAGGCACGGGAGTATGGGCGCACGTAATGCGATCGTCTGACCCCAGTCTAAATCAAGTTTTGGTTACACGTGATTTTTTTTTTTCTTTTTTGGAAGTATTTTACCAGGAAGGATACATTGCGATTTCTCTCTTCAAGTATGTCCTGGGTGGAGAGTAGGTACCGACACGTGATATGGAGCGCTTTTATCAACCCCCCCTCTTTACTGTTATCTGTTTATCCCCATCATTCCTTGATTTGTACATCAAAGCAAAATACTATAGGTATAAAATATTGTGCCTGATTTCTGTAAGTCTTGCTTATGTCCATTTTAAAATAAAGATCCAAATAAAAAACCTTAACACTACTTGTTTTATTCGTACCTGCTTTCTAAAACGGACCTATTCTTCTGGTTACTGGTGTATGACGCAGGCACATTCTTTTCTTTCACGGTGTTCTTCACAGGACAGCAAGCTGGATTTGAGTTTTCTTATCTCGATTTTAAGATTGTTATACATTGAAAGCACTGACCTATCAAAACCCAATTTTTCACACCCTTTTTTTTTTTAACCCTTTAACGCCGGGTGGCTATTGCTCTCCAATGGGCGCCTCTGGCTCACCTGCCACGTCACTGCACCTCTTGTCAGGTGAGTCCTCTCATGACTGATAAGCAGCAGGAGCATGTGTGGTTGCTTGGAAAACAGCTCTTGGTTTCATTAGGTAGGACCCACCTGACCAGAGGTGACGTGACAGGTGAGCTTACGCTTTAATGGTCATTCAAGCAAACCAAAACCTCCACGTGGAGCTAAAGGGGTGAGTGCAAATGACAACCTTTTTTTGTATGTTTTATACATGTTTTTTCCTGCACATATTCTTAAACAATACTTTGTCATTAATACATAAATAACCAGTGTGTAGAGAATGTGATCAGCTTGGCCTTGTGTATACTGACAGGATACATGTAACTTAAGAAAAGTGGTAGTTGTGACTTGTTTTTGGTGTTGAAGGTAGTTTCAGTTGACTATTTTTTTTTTTCTCACTTCCTGACAGTCTGATGTGGTTAGATCTCCACACTGATATAAACTGCAGTCTATTTCCAGTAATATTGATATTTCAGGATGTTTCTACTTAATTTTCCTCACGCTTGAATCCTGTAAGCTTGGACCACCTTATTTCCTAAAATCGTGGAGCTTTACCTGCTTTTTTGTATTGAACCTGCAGCTCTTTGGTCTCTGGCTTTCCCTGCTAAAAATATTTTAATTGTACATCCCTCTTCTCTCTGTTCATGCACGCCATTTTTTTTTTTCTCTCTAACCATAAGTGTCATAAATGTATCCATAGCGAAAGATTACTGGCACGTTTTGTATTCAGTGGGGAAAGAAAAAGCCCAGACAGATACAGATATGAAGTTGCTTTTGGTCAATTTGGCAGCTTCTCACTGGGAAAGTCTGACTGGCGCACATCCAGTTTAACACGCACTTTATTTTCCACTAAGCAGTCATAGGCCAAAACACAGTTGTGTTGAGCACAATGTGATCCTGCCACCTGTTCATTCATCAGGGAATGTGCTCATTCATGAGATTTTTAGTCATAGAAGCAAAGTTTGAACATTACTGCCACAGCTTCCTCTTTCCAGGTAAACATTGTCTTCCATTTTTGTTTTACATGTGGATTGTCCTTTATGTAATGTTCTGTTCTATAATATAGCAAGATAATTTTAAAATCCCATTAATCAAACACTTCAATATCTGTTTTAAGAATGTAATATCTGGTCATTGGTAAGCAATGTTTTGTTTACTTTCTAGACACATATTACTTGCATCAATATTGTTTTAACATGTTTTTAATTTTCATGTTTCTTGAAAGTTGCGCAATGTTTATTAGTTTCCTGAGTCTGAAGTCTTGGCTGTTTTAAGGCTTGCCGTCCTCTGGATCTGTATTCGTCCAATCGTTGCAAAAAAGCCTTTTTTTATTGGTGGTGGTTTTTGTCTTTTTATTTAATAGACTAGTTTTATTTTCCCTGGCCAAACAAGTCTTGTTTTTTTTTTTGTCTTTTTTCCCCCCTTCAGTCCGGCTGCATTTGGTGCTGAAGCCTATTGCAGGGCTGGGGGGTTCTCCCCTGTAGTGTTCGGCGATAGTTTTTCTTTCTTATTCTGTGTTCGACTACATTCGGCGGTGCTCTACTTGGTGCTGAAAACATTTGCATATGAGAATGACATTTTCAAGCACTCGCTGTACACTTCAATGATAAATGCTCTTATGTTAAGTGTGGATTTAGGTGATTGACAGCAATACTTTGACCACAAAAAATGTGATACCAATGGAATGAGTGCTTAAGTAAAACTAAACTACACAAACCGTAATAAAGGTGCATTAAAGCTTTACGGTGGCCGTCAACTGGGTTCGTAGTCGTCCGACTAATCCCACGACAAGGAGGAGATTCAACCCTCATCCACTGCCGCTGACTTCCATCGGGCGACTACAACAGACTAGCGACTGTTCCCATTTGAATGGGATTTGTCAAATGACTTGGTGCAGCATACACTTCCCTGTGCAAGTTACGCCATTATGTGACACAAACAATGCCCTGAACCTCCTTTTTGAATTTTTTTTTTTTTATGTGGTATTCTGAAAGGGCCTCTTGAGGTATAAGTCTTTGCAAAATTGTACGTCCGTTTCATCTTTATTACGTATTTACCAGGGCAGCTATAGAAGGGTTTCATGTCTCTTTGTCAGCTGATGCATTGTTTTTTTTTTTTTTTCATCAATATTTGTTACCTGTTTTCCCTGGAACGGGTCCTTTTTAATTTTTTTTAAATGTTGTATGCATATGATTACTCATTAAAGGATCAGGATGGGATGCCAATGGAAATGGGATTTATATTACATTCAGATAAACAAATTCCCATTTACAGGAATTTTCTTACTCCAAATTCTGAACTGCCTCATCAGAAATGTAAGTACTCTTGTGATTTTTGCACGTTGAAGATTCCTCCACTGTACCTTGCAATGAATTGGAAACATGGTAAAGTTGAAGTCCCTGTGATGCAGAAGTTATCCCATTTTCTACTATGTGTTGTAATCTGTTCAGTAGAGGACATGGGAATGTAAGAATCCTGCATCTGTGTTTTATCATGGATGAGAGCATATTTCCCAGAGTTACATATTAACTCTAAAACAAGTATTAAGTGATGTGCATTGCTTGGTGAGATTCATAAGAATCAGTCTGAAGCGGTAATTATATCTGAAGAGAACACTGACTTTTTTCAGAAAGAAATATCTTTCGGCAACCAATTGCTGTACCAAGAAACTGCAGCAAGTGAATGAAACTATTCAGTACATTTTTTTTCCTTGATCGCTAACACAATACAACACATACTTGAGAATGGACTCTGTGCTGAATCAGTTGCACATACAGTATGCTAGCAGGGCTTGACAAATTTGCTTTGAATCTAGGAGCCAGCTACAAAAGTTAGGAGCCAACGTTTTGCCGTCTATTTGCCTTTATCAAGCTATACCTTGATAAAGGTGAATCCTCGCCGAAACGTTGGGAACCTTTGCCTCTGCATCTGGGAGTTTGTTTGTATTGACCCAAATTATGATTTTAGCTGCTTCTATTTATTTATCACTTTGTTACCTGGTGCTTTTTGCCGTTAGGTGTTTTTTGTGCATTTGGTCTTTTGGCTACTTTTTTGAGCCTAGCAGTGTAGAGCATTTCTTCTAATATCAGTTTGGCCGCTCTGTATATGTATGTGTGTGTGTGTGTATATATATATATATCTATATATATCCACTTTTGTACGAGTACCGATACTTTTATTTTATGTCATGTGACCGCTTTTCAATAAGAACAGACCTCATATAAAAATGCCCCCAGCTCACATGTATATATCCCCCGAGACAGATGTATATACACACACACACACCCCTCTCAGACCTACCGAATGCTGGGGAAGCTGGCCGCGTGCGTGAAGCATTCTGCCGACGGGCTGCAATACACACCCATCTGAAGGTCCGGTCGCACGGCTGTGACGTGGGCGCTACCTCCAGCCGAGAGGCAGCGTCACCGAAATAGCCCGGCGGCCACGTTACAGCCGTGCGACCGGACCTTCGGATGGGTGAGTATTGCGGCCCGCCGGAGGGGAACGCTGGCCGAGTGTTTTTCACGCACGTGGCCAGCTTCCCCGGGCCAGCGCCGGCTTCCGGTATCGGGGGGGGGGGGGGGGTGGGGGAGAGAAATGTATCGGGCCATTTGCACGAGTACCAAGTACTCGCTCAGACGGCAGTATCGGTACAGATACTAGTATCGGTGTGTGTGTGTGTATATATATATATATATATATAAGGTGGAAAGCCTGCCCAGAGGGCAGTCTATTGTGGATATATTGCCCCCCCCAAGCTCTCATGGATATATGCCCCAGCTCAGACCCCAGACCAGACATGGGGCGGCTGTTCGAATGCTCTATCGGCATTCGGACAGCCGCCCCATGAGCTCCGGCATACTTACCTTTCCGATCGGCGCCGGGGAAGTGAAAGTTTCCCCGCTTCCGCTTGTTGAAGGACCCAAGTCGTGGTCACGTGGGACTCCCACGTGACCGGGGGTTGGATGCACCCGGCTGCTGTGTGCATCTTGTAACCGCCGCGGCGAGCGCACAGCCGGCTCGTGCCGCGGCGGTTGCATGCGCGCGCAACCAACCACCGCTGGTTGTGCGCGCATGCGCAGAGTAAGGCTTGGCGACGGACACGCCAAGCCTTACATTATAATTATATATATATCTGTACATTGTGATGTTGTGATATTGTTTTGTTTACCTATTTTCTTTGCTGTGTTGTCATTGGACGCCCTATTTACCAAGACCCAACAACAGACCTCATATATAAATACACACCAGGGCTGGATATATTTACATTAAACATAGGAGACAGGAAGAAAACATTGAAGCCAACAAAATGTTTTTAGATGCCAAAGACTGCTTTTAGATTGGTGTAAAATTCTAGGAGCCAGTGGCTACCAGGTTCCTGGCTTTGTCAAGCCCTGCAGTATAGTATGTAGACCTTATCTTTTCAGTTCACCTCAAGGTGCAGTAGAACAATGATCATCATGCAACGATCACAACAGAACTTCAATTTCTGCTGTGGCATTGTCTGGGGTAAGGAAACTACTGTATATGGGAATTCCTGTTTTACTGACTCCAGCATAAGTCCTGATACCAATAGCATCTCACATTTTAAATCTGGTACAAGTAATGATGGTATTTGTACAACTTCTACAATAATCATTTTCTAAGAAAACGGCTAGCAAAGTATTGATTTTTGACAATGTTTTACTCGTAACAGAACCCCTCTTTTACGTACGCAAGTCCCATCTCTTCTGTGCAGAACAATTGATTGGAGCTGTGCGCATGCATCCATCGCGGCCTCTGAAACCGATCGCTAATGTGATTGGTGTCAGTGACGTGGGCACGCTCCCTGCCTGCTGATGTCACTAGTAACTGGCAGCCGGGAAATTAAAATTTAATGGATGCTGGTGACAGTGGGTGCGGTGGAGGAAACCCCTCCACTTCATGCAGCTTTTTAGCTACAATGGGATTTGTAGTGCTCAGTTCTAGGCGCGTTCACTGCTCTCTTTGATTAAAAGCTGTGACCACTGCATGCGCTGCGAAGTATTGCAGGGGTAAGCACTGTTAGCTGCTGCAGCCACCTTGTGTTCAAAAGTGTTGCCAATGTGTAAACTGACAATGCTTTGGTATACCACCCCTGTATGGATTGCCCTGTTCTGCCTTGACGGAGATGGGCACTTGCTGGCGCTGTGGAACTGAACAAGGTACCTATCTCCAATCTATGGTGGAGCTGCTCTGGTCTCGAGCCTTTTTTGGTGCGCAGTCCAGGCTGTTGTTTTGCATTTGGCCACTCTTGACTTGGACTTTGACCCTGTACTCTTTTTACTTGGCCACATACCGCTTTCGGTGAAGCTCCTCAATAAATCTATATTGCTGTATATCCTTTTGGCGGCATGAGCTCTTGTACCTTTTCATTGGAGTTCTGTGATTTTTCTTTTTCCCCACCCTTTCACTGCATGGTTTAGTGGATAGTGTGTAGAGGATGTACAGATTGTTGAACGGTCTCGGGTGCCTCCGCAGAACTGGGGCAAGATCTTCCGGCGGACTTGGTACTGTTGGTCTGCATTCTTGTCCTCTGCCCTGCTAGCTAGATGGTTGGGTCATGATTGGAGCTCGGGTGAGGAGTGGTGTAATCCATTGGCTTGAGGACTAGCTGTTGCATCCGTGTTGTGTTCTACGGGGCCTGACTGACCTTTTCTGACTGCTGGGAGATGCCTTTGGTGCGAGGAGGGGGGCTGTCCCAGAGTTGTGGTGGGGCGCCAGCAGGATAATTCTTTACACTCTCCCTGATATGCAATCTCCCTCTCCGCCTTTTTAATTTTTTTTAATTTCTTTCTTCAACATGCTTTCTGTTCTCTCTCGTTCATATGCCTTTGACGTACCCCACTTTACTTATGAGGTACTGACACATACAGGTCTTATGAGTGGTTTGCTATTTCTGCGCTACAGAGACTATCCGCTATATCCCACAGCGATATTTCGATGTACTTCAGCTGTGTCTTGCCTGGTTTGCACATGTTCCGGCTTCCCATTTGCCGCTGTATCTCATACCATTATTTGTTTTTGTGTTCTGCTTACAATTTCTCCTTTGCCCTTGTTTGTTTTTATATTATGCCAATTTTTTTCTTTGTACATTTTAGGCTATTTGGCCTACTGTCTTAAACTCAAACTTCTCATACACAGAAGTGTAGTCGAGCACTCGAAGTTGGAAAAATTGGACTTCCACCAATGAGAGTGCCCGTATAAATTGAAAGACTTGTTGTTCATACGAGTGATCTGACTGGGAGAAATTCATTGAACTCCACCTCCCCATGCTTTGCATTATCCCAGGGCCAGCTGCCGCTTCCCCAGCTCCACCTCACAGCACTCAGCACAACACACAGTTGTGAGCAGATTGTCATGGACTTAACGGAATATTGTATTAAAAAATAAAGTTTCCTCCCCCCCCCCTTAATTGGGCAGAGGCCACTTGCAGCCTCTATCCAATTATTAAGGAGTTTTGTCTCCCCCCCCCCCCGCTTCCAGTGTTTTACTTTTCTCTTCCTCCTTGCTTGCCGCTCCTGCTCGCCAGCTCTGAGACTTCAATCCCAGAAATCTCCGAGCTTTTCTACGCGATTTGCGCCCTTAGTCAAATTGTGTAGCCTAGTGGGCCTACGCTCTGTGTATGCAAGTCCAATAGCGCTTGCGTGCTCACAGTTCCGGTCATAGGCTTTCACCCTGACAAGGATTTGTGTCCGGTCTTATGGAGGAGACATCGGCATGCTTGAGTGCTGTGGACTCAAGTGACCGAACTAGTGACAGCCTGGAAGTTCAAGCCTCTCGGCTGTGTGTTCTTGCGGGGATGGGTGGAGGATTCGCTCTACTTCAACCAGCATTTTGAAGATTTCGGGGGACCTAGGAGCAGTGGAGGATACTCCACACATCCCAGCTACTTTAAAAAGCTAAAGTGGTCAGGGTGTGCAGAATATCCCTTTCACGCAGACTTTGTGTGGGGGATGTCCTCAATCGCTACTGCTATATGCGCAGGATGTCGTTCACACATTGTCGGAAAAACCGGGCCTAGCGCTCGATACACGCCTCTGTCCGGGGTCCCACGGTGGTCTGACTTCCCTGAAGTCAGGTTCCGTTTTTAAGGGCTTCCCGGTGCACTGTTGTCGCACCAGGGCACGGTGATGTCCGTTTTAGGGGCTGCCCCGGCAGAGCCGGGAGAGTGCCTAAAAGGGAGGGGTCCTTTTAGACACCTATCTCCCGATTGGGAGCAGTTAAAGAGAGGCATCGCTGGTAAGGTCATACACCGCTCTTTCCAGCGATGGCCCTCTTTAACCTCTTAGGTGCCGGTCTGCAGACTTGTCCTGGAGGTGGCTGACATCTTTGTCAGCAAAGCCTCCCCCCGCCCACTGATGTCATCACACCATGGATGCGATGACGTTCGTTAGCAGTTGAACCCCTAGCTGCCAAGGAGTGTCCAAAGGAAATCCCTTATCTCCCAATTGGTGGCAGCTAGAGCGGGTCATGGCCTTTCCAATGATACCAAACATAACGAGGTTAGGTGTAAAACAATAAAAATTAAATAAAAATGTCTTATTTATTAATGCAGCACTATTCACGTTTCCGTTATAGTGAATATTTTTCAGTTTTTGCTAAAATCACATATTTTCTCAGACGAATGCAGTAACCGGTTACCATTTCTAAATATTTTTTTTTTTTTTTTTTTTTTTACAAGCCTACCCCGAAGAATCTATAGCAAAGGTTCGGATGATAAAAATGTAAAGAAACAAAACAAAACAAAAAACCAACTAATATTACATGCAGTAGATGATGGGAAAGTAACATTTTTTTTGTTATGGCATCATAAAATTGCTCAGTAAGGTCTACTTGTCCACCAGCTCCACACTCCCTCTGCTCCGTTTTATCTCACTGTGTTTTATTCCTTAGATCAGTGGTTCTCAACCGTGGTCAAGTCTCTCCCCCCCCCCCCCCAAACAGGTCAGGTTTTCCAGATATCTGAAGCGCAGCACAGGGGATATGATTTGCTGCTCCGGTAATTTCAGGATTCAGTTTGTATTTCCCCAAAGTGATCCTCAAAACCGCTGTTGGGGGGTACTTGAGGACCGCAGTAGGGAACCACTGCTTTAGATTGTAAGCTCACATGATGTCTGGCAGAGCACCTGTATAAAGTGCTGGATTTGTGGAATGGTTATCCTATGGGCAGTGCTTTCTGCTACTTTCCAAATTGTGAAGTACTGTGGAATCTATTGGCGATAGATAAATATTGAAGTAACATTTATTTGGCAAGTCCTTTTAAAATCTTCAGAGTTTCTTGGCACAGATGATAGTATATCCCTTTTAAAGGTGACTGATTTGCCTTGTTTGAGCACAAAACATCTTCTGGTATCAGCTGATAAAATAAAATGTTAATGCATTACATTTTGTAGACCAAGACCACATTACCATCAATCTCACAGGGTATACTTCAAGTCTCTTTAGATCCCAAGAGACTTTGAAGGATCTTGTGACTGAGCTCATGTTAATGTCGATGTATCTACAACCCTGCTTTCAAATTTGTGGCTTGCGCTATCTATCAACAGAAGCCACAGTGCTGCGAGGCAGGAGCTCTTCTCAATCTGATGAATGAATTTGCGGGAGCATGTCTTTCTGGCACAGTCGTTTTTGTTAAATGTACTACACGCTTTGTAAAGACAGTTTTTATTTGTTGGAGCTTTTACTTGGCCTGGGTAAAGCCAAAGTTGTACAACTCTGGAGGTTGCAAACCAATGCATGAGCACGATAAGTGACTATATTATGTTTTACTAGAATGTGGGATGGACTGATCTCACCCCCCCCCCCGGGCCGATACAGATTAGCAGCAGCCTTTCTAGCCGGTGCCGATATTCTGTAAAATTTAAAGTTGTGAAAAACACCACATATCTGACATTATGCCATTCTCCCTTTAACGCTGTGGGGCGTACTAATGCCGGTTGCCTGGCTGGAGAGTCTGCGCCAGACAGCATGGCATGCCCCGCCGGCGTCTAGGGGCAGTGACTGCCCTGCCCATCAACTGGTGCGCCATTAGCTGACGCAGGACAGCTTGAAATCAAGCAGTCCCCCTGCAGCCAGTTATGCATTTATGCACACGTCGTATCAGTGGGCCGGAGGAGGGAGTACAGGTATGCTCCGCTGTATTTCAATGGGCTGCCTAGGCCCCTTCCTGCAGCCTGTGCGCACCATTGGCTGCAGAGAGATGGCCTGAACCCTGCAGCCAACGACGCACGTTGGCTGTGGGGTGGGCCGAAATCATTGACTCGCGTGGCACCTGTCGAGGCATACAGGTATGCCTCGCCGGCGTTAACCCACTCCTAAAGGACGACACCCGCCCGTGTTTAAGGGGGTTAAGACCCTCCAGCGGGGCCCAACCCACAGAATACATTTAATAAAATTGTAAGCATTGCACCATGTCCATTTAATATATACGTTTTATTTGAGCATATATTTTTACAAACAATACGGCTGTGTCTAGACTTTGAATTTTGCAATGGTCCCTCATATGACCTTGTATGTAATGGGTTGGAAACCTTGGCTGTCCAGATGTTTTGGAACGGCATCTGCCATGATGTTCAGCTCTCATTAGGCCTTAGAGTGGATTAGACATTAATGGTTGTGTGTTGAGTTATTTTGAGGGGACAGCAAAGTTACACTGTTATACAAGCTGTACACTCACTAAAGTGTCATTTCTTCAGTGTTGTCACATGAAAAGATGGAATAAAAGTTACAAAAATGTGAGGCGTGTACTCACTTCTGTGAGATCCTGTCCCTGCCAAAGCAGAAGATGTGAAAGAATGGATGTGCTGTGCATCTGACACTTTAGCAAACAGCATTTATTTAGCTTTGTGCTACACAACACTTTCTTCCTTCTCAGACAATTTATCCAGAGCAGGGGGTCTCAAACTCTGGCCCCTCTGATGTTTCTGAACTACAACTCCCATGATTCCCTGGCCATCTATTGCATTCAAAGCATTCTGGGACTTGTAGGCAAAAACATCTCACTCGGTACCCCTTTTGTCCTCTGGCCGTTTTTTAAGTTGCTCCCCAACTATGCAAGGCACTAACAATCTGTTCTGAATTTGTAATTAAGAGGTTTCCTTACTTAAGCTCTTTGGAATTGTTGCATAGTCCTGCATATGCCGCGGTGCGACATGGTTATGGCCACAATGAATGCAGATTATTAATGACCTATACTTTAAACAAGTTATTCAGGAAACTGTATTCACACTATCAGTACGCAGCCTTCACACTAGCAGCCGTCCTTCCAAACAGAAACAAACTGTGATGGATCCCCAGACTAGCTGTACATATGCCATGAATTACTGAGCAGCTTAAAAATAACATGTTGTGTAACTAAACTCCCAGCTCTCCACGTGATTCATGACATTTGGAAACCCTGGGATTGCCTGTTAACCATTGCAGGCCACCACCTGAGGCTTTAGCTTTATTTTTAAAGACTTGGCCATTTTATTAGACTGATCTCTACATAACTTGGAAACTGATAAATGATGTACTTGGTGCTAAAATATAATGCCTGTAAGCCATGATTCACCAATGGAAATGAGCGTTCAGCTGCAGTGAGAAAAGGCTAAGCATTAGTGCCACCTGATACTACATGTATAACTGAAACCACTGTTAAATATATCCTGGTTATTGACTTCTGGCATTTTTTTTTTGTGTATCTGTTGTTGACGTTCCCCTTATAACCTGATCAATAAGCATTCAGTAATGGATTGATCTACTTTAGCATGTGAATGGCTTAGTATAAGAACGTACTTGCAGGGTCAGAAATGTAAAAGGTCAGACTGAATATCTTTTAGTTACGTAAAATGTTACACCTAGTACATAGCATTCATTATATACGCAATTTACAATCGTGGGTGGATTCTATATATCTATATCTCTCTCACTCACGCAACATCACAATATCTCCAGAACCGTAAAGCCTACAAATTTGAAATCCGGCACGCTTGTTCCTCTCGGCTTCTCGGTGCTCACTAAGAAAGGATTTTGCGAAATGACCATCAGAGTATCAGTTATTAACAGGCTCTGATGCTAAGGAGTTATGCCCCCCCCCCACCTGAAAATAAAGCTGTTCCAACTGCCACTTGCCTCACATGCCGTTATCTCCGTTCATACTGGCAGACGTGACATATTTGCAAAACTTCAAAATGGGTTAAAAAAAAAATCTCCCATTGCACCTCGACATTTACAATGCAGATGTGTCCTTATGCACCCCCCCCCGTATGATGTTACAATATGGTACAATTTTACTGTGGAAATTTAAAGATACAGAGCCTCAAATATCAACCCGTAGCTTACAAAGTGACATTTTTGCATAACTGCAAAATGAATTAAAACTAAAATCTCCCGCTGGATCATGACGTTTGCAATGCAAATGTGTCATACGCACTCCCCATCTGCATTGTAAACGTCATGGTCCAATGGGTATTTTTATTTTTAATTCATTTTTAAGTTATGCAAAAATGTCACTGTCTACACTATGGGTTGATATTCGGGGCTCTGTATCTTTACATTTCCACAGTAAACATACTGTATTCTAGATGTCTATAGAGAGTGATAAAAGTGTGACAACGATGTGTAATCTATTATTTCTCTGTTTATCAACAATAAATAACTGATAGCATGAGCACTGGTTTTGAACTGTCTGATGGCTTGTCTCCACCAGGATTAGCACCTCATGTCCTCTACCTCAAGGTTGGCGCTCCAATCATGCTGTTATGCAATCTAACCCCTCCAAAACTCTGGCACCAGACTTCAGGTGAAGACTCTGTACAAACACGTAATCAAAGCCATGATTTTCACAGGCGTAAATCAGGGAGTAAACTTTTTCATACCCAGAATTCCTCTGATCCCATCAGACTACCAGTTCGAGGTCAAATTTCCTGTTAAGGTGTGCTACGCCATCACCATCAATAAGGCACAAGGACAGACTTTGAAAGTGGCTGGTGTGCATCTGACGAGTGACTGTTTCTCCCATGGCCAGTTGTATGTGGCTGCTCCAGAGTCAGTTCACCTGACAGCCTGGTCATCCTCCAGCCAGAGAGGAAAACCAGGAATGTTGTTTACAGGGAGGTCCTGAGCAAATCATCTGAGGGACAAATTGAAAGTCTATGCTATGTAAGTAATCAGCCCGGTTACATGAACAAAAAACCCAGGGTTGCTGGTAGAATTAAAAGGCTTAAGCCCATCTATTTTATTATTATCATCCCTTATTAAGTGTTTCAATCACCAACCACCACTAAACCAACGGATTGTGAACCTAATATCTCTTGCACAGCCTGACATTTTGTGGCGAAGCATGGGTATCTGGCTAGTATTGTGATATAATTGTGTTCTGCTAGGACGGTTAAAACAGGCTGAGGCCAGTAGTAGCTTATATTTTTATCAGAAAAAGTTGACTTTATTCCTTTGTTGTAATAGGATTTAAACACCAATGTTTTGAATTTTATCTATGGTCTGTGAAATTAAACAAGTTAGTTTGCGCAACTTGGTAGGAAATACATTAAAAATGCCCAAGATAATAAATAGAAGTAAAGATTGCCAAATTGAAAACTGGGTGTCGAGAGCAAAGCCGTTTGTAAGTGTGTGGGTTTTTCTAAGCAAAGTGGTGTAGCAGGGAAATATAAAATTTTAGTGCAATTTTTAAATAAAAAATTAATATAAAGAAACGTTCAATTCCTAGTCAGTGCCACATTCTGATAGGAAGGTGAGCTTTGCTTGTTGTATTTTTGGTTAAAAGAAAATCAGTGTTTGAGTAGCTTTAAGCACTCGATATTCCACATTTCTCATGATTGTGTACATATGGCCATAAGTAGCAGGAGGTCATACGAAGAAGCGTCACAATGCAGCAGGAGCCTTGTGAAAATAGAGCTAGCTTGACAATTCTGTTTCCATAGTAGTGACGGCTGGGTAATGTCATTACTTCCTTCCTGTTCTGTTGGTCAAGATACCAAACAGGAAAACCTGTCCCTCACTTCAGCTTGTAGACAAGGCCCGCTATGCCACCAACACCTTGAATTGTGCTACTCCCCACCGCAAACGTTTTTTGCATTCATGAACAGCTGGTCTCTTATTCGTACATGTATACCGAGGTCTGACAAATATGGTGACAAGGTGCACAGGTTTCCAGAACTACCTGTCTCTGATTCCTGTGTTTCTACGTTACTCCGCATAAATTTGCTATTGTCGTCTATCTACTAAAACCTTTTAGTTGACGTCTACATTTTCTTGCTAAGTCCTGATATATTGATGTTGAGCATATTTTGGTACATCTTTAGGCTTGTCTGTATATGTCTAAAGTCACTTAAGAGCTCCCCATTAACATACCTCTTTTTTTTTTTTTACCTCGATTAAAATCCTTTATGTGGCTGTAACTGCTGAAAAGTACTCCCAATTCCAAGGCTGCTAAATTCTTGTATCTGCAAAACCCTTTGGTACATACAGCGGTGTATTTTGGCCTAGGCTGACTAGGCCTAGGGCGGCACTTGGGGGCTCCATGGGGCGGCGGCCCCGCTGCTCTGTGGGACCCGCCGCCCCATGGGACGGTTGTGACCTGCCGCTCCGTGGGACCCAACACTTGCAGCCGCCGGTTCTTGAATACCCAGCCTCTGAGCGTTTCTGTCCCTGAGCTGCAGCGCTGGGAGGAAGTGGTCATATGACGTCACTTCATTTCAGCGCTGCAGGCTGTCTGCTGCAGATGCTGGGACGGAGAGGTGGCTCGCAGGACCCAGCCCCCAGGTCAATGGGGGGGGGGGTTAATGAAATAGAGGTGGGGTATAAATTTTATGAAAAAATGGGGGTTAAATTAAATGAAAAGAGTGGGGGTTAGGAATTGAAGAGACCTGGGGGGTTTGGAATTGAGACGTGGGGGTGGGTTTGGAATTGAGACGTGGGGGTGGGTTTGGAATTGAGACGTGGGGTGGGTTTGGAATTGAGACGTGGGGGTGGGTTTGGAATTGAGACGTGGGGGTGGGTTTGGAATTGAGACGTGGGGGGGGTTTGGAATTGAGACGTGGGGGGGGTTGGAATTGAATTGAAGAGACGTGGGGGGGGTTTGGAATTGAAGAGACGTGGGGGGGGTTTGGAATTGAAGAGACGTTGGGGGGTTTGGAATTGAAGAGACGTTGGGGGGTTGGAATTGAAGAGACGTGGGGGGGTTTGGAATTGAAGAGACGTGGGGGGGGTTTGGAATTGAAGAGACGTGGGGGGGGTTTGGAATTGAAGAGACGTGGGGGGGGTTTGGAATTGAAGAGACGTGGGGGGGTTTGGAATTGAAGAGACGTGGGGGGTTTGGAATTGAAGAGACGTGGGGGGGGTTTGGAATTGAAGAGACGTGGGGGGGGTTTGGAATTGAAGAGACGTGGGGGGGTTTGGAATTGAAGAGACGGGGGGGGGTTTGGAATTGAGACGTGGGGGGGGTTTGGAATGAGTTTTATTGCTGTGCAGCTCTGATATACGCTCATACACAGTGCACGTTTCTGTGGATTTTATTGTTCAACCAAGAGCGGCTGTGATCCAGTATACTTAACATGCGTGGCTGATCTTTGTAAAAATGGTTGAATTTAAACCTTTCATAACTTTATTTATCTCAATAGATACACAATTTGAAATGGTATACAAAATATACAAGTAGGCACTTGGTATCCACTTTTAATATCGAGAGGAAAAGGCGGAGCTCTAAGAGGAAAAGGTAGAGCCTAAAGGGGAATGGTGGGGTTTAACCAGGAAGAGGTGTAACATTGACAGGAAGGGGTGCGTTAAATTTAAATGGGGGGGAGGTGCACAAGTTTAGTCAGGCCTAGGGCAGCATAAAACCTAAGTACACCACTGGGTATATATCCTTTCTACGCACACGTTGCCCCAAGAACCTGACATTGTGGTAATGGAATCGGCAGCTGCTATCAGCTGAAAATCTATTTGAATGTGGTTCTTGTATTGCAATCATTGCTGGTTTTAGTTTAATATCAACTTATCTATAATATAAAATGAATGTGGAGTGTATACATTATAATTGTTTTGGAATGTTTGTATTTCATTGTGCTAGAGATTCCCATCAAAGACCGGATTAGCTTCCTTAAGGCCCCGTTCACACTGCGATTTGAAAATTGTGTTTTTCCACTCGATTTTCATATTCGCAACGTGATTTTTGCAAAACCCCACCAATGGAAACTGCAAAATGCAAATCACAAAAAAAGGGTCATGTACCAGCGACATGCTACTGCGACATAGCGCAGCAAGATGTGAACAGCTCCATTGAATTGCATTGGAGATGCTACATAGCGCGATAAATCACAGTGTGAACGGGGCCTTAGTCTTTGGGGCTGCAATTTTCACACTTCTATTTTTCAGATTATGTAAACCAGGGGTCAGCAACATAGACCCTCCAGATGTTTTGGGGCTACACCTATCACATGATACTCAGCTACTCATTAGGTTGGCAGTGCCTCATGAGAAATGTAGTTTAACCCCTTAGGCTAGGGTCAGACGAATGCATTTTCGCGTTGTCTGTGAAAAAGTGCGTTCGAACGAATGGACGCATTTTTTCACGGAGTACGCGATAGCGGTCATACGATGCGCATTTGCATCCGTGATTTTGTACGGATCATCAATAAAACACTTTGTGCATCTGGACGTTATGTTGGCCGGACATTAGCAGCGTCTGACGTCTCCAAATCACACACACACGCCGCTAGCGGGCGCAGCGCACTCTGTACGTCAGTACTAGCAGTTTAACGTTCTCGAAAAAATGCGTTCGTTTTCCACTTGCGTTGCGCAGCCGGACTTTTGTGCGGCCGTTCTTCGTATATTGGCCGTCATTGGACGTCATTTGCTGCTAGTGCGGCCGTGATTAAGTGCGCCTACACGCGCGTTCGCACTGCGCTCGTCTGACCCTAGCCTTAGTGACCGGGCGGTTTTACACAAATCCATCCTTTTAATGACCGCTGCTGTTTTTACGTTTCTGCGCTGTTCGTGTTTAGGTCAAATTTTCCTCTTTCTCGTTTATTGAACCCACACATATTATACACCATTTTTCCCGCCATTAAATGGACTTTCTAAAAATACCATTAGTTCCATAATATCGAATAATTTACTATAAAAGAAAATATGAAAAATGGTTAAAACTCACTTTTTCGTAATTTAATCTCCAATCTACAACCACCAAAAAAAGACCCCCGCTAAATAGTTTCAAAATTTTGTCCCGAGACTAGAAATACCCAATTTTTACATGTTTTTGCTTTTTAATCCCTTCACTGCTGAGCCAGTTCACCTATGTTTTTACACCAAACCTGGTCAGGCCTTTCCAATGATGTCAAATATGACCACCTAGCTGCCACGGATCGGGAGATAAGGGGCTCATTTGGATCCCCTTAACTGGCTCACTGACATACTCGCACATATGGTGAGGATGTCAGTGGGTGGGGGGGGGGGTGACCTGGAGGCTTGGCTGACATCTAAGATGTCAGCCCCCTCCCAGGTTTGAATTGCGATTTGGCGCAGATTTGCGCCGAATCGCGATCCGGCAGCAAAACAGTTAATGCTGTACACTCTCCCCTTTCCAGCAGTGGAACTTGCATCTCTGTACCTTTTTAAACGGTTGGAGATAGAAGGCTCCAAAAGAGCTTACCCCCTCCCGTTCCTGATTTCTCACCACCGGCACCGTGATGACGTCATCGATCGGCCGGCCCCCAGGAAACGCCAAGGCAAGCTTGCCATAGACATCATGGGAACTGGCGAGGAAGATGAGTATCGGCGGGAGGGAGGTTAGAGCCCGCTGACGTACTACGGAGACCCGTGGGCAGGACGTACATACGTCAGCGGTCAGGAAGGGGTTAAAAACATCTGGGAGCCACGGTTGCTGACTCCTGTTGTAAGCGAAATTTTCTCAAATTCATGAGCATGGAAATGAGAGACTCCTAGAATATTACTACAGATGCATCAATACTTTTTTCCCCTCCCAGTTACTCACCGATGCCGAGTACCATTACTTTAATGTCATGTGAGGCTTTCCAATTTTAGGCTTTTGCTGAAAGCCTGTACAATTTAAGTTGCTATTGAACTGTATGGCCAGACACCACTTTTACCCACTGCAAACAAACACTGACCACACATACAGACACCACACCTCATTTCATATGTATATGATGTATACCCACTCAGACCTCCATAAATGTATGCTGTAAATATGGATCTGCTCAGATCCCAGGGGCTTTTAATTACTCAAGGAGTTTTTCTTGTAGTGCTGTACAATACTATATGTTCTCACTTGTGGCAAGATCTAAATATTCATATTTAGTATGTGAGCAGTGATGATTTCTGAATTTCAAAACCTAACATAAAATGTAATTTTCAGTTCTTAAAAGGTACTTGTCCATACCTAAAGTAGTAGGCTGTACTTTGGTCTGGCCCTCTCCCAGTACAGGCAGTCAGCTAGAACAGCTTGCACATGTTAAAAGCCACCACTTCCTCCCACAACGCCAACCTAAAGAAGAAAAATTTAAGCCCTGTTTTTTGTTTTTTTGCTCTGAACAAATGTTTAGAAATGTTTTTTAAACATGCACTTTTGATTGTGACATTGGAAATATTAAAATACAGTGTATATAAAAGATTTTAACTACAGTTTTTCTAGTAAATTGGATCTATCAATTTTTTGCTAATGCCACTGCAAATAGTGGGGACATGTTAAGACAAGGCTTGACAAATGTGCTTTGAATCTAAGAGCCAGGTTTTTCTTCATGCTAACCAAGCTTTACCTTCAACAACTAAAGATGCACAAACTACTTTTTTTTTTAAATACAACCCCCCCCCCTACTTACCAAAATGTTTGTTTAATGTCCTGTGTCTGCTTTCCAATAAATAATTTAGGATTTTGCTGAAAGCCTGTCCCGTTAATATTGAAATGTGTGGCCAGACACCTTTAAACACTGCAGTTTTTTTTCTAGCTTTATATTTTCAGGAGATTAATGAAATGACTTATTCTTGTGTTTGCTGCTTAGAGAATTTAAACAAACATATGTACTATTTATATATGTATTTTATCTCTTGATATAATAAAGTGATATTTTTATTGGTTAGGATTCTGGATGCATTGTCTCTTTCCTAATTTGTGTATGTTTATATAGCTATGGGAGACTAGCCACCAGAGACGGCGCCTTTGCATACATTTTTAGGTCTTCTGGGTACCCTATTTCCTTCTTTAACTGCATATGACACACAACTGATCCAGACACATTATGTAAATGTTCTAGGCAGTTTAAATGCAGCTGGGTGAGCTGTGTGTGTCATTGTGCTCTCCCATCTCTGTTGTTGCCCTCCCCTGCATTCTCCTATCATCTGGGGACTTAGCTTTTGAAGAGGACACTTTTTTTTGTAGTAATCTGGCAGGGTTCTGTCTGTGATGCTGAGGGGCAGGCAGGCTCTGAAAGGCCTAGATCTATTCTAGCACAGCATGCTGTTGCTGGGGTCTGATTTATAACCCCAGACCGATGCACTGAAGGGCCCGGCATGAAAGCGTGCACGCTGCTGAAACCGATCTCCCCAACGTACACACAGCTTGCCCGCGCTGTCAGAGGCCTGGCAGAATGGGGGAGGATATGTATCAAACACGGGGCATCAGGGCAGCATTTCTAGTCGCCATGGCGACTTGGCGCACGGGTTCTGTCAAGCCCGGTGTTAAGAACATGTGAACTATAAAGAACCTCTTGCTACTATGTGAGAACAGGCAATGCGCCCCCCTCTCCAAACAATAAAGAACCCAAGAAACCGCATAACAAAATGAAGACCGTTTTTTTTCTCCTAATTCTTCATAGCACCTTCCAGAGGACACACTGCTTTAGAGAAACTCCTGACATTCAAAGCGCATCAGCGTTTAGGAGGGTCACCCTTGGGCATTGGTGTTTAGATATTCTTTTCACAAGAAATATATGCTTTAAATAACGGGATGATAAAGATCCCCTGGCTTTATTTTCTTAGAGCCAAGCCTGAGGTAAATTTAACCAAAGCTGTTGGAGCCATTCATATTGATGGAGCTAGTAATATTCAAGAGCTTTGATTTGTATTTTGCTTTACAGGAGTCCAGCATGTGATTTGTGTTACAGGGTTTGCTTGTCTTCATGACAAATGAATTGCTGTGATTTGGGACTTTAACCCCTTAAGGACCAGGGGTCTTTAAAGTCAATGCATTTATGACGTTAACGTTACTTTGTTTGTCCTCAAGGGGTTAAAATCTTATAAGCCTTTCAAATAACACTGTCACGGTGTATAAAATGCACCTTCAAACATATACAGTACTTCCTTCACGGCAGATGACCTCATAGCATTTCTTATTCAGGTACATGTTAATAAGTTGAGCTAAGATCACAAAGTTCTTCTGTGTTTTAATATAAACAAATAAATAAATAAATATCTCACTGGATTTGGCAACTGCCCAGTGTCTGGCGATTCACTGTTTTCAATGCAGGAAAGTTGCAACATCCTGGAATCAAAAGGAGGAGTGGTGATTCCAGCTGAACCCAGGCATGTGTTTTACCCCGCAGAGGCAATGTCTTGGAGATCCCTGATTTCGTTCTTTGCTATGTGGCGATTTCAGTAGTTGGTATGTTTCTGTGTTCCAGAGACGATTTGGAAATCCCTCCTGTAATGTCCTGTTTTTAACAGCAGCACCTGCTTTCAGTGACCAAATGTCCCCTGGAGCTTTGGGCTCGAATGATGTTACTTGTTTCAACCTGTTGGAAACCTCAGGCATTCATAGAAGTATGTGCAGCCCTTTATAAAGACATAAAGCATTTTTATTTCAAAATTAATATCTGCCCAGTGCTTCAAATATATATTTTTTTAGCTTTACTTTTTTTTTTTTTTTTCTTTTTGGCGTAACTGGTTTTCCAATCTCTTTATTTTTCTGCGAGCAATAAGATGGTCATAATTGCTCTTGACGTTTTGTTTTTTTTCTCATTTAATAACGGAGAGGAATATGTCAATCTTCCATTGATGGTTCATCTTAAAGCTAAACGCCACTACAGTCGTTCCGTATAAACCATGAAAAAAAGTCAAACCTTTTTGTACACCTTGTCATGCCACGATCCTTTTGATCCTGATTTGTCTTTTTTGTTATTGAATATTTTCTCATCAAAATTTTAAATGGGGGGGGTTGTTAAGGGTTTGTTTTGATGTATTCATACATTGAATGGCGGCTTCCATATTTTACAGTGCTTTTTGTCCCATAAGTCTTCTCCCCTTCATGCATCTAATGACTTTTTAATAATCGTGTTCTCCCTCAGTCCACATAAAGAGACCCTTCAGAAGGTTCCAGTATCTGGGTTTCTGTGCGATGCTGTTCATTATGGAGGGGGAAGGACAGTCATGAAAAGTTCTGTTCTTTGAATAACTCCCCCAGGCCATCCCCACACCATGACATCATTTTGAACAGAGACCATTGTACTGTACAAACAATGTTGGAACAGCTACACTTTTTTTTTTCTTTTCTACAGAGATGCTGAAAGATTTTGGAGAATTGCCAGGTCATCTGTGTGAAGTTAGCAGAAACCAATGGAAGGACAGAGCAATTATGAGCAGAGAGGAAATCCCATCCACATACTCGGAATGGGCCCCTATGCATATGTCATGTAAAAGTAACACATTTTCAGTAACCCCCCCCCCCCATTTTCCTACTGTGTTCTGAGGAACAATATAAAATGGCAAGTAAATAAGCCTAACATTGAAAATCGTATAGCCTGTTCCAAGGACCAAAAAGCTGATGTAATATGAGAAAAATAGGTTTCTGTATTCCGACAGCTAAATTATTTTGTCATAAAAAATGTATTAGTCCCTTGCTTTCTCCACCAGTTGGTGAATAGTCTTTTTTTTTATTTTTATTTAAAGATGCTGTAGGGTAAAGCTGATGGGCGCTGAGCAGTGAATTGAGTCAGTGCACCTCCATGCACTGAGTTATGAGAGGGCTATCCTGTAGGATGCTCGTCCATCGTTTAAGGCGAACAGCTGATTCACGGCAGTGACGTACGTGCACCGGCAGTGACACGGGTTTCAATTCTCCATGGATCTGATCAAATGATGGGAGAACGGCTCAGCAGCTCACAGGTGTCAGCCAGCCCCGTGGCATTCCACCGGACGGGACGCCAATCTTTTAACAGGGAACAGCTCTTATTAAAGGTGCAGCTGCCACCTGCACTTCCAAATTCTTTGCTGTGGTATGAGGTACAGTGTCGTGTTTTCTTTTTTTTTCTTTCAGTTGACCTGCGTAAGTTTATTTTTTATGAAGCAGAGCAGAAAACAAAGGTGCTAAAATGGAAAGATGTGAGATGTTTATTGGTATTTAATTCTAGAGGTTTTGAATGCTACAGAAAGTTGATAATTAACCCTTTCACTGCTGAGGACGTGTGGGGAACATCCTCATTGACTCCTAAGGAAAGATGGGGGTGGAGATAAGGGTTCCTCTGAACCCAGATATCTCCCGACTGTTTTCAGCTAGCAGGGTCATATTTGGTATTATTAGAAAGGCCAGAGCATGGCCTTTCCAATGATACCAAACATGACCATGTTTAAAGTAAAGAAAAAAATAACAATAATAATACAGAAAAGAAAAATGTGTTTTTTAAAGACGTGAAATGGCTCAGCAGTGAAGGGGTTAAGCTACCCCCTCTCCCTACACCATTTAGGGGATTTATTACTTCTGTATGTTGTAGGAAAAAATGACAAACCCTAGTACTGTTAAATGTTAACAAAGGCTGGTCTATTCTGTGCTCCCCTCCAGTGATTAGCGTGTCTTGATATTAATAGACGCTTTACAATACACAGTGAGAATCCAGCCGGGTCTCATTCCACATGTCAATTGTATGGAGGCCGGATACCTGGTGACATTTCCTCATTCTTCAGATGTTTGCAAGCCAGTTTACATAATGATACATACACACTATCCAGAAAGGTAACCAAAGGTGACAGAAGAATTGTTTATAAAACAAAATATGTAAATTGTCACGAGTGTAAATAATGCGATAAAATCTAGGGATGCATCGAAATTTCAGCCACCGAAAATTATCGGCCGAAATGGAAATTCTGCCGAAACAAAGTCCGAAAATTTCCATTTCCCGGCCGAGCCGGGGGCTCGTCTGAGCCTGGAGGCCGGCCGAGCAAGCAGCGGGGGGGGGGGGGGGGGTGTTGGGGGGGCGTTGGGGGGGCAAGGTGTCATACTCACCTAAGTCGAGTCCTCCACCGGTTGCACACATACTCCCCTACATCGGCGGCATCTCAATCTAGGTCATGGCTGTGAAACTCAAAGCCCCCAGGTGTTGATGCTTACAGTTCCCAGTATTCTTTCAATGTAATAGATGGTCAGGGATCACCGCTGGAGCGCAGGCCGAAGTAGGAGGATGTAGGTGAGTATGGTGCCTACACATAGTCCCCTACATCCTCCTACTTCGGCCTGCACTCCAGCGATGACCGTCCAACGGCTGTCGCAGGCTGCTCGACTGTTGTCCAGACTCAGGCGAGCCCCTGGCTCGGCTGGGCCTTCAAGGCCCAGCCGAGCCGGGGGCTCGCCTGAGTCTGGAGGACGGCTGAGCAGCATGCGACAGCCGAAAAGACTGTCACCGCTGGAGCGCAGTACCGAAGTAGGAAGATGTAGGGGAGTATGGTGCAACAAATCAGCCATGCGAACCTGGGCCCGGAGGCCTGGCCAAGCAGCGTGCTTGGCCGGCCTTCGGGATCAGGCGAGTCTCCAGGCCCAGGTTCTCATGGCTGATTTTCGTTATCTGTTTTCGGCCGAAACGATCCAGAATTTTCGGTTTCCGTATCGACCGGAAATTTCCGTTTCGGCGCATCCCTAATAAAATCTTATTTGTAATTTGGGGGCCGTTAAAAAATTGGAGCGATTAGTAAAACATGGGTATAAATTTATAACACACAACCATGTGTTTTATTTTGTAAAGGTAAAATATAGAAAATATATTCATGATCTGAACAATTAGATTCCATAGTGGTAGATGCAGAATTCATTCAGAACTCAACGATCGGGGGGCGTGTCTGGAAGCTGAGGAGAGTGGACGCCACTCCCTTGTGCTCCGACCGGCGCCGCCTGAAACACGGTGTCTGGGTCTACCCTGCAATCTCAAATTGGCGCCTGCTCTTCTGACTGCTTGCTGACTGTCCCGGGATTTCACGGGTGTGGTTCTGCGGTACTGACGGCGGCTTGTGAGTGCTTTTGTGGCCTTCTCTTCCCGCGCCCTCTCACGGCGGCCATCTTGAGGCCTGTATACCCGCTGTCTCCACCTGTGCTAACATCCACGCACACATGGGGAAAAAAACTAAGAAAGATGCGGAGGAAGAGGGCTCTCGCCTACCTGACATCAGGCAGTCGCTGGGGCTAACCCGATCTGAAGGAGAGCGATGTCGCCGGGGTGAGGTGCTTACTGGCCTGGAGCCCTTGAGGGAGGCCCCACACCCTGCTCCCGTGGCCGTGAGTCAGGGTGACGTGCCGCCAACTGATGCTGCACCACTGCTAACAGAGGCGACATTACGTCGGGTCATGGAGGAATTTCGTGGACACTGGCGACAGGATTTGCGGGAGGTCCGCTCGGATGTGGTAACCCTCCAGAACCGGATAGACCTGGTTGATACCAGGGCTTTGGAAGTGGAGAAGGCACAGGCTGTGACCGACACGCATGTACAGGATCTTCAGCGGCAGGTCGCCCGCCTCGGATCGGCGGTGATGGCACTTGAGGCCCGGCATAGACGACGTAATTTGCGGCTCAGGGGGATTCCAGAAGAGATTACTGGCGCGGGGCTCCTACAGTACACTGAAGGCCTGGTGTCCCACATCCTGCCGGCCCCAGCAGACCCTGCGAGTTCCCTGGTCTTGTCGGTTATGCGCCTCCGGAAGGTGGCTACTGCACCTGCGGGGGCTCCCCGGGATGTTCTTCTGTCTGCGCGATGGGACCACTCAAGCTAAGTTTATGTCCGCAGTTGGACCTACGTACCGGGTCACCTACGCTAACAGCGAGATCACCGTTTTCCGCGATCTACCTTTCCTGATGATTGCTGCCCGCAGATGCTTTAAAGGGGTCACTGCCCTGCTACGCCTGCATGGAGTTCGTTATAAATGGGTCATCAGGCTCCCTGCTTGTGTCCTCTGCCGGGGAGACCCTCACGGCGACGACCTTGGTCGAGGCACAAGCGCTGGTTTCTAAGCTGGGTCTTGGAAATGTGCCGCTGATGCCTGAGGCTCAAACACGGGATCCCGGCTGACTGTTTTACCCCAGACACTAACATCTTTGCCTTTTTTATTTTTTTATTTTTTTTGATGAGACAGATTCCCTATAAACCTTTTCTCTGATGGTTTACCCGCAACCGCGTTTGTATAAGCGCCCCCCCCACATCCCCCAGTTTTTCCCCCTTATTGTTTTTGGTGCATGCCATACCGCAATGGTGTACCCCCTTTCTCTTTTGCCCCTCCCCTTTTTTTTATTGGCATTCTCCGGGTGGTACCGAGGTGTGCCACTGTGGCATTGTATGCCATGCTTGGCCCTCGGGCTCCCGGGCCTCGTGACATTTCCCTCCATGGCCGCCTCCGGGAGCGCGCCAGGAGCGTCACGGTGATGGCACTTGCCATCCCTTTCCACTCCCCCCCCCTTTTTTTCCCCCCTTCTCCTTCTTTCTCCTCATTTTGGGTCACCATCGGCTACCTACTGCTATGTATTACACTCTTCCCCCCCCCCCCCTTCCCCTGTCAACTCCTATTGTTACTACATGCCCCTTACTTTCAGTTACTTCAGATCTCTGGTTTCCTTCCCTGCTGTCCGCATTACTGCTATCCTCGGAGGCTAATTTGTTATGTAGGGCCCTGCGCGGCCTTCTATTTTAATATTTGTTTGCTTGTAGACGATACTTCGAAATAAAATATTTAAACAAAAAAAAAAACACTCAACGATCGAATGCTAAATGAAGGACAATTGGGTGTATGGTATAAGAACAGCAAAATGAACTAACAAACTTGGTGAAACAGTGCATTAATAAGGGTATTAATGGGGGGAGAAAAGCCAAATGAAGGGGGGGGGGTTAGGGTAACTTAGGGAATTGGGAAGAGAAAATAAAAAGGAAGAAAATATTAGCGAAGGGGAAGGGTGCAGAGAAGTGAGCAGGAAAGACAAGAGATGGTTCTTCCTTGGTTCGATGCAGGTCAACATGTAAAGCTATCGAGCGGTTCGAAATAGTCCAGTTTAGGCGGAGGCATCTCCATCTAGGTCATGGCTGTGAAACTCAAAGCCCCCAGGTGTTGATGCTTACAGTTCCCTGTATTCTTTCAATGTAATAGATGGCCAGGGAATCATGGGAGTTTTAGTTCTGAATCATCTGGGGGGCTGGGGTTTGGCAGCCCTGATCTTGGTCCTCCTGCAACAGAAATGTGGAGCGTCATGTATCTAGCCATCTACAGGAGTCAAAACCATAGTGTGATATGGGGTGGTAGTAGTAGTAGTAGTCCTTGTAGTCCTTATTTTCTGACAAGGTTACAATATGGGATTTGAGGACATGGCTGGATGCCGAGGTAAGAGGACACTGATTCTGGGAGCGCCGTTCCATGGAGGACTTCTGGAATGTCTTCAGTTTATAGGACATATTACCCTCGACTACTGTGATTGTCCTGCGTACCCTCCAACTAATTGAGCTAAAATCCTACGACAATTCTGGCCCTGGGGCAGCAGAACCTCAGGATTCTTGCCTAGCGGCCATTTTGAGGGAAGTGTGGCGGCCATGCGTTTGGGAGCCCGGCTGTCTTAGGCCCTTGCCGTTCCAGAGATGGTGCCTCCAGGGAGTGGACCAGATCAGGTGGAACCGCTGATGGGCTTCTGTCCCCTCACCGCAGGTATCTTGTGCACTGTGGGATCGGTGCAGCTACACCTGGGGCTTGCGGTCTGAACCTTCGCTTCCCCCTCTCGAGATCTTAAGGACCAAATTCGGGCCTGGAAGAGTGCCTACAAATACTGGCAGGGAGTGAGGAGGACGACGACCGACTGCTGACCAGAGCTGACCTGCTTGCTTACTTTAACAGACACAGAGGTGCAGGACCTGAAGAGGGCTGACTATAAATATAAACAGAAATCAGGAGACCCATATAAACTAAACACACTGAAATAAATAGCACAAGGATAGGGCTGAGGACCAAGAGACAGAGGGCAGCGGTTTAAACAATATCCAGGCGAGGTATCAGAAAGGGGCAAATCCGGTAGCATGGGTCAAGGCAGGCAGAGGGGTGGTCAATGTCCATAGTAGATGTCATACACGGGAAAATCAGAGGTGCTTGAGGTTCAGCAGGATAAGATTATACTGGAACAGTATGGAGGGTCACAGTGGGAGTACAAGGAATATGAATGGAACCGACAATGGAGGGACAGTGGGAATCCAGAAAGAGCAATGGAGGGTCACGATGGGAATCCAGAAACAGCAATGGAGGGAGGGTCAGAGGGAATGCAGAAACCTCGAGGGAGGGTCACGATGGGAATCCAGAAACCTCAATGGAGGGAGGGTCACGGAGGGAATCCAGAAACCTCAATGGAGGGAGGGTCACGGAGGGAATCCAGAAACCTCAATGGAGGGAGGGTCACGGAGGGAATCCAGAAACCTCAATGGAGGGAGGGTCACGGAGGGAATCCTGAAACCTCAATGGAGGGAGGGTCACGGAGGGAATCCAGAAACCTCAATGGAGGGAGGGTCACGGAGGGAATCCAGAAACCTCAATGGAGGGAGGGTCACGGAGGGAATCCTGAAACCTCAATGGAGGGAGGGTCACGGAGGGAATCCAGAAACCTCAATGGAGGGAGGGTCACGGAGGGAATCCAGAAACCTCAATGGAGGGAGGGTCACGGAGGGAATCCAGAAACCTCAATGGAGGGAGGGTCACGGAGGGAATCCAGAAACCTCAATGGAGGGAGGGTCACGGAGGGAATCCAGAAACCTCAATGGAGGGAGGGTCACGGAGGGAATCCAGAAACCTCAATGGAGGGAGGGTCACGGAGGGAATCCAGAAACCTCAATGGAGGGAGGGTCACGGAGGGAATCCAGAAACCTCAGACACAATTGCTTAACACACTTGTCAGGTTACAGTGAAGGACTTCAATGAGATGCAGAAGTACCCCATCTAGGGTGGATTGACACTATATAGGGGATCCAGGCCCAGCCCATATCTGAAGTTGGGAAACACGGGTGAAACCTGGTATGGAATTCTGAGCAACTGGATATAGAGCAGGGGAAAACCCAGTCCACTATCTTCCTGGAGAGGGGAATGGCATCTATTTAGTCTGTTTTTGCGGCATCGTCGGCGAGCACCGTGACACGGAGTGATGGTGAAGCTGTACGACAGGGTTTCTGCAGGAGGTGTACCTCCTACTTGGCCTGCAGCATGGGAGGAACCAACGGCCCTTGCTCCTCTTGCTAGGGATCGGGCGGCGGTGTTGAGTTCTACGGTGCAGCCTGGAAATGTGGCCAGAACTGAGCTGGCTCGTCTGTGCGCTGTGCCCCTGCATGCCCCGTTGTTGTGGAGGATGGGCTGCACAATGCCGGGAGTGGCGCCCTTGATGTGGCATTACCCCATGGCTCCTTGTCTCTGGAGAAGACACTGGAGCCCTTGGCCGAAGATTTCCGGATGCTGTCGCCGATGTGGTAGACGGGCTTCCCTTCTCGCTCTCTGCGTTGGCCATAACACTTCATGGGTTGCGCCAGTGTTTGGTTCTGGCCTGCGGTGTGGGGAGCAGAGATAGCGGAGCCGTCTGAAGGCTGCCTGGATGGGGGGGCATGGGGGGGATGTGCCATACTCCTGACCTGGACTCTGGCTGAGATGGATGGTCCTGCTTTCGGGATCCTGGCTGTGGGGACCCCCTCCGCACGGTTATGTCTCTAAATCCCCCCCCCCCTGTGTACTTGCTCCCCCTCCCTACTGCGACTTATATTCTTCCCCTCCCCTTTTGTGATTCTGTGGACTTTTTTGCTGCTTTTTTTTGTGGACCGGCAGGACATGGCAATATGTGTAACGGGTGGGGTTTTGTTGTCCTCTCGCACGGAGCTTTTCTTTTAGTTTTTTTACTAAATATATTCTTTGTATTTTCTGATCATGCAGCTCATAATAGTAATTATATATGGAAGGTGATGGTTAGGACGCTGGCGTTTCAAAAGCATACAAGCCAAATAGCAACAGAAAGGAGTCACAGTACAGCTTCTTTTGTCGCTCTTTGGATTATAGTTTTGTCACATGCCGATGTTTGTCGGTGCTGCAATACTGGTACTTTGTGAATTATCCCTTATGGTTGTGTTTGACAACTTCTCAAATTTGGACAAAGCTGAAGATGTCCCATATGAATGGAATGAACAATTAGAGACAATCTGAATCACATGACACAATCATTGTTATGCGTGAAGTCTGTGTCTTATCGGTATTATCGGTATTTCTTCCGTGTCATGCTATATCAGCTGTACCAGTGGTTAACTTTGGCATCTCACTGGTTTCAGAACTACCAGTTCCATTATGTTCAGCCAACCATCAGCTGGATACAAAGGTGTGTGTGTGTGGCTTCAAAGCGTCGCAATTGTCCAAATTAACTATTCAAACCTAATATATTTCGACTGGTACTGTTACACGGCATCACGTTTGTCTGTTCTGAATGCAAATGGAATTATGCAACATTTTATGCACCAAATCCTTTTAAGGAAAGCCTTCTCAATTGTATATATTGTAATGGTATACAATCTTTCTGGATTATATCATTTCCACTGAAGTCTTTTGATGGTACCAAACAAGGGGAAAGTGTCTGCTGTCATTTGGACTTTTAACTCCTTAGGGATCGCTTCCAATCAGTCCATTACATTCAAATTCGCACATTAAAACCCCCTTTTCAACTGGGATAAACTAGTTTTATTGGTTCCAGTCTTTGCAGTTTTTAAAGTAACTGAGGAAAAAAACATGTTTGGTGCCAAACGTCTGTCCACGTAATACACATTTTACTAGCCGACAAATACGTATGCATTTGTAAATACATCAGGGTTAATAAGATTTTTAAAGTCTTAACTCACACTTTTTGTATAATCCCTCAGATAAAGTTTATGGATTTAAAAAAAAAAAAAATTGGGCCACAAATGAATAAGTGAAAATAACGAAGTGTTCTGCTTTTTGACAATCCACCTTTCCCATCCTGGGACTGATTGGGGAGGGGGGGTCATTCTTGACAACGGGCTCTGTGCTCTTGCAAGGTAAATTCCTGTCATAGGACTATTTCAGAGAATCTCACAATATCCCACCAGGAGAATACTTTAGATATCTGCAACTCTGACATTTTATTACAAAGAGGCGCCTCCACCCCCCTGCCCACACCAATCAAGAGGTTGGTAATGAGGAGTGCCAGCACTTCGGGGGCAATATTTTATCTATACACCCTGCTGGGCCTACCCTCATGACAAATTTTGCCCTTACCAGGTTTTGTGGGAGAGGTTTGTGGGTTGACCCATAACGACAGAATGGGATTGCTATACTGGTTACTTCCATTAAAATAACACCATGTGTTAGGAATAGACCGATATCATTTTTCAGGGCTGATACCGATTATCGGCAGCTATTCTACCGATATTTGGTGCCGATATTTTGTAAATTTAAAGTCTTGAGAAAAACCAGCACAAATCTGACATTATGCCATGAACTCAAATGTGTTTAACATTTAAACATTGCACCATGTCCACTTCATTTATTAAATTTAATTAGAATTTTTTTTCATTTAAGCCTTTATTTTTACAAACAATAAGACAGTGTCTTTGGCTTTCTTAAAGATCCCTCATATGACCCTGTATGTAAGGGGTTTAGCAACCTTGGCCCTCCAAGGGTTACATTACAAAGTTGGTGCTAACGTAACCAGATCTGTTGTAAACTTAACAACCCCATAGACTATAATGGCTCTGGTAAGTTTACAACAGCTCTGGTTAAGTTAAATTAGCACTGACTTTGTAATATTTTCCCACATGTTTTGGAATTATATCTGCCATGATGCTCAGCTTCTCATTAGGGATGTGCGTTTCGGGTTTCGGAATTTCGGAATTTTCACGAAATTAACCGATTCGTGTTTTCGGATGCGGCCGAATTTCCGAAAAATTTTAGATCCGAAAATTTCAGATCCGAAATGTTTTCCGAGCCGAAACGAAATATTTTCGGATTTTTCGAATGGACTTGAAATGTGTCAAACGAGGAGAACAGATGTTCCGAAAAAACGAAAATTTTCCGCAAAATGACACGAAAAATGGTCGATATTCCGAAAAATATGCAATTCCTAAAAACGAAAATTTCTGAAATTACGAAAAGTCGATACAAAAACCGAGCACAGTGACACGAAAATACGAAAAATGGTCGATATTCCGAAAAAAAATGTACCCGAAAAACGGGCCGAATCGAATCGAAACCGAAATCGGTCGAAACGAGCCGAATCGAAAAGTTTAAAAATCCGAAAAATCGAACCGAAAAAAAAATCGGTGCACAAGCCTACTTCTCATTAGGTTCTTAGAGCCTCATGGGAAATGCAGTTCCAAAACATCTGGAGGGGCCCAGGTTGCTGACCCCCGCTGTAGGAAATAGACCCTGCATCTCCTGTATAGGTAATTCCCTGCCAGATGGGATGGAAGCCCCATTTCTGTTGCCATAACGCTCATGCGCAATATGGTCAGTGAGCAGGGATCGTTCTGCAGTGAGGGCTGACAGCCTGATGTGGGAGAAGCCCCGGATTTGCGCAGTTCTGTGGGATCTTGTGTGTCGCAGCTACACTGAGCTAACTTGTCCAATTATCGGCAAATAAAATGCCGATACCGATTATCAGTAATTTTCGGAATATCAGCAGCCAATAATCAGCAAAACTGATATATCGGTCTATCCCTACCATGTATATACTGCTAGAAAAACACTTTCATGATGGTATTTAGACCCAGCTAAATGCCAGAGAATACATCCTAATGCAGATGGGCTCTGCTCCCGAGGGTGTGAAATGTGGGGAACGTTTTTCCACTTATGGTGCAGGATCTCTGGGCATCTGTCTTTGCACTATTGTCAATAGTCCTAGGCTCGCACATGAACCTTGAGCCGTTATTGACCATTCTTCATATCCCTTCCTGACACTATGGCCTTGTATAGCCGACGCTCAAGCAGGCACATCGTATCTGCACTGCATCTTGCACTTGTATCCCTTGATGCTGAAGGCCCCCCCCCTATCTTGCTTGGCACATTAAAGCAAACATTTTTGGGTATTATTCACTAACCACTGAATCACACCAAACTGGGGGTGAAAAAAATAATTCAGAATGAAAATGGTTGTCAACCATTGAGTAAAAAGTTAACCTCAGACGCTATTTCAGAGCTGATTGGAGAAGACCTGCTGCCGTCTTGCTCTGTATGATTTTGTTCTAGGCTTTTGGTACACCTAACCAGTTGTGTTTTTTTTTTAACTTTGTTTACAACAGTAGCGGAACTATAGCGCAGACCCCAGGGTACTGCCACTGGGTGTTTTATCCTTACTTGGTGCTGGAGTCCTGTGCCACCACCTTTCCCCTCTCTGGTCTGGAGCTGCCATCTCTGCCTTTTGGTCCGGTCCCTTACCCAAACCACCTCCCACACTCAAATCAGGTCTCTTGCCCAGCCGTACTCCCTCCGTTTTACAGGCAAATCCCATGTTTCAATGTAATGAATTAATCTCTTATATTTTTAAGATTTTTTCTTTCAAAAATTATTTTATACTTTGAAACCCCTTTTTAATTTTTTTTAGAACTCTTATTTTATAACAGATCCTTTTTTATGTGAAACGTTTTTTTGATTGACACTCCTATATTTTAATTTTATTTTTAATTTAACTGCTTCAGTGACTCAATACAGTGTGCATTCACTAATTGGTGAATTTACTGTATTTTCAGCTAAATGGAACCGCCGACGGGTGGCTCACATAAATGAGCGTCAGCGCTAGGTTAATTGAGGTAGCGCGTTCGCGGCTATGTCTATTGCCGTGAATGCGCTGCTGTATGCCCGAAAAGAAGCTCCCGGACTTCTTTTGAGCGCAGGACGTTTTAAAACACGTTCCTGCGCGCTTTAAAACTCCCAGGTGTGAACGTGTCCCATTGAAAACAATGGGATTTCTCCGTTAATGCGTTTTTAAAGCGCGCACGAACGTGCTTTAAAACCTCTAGCGCTGCCCTTACGCGAATGCGTCTCCTGACTCGAACGTTCCTACTTCATGGCCCAGACAATCAACATCCTTTTACCCTCGAAAGGTGTTTCTGTACTTAGTTTTATTCCTGAAGAGACTGTGCTACATAATCGGGTACTAATTGGGTAAATGAAACTCTTTTGCAATGTGTATTTGTTTTACTTATTTATTTTTTGTTTCTATTTTAGATTTGTCTCGGAACAGACTCTCTGAAGTTCCAGCAGAAATATGTCACTACATTTCATTGGAGAGTCTAAACCTCTATCAGAACTGTATCCGCTATGTACCAGAGGCGACCCTTAACCTGCAGGCACTGACCTTCCTTAATATCAGGTAGCTACCCTCCTGCCAAGTAATTCATACTGTGCAGTTTAAGATTAATAAGCGTGTGTATCTAGTGTCCAGGGACAATCTGGTCTATGGTTATTTACTCACTAGTGTTTTACAAGGTAACAAAACCATGACCTCTTCATTAGGAGATGAGATGGTGTTTTGTTGCGGTTTACGTGGTCCTGAAGCTTGGATCTAGGCCGGGTGCACACTGGACGTTTTCTTTAACGCGCATTACATGCGTTAAAGAAAACCGGCGTCGCACTCGACGCCCGCCCACCCCCCTCGCGCGATCCTCCATAGGTTTCCATAGGAGGATTGCGCAGCCCCGTCGACGCATAGACAGTGATGATGCACTAGGATTCGCGTCGACGGGGCTCTGCGATCCTTCTATGGAGGATCACGGGAGGGAGTCGAGTGCGACACCGGTTTTCTTTAACGCACGTAATGTGCGTTACAGAAAACGTCCCGTGTGCACCCGGCCTAAAGGGCCACTATCACCAAAAATTTAAGTGTCCCCTTTTGTGTTTACTTTATGGTGCTGATATCTTACATGTGGTTTGTTTTTCTCTTGTATGTTTAGTTAAGAAAATATTTTACTGTCACTGGGTGCATTCAATGTGTGTTGTGAACTGCCCCTCCAAGTAATGTTGCATCACTTGCTCCTCACTGTGTGGCTTTGGCTATAGAATGGAGTCATGGGGTCGATCACTGACTACAATCATTGTACTGTGTGGGATGTGTTCAAAGGACATCACCAGGGAGTAGAAAAAAGGAGTCTTTTAAACTCCCCTGCCTTTTCTCATTCAGCTGCCAGATGTTAGTCGGAGTAGCCTGAAGAATAATACATCACCTGTTGCCTTATCTAAACATTCACTCCTCCACCCCATTAACTGTTAAATACTGTATAAGCACAGCCACAAAGTAAAACGTTTGCACATATTTTGGTAACTGTTGCATCATGGGAAAAATCCACAAAATGAAAATTCGAGATAAAATAACCTACATTTATTTTTCCATTTTACATGCAATTAATTCAAACAACCTGCAGCATGTGTTTTATAAGATAGTTTTGCTTGCAATGCACAAGTAATCTAGTAACAAATTATGAACATGGTAGTGTCCCTTTTAAAACAAGACCACACCAATAGGAGAAAAAATTGTGTGACAGTTGCAGAGGAGTATAAAAACACGATTTTCTCTTTTGCCTGAAAATGACTGTTACATTTTGTAGAGAATTATTTCAAATCCTGTTTGAGGACATTGATTTCAAATTTTAAATCTAAAGGAGATTTTTAGACACCTGTATGGTGTCTGTAGTATATCTTCTCTCCTCTTCCTTGACTATTAAGGTTATTCAATAAGCATCGATCGTGCCACCAAATTGCACCGAATGGTGAATTTCACCGTTCGGTGCAATTTTGGGGGCAATTCGTCTATTCACTAAACTGTCCACTAAATACAGGCGACTTGATGGCAAAATACAGTGCAGTTCGGCAGACTTCAGCGGAAGCGAAATTGTCCCACAGCGTAGTAATGGTTTGTCTATTCGCGGGACGCCACTCTGCACCGCAGTGTCGGCAAAATACCTTGATTTTCAGTATTTCAGTTCGACCGGTTTGAAAAAGCAAATCCCATAGGATTCATTGTAAAAAAAAAAAAAAAAAAATATCATTTTTAATTTTAAAAACCCCCAAAAAACTTATTTAAGCAAAATTACTTTTTAGAACACCTTTTTGTATTTTTTAGATTACGTTTCCCCCAATATGTTTTAAAGGTTTTTTTATTCTTAAGTACTTTTTTTTTTTATTAGACACATTTTAATGCATTTTTTTTTTGTTTAACCCCTTTTCTCCTCAGAGCGTAGTATATAATCCCTGCGGCGGGTGGGCATAGAAGACGTGGGGCATACTAGTACACCCCGTTGACTTCTATGAGCTGCTTCTGCCTTTCTCTGCAGGCCGTCCCACTGCAGCCAATGACGCGCGGCTGGCTGGCTGGCCCAGCAAACGGGGCATACTGGTATGCATCTGCCGGCATTAACCCCCTCCTGCTGGGTGCTGCCCGGCATTAAGTGGTTTAACGCATTAGGAGAGGTTTGTTTGGGGGGGGGGGTTGCAGTTTGGTGGAATTTGCTGAGGCTACTTGGTGCTCTTCGTTCACCAACTTTTTCATGAGGCTTTGTCGCCTCCATCTTTTGTGCACTGCAGTGACTATCCGTTGAATAGTGAATTCACCGTACTGACCAAGTCCTCTGAGCTGCGCCAAAGGGAAAATCACAAATTTCACTGCTTAGTGAATAGACCCTTTAGATTGTTTTGTCTATAATCTACAAATGTGTTTATCTAAGGTGTTCAGTCGTTGATTACCCCCACACGCGCACACTTTCTTCTTTTTTCCCCAGTCGGAATCAGCTGACCTCTCTACCTGGATACCTCTGTAGTCTCCCTTTGAAAGTGCTTGTTGCAAGTAATAACAAGTTGGACTCTTTGCCAGAGGACATCAGTTCATTACGACATCTAACTGAGCTGGTATGTTGCCCCTCCCCTTTCATAAGATTGGCACTTTAGCAGTTAGTTTACTCATACTACTTGGAAGGATCTGGAATTTATTTGGTAGTCATGTTCAGAGTTTATAGCACTATTTTAATACTCTGCATACCTGTCCACTTCTTTCAAGGATGTCAGCTGCAATGAAATCCAGAATCTCCCATCACAGATTGGCAAATTAGAATCTTTACGAGATTTCAACATCCGGAGAAACCACTTGGTGCAGCTGCCTGAGGGTGAGTAAATGGGCAAATTGTGTAGTTGTGGTGTAAAGGGTTAATCCTGAAGTTCCTGTGCAGTTCTCCACTTTGGCAACTCTGCTCTGAAGATATTTAATAGATTAACACATATCTGTTTCATTCACTGTTATGTGAACCAGAGCATTGTCACTTCTTGGCCTGGGAAATCTACATATCTGGCAAGTTACTTCACTATCCAAGCTACTGCTATTGAAAACGTTCAAATGCACATGAAGATTTCTCCTGCAGCGCTTGTATGAAGCAATGCCTGAAGTATCTTGGCATTGCTTGCACTCAGACGAATTTCATCTGTGTCTCATAAAATGAATCTGTCATTTTACCATTTTGCTTTTGGGATAAACAGAATTCATAAGAATGTTAAACATCATGTAATAATCATGTACTTTTTGGTCTTAAAGTGCATCATTGATTAGTAGTCAATATGCATACAGCTAAAATGATTTAATAATTTACAGTATTAAGGCTAGATATAAAGATCTGGTGAGTAATTAATAAACTGCTGATGCTTCCCACTCTTCCAAACACCCTTGAAATTCGCTGGTATTGTAGTGCTGATATACGCCGGCATGTCACAAAAGTAAATTCTGAGAGTAATAGGAGAAGCTACAGTGTGAAATGCTGGCGCTACAAAACCAGCAGATAATGAATAAACACTAATGGTTTTCTGCTCTTCAGCAACAAGATTCACAATAATATTTGTCTCTGATTTTTCCACTACAAGATAATTTTTTGAAAAATTCTAATTTTCATTTTAACCTCCCTGGCGGTATTCCCGGGTGTGACTCGGGGTTAAATTTCGCTACCGCGAACGGTAACCCCGAGCCACACTCGGGCTGGATGCATACTCACCTCCTCCTGGCTCCCTCGCTGTCCCCCGCAGTGTGATCACGGCGAGCTGCTTCCTGGAAGGTTCCCTGCGAGTCACATGGTGCAGGGTGGGCGGGAACCATCAGCAAACTTATAAACAATTCATAAAATACTGTACTCCAAAGTGTAATGTTTATGAACGGCCACTGGGTGGCACTACAGGGTAAGAAATAGACCATACATCCTCTTACCTTTACTGTTCTCATACAGATTTCAGTGTTTTTTGTTTTTTATTTTATTGAATATCATTTATTTGCATTATTTTGGATAATTATTTTTGGGATAATAAATTATTATTTTGTGTTTCAAACTTTATCGGACTCAGTGTATTTACTATTTATTTATAAAGGATTTTACCAGTAAGAACTATTGCACGGATTTTAGTGCATAATTCCTAATTATTACAGGCTAACTATGTACAAAAACACGTTTCCTTTAAAAAAAAAAATTGAGACGCTTTTAGACACGAAATTTAAAAAAATTAGACCGCCAGGGAGGTTAAAGAAAGTGTGATTTTAAAAAATTATATATATTTCAGACAGACAATATCCTTATGAGCGCTTCAGCCTGCCATTCATTCTTGTATTGCCATATGCATAATCGTCTCTCGTTAAATGTGCGTGTGTATATATAATTTTTTTCTTTTTACTTGAGCAACAGCAGGGTCTGTACGAGACAAGTACGTGTCTGTACACACGCACAGTGATGTTGTGTTCTCTAATAGCCAGCAGCTATATCTGTTAGGTTCCATTCTGTGGACATGCTGCTATCTCTTGTTTCTGAAATCATACTCTAAAATATAAACAAAAAAATTGCAGAAAATAATAGGCAATTTGATTTGGCGAAGGCAAAAAAATTGTGTGAATTTCTGAAAATCTCTTTTAGAACTTGCAGAGCTGCCTCTGGTTCGTTTGGATTTTTCGTGCAATAGAGTTACCGTTATCCCTGTATGTTACCGAAATCTACGCCACCTGCAGACCATTACGCTTGACAACAATCCTCTGCAATCCCCTCCAGCTCAGGTACAGCATTCAATATTGGACAAGGGCAGAAAACTTGTTCGGACTTGTATATTTGTGTTTTCTATTTTTTTTATCACATACATTGTCTCCTCATGACAGATGCTCACTGCTTGCCACCATGAAAACTCGTGTTTTAAAATAGGACGCCGACATGCCGTGCTTTGGTTCTGATACAGATAGTTCTCCTTTTAGGAATTCCTTTTTTTTTTCTTTTTTCATACATGATTTTCATTCTAGTCACTTTAAAGCCACTCTGCACATCCAGACCACTTTATTAAAAAAATTTCCTCCACCCCATCCAGTGTCAAAAGCAGCTGTGGAATTTGAATTTCCCTGCTGTCATTTACTAAATCGTTACTAATGGCGTTGGCAGGCAGGGAGCGTGCCAACGTCACTGAGACACATTTGGTCTTAGAGGCTGCGATGGATCGAAGCATCAGATTCAACCGTTCTGCACAGGCACTATGGGACTTGCATGCGTAAAGTTTGCAAGTCCCGTTGCAGTGGCAATTTGTGTTTCCTACAGTCCGCAAGTAGCACAGGGAGGGCAAAATAGCATCAGGGACTTCTTGATCCGGGAGTCCCTAAGCCCTTCGAGCTGTGCCCGGCAAGGGACAAAACGGAAGTAAATTCACTGAAAACAAAATTAATTGGGTAGACGGTCAGTAGCCTCTGTCCAATTATTTAAAGGCAATAAAAGGAACCTCTATTTTTCAGGAGTGTTCCTTTAATGACACAATCATTATGCACCGCTATCTGATAGAAACGATGGTCAATTAGGCTCTGTTTGCAATGAGAATTTTTGCTTTTAAATCGACGTGCCTGAACAAGTTAAGGCCACCTCAGCTATGTATAACAGAACTGAGGACTACTAAAGCACACAGAATTAGGCTGCATATAATATTTTTAGCTCAATATTTGGAAAGGTTAGGTTTGCATATCATTTGGTATAATATGGTTAATATCTCCACCATAGATTCATTTCATATTTTGTTTTGAGATTATTGTGGATTATAAAAATATATGTATTGCACATAATGGGGTGACACAATATCGCTGACAAGGTATGGTTGATAAGCGCTAGTATTATACCTTGAGAGTTTATGATCTCCATTGTGGTTTTGTTTTGTGTCAGCTGGGAGTTATTGTTCCTCTTCTGCAGTAATAGTTATACAGCTTCTGATATGGGCCAAAATCAGGCTAGCTGAAAGGTTTTGCTCATTTTGCACCTCGTTCCACATTCTCTGTGAAAATACCTAGAAAAGCGATTCCAAGGTGTGTGGCAACAGGATGTCTGGTGAGCAGATGAGATGAAAGTAAAAATTCTGTGAAGTTTAAACCAATGACTGTTGCATAAGGATCACTTTATGTGTTTGTGTGTTTTTATGTGTAAAAATTGATTTTTGTAAGCACACTTTGAATTGTATGCTCCCTCTTGGGATTCTGCTCAAATCTTCAAATATATATCTTTGTAAATAGATTTGTATAAAAGGCAAAATCCACATTTTCAAGTACCTAAATATAGAAGCCTGTAAGAGTGCACCAGACCTGCCAGATTACGAGAGGAGACCTCATGGCTTCGGCACATGGTGAGTTTACATTAAGGTACAGTACTGTAGCTAAATATTAATCATATTTCTCCCACTAAATGTATATAAATTGTTATTGCGGTTAGGTGCTAGGTGGTCATGATGGGTGTTCACTGCTGCTTCTTAGATTTTTTGTTCTTAACTCCTCAAGGGCTCCTATAACCTCCCTGGCGGTCTATTTCTTCAGCAAATTCTGTGCTGAAAACAGTCTAATTTTTATCCCCCCCCCCCCTAGCGGCATCCCGAGTGTGGCTCGGGGTTAAATTCCTATGTTGGAAGCAGTAACCCTGAGCAACACTCGTGATACCACTGGATACATCACCTCTCCCTCGATGTCCCCAGCTGCCTCCTCCGGCGACCTCGTTACTTCCTGGTTTCCTCCTCGCGAGAAGGAATCCAGGAAGTAAAACGCTGCGAGCGACGGGGGAGGCTGCAGAGATCATCGAGGGAGCGCACGGAGAGGTAATGTATACGATCAGAGTGTGTCTCGGGGTTACCGCTCTGAGGTGAAATTTGACCCTGAGACACACTCGGGAACACCGCCAGGGAGGTTAAAACCTGTTGCCTCCTGTGTTTACTTGTTTGGATTCTGAAACCATTTCTGTTACAGATGTACTTATTTGGGTTTCTGGTAGAAGCCTCTTTAGAAGATTGGTGTTTTGTGGTGACTTTTTTTATTAGTATGTACTAGCACTTTCCTCCCTTTTTTTTGAATTCTGACTTAAAACATGAATCAAGAACGTAAATGCAAAAACCTCTACTGCAGCCTATTCCATGTATCGGGAGTCTAGCAGCAAGGGCAGAAAATCACTAGTATGATTAAGGCTGTCATGGCCGAAACGTCACTCATTATTATGGATTAGATTGTTCTTCTTCCACAAATAAAGAAATTACACACCTGGCAGTCTGAAGTCCCACTCTGTTTTTTGCGGTATGTTAGGGGCATTTGGCGTCCCCTTTGAGCGGTGACTTCGCGCTGGTGTGGAGGGCTCCCGATGCAGTGTGATCACAGCGTTTCTGGATATTGTCAGAAAATCACTGTCACAAATTTCTAGATTTAGAAACCTGTGGTATCATTTTGCATTGGGAGAACTAAACGTATCACAATACTGTTACGTGCGTTTAGATGTTAATTTCACTCTGAGATGGGTGGAGGGAAAGGTGAACATGTTACAATACTAAAAATTGTTCTGCCTGTCCGTCATAGGTTTAAGAACTGACATTTAAAAGCAAAGGGCTCTATATACCAGTTGCTGGGTAGGTGCTAACAATGCAACATGGCTAAAATTGTCAACTTGTGCTTGTCAGCATCCGCTCTGTTTATTGCATAGGGAAACTGTTGCAGGGTTATTCAGAGAGCGGGGAAAAGCAGGAAAATTCTAGGTCAAAATAGGCTTACCCAAACCAGAAAAATTCTCCCATTTATCTCGCTTTCCAAATAGGCTATTTTGACGTAGAATTTTCCATTCTCCAGTCATTCTCCTGCTTTTCACCGCTCTCTGAATAATCCTGTTGATTTTGTCAATATTTCTCTGTGTGCTTAGTGGAGTAAATGCTGACCGATATACCTTGGTGAGCCCAACCTGGCTCTTGGTGGATAGAGCCTATAGAGTTCATTAGGCTTAATTTCCAATTATACTTGACTTGCAATGTATATACAATTTATGGTGCATTGGTTGTAGAAATGACAGTGTGCCATAATGCTTGCAGTATACTGATCAGCTCTATACTGTGAACACGTATCCATGCTGTGATATTTGTTTTTATTTGTAACTGTGAGTTTAGCACTTTCTCACTTTTTTTTGTGTGTGGCAAAGATGAATGTTAAATACTTATCTTTATCAATAGATAATATAATTGCTATATATTTAATATTTTTTTTCCAGTCCTGAAGAAGTATATCCTGGACGTCCCTATGGTGCACTTGACTCTGGATTTAATAGTGTTGACAGTGGAGATAAGCGATGGTCAGGGAATGAGGTAGGTCAGCTTTTTCTGTAGATTATGTCTATGGGAATTATCCTAGCATTTTAATGGGAAATATTCAGAACTTGAATGCTGTTTGTATGCATTAAAATTCTACTGCCAACAGAAATGTGTTCTGTTCAGATATTTGCATACATAAATCAATGACATTTGGTTGTTGTGTCTTGTAGCAGAATATAAAAATCCTCTCCGGTAAATAATTATAAAATTTTCCTAAGTATGAAGGGAAGTTTGAATTGTAATAATAAGACTCAGAGGCGAGTATTGCGTCTCTTTCCTTATATTTATTAAAATAGCAACAAGGATTTTAACATTTAAACTGAAAATGCATGTAAACATCCTTTAGAAAAAACACAAGCTCCAGACTAGACACTCCCACTCTTTCTAGTCCAATCCCTGTGTAGCTCCTCTTGATCTCTTCCCCTGATCTCCTTCCTTATTCCTCTTTCCTTGGTGTCTGCAAGCAGTCATTCAAACATCCAGTACAAACACCAGGCACAGAACCAACGGGGTCCCGAGAGGTAGGGAATGAAAATATCCAGATTGGCACGAGGTGCGCCACAGCGACATCCAGTCAGAAGGAGCTGCAGAGAAAACAGAGACACGACAAGGAATCAGTGGAAGCCGTAACCTACGGCGCTACAAGTACCCAAAACATTGGGACGACACCCCCATAATACTAAAGCGGGAGGGAGAGGTGGGCAATACTCGCCTCTGAGTCTTATTATTACAATTCAAACTTCCCTTCATACTTAGGAAAATTTTATAATTGTAATACACCGACTCAGAGGCTCCTATTGCGAGTTCAAAGCTAGTCCACCAGGGGTGCGGACCAATGAACTACCGGAGTGAAGTAGGAAGTCTTAAATGTAGACTCCCCAAATCAAACCGCAACTGCAAGTAAGACCCCCAGACGGCAAGCCACCAGCACGGCGAAGGAGGCCACAGCACTGCGCCCCGAGTGCGCCCCAAACACTGACATTTTAGCCAGGCGGCCAAGATCGTGGATCCCATCGCGGTATATAGAGCGTTGAAAAAAACAATAGAGAAACGTGAGACATAAATAAAACACATTAGGTGCAGAGGATCCCGATCCTCCAAGCGAGAGCCAGCAGCCACTGCTGAAAGAGCCAGCGCCAATCACAGAGGGCGTCCCTAACAATAAACGTCTATGCCTATAAGGGTCAGTAAGCCCAGAGCCAAGTGCCGAATGAAACATATGAGGGGAAACCGCTGCGAAGCGTGGGGAAAGCGTGCGAGACTCCTATTCGAGGGAGCAGAAAAAACGTGTACAAATCCAGGTAAGCATGAAAGTCGATAGGGGTTTGGGAAGTCCACTCTAACACGAGAGGGAACACAATAAGGCCCTGATGCCCTTCGGGGGAAAAAACCCAATCCCAAACCAGAGACCGCTCAAGTGCGAAGTGGGGAGCAAAGATCTCCCAGGGAATACGGAGACCAGTCCAGGGGGAAAACGACCATCCTGAGGAAGACTGAGCAATCTACCATCCCCTGTAGAAATGACGGAGGGCACAAGACCGGTCAGTAGTCTCAAATCGCTATGTTGATGGAGCCGATCCGAAGCAAACCAAAGACCGTGAAAGTAGTGACCACACAAGGCTCCCCAAAATCAGGTTAACAAAACATCTGAGTTCAGTTGTACCCACAGGTGTGGAACTGAGACAGACCTGTCTATGCAAGACTAGAAGGTAAATATCTATTAGAGGAGATCCCCCGAGCATCCTCTGAGAACTGAGCAAACTGCGTGAACCGCCCAAAATATGCCAACACATCCCTGAGGAATCGTAGCTAAAACCGGATCATAGGGCAACTGTATCCAGAACATTGTTTGCCCCGCTGGTCGACAGGTCCATTATCAAAATAGTCAGTGCCAGCATTAGTAGCCATTTAAAGTGGACTAACGGAAAGTCCGCCCAAAGCATAAGAAGGGTTATAGGACAGTGAGGACAAAAGTTGCTTAATTCTCTGCCTGTTGAGGTGGTTGGGTCCGAGACTGTACAGATCTGTAAACAAGGACCGGACGACTTCCTGCAAAACACAAAAGTAATGGTTATAAACTGAAATATGTAAGAAGCTACATGATCCCACCCTAGGTAGGACGTGCAGAAATGTCCACTCAACGTGGTCAGGAAAAATACTTCCTCGGAGGTATACATAGTAATTCTGTAAACTGTACGAATTTCAATGTTCATGATCCCAGGACATACCGAAAAAAGCGAGAGAAATCTCCATTGTACTTTCCTGGTAACATATTTGCAGATAAATAAATAAAACCTTGAGGTCAGTATACGAACGCTCCTGGTCAAGGACAGTTGGGCTCATTGCAGCGCGTATATTATGTTGAAGCCATCAGCGGTGGCGTGGTATACTCAATTTATGTCAAAGTGTTTCAACCCCAATGAGGAAGTGTTTTGGTGTTTTTATGAAGTCCACCAATATGCGGAGATTTGAGCGTTAGCTCAGAGGAGCAGCTACTGGTCACTTTAGGTGGGACTCTCTGTACTAGAGGTGTTGTGAGTTTGGTAGATGAGCCGACACATGGTCAACGGAGTAAACCAAGATCTCAGAGTTGTGTGTGTGTGTAGCACATGGGATGTAGGAAATGAGTATACAGTAGATGACACCTAAACTCCTATTTAGATTGAGCCCCAGACATTGCCTCTTGAAGAGATCTGGTAAAATCAGTGGAAAGGGCAGAAAAACTTCCTAAAAACTGCAGAAATGAATGAAGCCCGTACACCAGGAGGTAAAGGGATAATTAGGTTTGAGGGAGCCGGGCCAGCGGTGTGCTACCAATCTAATCATAAGATTTAAGGGAGGTGCAGAGAATCTTATCTGTGATATCTGAGCAGTCAGTGGGGAGGCTGGACATGGGAAACCTTTTGGCGCGCAGCCTCCTGACAGAAACAAAATGCATTGATTTGGCTCGGAAAAGGCCCGTGCTGATGAGTGCGTGCCCAACCCCCTCCCCCCTATGCGAGCGGAGCAGCGTGTGTGAGGCTAGGACGAAATGTAACCCTCGTGGGGGAAGGGGGGGGGACAATGTCTTCAAAGACTTCGCTATAGACATTGTAGAGGCAGGTTGATTTACCAACACTTCAGAGGGATCTGAGCCCAAAACACACAGTACCAAAGCAGTGACATTACCATGATGCCATCAGGCTTCTGCAGTGAATCATAGGGAAGGGGAGAAACCTAGAGATCTGACAGCGGTCAAGCTTTAACATTAAGAAGATTATTACAAAGGGAAACACTGAGTCTTCTGACGCTTCGGGGCAGGAACATCAAAGGGTGTCCTCGTCACTTCCCTCCTCCAGTTCAGGATCTGGAGATTCACCCTCCGGTCATTCCCCAAATCCAGCTCCTGAGAGGGATTGGAGGCTCTCACCCTCTTAGGGACCTCCGCCACAAGCGCCCGGCGGGAGTGGGCTCACATACCTAGATAAAATTGGAGGATTTTTGGCCACAGGTATTGGTGCGGTTGCCAGCCCCTCCGAAAGAGTTGGCCGTGTCATTCAACTGTGTTACCCGCAGCACGTGGCAGGGGTGTATCTGGGGGCCTCACCATGGTGAGTGAATCACCCTGGGCAGCAGCTGCTGGTAGCGGTGACATATAGTGCTCGCAGCTAGCTTTATAATACTCAACAGTTAGATTACTCTGAGTGCAGGTATAGATTTAGGGGAAAATCTGAGGTCCAGCAGCAGCTTCCACGGTGGTTGTGGTGTGAAGCTGGTGAGTGATATCACGTCGCTTCTGGTGGATAGTATAGTGACTCCAGCGCAGTATAATAACAGTATAGATTTAAAATCTGTCACCAGCACCCGAGGGTGCTTATGTGAGAATGGTGTAGCAAGGTCCACAGGCAGTAATCGGGCTCACCCCTCTGTGGTATATTGACCGCTATACCTACCCGCTTCTGCTGGGCCTCACCTGGTGAGTGAATCGCCCTGGGCAGCTTCTGCTGATAGCGGTGACATATAGTGTCTCGCAGTTATAGATATAATAACAGTATAGATTTAAAATCTGTCACCAGCACGGGGAGGGGGGGCTCATTTGTGAGATTTGGTAGGTAGCAAGGTCCACAGGCAGTAATGCGGGGATGCCAGCCCCTCTGTGGTTATATTTGGACCCGCTTATTAACCTTTTACCCGCAGCACGTGGCAGGGGTGTATCTGGGGCCTCACCGTGGTGAGTGAATCGCCCTGGGCAGCTTCTGCTGGTAGCGGTGACATATAGTGACTCGCAGTTATAGATCATAACAGTATAGATTTAAAATCTGTCGCCAGCACCCGGCGGGGAGGGGGGGGGGTGAGCTCATTTGTGAGATTTGGTAGGTAGCAAGGTCCACAGGCAGTAATGCGGGGATGCCAGCCCCTTCTGGGTATATGTGGACCTGCTCACGGAGTTGCCTGGGAAAATGTTAGCTGTAAGATGTGACTTATGCAATGGTGTCAGCCAGTATACTTAAAAATCAGCCGACATAGCGGCAACTAATTTAAATAAGGGCATACAGATGGAGGTTTGGACAGCAGGATTAAACGGAGGCACGGATGGGGAATGTAACTGGGGAGTTACTAGAGTTGGAGGGGAGCAGTTACCAGGCTGTACAGAGGAGACTGATTGCTGGTTGAAGCTGTTCCCCTGAATCTAATTCTGCCTCGTGTAAAGGGAAAAAGTATTGGACAAACTGGTCAATTAAACTAAAAAGGAGGTATGAAAAAACCCCCCGCAGCTACCCGAGAAGGTAGCTGCGATGCTAAAGTAGACGAACATCGCGGTTGAAGCCGGGACGTAGCGTCAGGGAGAGAAAACATTAAAAATATGTGAGAGTAAAACGCATGTGTACTTATCTGTCTGCCCAGCAACAAGGAAAGAGGAATAAGGAAGGAGATCAGGGGAAGAGATCAAGAGGAGCTACACAGGGATTGGACTAGAAAGAGTGGGAGTGTCTAGTCTGGAGCTTGTGTTTTTTCTAAAGGATGTTTACATGCATTTTCAGTTTAAATGTTAAAATCCTTGTTGCTATTTTAATAAATATAAGGAAAGAGACGCAATAGGAGCCTCTGAGTCGGTGTATTACAATTGTAGATTTTCCTTTAAAAATGGTCATTGGAATCTCTGGCGATCACATCAGAGGGATATACAGCGTACAACCAATTTTCCTTGGGTATTTTACCATCTCCTGTATTGTCAAAAGGTCTAAAACAGTGCTGTCCAGCCTTGGCCCCCCCCCCCCCCCGATGTTTCAGAACTACATCTCTCATGATGGTCAGCCACTCAACAGTAGGTCAACAGAGCATCATGGGTGATGTAGTTCTAAAACATCTGGAGGGCCAAGGTTGGACACCACTGGTCTTCAGGTTTACAAGAAAGGGCAACAAACTTTTTTTCACCTCTAACCTTCAGACAACCAACTCTTCTCAATCTCTAAAAAAAGGTGGTATACGTTCCATCCCAAGACTAGGCGAATCATAATGTTCCAGGAACACTGATTTTTGAGACTAAGCTTTTGACACACTGTATCCTGCCCTGCCAGAGCTACATTTTAGACCCCTTGTGTTTTTACTTTTTAGAACTGCCACCATTTGGTGTGAGATATAGATATAGAGAGATGTATAAAGAGATAGATTTTATTATTTATTAAATATGTATTACTGGATTTGACATCCTATATAAAGAGATAGATTTTATTATTAAAAAATATATATTACTGGATTTGACATCCTATTTCTGAAAACTTTGAGTTACAATTTTAACGTTTTTGGTTCGGTACCTGTGTGCCCCGTTTTACTATAATCCTGCTAGGTACATGGATATGACTGTACTCCTTGTGAACATGTTTGACACCTGTCAATGCCCTTACAAATGAAAATAGATATGTAAAATATATTGGATCTCTAAGAACAATAAAACTAAACATTAGAAAAAAATTATGCCTATTCTTCATCCTCACATATAATCTACTGCCCTAAACCCTGGCCTAGTTGGAATATGCTGAAATGCATCCTGGTTATATTTCCAAGTTTGTAAATAAGATCTAAAGTACGTTCTTCATAATTTCAAGATAATTTAACGACTTGATTGCTGAAGCACTGAGTGTCTTCTCCCAGACCCGTAGGTCGGTGCCGATCGCAAACTTCTCCCAGAGGGGGCTGATATCCTGGATGTAAGCCCTGCCTCCAGGACCTCCCCTGCTCCCTGACAACAGAAAGCCCCCCCCCCATAACCAGGCAGGGAATTCCCTATGGAGGACAAACAGGGGTCCATTGGACACCCCAGTATCACCTGAACCATCATTGGTAGAGGGTCAATGTAAGGTTGCATTGGAAAGGCCAGGGCATTACCAGGTTATATGTAAAAGTAAAAAAATATAATTGTTGTCCCCCTTTTCCCTAATGCAGCACTATTAAGTTTAGTTAGAATGTGAACAATGATGCTGCACTAGCTCATCTTCTCATTTCTCACGATGCAAGCAAGTGTGGAGGAGCTAGCACAGTGCGTTCTTAAGCATTGTTTCATTGAAAACCTAAACCACTGCACTGCGTGGATTGCCGAGAGTCCTATAAGAAGCCTGCGTCTTTTTTTTTCTTCTTTCTCTCAGGTCAGTCTGGCCTTTCCAACGATGCCAAATATGACCATATGATGTATAAAATTAGAAAACAGAAGAAAAGTTGAATGCAAAACTTTTTTATTTTTTCCCCTTTCAAAGACTGTGGCATTATGTGCTTTTACTTGTAAAGCAAACAATGCCACTGCATTAACCTTATTTCCCACGTCAGGACCAAATTTGGTGATGGAGCAAAGTGTTATTATGCGTTGGCCAATCTAAAATCCAAGCTGCTGCAAGGAGAGCAGTGATTCTTTGGAAACCCTTTATTTCCATTCTTTACACCTCAGTCATGTTAGGTGTCATTGGGCAAGTCAGAGTCTGGTGTTTCTCATGATGCCAAACATAACCATGTAAAATGTCAAGTAAAAAAAAAAAAAATGCACACAAACCTACTTTAAAAATATATATATAACTTTGTTCTAAAGTGGCCATTGTCCATTCGTTGCGTATACAATGAGCAAATATCACTGCTGTTAACATCTCCTTTCCCATGCTTCCATCAGTGTCAGTGGTTTTTATACACCGTCACCAAGTACTCTTGCAAATGCCTGTATCTGTGCATTCCTAATAACCACAAAGGTTTGGATGATAATCTGGGAGGGGAGTGATATTACAAGCTTAAATGATTGAAATCTGGAAATGTTACTTTTTTTTATTTTGTTATAGCATTCTGACAGGACGTGACATCTAAACATTATAATCTATTTTAAATCTGCCCAGTCTGCTGAAAATATTGATGTGTCTGGATCCTATAATAAAACTTGACTTCAATATATTTGAACACGATGGTCCCAAAAAGGTCAAAATGAGCTCAGCACACAGGGGTGAAAAGGTTCAGCAGCGACTGTGTTAAACCTGGAGCTGCTACTATGCCCTCTCAAGCATGTGTTTTAAGTCCAATACAGTTGCGCAACAAACGTGACTGCATCACCAGCGATACTCAGTTGCAACTTGATAAAACCTGTCCCTTTTTATAGCTTGGAGACAGTAATTAAGCTTCAGAGTAAAGAGTCTCTGGTAACTTGTAAACGACGATATTCCTAAACACTGTACCAAATTTTTTTTTTAATCTTTTATGCTTTGGTCCTAATGTCTCCTCGCTCTAACAATACCTTGAACAGGTCTCCATTTGGCAAATATTTAATTATATGTGGTAGAAGCTCATAAATTGTGGCTTACTTTTTCCTGAAATATCCTGCAACTGTATTCAGTTTCATCGGTACAAAGATTGATATTTTTAAGTTCTATATAGATACACTGTGTCTAGCCTTTCATGCCTTTGGTACCATGTGTCATCTTTAGGATTTTGAATAATGTGACCGTTTGTGTTAAAATTATATTTTTTATATTCCGGCCTTTATATAATCTTACAGATCATATTTGGTGCTGCTTACTTTTTTTAGATTAAAATTGTTGTACTGCATAGAAAGGCATTGTATTCAATTGAAAAGGTGTTTGTCACCAAATCTCCCTTATAAAAATCGTTTTAAGTAATATCTGTACTGTTAGTGATGTGGATGTTGGTTTATATCCAAATACATGTATATATCTCATTTGCACAAGACCATTTGTCTCCTTTTATATTTGTATTATCAGCTGTTTTTAGGTTTCTAATGTACATATATTTGGGACACATTGTCCTTAAATTATTACGCAGAACAGTTATCCTGCTATGCGTGCATTTTGTAGAAATCATTGTATAATTCCTGTTTGTTCTACCTTTTTGAAGCCAACAGAAGAGTTTTCAGATGTCTCTCTGCGCTCTGCTGATCAAAATAGAGATCTGCGTACGAGGAGAGACGCCCAACCACAAGAGCAAAAAGGCAACCTTTTTATTCCTAATGGGGGCGGTAAGTCGTGGCTTTGGGTATTCCTCTTGTTAACGTGATCACTACTGAATATTGTTAATACAGCATATCAGAATATAGTGTTTTTACATGTTGCTTCTCTTTCTATAGTAGAACATGATTTGGAACAGATTGATTACATAGATAGCTATGCTGCCGAAGAGGAGGACGACGACTCAAGATTATCCAGAGGAAACAGCCTGAGTTCACAATTTATGGCATACATAGAGGAGCGTCGAGTATCACATGGGGTGAGATGATTCCTGCATTTATTTTACAATCCAATTATGAAAACTGCAAGCTGGATATATGAGCAATATGTCATAATCCCTTGCAATTCTCCCCAAATTCAAGTCTTGGTGAATAATCCCTACCACAAGATTCACCAGTGGTAAGAATAAATTACTGGTAAATTACTTAAACCGTTCACTCATGGTACATTAGATATATGCAGCATTTTTTCTAATATCAGGTCATATCAATAGAAAAAGAAGCTACCGCACTGTGTTAAGAGACAGAATTAAGACTAAGCTGTCAAGACAGGCTTGTATGTTTTCGTGGTGCCAAATCTAGGCTAGGGGAACAGTGAGCAGGAAATCAAGAACTCTATTCTACCAGTAGTAAATAGGCAAATCAAGCTTTTACTGTGTTTATCATGGGGGGGGGGGTTGAAAACGCCCTGGAGGAATTAACAGAGAGTATGTGTAGCTGTGTAACATATTTATTTTTCACTTTACGTTGTTGAATTTTACAGGTAACACTTGCATTAAGTATACGTTTTGTCTTTTCACAGGTTTCTCCTTCAAAACAAACACCAACAAAAGGATGTCATAAACCGGAGAGTCAAAGGTAAAAGAAATAACCATGACAGAAATTTAGCTGTGCTCAATTCTCATTTTACACAATTTTCCTCTTTGCTACTAATGTTTAAATATATCGAGGTGTAAAGTTGTTTTTATCTTTATATTTAATTAAAAATGGTGACCTCTCTCCGCCTCTTTTTAGCATGGAGTGTTCCTTTGAGAATAATTTGCTACCTGCACTCGTAAGCTTTCTAGAATTAAAACCAGGGTAGTAAAATTTTTTTGGCAGAAAGCTTTCAGAGAGGGGTGTTGGTGTGGAAGAGGGCTTCAGATTACAGTACAGATATACAAGGTCATTATCAACCGATCCATACAGGCATTCTTAAGATTGAAGACTGATGGAACCTTTTATTTCCCCCAATTTATCTGTAAGGTATGAGTGTGTACATAAAACATAATGTTTATTTAAGATGCTCTTTCTAATGGACAACCTACACAATTCTTTGTGTCGTTTCTGTGTGTGTTTGATATGGAAAGGCTTAGATTATACAGATTTCGTTTTTAAGTCTTGATGACCAATTACGGGGTTCATAGAGATTGTACTCCTAGTATTTAAATAAAAATGTGCAGTATAGGGCTTAAACAACTAATTGATTAATCGACAACTAATCAATGAATAGTTGATAATGCAAATAATTGTCAATTAAAAGGTTGGCTGATTTAACTGGTCCTGTGTACAGCTCACACGGTTTAGAGTTGGGCTGACTTAAACATTAATATCCTTTAGACCAGGGGACAGCAACCTTGGCTACCTGATGTTTTGTGAACTACATTTCCCATGTGGCTCAGTCAGCCTAATGGGTAACTGAGCATCTTGGGAGATGTAGTTCCCCAAACATCAAGGAGCCAAGGTTGCTGACTCCTGCTTTAGACGTTACTTTGTAGCTGATTGGAGAAGACAAGGTTTACGGAGTATGATTTTAGGTTTATGTTATCCTTGGACACAACCAGGTTCTTTTTAGTCTACAGCAATGGCAGAACAATTGCAGGGGCCCTGAAGTACTGCCGCTGAGTGGAGGATATGTACTGCTGGTGTTTTATCCTTACTTGGAACTGGAGTCCTGTACCACCATCACCCTGTCTCCCCCTCTCTGGTCCAGAGCTGCCAACCCTCCCTTTTGGTTCGAACCTCCCCCGAACTCCTTCGCTCACTCGGGTCTGGACCCTTGCCCAAACTCCCTCCCACCACTCAATTTGTTCATGAAATTATTTTAAAGGGACACTCTACACACCTTGACCACTTAAGCTTGCGTGGAGCGCCCCCTTACCTGCTTTGCATGCTAAACATTATTTGGACTGCAACTAACTACTATATACATAATTGATTAGTTGGCCGATTTCCCCCCCCCCCCCCGATGAATCGGATGAAAGAAAACGAAACTGCATACTTTTCGCACACAATCTACACAAGCACCTGGTCAGTGATGGATTGATGCTGCATACCCAGCTTAAGCCCATGTCTGCTTTCTCCCCAAACGAACGCTGCTACGAGCGCTCAGATAGACCTGATGAGGTCAGCACGAAATCTGATTGAGAAGGGGGAGCACGCCACACAGCCTGACCATTTTAGCTTATTAGAGTGTCCCTTTACAATAATTTCATGAACAAACTGAGTGGGAAGAGCGTTTGGGCAAGGACTTGACTTGAGTGTGGGAGGGAGTTTGTAGGAAGGGACTGGACCAAAGGGAGAGTATGGCAGCTACAGACCAAAGAGTGGGATGACAGGCAGGTTGAGGTGGTGGTGCAGGACGAGGAAGAATCCGAGGTTATAACATTTAACGCAGTCTGACTCTAAACTGTGTGTGCTGTACACAACTCGATTAATCGACAATGAGAATAGTTGTTTCAGCCCTATCAGGGCACTCGTAGAATCGTTCGAGAAAAAGCAGACTTGGGATTGAGCTGCGCATGTAGCTTCAATCCATCACTCTGACCAGGCTCTCGCATACCTTGTGAGCGAAAAGTACATAAATTATGCAACATTTGCAATTTGCGAATATTTGAAAGTTACATACGGTATACAAATTGCATAAGGAAAAAATAATCTGCTAACTAATTCTGAAAGCTCTAGTGCAGTAGCGCTTGGCTTAATGTTTGTAATGTCTTAAATGGGAAGATTATTCTTCAATAAAATTCTATACCCTGGCCTAAAAATGAGCAGATTCATTCATGGCTGCTGTGGCACAGCTATCTAAATGTATTTAATTAGAACAAAAGAGTTGCTTATGTCTAGCAGATAATAAACATTATGGTATAACATGTTTTTATAAAGCTATGACATTTTTATGTCCTGGAGTACTTTACCCCCCCCCCCCACCTATGCTTTAATGCGTGTTTTGCTTTTCCCTTTTCACAAGTGCTTTTTTATAGCTATAGTTTCTTTCTAGGACTATGCTGGATGCAAATTACCTGCTGTCTGTTGCAAACACTCCTAGCCAGGTAAAGTATTCACTTGCATAAATCAAATTTTTATCAGGACACTGCCCAACCTCTTCCTCCATTGCTTCAGATTATGTGGACTCATTGCTACACTCATTCGTCTCGTGTTTTCAAAAACACCTTTAATTGCATTTTTGTCACCTGCTCCTATGACCAAGATGTCCAAAGTAAAAAGACCACTGACTCAACAGACCCTTACACCCGAGCCAGTGCTACCACGTAGGACCGCCAGGTCCCCTACATACATCCATCCCCAAAAACAGAAGAAAGCAGTCTCAAGGGCGGATGCAGGCTATGTTGTCTCTTATTCCATAAGCAGCAAAAGACTGCAACATTTTGGTCCTTAGATCTTAATCGTGATCATGCACCCGCCCTTGAGCTGGCTTCGTTCTTTTTGTGGCCCTATGACTTAGATGGATATGGAGGCACCAGTGTTTTGACAATGAAAAATAGCTCAAAGTAGTGTCAAATTCTTAAATTGTCCTATTTCATGGCAGAAAGTTTAAATTTTAATAATGACTCGGAAGCGAGTATTTGCATCACTTCCTTTATTGCTCCAACAGCAGCAAAGGGTTAAGAAAACCTAACAACCCATCCTGGGAATACTCGACCATGTCCTTAATAAGAGGCTTGCCAAAAGCATACTCTGGACACTGGACTTCAGGTCGTTAGTGGCCAATGACAGTAACTGAGGGTCGATCTTTAGTTGAATTTTTTTTCTGTGTTTGGCAGTGATGGTGGCGTTAGCGTTCCCTAAAAGACAAAATGCACGCTGTAGCCAATTGCCAACATGTTTAGGCTCAAGTAATAGTTATTTGGTCTGGTTTTCCTTCACCATTTCACTCATACGTACCATAGGTCCAGCCATGTCAAGGATTTTGTCCTGGCAGCTTTAGAGGACTGTCAATCTCTTTTTTGGGGGACCAGCCTCACCTTCCAATATATTTTTGGAAGCTGTGGTCAACTACGGGGGTTAAGAGAATCTTCCCCGACATGGGGGGTCGAGGGCACTCGGTCCGAAGCTTAGTACAGTTCACTTGTTTGAATATCAATAGGAGCATCAACCCATTGCTCAATATGCTGGGCAGAATACCAGGCGGTGGATCTTGGATGCGTGAGGTCCTCTGGTATGGATAGAGGCACTCTCTGGGGGTCTTGGATGACTGAACTCCTTGAAGGAGCAGAGTGGGCAGGAGCCTCCGTGACCCTGAGGTTGGCATCCTCAGGAGCATGTAACTCCAGGACCTCGTCCTCATCCGTCATTGGATCCTCGTATTCATCCTGATCCGTGTCAGATTAATCAGCTAAGGCCACCTGGTGTTTACGTTTAGTGCCCACTGCTTGAGAAGCCCTGCGGTCAAGGGCTTGCTTGCGAGTGATCGACTTACAACTGGGACCCGGCAGTGGTGTGGGGTTGCCAGCCCCTCTGCTGCTTTCCGCAGCATGCGCGTCCATAAGTGACATTGAATCGTTGTCGTCCAGTGGGGCAGGCACAGACTCCACGGAGGGGCCATGGGCAGTCTCTCTGGGAAGAGGGCGAAATAGCTGGAGTGTGGCGAACCGGGGTTGGAGGCAATACCTGTGCCGCAGCCAGAACTGCTGATGAGGAGCTAACTGCAGTGTGAACTGCCAAGGACATGAAGGCCTGAAGGGAAGCCTCCATTCTAGCATAACATGTTCAGACTTCGAGTGCCATTTGTAGGACTTTTTTGTGGCCTTTGGAAATGGATTGCTTTTGCAGGGAGATAGAATCTGAGAACGAGTCACTCCCTGACTGCAGGTGGCTCGAGTTGACTGGTTTGGAGAGGAACATTGTGTCACGCGGTTGTTATGCACGCTCCTGTCACACTCTCATCTAGTAGTTGGCACTGGGTCCACAAGATGGCAGCCAGAAGGTCTCGTGAATGTACAGAAGGGTGGCGTGGTAAAGTCCGCGCCGAACAGAGCATGTGCGAATCGCACAGGTGGGCCGCAACTGGGACCTAGCGTAAACATTGGGCAAAAACAGGGAACTGTGAAGCCCAGCGCAAAAACACTTGGAGAAAGCTGAGTGGAAACGAGGAATAAAATAAACTTAGAGGTGTCAGTCCTGACGGTTATGGCCTGGTAGAGCGACAGATCACCATCCATGGTTAGCACGGGGAGCGGCAACCCAGAGAACAATACAGAAAATGGAAAGAAAATAGACAAGGAAACGCAGCGCAAGTGCTGTATATTTATCTGCTCTATGATTTCGCCACTGCGGGAACAGCAAAGAGATAGTGCTGCTCACGCAATAGATACGTATTACACGGGATAGGGGCGGGACTGAGATTATGGGAGGGCCTCCCCATGTTGGGAATGGGTTATGGTCCCCCCCCCCCCCAAGTTAACCATTTGCTGCTGTTGGAGCAATATAGGAAGAGATGCAGATAGGAGCCTTTGAGCCTTTTTTTAATGCATCAAAATTATGAGCACTTGCAGAAATGCACAACAAACCCCATATGTCAAAAAGACAATTCCAACTATTCAAATAATTCCTCAAATGTGTTTTTTTAATGGAAGATTATTGTATGACCGTTTTAGATGTTAGAACATAATTTTATTTTTTGCATTGTTTTACAACAGGTAAATTTTATAGAAAACTCTCAAGGGATTATATAGGCACTTTGTTCCTTATTTAGACAAGTAATCATTACAGCTATGAAAATACTGTGTTTTTGTTTTTCCAATGGTTTAATTCTGTGGCTTCTCCTTGGTGCTACAGACAGATGCAGATCGTAGAAGAGAGATGCTGGAAAACACTAGAAGGGAGGCTCAGGTAGTTGCTCAACAATATGAAGAGGAGAGGAAGAACAGCAGATTAGCTGCAGATGTTCAAAGAGTAAGTGTCATGCCATGCTCATCCACCTCACCTCTTGCACCTCGCCCCTTTGTTAATATCTACACTGGCTCCCAGTTTTCGTTAGAATCCAATTTAAAATATTGATGCTCACAATGCAAAGCTCTCCATAACTACACCCCTGTCTACATCTCCCTTTATTAGCAGGTACATCCCGTCCCGATCACTTTTCTCTGCCAATGATTTGATGTTATCATCGCCTTGTACCCGCACCCCCAGCTCTCACCTTCAGGACTTCTCCTGAGCTGACCCTTTTTTATGTTTTTATGTAAGTCCCTCCCTCTGAACATTAGACTCTCCACGTCTCTCCAGTACTTCAAGAAGTCTCTGAAAACACATTACTTTATAGTTACTTTATCGGCTCACTCTATAATCCCCCACTGTACATTTATTGCTCCATCTTCCCCATGCACCTGCTACTTTCAATACCCAGCTATCTACCCTCAGGGTCCTCTCTCCTACTGTTCTGCTTGTTTAACTGTATGTATGTTATTTTGTGTCACCCATGGTACAGCGCTACGGAACTATTAGCACTTTATAAATACCTGTATATCTGTGTTCTTGCATTCTCGTCAGTTTATATTTAGGAGCATTTGGGGGAGGTCATGAACTTCCCCCTTTTAGATTCTACAAATTGCCCCTTCATCGAAGATCTAATAACTTTTGGCATGTATTAAATGTCTGCTTTTAAGAAAATTTTCACTTAAATGTACCCATAGTTTTGTTAACAGAATTGATGTGTGTTTTGCAGCACAATGCACAGAGCTCTCAGAAACTGAGTCCGCAGAGCAGTGAGGTGAGAACAAGCATCTTGGTGTGTGATCTATAATTTGGCAGCAAGGCAATCAACAAACTCTAAAATGTTAGTTAGGTTTTGGAATTAATGTAGAAGAAAAGATCTTATGACAAAAAGTTGGTTTTGTTTAAATAATCTGGTTCTTAATATCGGGCATCAATTTTCATTATAGTGAATAATATCCATACATATAAGTAGGCAAATAGAAACATTCCACTGCCATTCTAAACATGCTTTTAAATGCCCGAAGAAAAATGAAGCTCCAATTCACTTAAACGTGATCAGTAGCATCAACAGCACTTTTTAATAACTATCAGAACTGTTTAGCATCACTTCATCTTTAGTTGTTCCCCATATTCAATTCTATTTTTGTGGTGTGTAAATGTGTTTCTGACCTTTTTTTAAGATGGCCATTGTGTGATTAGAGTAGGAGAATCCTTACACTAGATCTTCTGCTGCTGTCCACGGATTGTATGCTGTCAACGTAACCATCTGCCCTGCTACAGGGTGTGTTATTAAGCAGTGACTATGGGGGGAATACATGGGGGACTGAAGTCGTTTGCAAGATAGATACCTCTACTTTTAATGCTGGAACCGTGCCAAACTAATTATACATATATATTCTCTTCTCACTATTTACAGGGTTATCCAGACGTGGACCCCTTGCTTGATGTGCCTAGAGGGGTGTCAGCTATACACTCCTGACGAGGCCTAGCAAGGCCGAAACGATCGTCGGGGGTTGCTGCACCTCTCCTGCAGGGATGATGTCCTTGGCAGTCAGTACTGGCCACCCCTTTTTGGGTGAGAGCAGGCTGATTTGCATATGGAGCATTCATCCCTGTAATGGCACAATCGAGCTAAAACTTTGTGAGACCTGAGCGGGCCCCACCGTAGAGCAGGCCATTAGTGCTGTTGCTCGTCTTGAGGACCCTCACACACACCTCCCTTTTTCTTACATATATTATCACACTGGCCAATAATGTACAAAATATTTAAGATACTTCATGCAAGTGTTTTCTTTACTGGTACTCTTTTAAAAACATAAATTTTAAGGACGGTGTGTAGCACAACTTACTATTCTGTGAGGATGATCCCTTTTGGGAAGCGCGCTACTGTGCACCAGGCACTGTTTGTATCTGAAAAATCGCTTTCTAGTAAAATCTTCACTTAATTTTGAAGAGAGGAAATGTAAAAACCTATAGCACAGCTCACCCTTCATTAGATTTGCTTAGAGTGTGCGTAAAAAATAATGCTGTTTTGGTTCTTTGCAATTGTTTTATTCCTACGGATTCATTTTGTATATAATAAACTAATCCAGTCTGCGTTCATCCACAATCGTAATTACACAAATACCCTTTTTACATTAACTGTGCCCAAGATATCACTTAATTTACTTGTTTCTTGCAGCCAGCCAACTTGTCAGCTGTCTTTGACACTTCATTCTTTTCCTGTCTAGCTTTAGTCTGATTCATTAAATCAAAAGGGTGAAGTCAAAGAATGCAGTGCTTTGTAGAGCACTTGACTATCTTGCAACAGGATGTATTTCACATTGTCTGCCTTTATGATCTTAAATATTACGTGCATTTTTTTGTCTTGGGTAGCGCCAGAAGCAAAATTGCACTTTGAAATGGACTATTTGTGACACTTGTCTTGCGGTTTGTGCTTCCATTTATTTTTCTTTTGAAGAAGTCAAATTCTAGTTTTAGATCTTATAGGAGTAAGTTTTCTGTATCTGATGTTGCTTTGCTTTATTTGTACCTTTCTATGTGTATCTGATGTTGCTTTGCTTTATTTGTACCTTTCTATGTGTTTCTGATATTGCTCAATCTCTCACTGCTTCCATCCCAGTGTCCCCTCCCATCCAGGCGTACCCAGCACACAGATGATAGTGCCCTGTTAGTGGTAAGATGCCTGCACAGCATTACCTAGCACAATTCAGTGTGCAAACTCCGCATGACCTATTCCTATTTAGAATTGAGACCTGGTTGCATGTCAGGAAACCTTAAACCATGACTGCATAACTACCATTGGAGACGTGTTCGGCAGTGGCTAAATTAGTTTGTACGGAGTCACGCTTGTTTATCACATCACATAGCTGTGTACAAAACAAATCTGACACTTCACATAGCTAAAGATTCATTGTCACCTGTGCAGAATGGCCTATATACTGTGGTTGTCCTTCCAATCCTAGTAAGGACATTACTGGTTACTGAAAGTGTCTTTAATCAGCTTATTATGTTTTTAGTACTCTTCCAGTATTTTAATGGATAATTCTGAATCTGTCACACACATGGAATCTAGTCCTCTAGTCAATATTGCATGTTTCTGGCACTTGCTACTCTAATAAATCCTATTGAAATCCGCACTATTTTCGCTGCATGTATTGGGCTTGGGTTCTTCAAAAATATGGGTGCCTACTCTGCCACTTGGAACTTTCTGAAGAATATTGAACAAATCAATGGGCTTCTGTTTTTTTGCTGCTTTTGTCATGAAGTTATTGCTATTTTTAAAATTGCAGATAATTTTTTTTCTCTCTAAAACGGGAGCATGAGTAGCATTACGTATAGGGGTATGGAGCAGTGGCAAGAGCTGAAACCGAGAACGAAGAAAGTCTGTTGTGGGGCACACTCAAATGTTAGATGATAAAAAGAAAGAAAAAAAAGCCATCTGAGGTCCAGAGTGATGAAAACATTTTTTTTTTTATTTTAACTATTTGAAAGGGTGGTGGGTAAGGTGAAGGGAGAGTATAGTTGGACACAGAGACCGAAGACTGCAAAGAAGTAGCAGTAAGGTAAGTATTGCTCCAGGTGCTGTGTGTTCCGTGGCCTTCAGGCATCATGTCCTTCTGGATAATTGGGAGGGCCCAAGTGTTAAATGAATGAATATGTTTAACTGTTGGAAATAAGTATTGAAATGCTTAGGTATTAGCGCTGCACACGGCAGATAATCCTTTGTGGTTTCAGGACCCTTTGACAATAGAATGTTTAAATGAGATTTAATGGATAATCTAGTAGTATTTTGATTGCACCTTAAATATATTTATTTACTTGCTGCTCCATCATTCGGTTTGAATAGGTGACTGCCTTTTATTTCATCCTGTGCACATTTATGTTTCCTGCTACCTCCTGTAATTCTTTACTATTATCTGTTCAGGTTCTCTTGGCAGAACATTTTTCTGTTTTATTTACATTTTGTACAGGGTTTCATTATTTTGAAACCATTCTTGGTAAATCTCATCCTTGTGGACTGGATAAATCCACATGGTCTCTAAGGCACCAAATTCACGTCTTTCTTACTAGCTTTTCAGGCATTTTGGTATGCACATAAATGTTTAAAACACTGTTTTGTGTAGCTATACACAGAAAGCAGATCCTGAAGCAAAATGAGTGAGGCAGCGGACATAGAGGAGCATTATGGAGTGTGGATTTAGGGTGCTAGTATACTGATACAAGCATTGCTGGGTGACTTGATCAGACATTCTTTGGACTTACACACCCAAGGTTATTTATGTCATTGTAGGAAAAGCAAGTTCTTCAACTGTTGTTACGGCTGTGCCCTGAATGATCTTTTATGCCCAAAGATTGTTTTGACTTGTTTGTTGCTTTGTAAATAGGGGTGATTAATACAGAAAAGTCATGTATTATGATAACATTAGTTTGAAATCCTGGTTTACTTTTATGGTGATCTACTTAAGCTATAAACAGTCTGTGTATTAATCCTTTCACTACCAAAAAATGTGTGTACGCTATTATTTTGCATTGAAATACAAAAGAAAAACATATTTGCACAAAAAACAATTTGCAGAGTACAGAGAGGGCAGAATACAGGGAGGGCTCTGAGCGCACTACTGTACATGGATAAGATTCAGAGGGTTAGAATTACTGAAAATGTAAGGTGTTTCTGTGATTTCTATATGCAGACGTTATCAACAAACTTATTTTTTTGGAAGTTTCTTTGCCTATAGTTTAATAATCCCTACAAATACCCATAAACCGGATATCTGGCCATTTATATTTATCACATTAGTTCTGACCCCATTTGAAATTGTGCGAGATAAGGGACACTATCTAGAGTTGAGAACCTTTCATCCCAGCAATTCTTCTGTGAATGAAACTCGACCAATTAAATGAGCAAATTTACTATATTTCAATCTTTTATCTCTGAATAACCTTAATGAAAGCTTGCTCTTTTACCCTACATTTAACCGTTAAACTGAAACATGAGAGGTGTCGTTTTCCCCCAGCAAGAAGCAATCGGTAGTGAAAGGGTTAATAGACAACTTGATGTCCTGCACTTTACATTCTTTATAGATGCATTCTTTCTCTTCTGTTTCTGCTTTCTCTCCCTCTGCTGCTTACAGAATGGCTTTGAGCCACACTTTTTCTTTGAGATTGACAATAACACCAATACAATTAAAAGGAGACCAGGAAACCACATGCAGGTGAATCACGCATGCGGACGGCTGGCTTTGTGGTATTTCCTGTCTTGTGTAAACATCGCACCCGGTCAGTTGCCTTTGCCAGCTGTATAGGCGTTAAACTATTGAGTGTAACACGGAAGCAAAATTTGGAGTTTACAGTTAGGGGTTCAATAAATTTTGAAAGTCCAAAAATGTATTGAAAAATGGCAGAATGGAGGATTTTTGTTAATACCCCCCTCCCCCAAAAAACCTACAATTTGATAGAATTCCCAAATATACCCTGCAGTTTTAAAAATGTCGGTTAACTTCTGTGACTTATTAGACCCTATAGTGCTTAGATATGTATGTATTAAGTATTGTAACCCATTAATGCATATCACAAGACTCCTTTTCTTGTGCATGATTAGAACGGAAGATGTGGAGGTGTTCTGCATCAACATCAGGATATTTAGAGCAACAGGATGCTAATCCTGTTTAGAATTGTTCATTTTCACAATGAATTGATGTTGGCCATTAATTGGGGGAATTAAGCTTATCTCAAGTACTTTCTCAATTTTTAATTTCAGAGGGATGAGCAATCATCTGTTCCTTCAGCGTCACCGGCTTCTCAGACAAGTACGTACATTTATTTAGTGCATAATCAATACATCCTTACAACTAACCAGTACCTTTTATAAATGAAGAAATCTGGATCTCAAAACCGTTTATGTATTAGTGCCACATGTTTGCTCTCAGGCAGTTTACATTGTGCATTCACACATCTTTAATTGCGCAAAAATATACGTTCACTGATTGGACTTTGTAAACAGATACTCTAGGGCAGCAATGGCGAACCTTGGCACCCCAGATGTTTGAACTACGTATCCCATGATGCTAAATCAGCCTTTTGGATGACTAGTTCCGAAACATCTGGAATGCCAAGGTTTACAGTCACTGATCTAGGGTTAAAACCTTGAGCAGTGGCTGTGAACATACAGGTTTGCCATGTTTAACTACAAAGAGGATCTATAAAAAAGAAACCTTTGAGACGCAACTGGAAAATACCTAAATTTTTTTTTTTTTTTTGGTACACGTGTACTTGATTTTAGTTCACTAAGTCACCCAGGACATACATAAAAATGAGAGAAATCTCAATGTATCCTTCCTGGTAAAATACTTTATAAATAAATGTTACAGAAACCACTAAGGGGTTTGAATTTCTAAAACTATATTTACATAACATTCTGCTAATTCGTCAACAGTTTCAAACCGATGCTCCCCACAGCGACCTGAAAGCTTCTTATTTAGAGCTGCTGTACGAGAAGAAGCAAAGCGAGGTAGATACAAGAACCTGATCTCCCCCCTCTCTTGCCAAATTGGTATCGACTGTTAGATATCTTCTGAGTAATGACCCTGATGATCCATGTAGTGTTTGAGATGAGAAACTCTCCTTTCACCTATATGGTTTTAACGGGAACTCTGCATATAGTCTGTCAGCCTCACAATTCTCTTCCCGTAGTCCTGGTGCTGTAATATTGAAAGATAACAGAAATGTATTACTCTGCAGTAATGCTTGCGAAGAGCTGGTAATAATACCCCTCTAAACATCTGTCTGCAGACCACCATCTCCTGTTTTCCAGATGATTAGTTGATTAAATGTATGAGTGAGTATTGTATTGGATGAGTGATGTGTTATGTTTAACTTTAGTTGTGTTTGTCAGATGTGCGTGTCTTTGGAGTCTTCATATGCAAGCAAGAGCATGTAGAACATGAAAATATTGCATGCCTTCTAACCTTGGTATCTCACCTGTAGGTGTAAGGGTCAACACACATTGTAGCATTCATTCTCAAAGTGCTTTCTGCTGCTTGAATTCGTTTTCATAGTTGTGAAATGGTATATTTACCATGTTGTGTCTCTACAGGGAACACTCCTCCACCGGCTGCATCTTCCAGTGAGTCTGCAAACCCCAGAACTCTACACAGACCTAAATTAAGACAAGAAGAAGTAGAAATGACAGGACAACTCAGAAAGGTATGTGCCTCTGGCAGGAGATCAAGTAAACTGTCTTAGGCTTTTTTGTTTTATATCTCCACTTGTGATAGCGGGCATCTCCATCTACAGACGAGTTTCACGTGCCTAATTCCTTCCAACCTGACAGTTTCAAATGCCTGGAGTGTCTTATCATTCTTTTCAATCAGAGTTTAACCCTTACTTTATTTTATATGCATGAAGAATGTGTTATTGTAATAAACTCCAGCCAAGGGTCTGTGAGGCTTAATTTTTCAGGTAGGTACATATCTGCTATCCCTTGGACATTTTTCTGTAAGTTTTCCAATTCCTTTCTAAACCTCAAGTTTAAAGCATTAAGACTGTTATTCTTCTGCTCTTGCTGATGTGGAAACAAATCGTTTCTGCTGTAGCAGAAATGGTTAAGACTTCTGCTGGCTGGTGCTCTTGACTATTGGGGGTTACACAGGTTACTTTCACGATCGATCAAGTACACCTGTGTAGAAGAGTCTCGTAAACATTGATGCAGGCAAATGGATTGAACTTATGAGAAGATTAATGGCAATGTCCTGGCGGTTGGTAACAGCTTTAACACTGTAGAGATTTCCCTGCATTATGAAGCAAACACTGAAATAATTTGCGTGAAATAGGCAGTTATTTAGTGTAACACAAGCCTGTTTAATTTGTGCTGTTATCCGTGTGTGGACTAAGAAACAAATGTCACCCTTTTCTTCTTTCTAGAATATTGAGTCACGGTTAAAGGTGTCCCTCCCTGATGACTTGGGAGCTGCCCTGACAGATGGTGTGGTCCTGTGTCATTTAGCGAACCATGTCCGGCCTAGATCAGTGCCAAGTATTCATGTTCCTTCTCCAGCTGTTGTAAGTATATAACAGGAGAGAGATGCATTATCAGGCTTCCCTGAAACAAGACCTTAAGTGCATTTTTCCTAAATATCCATTCATCTACTTAACAGCCCAAACTCACCATGGCAAAATGCAGACGGAATGTGGAAAACTTTCTAGAAGCGTGCAAGAAAATTGGTGTTCCTCAGGTATGTTTAGTATTTTATATCATGTTAATGTTTTGTGTTACACAGTCATGAAAGGGAATACTCGAAGCTGAAAAAAAATCACCTTGTTTCTCGTGCTGGGCTCTCCCTCGGCATTGTCCCACTTGTAAATGGCTTGCTTCTCCGAAGTGTTGAGCCAATATGATGCATCTCAGTGTAAATGCTTTGAGACTCTTCGGCTGGTTAGCGGTGCACGTTGCTGTCCTAACTGACAGAAGTCTATCCAGCACAAGCTGATTGATATCAGAGGGAATGTGGAACACACAGCACATCGTTGGTTTTATTTTTGCACACAGTCTTGTTTCTTTTACTTGACAAATGAGTGTCATTTATTTTTATTTTCTTTTATGTATTACCCTGCTACCATGTCCTTTTAGATCGGGCCACCAGATGCCTGCCTGATTTTGTGTTTTTCCACCTCCCACATTCTTTTTTTCCCCAGTCTTTCCTCCTGCTTTATTCATTCTATTTATGGGTGTCACAAACTCCCCATCATTGTTGCTACTCATGGAGCAACAGTAAAATCTTGTGAATGTGCCATTCCTTTGTGTACATCAGCAATGCTAATTGCATTCTTTGGAAATGTTAACCATTGTACATATGTGTTTTATATAAACCCAGTCGAGTTGGCACATAGCTCATCAATGTGTGTGAGCTGATCGAATGCCCCTGACTGCATGCGGTTGGCTCGAGCACTGAGTGACACTGAATCGAAGCACCAGGTTATGTCTGTCTTCAACCCTTTACTGGAGTTAATTGACACAGCCTTAGGTCTTTTGCGTATAAATGGTGTGCTCTACTGAAATATTTTTGACATAATCCTCTTAAAGTGTCTTTGCTGACGATGTTTGGTGTTTTTCTTTCTTGAGCATAAATAAACCTTGACTGTCTTGTCCTTAACAAGACCTAATCACTGACCTTTATGGCTGTTAGGAGTATTTTACACTTTACCTTTTTTTGTTTCCAAATTCTCAAAAGCATCATTCATAACCTCTTCTAACTAGGCACCTAGGATCTTAGAGCTAAAATGTAAAACTTGCATAACGCCATACTTACTGGGAAGGTCTCAAAAACCCCTTTTTATGAGATTTTGACATGTTCCCTAGCCAGTTATTGAATTATAAATTACTTGTCTATGATACAGTGCATGGGTTGCTGGATATATGTTAACTTTGAATAGATATAATAACTTAATTTACAAACCTAAATGTTGTATTCTTGGTCATAATGTGTCTTTCGTGAACTGCAACCATTAATTTTTTTGTTGCTCTGTCGACTGGCCTGTTTTCTCACTGAGCTTTAATCTGCAGTGATGTAACTCTAATTGCATGCTGGTGTTCGCATGACTGACTCTGCATTTCTGTTTTTCCCCTCCTGCTTACCCCCTCTGGACAGGACAAAGTTTGTCTCCCTTCAGACATTCTTCAGCTAAATCTCTGCAACGTTATGGGGACTCTGGAAAGCCTCCTCTCTTTTGGAGATGGCTCACAAGCACCTGCTCTTCCTTCCCACCTCCTGGGCTTCGGGGTGTTTTACTGCACCCTAATGCTTCTTCTCTTCCTGCTCTATCGCTGGTTTCTTATCTTCTGGAAGCAGTAATGAAGAGGCAGGGGGGTACGCTTACAATTAACTTATTGGGGAGTTGTTTCATTCGTAATCGACATGCTTTCATCGATGAAGGGCTATCTAATAATAAAGCACAATTTCAGTGTTTCTTTGATAGTGTAAAATATGTAGACTTGCACAACCAATATCCATCAGGTTCAGACCTTTGTCTAAGGCGAGTAATTTTGGCAAATATTTAAGGACCTAAGGCCCCACAAAATGAAGTTATGCAATTAGGAAAACTATGATCATTAACACGATGCATACACTTTGACATCTAAACTGTCCGTTTTTAGGGAGGCATGTAGCTGTGTTTAATTTCCCTTTGTTTTTTCTAGCTGCTTGCACAATTGCCATGGTGAAAGGCAAAATCTTACCACATGTGGTATTTATTGAAAGTACAAAGACAGTATGACTAACATCATCAGCTAAACCCTCAAAATCATCAGTATATCCAAAGAGTAATACAAGTGTTCCACCAGCAATAATGGACTGGTAACAGGAACCTCCTTGTGCACTGCTCATTAACTGCTTGGAGGTCCATGTAGCATGTCTCAACCTGTTAACTCTTGTCTGTAATGTTTCTGTGCTTTTATGCCTATGCAAAGAGCTAGGAAGATCTTTAACTAGCTACCGGAGCTGGATTTGGTGCTTTTGAAATCTAAATGGTATCAGTCTATACCAAAGGGGCATTCTTAGACTTTCAGATCTTGTAACAAAAAGGTACAACATTGACACGATGTTGTGTTTGGATTTTTCTTTATTTTAATATCAATTCATACCAGAAATTTCATCAATGTCCTGTTTTAATTTTCTCCTTCGTTTAGTTGGATATATATAATTCGGAATGAGCAAAGGGCTTTTTAATCATAAGTGGGGATAGTGATTCTCTGTTTATTCAGTGCCTTCTACATTCAGATTGTTAAAGCTCTACAAAGTTATGTATAAATATATTCAATACAAGCATTTGTTCATGGTGTCACAAGGGGAGATTGAGAGGAGTTTGATGCCACCACATGCATGGTACTTTAACAATTTGGGATTTACACTCCACTCTGCTAAATATTTCATGGAAAGTCTATTACTGCCATTCTCTCAGTAATGTTAGATGTTTAATATCCTATGGCTTCTTGTATTACCTCAGAGGTACTTTTCAAAATCAGTGTTTTAGCATCTGAAACCTTCTGCAAGTATTCCTTAAAGAACTCTCAAATAACTCTAGTCGGATACACTAAAAAAATATAAAGCGGTTTCCATACCACTGGCTTCTCCAGGTGGGCTTTTGTCATGTGCGTGTTCATCCCACAGTCCAGTCTGGGTTTGAGCAGCACCAAAACAAACCAGCAGACTGAGAATGACTGGCTCCATAAAAGACCAAACTTGGCATCAGAGGTTATGAACGTGTTCTGCATAAAACTTACCATTTATTGTAAAAACACAGAGCAGCTTACTTTCCAGTGAGTATGTACACGTTGGAATGCTGCATTAAGGACGTTTCTGCTCTGTTGGAAGTTGATTTTTCTCAGCGTTATTTTTTCAATAAACGTTGACTTTTATTTGGCACCAGAATGGAGTAATGAACTCTGTGTGGTCCTGAATGGCGCCTGTCATTCTGTCTGCTGTATTACTTGTAGGAAATGATTTAAATTCAACGATAAATTGAAAAAATCTCCAGTGTACGTTAGTTAACTGAACACGGCAGTTTCCAGGGAAATTTGCCACCTAAATTTTGTTTGGCAGAATTTCCTTTCACTTAGTTTCCATTGTTTATGAGACTGTGTACTACTTTATCTGACATTTATCAGCTAAAGCAAGTGGTACATCTGCAGCAAACACATGCATGTACTGTACACTGATCATCCGAGCATACTCGAACGCAATATTACGTGCCCTCGATGTGCAGTGTGAATAAGACATCTATTAAACTAATAATCTGTTTGCATGTCATGGAAACCGTAAGACACACAGGGTTATTCAGAGACAGGCGAAAACCAGGAGAATGACTGAATAAGTGAAAATTCTAGGTCAAAATAGGCAAACCAGAAAAATTCTCAAATTTATCTCCCTTTCCAAATCGGCTATTTGGTCTAGATTGTTCATTCTCTTGGCAATTCTCCTGGTTTTCACCTCTCTGAATAACCCTGTATGTTTAAATAAATTTTAAACCTGAGGTGCTATTGCCAACACAATGTGACCGTAAAACCACATAGCATTAACTGTTCTGTACACCCGTGCCATCTTTAAGTATGGTATTCCACTTTTAAACAGTATTTTTCAAACACATCGAGGTTTGTCCGTAAATGTTTACATTATACAAAAGTGTATAATGTAGAAAGGCGTGCTTGCAGAATCCAGGGACATGAACTAGGGAATTGAAAAACATACATTATAAATTTGTCTTGGGAAAGAGCAGCCAGATCAGCCGATGGCTGCAACTTAAAACAAGGCTTTACATGTGACACTTGGATTCTTAAAGCTCTGAGACATTTCTGTTGTACAGGACGTACGTAGAGATGGACCCTCTTATCGGCTACTATACAGACGTCAGCCTCTAGTGCAGTGTTTCCCAAACCTGTCCTCGGGACCCTCAACCAGGCCAGATTTTGCAGCTCATCTTTATTTTATTTTTTTGGAGAAAAGATTTTACCAGGAAGGATACATTGAGATTTCTCTCGTTTTCAAGTATGTCCTGGGTGGCGAGTATGTACCGTTAGGTGTCTTGCCCAAGGACACTTACTGGAGAGGTTGCTCGCTGGGATCGAACCCATGTCTCCACAGGCTCTCTCCACGCAGAGCAGTGATGTTACCTCTACTCCACCCAGCAGCATCTTGCAGAAATGCAGACTGCTGCACAGTGATTGCAGTATTCAAATCCTATCCCCTGTGCTGTGCTTCATATATCTGGCAAACCTGGGGTGTCAGCGGGTCCTGAGGGCAGGATTGGGAAACACTGCTCTAGTGGGACTTGCTTTAATAAAGCCAAATTTTAGTCAGTTGCATCCCGTGTAGACTGGTGTGAAAAGATTTGAGAAGTTATACAAGTTATACAAGATTTGTTTGACAAAATAACTGCCAGAAAACTAGTTGTTGGGTTTGATTTTATACAGCTCAAAAATGTTTCGATGCAGATGATAGAAAACAGATTTTAGGTATTTCCACTTCTATGAGGAGGATTATGGGGTTGACACTCTGTCTCATTTTGATTTGCTTTATTTCCTCTTTAACCTCCCTGGCGGTGTTCCCGACTGTGTCTCGGGGTTAAATTTCACCGCTGAGAGCGGTAACCCCGAGACACACTCGGGTTGGATACATCACCTCTCCCTGCGCTCCCTCAATGATCTCTGCAGTCTCCTCTGGCGATCGCAGCCTCATACTTCCTGGATTCCTTCTTGGAGGAGGAAACCAGGAAGTAATGAGGTCGCGGTCGCCGGAGGAGGCAGCTGGGGACATCGAGGGAGCGCAGGGAGAGGTGATGTATCCAGCGGCATCCCAACATAGGAATTTAACGCCGAGCCACACTCAGGATGGGGGTGGGGGGCAAAAAAAACCACCTGACCGCTTTCAGCAAAGAATTTGCCGAATAAATAGATGGCCAGGGAGGTTAAACCAATAGCAGTGGCAGGAATAGGTGTTGGCTGAACAGGATAAGGTCGTGTGTATTCCCATTTCAGCACAGACTAAGGAAGTGATGAGGTTGCTGAAATATTCTTAATATGGGTTATATTGCCTTGCCTATCTTGACTGTTAATCATACTCAGTCCTGTTACAACAATGAATTGTTTAATGTCGAGATCCTTTTTAATCTGGTTAATAATGCAAGGTATTTCAAACTGTTTATACAGGCTTAACCACATGGAAAAGCACTGCGCTATAACACTTGTCTCTTTTATGCCAGTTGCACTTTTTTTGCTTAAAGTTTTGTAAATAAATTTTTGCTACCAACCTCAAGTGATACTTTTACCCTGTGTGTCTGTTTCTTCTTTTCTCCTTCTTGGGCTGGGACTAATTTGGCATTCACCTCCACCCTTACACCTCCTCTCCTGTGCTTCAGCATTATTAAGAGGTCTTATTGAGCCTATTTGATATAACTCTTTGTGGTTTCTTACCACACATGGTTATTTGTAGGTTTTTCCTTTTTTTTTGTCTTTGTCACTGCATCTTCATTATTGACATACAATGTTAATGTCATATAATTTTATTTGTGTTGTAGCAATGTCTTTATTTTATTCCATTATATTTTTACATCATTTAGTTTGTTTCTATTTTTCTTTCTCCTTTTTGTTGCTTTTTTTCCCCCACTACTCATATGTAGGACCGTCTTTGTCTACCACCCCATATTCTTGAAGAAACTGGTTTGGTGGAAGTAGCAGGAACCGTGCAGGCCCTGCTGGATTTAGCACCCCCAAAGCATCTGTCCCCCACCACGGTTTGATTCCTCTACCACACGGAAGATCCGGATCTCATGCATTCCTTCTGTATCCCAACATCTCTACTATGCAGGGGATAAGCAGACAACCATCAGATCATGACACGGCACACCTTCAATCGATCCACAACTGTTTTTTGGTTACTTTTTAGGAATTTTAGGATTTTTTTCATTTTTAACTATACACTGCCCTGTTACCACTCCAAACATGCAAAGCACTTTGTTTTTTTAAATTGTCAAAAACGATCCCTTTTTAAACCCAGCAACAAAATTGTGTAATTGATCTGTCGTGAGGGACGTAATATAGTGGGTTAATTGTTGGTGCAATAAGAAGCTCCATGTCGTTTTCTATGGCAGTAAGTCCTTGAGCACCTGAATGGATTTTTTCTTGGCCATTTATTTCTCACAAAGCCGCATGCAAAATCTTTGGCCATTCAAGAGGCTGGGCAGTAATTGTGGCTGTCTGTGCACACTCTTCCAAATCCGTATCTGCTAACTCAAGGCAACTTTGACCTGCGAAACACAGACACCTGATTGGAGATATACATTCAGATTCAAGATCCTGTTACATCCAGCAGCGGAACATCTGTTTGCCTTGTAAGGATACACAACAGGGGATTAGAATGTGAGTGGACAGTGGTGTGCACAAAGTGTGAGAAGGCTTTACGTGTTTTAACTGTCTAAAGTGGCAAGAGCCCTTGGTAAATTACTGACATGTTACATGTGTCTGCAGAACATTCTACTGCACCATGGACAGTTTGGCCATCAAAGTCTCTTATGGCTTGGTAGCTCAGAGTTATTTTTCAGGTTCCCAGGATGTGTCAGGGTCCTTCTCTGGGTTTTTTTATTTATGATTTTATTTATTTTGTTCTTTTAAGCTCTAGGATATTCCGGCTCTGGGAAGCACAAGCACGACAGGAGATCGACAAAAGTTGGAGCCTGGGTACATTTGTATAAAGAAACCTTTCTTTCAAGTATTCTGTATATATTGATTGGTAATGCATACATTAGAAAAAGGAAAAAACAGAAGAAAAAAAAAAACACCAAAGCATGGACTTGGACCTCATACTTTTCGGTACCGCTGTACCAATATAAAGGAATTTTACCCCCAAAAAAATCAAAGCTTTAAATACCAAACTTTTAAAGGGATTTTATAAAACCCACAAAACTACTACATAGAATTTAGACTATAAGAATGGTGATTTGCTAAGCACCAGTGTTTGCCGGTTTGTAAATACCATTGACAATTACCTACTAAAGCTGGCAGTTCACAAAAACTAAAATCCACTGGGCAAAGCAGTAGAAGCTGCCCTGGGAAGATTCTCCTGTTGCTGTTTGGGTGCTAATTTTACGAAATGCTGGTGTTTTTCAGCGCTACAACACCAGTGCTTAGTGAATAACCCATAATGAGTCTTTTTCTTTTTAAAAGTCCATGTTAAACCATCTAATACCTGCATTTCATTTGCAGCCCACATACCCCCTAGTATGCCATCCTCTATGCACACTCAAATATTACACTGTCAATATTTACTTACTAAAATGAAAATACTCACTTCGTATTTGACAGATTAATTTCCTCATATCTGAAGTCACTTGTGTAAATAGCAGGAGTTGTGTTCATTTCACTTCAATGAAATAAAGGCAAAATAAATGGCACAGAATTTAATCACAAGCGCCCACAGTGGCACACATGGTTACGTGCAAGAGTTAACACTTTTATTTGGTATATCTCTGGAGTCTATTCTTGTAAACTCATTCACTGTTATCATGTATTATATATCCGTTTGTCAAATGTGTGATCAAGAAGTAACAGGAAGTTGTTTTTAAAAGTGGTTTAATTTTTTTTTTTTAGTTGCAATTCACTCCGTTGATGATTTTTGCAGTCAGGGGTCTCTTTTTACTCTGGAGAGGCACACAATAGATGAGATACCCTTCCTACCCCTATGCATGCACACATGAAACCAAGTCAAGGGTTTCCCCCGGTTTCTTTTTAATTGTTGTTTATCTACACAGCCTCCATGTATTGGAGTAGTGCACAAAGTCAAGACAAACTAAACAAGGAGGGCAACACATTAAAGGGGTTAACAAAGATGTTTGGTAATTGAAAGAGATATATATATTGGAATTTATGGGATGTAGGAGTATAGTCATCTGTAGAAATGATGTGATGATGGTATGGTTTCCTAAAGAGGTGACGAGGCTCCTCAACTGTTAGAGTATTGTTCTTGTATTCTATTACACATCAGGGAGAATAAATCAACAGCGGTTGGACTAATGAAAAATAGACATCCTGAATCTCTAGATCAGCGGTCAGCAACTTTGACACACCAAATGTTTGGGACTAAATTTCCCATGATGCTCACTCATTAGGTTGGCAGAGCCTTACGGGATTTGTACTTCCAAACGTCTGGAGGGCCAAGGCTGCTGACCCCCTGCTTCTACATAATGGTAGTGAACAGAAGATCCTTCTAAGGTGCGTACTGAAGCATACATTGTGCACTATTTGTATCATGTACAATTTATTATGGGATTTAACAAAATAATCTGACAGTTAACACAGCAATTTGTTGCACGTTTTTATTCTGACAAAAAAATCACTGTCTTTACAGATGTTTTTCATATTACTAGTGTTAAGCTTTTTGAGTGATTTTTAGTGGAAAACAATATTTTAAGAATGGTAAAGGAAGTGCGTATTCTTACCCTTCCAAACCTGGGTGGAAATCTAAATTTAAACTCAAGCCAGCATGATCTGTATTCCACTGCTAGGATATGCACAACCAGTGTCTTCAGTCTATGGGGGAGGGGTTGGGAGGTGAGTTTGAACACATACCTCTTTAGGCTGGTTTTGTTATAATAACCACTTTAAGCTGCTTTTACCTCTGTCATTGAGATGCAATATGATTAAGGATGCAACCGATACCGGCATTTACACGAGTTCTTGTACTTGTTTTAAATGTCCCCGATACTTCAACCGGAAGCTAGCACTGGACTGGCTTGCTGGGCAGTATCCGAGAGGCTGGGCGTCTAACAGCACTCTGCCAGGTCCCTCCTGTTGCCTGCGTTTCAGCAAGCGGTCGCCGGTATGTGATTGTTGTATCGCAGCTCTGCTGGGGCCTCCAGCTGTGCTCTCACAAGATCTTGCAGAGTTTGAGAGCACAGCCACAGTGGAGCTTCGTTACAACCTTCACATGCGGCCGCTCGCTGGTACATGGCCTGCCGGAGGGGGAACGCGGTTAGAGCATTCTGCCAGCTGACCCCACTGTCGGTGTCTGAGGTGCAAGATGTACCCTATATATTCTGGTCCAGCACCTTCACAGGGCACAATAGTACGGTCCTCTAGGGCAATCCCCTCAGTCTCTTTATCAATTGCGTGGTTTATTGAAGCAGCTTTTACAAAGGAAACAAAATATAACACAAGATGAAACCTGGCTCATAGAAACATAGAAAAATGTCGGCAGATAAGAACCTTTCGGCCCATCTAGTCTGCCCAATTACATGGATACTTTACCTGGATTTATCTCTTGTTTAGGATAGCCTTATGCCTATCCCATGCCTGCTTAAATTCAATTACTGTTTTGGCCTCTACCACTTCAACTGGAAGGCTGTTCCATGTATCCACCACCCGCTCAGTAAAATAATGCTTCCTGATGTTACTTTCAAACCTTTGCCCCTCTAATCTAAGACTATGTCCTCTTGTTTTGCTACTTTGTTTCCTTTTAGGCTGGGGTCAGACGAGCGCACTTTTAACGTGCGTTCTGGCGCACATAATTACGGCCGCACTAGCAGCAAATGACAGGCAATGACGGCCAATATACGAAGTACGGTCGCACGAAAGTCCGGCTGCGCAACGCAAGTGGAAAACGAATGCATTTTTTCGAACGCCGAACCGCTAGTACGGACGTACAGAGTACGCTGCTGCGGCATAGCGGCGTGTTTGTGTGATTAGGAGACGTCAGACGCTGCTAATGTCCGGCCAACATAACGTCCAGACGCAAGAAGTGTTTTATTGACGAACCGTAAAAAATCACGCACGAAAATGCGCATCGTATGACCGTTTTCACGAATTCCGTGAAAAATTACGTCAATTCGTTCGGATGCACGGTTTTACGTTCGCGTGTAAAAATGCTTTCGTTTGACTCTAGCCTAAATATACTCCCTCTACCTTGTGGATTCCCTTTACGTATTTAAATGTTTCTATCCTATCTCCTCTGTCTCATCTTTTTTCCAAGCTGTACATGTTAAGATCATTAAGCCTTTCCTGGTAACTTTTCTCCTTCAAGCCGTACACCATTTTAGTAGCCCTTCTCTAAACTCTCTCTAAGATGTCTATATCCTTCTGGAGATACGGTCTCCAGTACTGCACACAGTACTCCAAGTGAGGTCTCACGAGTGCTCTGTACAGTGGCATGAGCACTTCCCTTTTCCTACTGCTAATACCTCTCCCTACACAACCAAGCATTCTGCTAGCATTTCCTGCTGCTCTATTACATTGACTACTTACCCTTAGATCCTCTGCAATAATAACCCCTAAATCCCTTTCCTCAGATGTTGAGGTTAGGACTGTATCAAATATTCTATATTCAGCCCTTGGGTTTTTACGCCCCAGGTGCATTATCTTGCACTTATCCACATTAAAACTCAATTGCCACAACTCCGACCATTTTTTTAGTTTACCTAAATCATTTGTCATTTGGCTGATCCCTCCAGGAACGTCAACTCTGTTGCAAATCTTTGTGTCATCAGCAAAAAGACCTACTTTTCCATTAATACCTTCTGCAATATCACTAATAAAAATATTAAAGAGAATGGGTCCAAGTACTGACTCATCAGAGCTCTAACTCAAAATGAAGGTCCCTCTCTTGTTTTGGGAATAACAAAATGAAAACCTGGTTTTCTGCTCCATACCTTTACACGCTGCCTGCCTCAGAGCTCACCTTGCTTGCCCTCTGTGTTTCCCCCATGCTGGAAACCTTTATCATCCGTATACCAGCAGGTGAGCGGAACCTGCAGCAAGAGGAAAAAAAAAACTACAAACCTTGCCCTCCCTTAAAAACATAGGGGGATATCCACATCATCACAGAGCATTCCCTTCAATTAGATATATATATTTTAGTCTCTGTGGTCCGGGTGTGTGCAGGCCTGTACAGTAGGTAAATGGTGTGTCTGGCCATACATTTCAATATGATCATAAATCGGACAGGCTTTCAGCAAAATCCTAAATTATTTATTGTAAATCTGTCACAAGACAAAGTGTTGGCGAGTACCTGAAATAAAGTATCGGTGCATGCATTGCTAATTAGGAGGTTTCTATTTTTTTTTCCTCCTAGCCGCTTCACTTCAAAGAATCCTATTAAATGGATATGCAGATTTTAAAAAAATTATACTTTCGAGGTGTTCTACAAGTCCTATTTTGAGAGTTTGGGTTTCTAGTTTATAAACCACCCTTGGGTTGCTGTTCCTTCCCAGGTCCAAGAGAAGCTAGTGCCCCTTGTGTAGAGCATGCTTCCCAAATCTGCTAAAGATTACAACTGTGCTATTTTAAAGATTATTCACCATATGTTTTGTTTTGGCGTGTCATTTTGATTCCTTTTAATGCTTTTTAACTTTCCTCCTGTTTGTTACTTTTTTTTTTCTTTTCAATCTAAACTTTGAAAGAACTGGATCTTTACTTCAGACTGCATTCTCCAAACATTCAGGGTAGTTTTAGGGCCCCTTTCTGGCTGAAGCACTTCTAGAATGCTCCAATTTGTGTATATCTGAGCAAGCCAATATATTTAATATTTGGGAGCCACTAATATCAGCAGTGGCGGTGTCGCTTGTATCCTCTTCAGAAAATCATGGTCTCCATGAACACGTGCACAAGATTGTGCATGAACAATCTCGCTAGGGTGGCAGAAGGACACTTGGAAATATAGCTTCTTGTTGTCTGGCTTGTGGCGACAGGTTTTTGTGTTGAGGGTTTGTTTTGACAAAATCACTTAAAGGGCTCTATTCCAAATGCGGAATTACAGCTCCTTGTAACACACAAGCGGGAGCGAGTTACCGTGACAATCATGGTACTAGCATGGGGCATTTTGGACCCCATTGAATGTTCTCGTAAGGTCTTGTATATGAGATCTCGCGCTGAGATGAACGATTTTTAATCGGTCTACTTCTGAGACTAGGGATTTAGTGAAGACCTCAAGGGAGCCTGGGTGGTGAGTATAGGTGCGGAGGCTATATTTTAAACCTAGTATAAAGTGATTTTTGCTCTCGCGGGATCTCGTTATATATTTTCGGAGGTGCAATTGCAGGTAATTTTTTCTGCACTAGTAACCTGAATGACGAACACTATAGAATCGCTCGTCATTCTAGTGCTAATTTTGAGTCTCCTAAAGTAATGAGCACACAAACCATATGAACAAACATATAGGACACGTAAAAGCCAAGTGACAACATAAGTTGCCATTCTTAGAATAGCATGCAGTGCAGTATCGACTGCACGAGGCTCCACAAAGTATAAGAAGCATTAATATACAGTAAGCATCTGTAACAGGCCTCGAAGTCTATGGCTTGGATTGAATAGCAAGTGAGCATTTATTGTTAAGAATTACCATTATATTTAACAGATTACTCGTCAACACCATTGTCTTGGCTGGAATAGGGCCCTCAGACTTGTGGCAAACCTTTCACCACTCATCCATGATTCAAAAGCGGGAGGCTCCCTCTGTCTTTTCAAAATTCAAATCTAGCTCTTCATATGACCCATCTCAAATGTCAAAGTTTTTTTTCTTCTATGGTTGTATAAATTTTAACTTTTTAAAACTAACAGTTAAGAGGTGTTCAAAATACTTGTACATATATAAAATGTTTCCAGAAAAATAGGATGGGGAACTAAAGATGTTGTAAACTAGTAAACATTTATCAAACACTCTGTATGTTGTGTATTTCTGTAAATACATTCCATATTTTTAGAATGTTAAATATATACATGTCACACTATTTGTCTTCAAAATGCTGAATGCTTTCTAGGTCAAGCAGGACAATTTTAATTAAAATTTACAGTTTTAAAACCCCCTGCTGTCTACTTTTTTTTTTCTTCCCAAATAAATTTGCATAATTTTGTGTTCTGGGCCAGGCACTGATTGCAGAATGCTGGCTAGTAGGACATTGTACTTAGTAGGGTATTGCATGCAAGGAATTGGGTATTGAGAGATCTGCCCGTCTTGTTCACTTTCAACATTCTAATTTTGCGATAATGTATTTGTGTCTAAAGTAAGAATTCTGGTCTTCTGCTTAGTCTGATAGTACTGTATATATCTCCAGTATGGCTGCACTTAATCAAAACATGTTTTTTTTTTTTTTTTACTTCGACACCAAGGATCTCACTAACAAATTCAGAGCACTATGCTGTATTGTTAATGGTTTGATCTTGTAGATTGGATAAACCGTGTTAGTCCAGATGCCAAAATCACTAGAGTATAGCAGTTAGTCCAGTAAAAAAAGTAGCACTTCATACAGCTTATATTCTGGTTAAAGGTTTTAAAAATACCTGACTTGGGGGATGGATGAAACATTGTAATGTAGGATCACACTTTGTAATTTAACCTCCAATCTAAAAAGCAAATTATTTTTGACAATGCAGTTTTCTTTGTAATTTGCAATAAGTATTCAGACCTTTTACTTTGGATAAATTTGTCCTAAACTTAAAATGTCAATTTCTCGATCCATTTTTTTCCACCTAACCTACACTTTGGAGTCCATCATTGGCAAATTAAATTAACTGGACAAGATGTGGAAAGGCACAAACCTGTCTTTTATAAGGTCTGTCAGCTGTAGATGCAAATCAGAGCAAAAACCCAGCCATGAGATCATAGGAACTGTCTGAGAAGCTCAGACAGGATTGTGTGGAGGCACAGATCTGGGAAAGGCTAAGGATGAAAAGAAAGAAAAAAAGCAAAATCTATTTTAGCTACATTGAAGGTTCCCAAGTGCACAGTGACGTCTGTAATTGTTAAATAGTAGATGTCAGAAACAACCTGGACTCCTTCAAGAGCTGGCTGTTTGGCCAAACTGATCAAATGAGAGATTGGCTGAGGTGAAAGAGTTTACAAAGAACCTGATAGCCACTCTGAGCTCCGGAGAAACGTGTAAGGACAACACTCCATTGATTTAGCTTGTCGGCCAGACAGAAACCGCTGCTCACTGCAAGACCCATTTAAAAGCCAATTGTAATTTGAAAAAATAAAGGCCTAAAATAATCTCTGACTTGAGAAACAAGATTCTCCGGTCTGATGAAACAAAGATTGAACGGTTTTCCTCAATTCAAAGTTTCAGGACTATAGAAATTAGGCACTGCTGATCACCTGCACCATATCCTACCACCACACGGTCATGGTGGTAGCATTATGCTTTGGGAGACTAGTCAGGGTTGAGGCAAAGCTGAAAATAGTGAAATGCAGAGAGATCCTTAATAAAATCCTGGTTCATAGAACTCAGGAGCTCAGACTTTGCTGATTGAGCACTTTACCTATTAGATGTGAACTCTTGTTCACCTTCCAAGACCATGGAAGAGTGGCTTATGGACAACTCTGAATGTCCCTGAACAGCCCAGCCAAAAATGCAAATTAATTTTAAGGCAGTGCAATAAATGTATAAATACACATCAGATGATAACCATACGCTGGGAACATACAATAAGCGCTGAAGAAATACATGTAAAATATTTTGGACTTTGATGATTTATATGTGCATCTTTGGCAGCAGCCCAGGATAAAAAGGAATAAGGATAAAATCTTATCTTGAGCAGTGATGTTCCTTAAGGATGACAACACAAAAACAAGACCTCATAGGGCAACATTGCTATGTACACATATATTGTACAGATGAACAAATTGAAGAGTACATATTTCATTGGACTAACGTTACATTTAAAAGACGAGCTTTCGAGAGGGTTCCTAAGCAAAATAATAAAATTGAACCACAGAGAGCCAAGCAGAAGGGGTGGTGTCATAAATACAATTACTGGAATCCTATGGTCAAGGAAGGTAAACAGAAGATCATAAGCCCCAACACAGATAGGCATCACCATGAGCATTTGATGACAGAGACTGATAGGAAAGAGTATGACCCCACTGAAAAAAGGACACTGCTGAATGTTACAATGACATTATGATACGGACTGGCTTTTTAACCCACTATCATAATGCCATGTAACCTTCAGCAATGTACTCCTTTGTCGTTCCCCCCCCCCCCCTCCTCCGGTTTTTCCTTTTTCCAGTTGGGTCATTTACTCTTATCAGTCCCCATCATCAAATGCTCATGGTGATGCTTAATCTGTTGGGGCCTATGATCTTCTGTTTACCTTCCTTGACCATAGGATTCCATAATTGTATTTACGACCCCCCCCCCTTCTGCTTGGCTTTCTGTGGTTCAATCCTATGATTTCACTCCGTATAGCTTCCAGACCTAAGGAACCCTCTTGAAAGCTCGTCTTTTAAATGTAACGTCCAATAAAAAGGGCATCACTGCATACTGCTATACTCGTGATTTTGGCATCTGGACTGACATGGCCTATCTAATATATCAGGTCTTTATATTGGGTAAATACAACCTCCGATGAACAACAAAACATGACATATTACACTTTAGCTTTTATTTTTGTTTAAATAAATCCTGAGCAAGTGGAGACGTTCTTTTACTGACCAGCCTGTGGAAATGCTTTCAGTCTCTCACAGTGTGCCCGTCCTTTCACATCCGACTCTGAGTGAATCTTCACTCGCACACTGTCCATTACCTGTTGATTACTTAAACGGACTTTCACCAACTCTCACATCAAAACTCTGCCCCTTAGTCATATGAAAAACAGCATGCGCCACATCCTACGACCTCCGTGACCTCCCACAGCATTGAGTTTGTTTCAGATGTTAAAACTTTACAGATGTTACAATACAGTTTGTACAATGTATACAAATGTTTCTTTTGTATGGTTTAGTTTTTCAAAATATTTAAAAGTAGGTATGACAAAGGCAAACTTTGTGAAATTCCAGCCACCTATGCCCATGTCGGGAATGTCCCTGCACCACAAAAACATTGTAAACTACTTAGTATAATAGTAGCTGAGACTTGTAAAAGTACTACATGTCTGGAAGCTGTCTGTCAAGATGTATGCAGGGAGGAGTCCAAAGTGCAGTGGTGAAGGCACACCTGGTAGGTAATTGGGTAGCAGTCAGTTGATTATGCAGGGCACACCTATATCACAGGAGACAGAACAGGATTGAAGAATACCAATAAGATTGTGAATCAAGGCAGGAAGGATAAGCAAGAAAGGCACAAGGGGCAGGCAGAAAATGGTTCACAAGGGGGCTGACAAGCTTGGGAAACAGCAGATTTGGACATGGCTGCAGGCCTGGGTAACAGGTAGCACAAGCCTCGTGATACACCATGAGCAACTGTAATGGGGAAGCAAAGTCAATTGGGGGCAACTCCCTTAAACAGCTGTTGACTGGGTTCAGGGTGGGGTGAGTCCAGAGCAGGCACAGGCCTCTTGTGTGTCCTTCGTGCCCATGGCACATTTCAAGACACTGCCTAACACACCACCACTTACCTTATTCCTTTAAAAAATATTTACAGCTTTTTAAATGGACTAGCGTGACACTTTCAAACCTACAGAATTACTTTATCAAAGATTTTCCAATATTTGGCATCCATATATTCTAGGGTTACATCCCATATTTTGGCAACAAATTAACCTGCCCTTGAACTCCTAATGTGACTCATGTCCTTTATAACACTGAAATGTCTATTCCTTTCGACACTAATGCATTCCATTTTTAACAGGATGCATCACCATCTTTCTGATCCCTACATTAGGTACTTCAACCAAAATAAGTGTGTTACTACTAGTTTTAAGTTTATGGCTCATTGCTTTTGAATCTTTATTATCGCTATTAAAAATAACATAGAAAAGGGCACCCCATAAACATTGCATTCTTTGATTGGATCTCGCCACATTATCTGTGTGTAGAACAAATGTACAACTTTTTTTGTGACCATCTTTCAGATTATGTAATATTCACTGTATACTTGCCATCATGCATCACAAATGAACACTGTATATGTTTGTCTCATGCTCTTTACAATACACCGTTGTCATAAATTTAGACTTTGCGACTCCAAGTCTAAATTTGCAACAAAGAAGATCAATGCCTTGGACCAGACAGAAGTATTTGTCTGGTCTATATAAAAAAAAAAGCAAAAATGCCACTCCACGTAATCACTATCTCCAGAACCGTAAAGCCTACAAACTTGAAATTCGGAAAGTATGTTCCTCTCGGTGCTCACTAAGAAATGCATCCGTTATAAACACGCGCTGATGCTAAGGAGTTATCCTCCCCCTCCCCATCTGAAAATAAATCCGTTCCAATTGCCACTTGCCTCACATGCCGTTATCTCCGTTCAAACTGGCAGACGTAAGTGACATATTTGCAAAACTTCAAAATGGGTTAAAAAAAATATCTCCCATTGCGCCACATTTACAATGCAGAAGTGTCATTATGCACCCCCCTCTATGATATGTTACAATATGGTACAATTTTACTGTGGAAATTTAAAGATACAGAGCCTCAAATATCAACCCGTAGCTTACAAAGTGACATTTTTGCAAAACTTCAAAATTAATTAAATAAAAGCTTCCACTGGATCACGACGTTTACAATGCAAATGTGTCATACGCACTCCCCATCTGCATTGTAAACGTTGTGGTCCACTGGGTATTTATTTTTTATTTTTAACCCATTTTGAAGTTTTGCAAAAATTCACTTTCTATGCTACGGGTTGGTATTCGGGGCTCTGTATCTTTAAATTTCTTCAGACCATATTCTAGATGTCTATAGAGGGTGATAAAAATGTGACAACTATGTGTAATCAAGAATATATACTGCTCCATCTATTTTTTTTCCTCTGTTGAATATCAACAAAAAATAACTGATAGTTCAAAACCAGTGGTCATGCTGTCTGATGGCTTGTCTCCACCAGGATTACCACCTCATGTCATCTACCTCAAGGTTGGCGCTCCAATCATGCTGTTATGCAATCTAACCCCTCCAAAACTCTGGCACCAGACTTCAGGTGAAGACTCTGTACAAACACGTAATCAAAGCCATGATTTTCACAGGTGTAAGTCGGAGAAAATGTTTTCATAGGAACAAGAAAAATTTAGTGACCACTCCCAATAATACGTATCTGCTAGGCTTCGTACAACTGCGCTGTCCCCTCAATGCCAACAGGATGTATAAAGGAAAGAGAATTGTGAAGCATAATCTGCAAGACAAATCAATACACACATAGTGCAGACTGCAGATACATCATTTAATCAATTATGCCCCCGCTGGATTGGCACTCCCAAGATAAATGACTTAATCAGGCACATAGCAGGTACTTGGTTACCCTCTCCTGATAAATTGTGTTGCCTCCTGAACTCCGGACCATCAGAATAACGCTAAGGAATTCCTCCAGGCTTGTTTGGTCAGTCAGTGGAACAGGAATCCGGCTCATTGAAAGAAAATCAGACCAGCAGTGGCTCCAATAAAAAACGATTTAATTAAAATAACATGAATAAAAAAAGATTCACGTAAGGATCTACTTAGGAGAGCGACAGAATGGATATTTAAAGTAGGCACCTGGAATGCAAAAGGGCTCAATGTAGATCTCGATATAGCAAAAAGTCACAAACATTGATGTATGAGTATTTCTGTCATGTGGTTTTTCCTGTAATGGTGATATTTTAGGAGTTTCTTGGGAGGTCTATTATATTAATTTTCCCTGTTACTAAGATCTTTCAAGATGGCGGCGTCAGGAGGACGTACATTTGACCTCCACAAGATGGCGGAATGCTAGAGATCGTATTTCTATGATTTTCAACTATCGGAAATAAAGGGGAGAGGATATCTGACCTCCATAAGATGGCGGATGACCTTCACAAGATGGCGGATGCTGGAGGCTGGTTAATTTCCCACGATTCGTCACTTCCGGTCGCATCAGGAATAAAGGGAAGAGGATGAAGGGGAAAAAAACTACAAATATGGATGTGCGCTCCAGTGTGGGACGCATTGAAATTCATTAAGTGGGACTTATGTGGACAATTAATCAATTATGTGTGTCAGCTGTATCCCCTCATTTTTTCATGATTGGCTATATAAACTGCGTTATTCTGAAAGAACACCATATCCCTGATGAAGTCTTGCGTGTAGTCTTGTGGATGGTGTTCCAACTTTTTTATTCATGTTATTTTAATTAAATCGTTTTTTATTGGAGCCACTGCTGGTCTGATTTTCTTTCAATGAGCCTGATTCCTGTTCCACTGACTGACCAAACAAGCCTGGAGGAATTCCTTAGCGTTATTCTGATGGTCCGGAGTTCAGGAGGCAACACAATTTATCAGGAGAGGGTAACCAAGTACCTGCTATGTGCCTGATTAAGTCATTTTGTAACCGGAGTCAATCAGGTTCACTTCATTAACGGCGCCGGACCAGACACAAGCAAGGATTGTCCAAACACGAGTCTCTTCAGGAAAGGCAAGATCTTTATTGTGTCGTCACACAAGTGCTCACACAGGATTGAATCTCTAAGAGTGAGCCCCTCTTTCACCCCGTGCAAGGGGTCTTATACTCAAAAATACGTAATTAGGTACATCCCAATTAGCCCACCTCCCGCTGACACTTTATTCCATCCCACGTGGGTTAATACCTCCCATCATTAGCATAAACACAAAGAACATTCCACATTTAACTATAAATTGATACACTTCATGTTAGTTTGACAGTATGTGATTTGTTTGTGCTGTCTTTCTCCGGCCAGCGCCTCCCTCCCTGTTGGCTTTGTTTATTCAGATAGCCAGGGACCTGGTCTGTTTTCTGTGCTCCCTTTGTTCTCTAACACATTGCTCTGACCTTGCTTCATTCATAAATCTTTCTGTCTTTTTATGCCAAGAGCTGGCCGGATCTTGCCTGGATTTCTTGTTAGCTTTTCTAATCTACCACGCATTCCTTAAATTCTACGTGAGCTCAGCTCTTCTCTTCTAAATGAAATCTATTCTATTTACTTGGTGAACCAATATTCTGAACAAGATGGCTGCCTGGCTTATGGTGGCAACCATCTTTCAGCCTGGTTCTCCTTCAATTTATCTTGTGAGTGCCAATCCAGCGGGGGCATAATTGATTAAATGATGTATCTGCAGTCTGCACTATGTGTGTATTGATTTGTCTTGCAGATTATGCTTCACAATTCTCTTTCCTTTATAGAAAATGTTTTCATACCCAGAATTCCTCTTATCCCATCAGACTACCACTTCGAGGTCAAATGTCTACAATTTCCTGTTAAGGTGTGCTACGCCATCACCATCAATAAGGCACAGGGACAGACATTGAAAGTGGCTGGTGTGCATCTGATGGGTGACTGTTTCTCCCATGGCCAGTTGTATGTGGCTGCTCCAGAGTCAGTTCACCTGACAGACTGGTCATCCTCCAGCCAGAGAGTAAAACCAGGAATGCTGTTTACAAGGAGGTCCTGAGCAAATCATCTGAGGGACAAATTGAAAGTCTATGCTATGCAAGTAATTACCCCGGTTAAATTGGGGGAAAAAAACGGGTTGGTGTTTGGATTAAAGGGCTTTAGCCCATCTATTGTATTGTTTATTATTGTCATCCCTTTTGTGTTTCAATCACCAAGCACCACTAAACCAACGGATTTTGAACCTAATATCTCCTGCATAGCCCGACGGTTCGTTGCGAAGCACGGGTATCCAGCTAGTCTATCAGGGTTATTCAGAGAGCGTGAAAAGCAGGAAAATGACTGGAGAATGAAAAATTCTAGGTCAAAATAGCCAAACCAGAAAAATTCTCCCTTTCATCTCACTTTCCAAATCGGCTATTTTGACCTAGAATTTTTCATTCTCCAGTCATTCTCCTGCTTTTCACGCTCTCTGAATAACCCTGTATATATTCAAAAGCAAAATGTCACTCACGCAACATCACAATATCTCCAGAACCGTAAAGCCTACAAACTTGAAATTCGGCACGTTTGTTCCTCTCGGCTTCTCGGTGCTCACTAAGAAAGGATTTTGCGAAATGACCATCAGAGTATCAGTTAGTAACAGGCTCTGATGCTAACTAGTTATGCTCCCCCCCACCTGAAAATAAAGCTGTTCCAACTGCCACTTGCCTCACATGCCGTTATCTCCGTTCAAACTGGCAGACGCACTCGTTCACTCAGGAGCGTCTGGGGATCCTTACAGCACTAAACCTAAGCTACCTCACCAACATGTCCACACCTTCTACCTGTGGAACTGCTTCCGAACTCAAGGTGGCGGGAGATATATTCCCTTATGAGTTTCACTCACCCGCCAGCACTGAGCCAACGGATTGTGAACCAGATTTCTCCTGCATAGTGTCCCAGCCCCAAATCACTTCTTACACTGATCTCAGTTCAGACGGATCCGTCCCGTCTACTGTAACAACAGTTAAAGGGAAAAGAGGGAAAAAAAACGCAGAAGAAGATTTACAGATGCGATTAGAAAAACACAAGGGAAACGGTAAAAAAGTATCGTCAAACTCATCCCCGAGTCAGTAGAGAGGCTGTAATAAAGTATGCATCTAATAACGCCTACGTTAATGAGTCGCAAAGGAGATCAATTTATATATTTGCAAAGTATTTTACCAGGAAGGATACATTGAGATTTCTCTTGTTTTCAATGCCTTGGACTAATAAGTATTTGTCTGGTTTTAAACCTGAACCTCAGATCGATTACTCCAGGGAAAAGGTTGTTGATCTCGGATCTCGGTTACCTTGTGCCTGGTGCCGTGCTCTGAAGTGGCAGGATGAGAGTCCCCGGGATGTGCTGCGGTGGCGGGAAAGTCCAGCTCCCTCTCCTTCAGCCCTACCCTGAACCCTTACACAGCCTTCTCACCCACCAGCATCCAATGGCAGAGCACTTTCTTTATGCTGCCCGGAAGTACAACGGATGCTTCCAAATGGCGTCTTTTGGAGCCAGAGATGTGCAGGAGGGAAATTTTATGCCAACATTCAAAATGCAGGGGCAGGTCTATCACAGGATAGGGAGTATCATGGTGGGGCCAAAGTGGCAGTCTTCATTGCTGCAGATATCCTTTGTTGGTGATGATGACAAAGAGGGACATCTGTTGTAGAAACAATACGGGCGTTAATCTGGTTAGCCAACTGCAGAAGTTTCTGTGTGAACACAAGTATATTCTGGGACTTAAGGCTGTTGTTGATTCTGGTCGTAAGGGCCACATGGACTTCCAAGTGGTGATGAACTCTGATAGGAAGCCTTCTGGTGTCATGACCCATGGCTGTAGCCACCTGGAAACCCCCTGGTGGTACACGTCATGTTCTGTTCCACCCCTGAACCTACATTAAGTAATAACACGGTGAAAACACCAAACACGGGATATGCAGAATAAAGGGCTCTGCCCCAGTTTGACCATTGCTGATTCATTACAGCTCATGTGTTCACAGAGAGAAGTGCTGTATATTTCCTATTCTACAATCTCAATTCATTCCTGTTTATCTGGCTTTCTAGCTCCTGCATCCATAACCATGATTCCTACCATCCTTCTGAATATTACCTGGTCAGTTTCTTTATACATTTATCCTCTACCCATACCCACCTGTTTAACCGTGCAGACCACTGCAAAATCATCTCAACCTCATCCTGGTGCCACCTCGGTACCCGCACGTGACATCTGGAGAGCACCAAGGTCATTTCAATGCTCCCACAAGTACAGAAGTGGCTGTTCTCATTGTCGGACAAAATTTTGAGAAAAGAGATATCGTTCTTCACAGCAGAGACAACAGGTTGTTATGAATCAGTGAGATGCACCATGCCTATGTCACTCTCCAGTACGCTCTAATGTTCTGCCGTGGAGAAGATGGCTATTACATCAATATACCTCAGTGCGACCCAAAGATCAAGGGTCCTCTCGAGAAGACTGTGTCTGCTGCTGCCTTTTACAGCTACAGGATAACGGAGCGTGAAGATGAAGAATGCTACCTACTGCTGTTCTGCAACCTTCTCAATCAATTTCCTGTTGATATGTATGCCAAAGAGTGAAAAACTAAACTGGATTCGTAGAAACGAAAAACAGCTGAAAAGTGAGGAGTGACACCAGGAATGTTGTTTACAGGGAGGTCCTGAGCAAATCATCTGACGGACAAATTGAAAGTCTATGCAATGTAAGTAATTAGCCCGGGTACACCGACAAAAAACCCAGGGTTGCTGGTGGGATTAAAGGGTTTAAACCCATCTATTTTATTATTATCATTAATTATGTGTTTCAATCACCAACCACCACTAAGCCAACAAATTGTGAACCTAATATCTCCTGCCTAGCCTGACATTTCATTGCGAAGCACGAGTATCCAGCTAGTATATCTATATATATAAAAGCGAAAATGCCACAGCACTAAACATCGCTACCTCACCAAAGTGTCCACACCTTCCACCTATGGAACTGCTTCCGAAATGAAGCTGGGGGGGATGTATTCCCTTATAAATTTCATCCACCAGCACTGAGCCAATGGATTGTGAACCAAATTTCTCCTGCATAGTGTCCCAGCCTCATCACTTCTTACACTGATCTCCTCAGTTCAGACGGATCTGTCCAATCTACTGTAACAACTGTTAAAGGGAAAAGAGGGAAAGAAAGCAGAAAAAGATTTACAGATGCAATTAGGAGAACACAAGGGAAGCTGGAAAAAAGTATCATCAAACTCATCCCCGAATCAGTAGAGAAGCTGTAATAAAGTATTCATCGAATAACCCCTACGTTAATGAGTCGCAAAGGAGATCAATGCCTTGGACTAATTTGTATTTGTCTAGTCTATATATAAAAGCGAAATGCCACTCGCGCAACATCACAATATCTCTAGAACCGTAAAGCCTACAAACTTGAAATTCGGCACGTTTGTTCCTCTCGGCTTCTCGGTGCTCACTAAGAAAGGATTTTTTGAAACGACCATCAGAGCATCAGTTATTAACAGGCTCTGATGCTAAGGAGTTATCCTCCCCCCCCCACCTGAAAATAAAGCTGCTTCAACTGCCACTTGCCTCACATGCCGTTATCTCAGTTCAAACTGGCAGAAGTTGCTCTCCTTCACTCATCAGGAGCGTCTGGGGATCCTTACAGCACTAAACCTAAGCTACCTCACCAACATGTCCACACCTTCCACCTATGGAACTGCTTTCGAACTCAAGGTGGTGGGAGATATATTCCCTTAGGAGTTTCAATCACCCACCAGCACTGAATCAACGGATTGTGAACCAAATTTCTCCTGCATAGTGTCCCAGCCCCAAATCACTTCTCACTCTCAACCTGAATCATTCTGAATATACACTTAGTAACATCTCTAAGCAGAGTGACATGGCTCCAGTGCTTCGAGAAGCCAAACTTATCGTGTGCGATGAGTGCACCATGACTCACAAAGGAGGTATTGAGGCTGTAAATAGGACACTCCAGAACATTAGGGGCAGCAACCATCTTATGGGTGGAGTTACGGTGCTTTTGGCTGGTGACTTCAGACAGACGTTGCATGTTGTGCCGCCACAAGGGACATGTGCAGATGAAGTCCAGGCCTTTCTCAAGTCATCCATTTTATGGCCTAATTTCAAAGTCCTGACCTTGACAGTTAACAAGCGTGTCCACCTTCAACGTGATTTGAGTGCAGAAGAGTTTTCTAAATTATTACTTGATATTGGTGATGACAAGCTTTTGAAAGAGGAGGGAAGAATAACTATTCCATGACTTCACCTTGTGCGGTGTAAGGCTAGGGTCAGACGAACGCATTTTTCACGTCGTCCGTGAAAAAGCGCGTTCGAACGGACGTATTTTTTCACGGAATACGCGATAGCGGTCATACGATGCGCATTTTCGTCCGTGATTTTGTACGGATCATCAATAAAACACTTTTTCGCGTCTGGACGTTATGTTGGCCGGACATTAGCAGCATCTGATGTTTCCTAATCACGCATACATGCCGCTAGCAGACACAGCGCACTCTGTACGTCCGTACTAGTGGTATCATGTTCTTGAAAAAATGCATTTGTTTGCCGCTTGCGTTGCGTGGCCGGACTTTCGTGCGGCCGTACTTCGTATATTGCCCGTCATTGGCTGTCATTTGTTGCTACTACGGCTGTCACAACCACTACGCGCTGCTGCGAAAGACGCTGGGTTAAGCCACCCACTATCTGTCTCTGCACACTTCTCTCTCGCAACAGGGACGCAGAGCGCGACACAATGATCCCAGGATTGCAACGCAGTACAAGTCTTCTCTTGAAGCGGGTAATGACTACATCTCCCACAATCCCTGGGATCACTTTACTATTCTATTAGTTACGCTGCCACCAGTCCTCATGGACACTACGTGCATCGCCGCGAGAGACGCAGGGCTAAGCAACCACACTGTCACAATCCCTGCTGTCCCCAGCGACCGCAACACACACTTTTGTATCTACCCGAGCTTAAAACAATCAGCAATACTCCAATTTCTTAGTTAGCGTGGATCTCATCAGCCAGAAGCAGAATTTAAATAGGTTATATTTATTTATGATATAGAAACAAAGATATATATATCACAGTGCATTTGTTACAGGAAAAATTATAGATCGAATAAATCAATTAATTACACACTACACAGCAAATAAAAGAAAAGGATTAAGCACAGAGCATTACTTACGAACCATAAACTAGTCTCAGTGATAGGGAGGCTCTATTAAGAGCTGGCAATATTCCCTCAATCCTCGATTGACCTCCAAGGAAATAGTGCCGAGCCATGCTTGATTCAGAATATATAAAGGGCTGCCTTTTTTCTAAGTCCAGCCTCCTAGCTGGCAGAGCCTTTGCCTACAATCCCCAGAATTCCCCTCTCCGGAGCATGCTCAGTTCGCTTTGTCGTTAATCTTTAATTGCCCAAAGGTGTCCATCTTCCACCCAGACCCCCCTTAGGGATCAAGGGATGTGCTTCCTTTCTTTGAAAATAGGACCTGCATTTTGGTGCCGGACTGGATCCCAAGGTGCGACTAATAGGCTACACGACATGTCAGTTCACAAAAGACCTTCCATTTTACAGCCACGTGTTATATCCTCCCCCCAGGGAGAAAGCTAACCATTTTAATTACATTTTAGCACTCACTCCCAATAGCTGTGGACACAGAGACACGCTCCCCAAATGGTCAGACACAAATATGAAGATGACTCTATATGGAGGACAAATATACACAGGCAGACCCTAATATAGCTAGAAATACAGATCTAATCTGCCCCATCTCCCAACTCTAATCTGCTACAACGGCCGTGATAAAGTGCGGCTGCACGCGCGTTCACACTGCGTTCGTCTGACCCTAGCCTAAGCAGGATTCCAAAGTATCTCCGGTGCTCCTCGCAGCGGTTTAGGTCTTGCGTATTAACACATTGTGCTATCACCTTCAAACTTGCTGGAATCGTGGGAGATGAGAAGGTGAGTTAATGCAGCATCATTGTTCACATTATAATTGAAAAGTGAACAATCGTGCTGCATTATATTAAATATATATAAATTTTTTACACATAATCTGGTCGAGTTGCTCTGGCCTTTCCATCGACACGAAACATAAACCTTTAGCTGCCATGGATAAGGGGAAGTCCCTTTTAAATGTACTGGGAGGGACCAGTTTACAGCACAAAATGATTGACCACAATGACAGAGAATAAAATATTTTAACAAACATGAGAAAAACAAAGTACATGTTAGATATCAGCAACATAAAATAAACAAATCATTTCCTTGTTTGTGGTAGTCTCCCTTTAACAAGCTGAAGCCATCACTAAGAGTGACTATAAGAGCAAACATTTTGTTTTTTAATTCTGTATCACACAAAAGGACGCTCAAAAAATAATTATTCTGCCTTTTTCTCAAATGATGCAGTTTTAGTTGTCTAAAGTGATTTTAGAATTGAGAGAAAATTTGTGACCATGCTCAGAGTTTAGAGGGAATAGATCAGTGCAACGTGCTACAATATGAATTGTGCAGACGGGTTGTTACTGCAAATTCACAGTCCCTTAACAGCCTTGTCTAGAAGACTTCATCGATTGTAAAAACTTTGCTTTCGACTTACAATATCATTGCAGTAACAGGGTGTTCATTTATTTAAGATATATATTTTTCTTTTAAAAGCACTCTTCTGTGTAGCGTTGCTATTGGAAAAGATCTTATTTCTTTTTTCCTCCTTTCTTGGCTTTTCCTTTTTTTCCTTTTCCCTTTCCTTTACCTTTCTTGCTCTTGGCTCTCTTGTAAGGTCCTAACCCTTTCCGCACCATAATGCCTCGCCACCATGCTTGGATCTACAAAGAGAAGGATGTAAGCAGCAATCAAGGAACACTTTGCCCTTAGTTAAGAATTAATTAAGAACTGAAATTACATTACACATTTACATAGTGCTTTAAAAGAAAAGAAAAATCAATTTTTTTCCCTCTCTTACATTATACTAAAAGGGACCCTCTGGGTGAAAACGGGATGGGAGAACTGGCGGGTTAAATTATGACCCGTCCCTGCACCCCCCACCTCCACTTTAACCCAATCGTATGTTAAAAAAGACTTCCCTTTATCCCAGCGCTTGCCGCTTGGGCTTCCTCAACACTGCCAGATGTGACATGCTGTGGGCTTCCTCTCAAGCTGCAGCATGTCACGGGAGGCTGGACGCTCAATGCATCCAGTCAATCCATTGGCTCTCAATGTAAGCACATCGAGAGCCATTGGCTGTAGGTTGGCATTCTAAACATTCCTAACCTATATCCAAGAAGCCAAATCATCACTTTCTGATCCCTACTTTTTGAATGGGGGCCATTTCCCTGCACTTGGACTGCTGAATTAGCCCTCCAAGGTCTCTTCTCCCTGACTCAGCTACATGTATTCTGCATCTGATTACATGGCTAACAACCTCAGCTCGGCTTTCTGATTGATCTCCTGGCTCTGTTCCTGACTGTTTTCCTGGTTATGATGACCCCAGCTTTGTTCCTGACTATGCTCTCCAATCATCCTCCCAGATTAATCTCCGCTTGCATCTGGCTCTGGCTCCTGTTGTCTTCAGATTACCAGCAAGGACTATGGACTTGCTTTTTCATACCTGCCATTGGGTTTCATATATTTGAACTCACAGCCACTTGGTTGTAATACAGTGCCCAGAATGTCCCTTTTATTTAAAGATTGTTTAGCCTAGGACAAGTCTCCAGACCTGTTTTTCCTGCGATATCGCATCTAGGAGTACGGCTGCTGCGAGTTTGGGAGATGGAGGGCCCCCATTACCCGGCTGTTGTAGCTGTCCCTGGAGCGACTGAGGGATCTGACTGGCGGAGACGGTTGGTTTGCCCTTACCCCGTCAGGACTCTGGAGTCTGTTTTGGATGACCTTGAGGCCTGTCTGGATGCGGCGGAAGGTGAGGACGATGACAAGCCGCTTACACGTGGCACATGGCGCCGACTTATGGAGGTGTTGGGCGGACGAGCGGAGGCGCCGGATCAAGAGGACGCGGGAGGTGGATCAGAAGCGGAGACGCCTGAGAGTGAAGGGGGTGCCGAGCAGCTACCGGCAGAGATTGAGGAGGTAGCAGAAGACCCTGTGCGGTTCCTTGTCACCCCACATAAGCTGAGACCGCGACGGTACCCTAGGAGGCAGTTGACCGGTGGGCGGCGGCGCTTACCTGGGGCCTCTGCGGTGGAGGAGTTAACCCGGAGGATTTCGGCCGGCTGCGCAGTATGGGAGAAGACACGGCAGGACACGACTGATCACGCGGCCTTTTCGCTGGATACGGGCTGAGGCGCTCTGTTTAGTCACTTATTTGGCCGGTTTTCCGTTGCAGATCTGGGCGATTTTCATCTGATGACCCCCCATGCCGCTTTCTGCCATTTCTTCTGCTGTGCCCCCCATTTTATTTTATTTTACCTTGTTATATGAGACACTTTGTTTATTATTGACGGACACTGAAATTTTTGTCCACATTCACGTTTGATTTTTCCTGCAACACCTTTGCAGATCTTCCCTTATACCTTGCTGTGTTTCGAGACCTCGCCTGCTCTGCATCAACCTGTCTGCCCCACTGCTCCGTCAGTTTCGAGACACTGGCTGACAACAGGTCCGCATTTTTTCCCCATTTACTTATTTGACACCAAATTGATGTTCTCTCACTGTTGTTCTCCCCCCCCCCCACTTAATTCAGAGACGCTTCAGACTTTATTTTATTTCTTTTTTTCCGATGACATTCCCCGGCTGGGGACATATATGAGACTTTCTGGTTTTATTATCTGAAGTATTTTTGATGTCTTTTGTTATACCCCTCTCCCGTTTTTGGACATTTTGCTGATTTTCCATTTCTAACTATTGCTAAGTAATCGCTGTTTAACCTTTTCTTCCATTTTCGAGCAGTCTTAAGATGATCTTTGTGATATTTCTCTTATTTTCTCTATTCCTAACTTTGAAGTCTCTATATACTATTCTAAGCTGACAAAGTATGGCCCTGTGCGGCCATTCTATTTACAGATGACTAGCTTTGGCCCTGCGAGGCCATTTTCTTTATGATTGTTTTGATGACTGTTTCAAAATAAAAAACTTTAAATATAAAAAAAAAAAAAAAAAGATTGTTTAGCAATGCATTAGTGGTTACCTTAATCGTACTCTTGAGTTCCAGCTGTGCTTGCCTCTTCTCCTGCCGCGCCTTTTCCTTCTCTAAACGGTCTTCAATAATCACTCTCTCGTGCTCTTTATACTGAAACATAAAAGAAGCAGTACAGTTTCTCAGTATGGTATCCCTGCGTGTATTTCAGTCTGATTATAAACCTGAAGTATGAACCTAAATCTTTGAAAACTGTGAAGGTCTTAACATTTCATGAGCTTTATGATGGTTTAGTTTGTGTAATTGTTTGTGTTAAATCGGTCACAGACACTAAAATGCATGTAGTTTACACTTCTATTAATTCTTAGATTGAATTAATTTATTTTTTGAGCTAATACTATTAACCTTTACCCCATTGCCGCAATTTTTTATTCTGCTTATCAAGAGCTCTTTTGTTGATGCATTTTTTTTTCTCCGCTGTGTTTCTTGCTCCAGGACCTGTTCTAATGTAGATAACAAAATTAGGACTTGATGGGGACTAAGGCCAGTGTCAGACGAGCGTTTTGAGGAGAGTAAGGAACGTCCGTGGGAGTGTACTTTCCTTCCACTCAACGCCCGTCTGGCCACCTCGCTGAACCTAGTTAGTGCACTCAGTGCTGCAAGGCTCCATCCTCCTATGGAGGATCATGCTTTGCAGCTCCGTCAAGGCGCGTCCTAGCGCTTTGACGGAGAGGCCTGATGCACGCACGCAGCACGGATGCTGTTGAGCGCACAAATCGTGCACGCGCAACAGCGTTTGGCCGGAAGCCACGTCAGTACGGGCGCACCTAGTGCATTCGTCTGACACTGGCCTAAAAAGGATGTCCGAATCTCATTCCAACACCGATAAGACAAGAAAATTACTTCAGTGAGAGAACGATTTCAGTTTAGCCATACAGACCTAAAGTATGCAGTTCTTTTGTCTCTCTTCCACAATCCTCCCATCTCTGCAGAAGGATGTTTTATGAAGACATTTTGCCATATTTATTACAACTCTCTGCTAGAAAAAAATAGAGCCAATAATTCTCTCAAGCACTCTACAGGACAAAAAAGGAGATTCTGTAATCTATCTGCATAAAAAGCTTTCGATCTGTAGTATGAGTTAAACCTTTTTAGCCAAGTTTGAGGTCCTGGTGTTGGTTCAGGAAGAATAACCACAGTAAGGCTAATGTCAGACTACCGCAGTCTGAGTGCACACCACACGGTCCGTGTTTTTTTGACGGACGTAGAAAAAAAAGGGAACTATGGGAAATAAAATTAATATGAAAAATGATAAAAATTTGAAAAGGATATGAAAAGCCATTTTGTGCGTCGAGGTAATGGACGTCGCAAATGCGCTGCGTCTGACATCTCATCACTCACACAGAACACTACGCAGACATGGCGCACTCTGCGCATCCATGGTAGCGGTTTTACGTTCTTGCCTAACTTGCGTCCGTTTGCCACGTGCGTTGTGCGTGAGCAGTTCGGTGCGCACGTACTTTGTGTGGGTCTCTATTGCTCATGATTCTATGCTACGAAGGACGTTAAGGCTGGGGTCAGACGAGCGTAGTGTTCACGTCCGTGATTGCGCCTAAAAGTACGTCCGTGATAGCATGAAAGTAAGTCCATTGGAGCCTGACACATGAAGTACGTCCGCACTGAACTGCGGACGCACAACGGCCGCGGCAAACGGACGCAGGTTAGGCAAGAACGTAATACTGCTAGAACGGACGTGCGGAGTGCGCCACGTCCACAACGTCTGCATAGCTTTGTGTGTGAGTGATGGAGCGAGGTCAGATGGACTGCATTTATACGTCCAGCATTTTTGACGGACAGAATGTTTTTTCATTGTAATTTATTTTCCCCTCCTACATCCGTCAAAAAATAACTTCAGTGAAAAAACGGACTGTGTGACCACTACTGCGTCATCCGTACTGACGATGTCCGTACTGCACGGACGTACAGTCCGTAGAAATCACGCTCGTCTGACCCTAGCCTAAACTATGCTGCAACGCGGACGTGATAACTGCGTTTCCTCTGACACGGGCAGAAAAGGGAGACTTGAGCTAACAGGGTAGCTAACAGGGCACTCAAGGAAAAAACATAGGGGGGGCGACCCCTTTTTGCAGGAAAAAGCTTGGCACCACCCCACTAAAAATCATTGAATGCAGGCAAATCGACAGCTTTCAATGCAGACGTATTAAGAAGCATCATATACTCATTTGATTTAAATACACACGACACAATCTCATGAAGTGTAATCTAGCGCAGACATAGGTTTTTATAACTAATGGACCCAACCCAAGGAAAATGATCCAGCAGCAGTTTATTCAGGGAGGGACCTTCGCTTTGAAGGTATGTCACAGTCATTCTTGACACTATCAGGTTTATTCAAAGAAAGGTGAAAATCAGTAGAATTGGCAGGAGAAGAGAACAATCTAGGCCAAATAAGCCGATTTGGAAAATGGGAGAATTTTTCTGGTTTGGCTGTTTTGACCTAGAATTTTCACTTCTGATAGTTTTCCTGAGTTTCACCTTTCTTTGACTAGACCTGTATGACTATTAAAATTCCATTAACGGCCACAATGTCTCTTCATTTTAAGAATGCAAAATCTTGTTAATCAAGCTAAAAAAAATACTTCTCTATTTTGAATGTCTGGATGTGTTCTTATGAATTTTAAGTCATCGTATATGCAATCTCATTTTAGCGCTTCCTACAGCATTTGTACACCAAGTTTAACTTTTGTGGCAACTAAGAAGTCTAATAACCTCACAGCTGATGTGTTGTTAAACTTAGAATAAAAGCAATGTTAGCTCATCACAATTCTATCCTTCAACAGGCACTCCTTTAAACAAAAAAAACTGATTTCATGAATCAAAATTGCTTTAAGTCCTCTCTAGAGATGCACGTCTCTTTCCTAAATAGGGTCACAGTCACCTTTACTTAAAGCCAAACCAGAACACTAGTGTTGGTTTCGGGCGGCCATTTTTTTGTAGCGTATACACTATGGGCCCTAATACAATCTTCGTGCATATGTTTGCGGCAGGCAAAAACGCATTAACATGAGGGGCAAAACTCTTTGCGCTGAACGTCGTATTACAATGTCAGCGCAACAAACGCGAGTATACCTCAACCGCGGGTGAACCTGCGCGAGCTAACTGTACTTCGCACGTCCTATACTTAACATTGTGAGCGCAAATGCATTTGTGCGCTGGTACGCGGATGGTATTACAATCTATGCACAGTTTCCAACGCACAGCCTTTGCGCGCATAATTTTAGCAACTCCTAAAAGCTGGTGTTAATGGCAAATTCTATCAACATGGCCGAAACCAAAAACACCAGCCCAAAAAAAAAAAAAAGCAGCAAAGTAGAGTTACACATACCAAACCAATAAATTTGAGAAGTGCGTGCATTTTTTTTTTTGATACAGCATATATGCGCAGATTGACATTGACAGGCGCAAAAACGTAACATGAGACAATTGTGGTTCTTAATTCTGATTGGCTGAATCGCGTGAAAAAAACAGTCCGCACACTGGTTACTGCGCGCGTGTTTTTGCGCGTCCACTTTATGCGTGTTATTTTTTGACGGATGAAAAAATGCGAGAGGATTGTAATACCAGCGTTGATTTAAAGTTTAACGGTTCATGCAAAAATTCACGCGTTGCGACTGTGTTTTTGCGTGAATAATGTAATAGGGCCCGATGTGTAAATTTACATTATGCATATATATTATGGCACGTGGTATTATGCATGTCACATTGGTATTATCGCTGGCACACTGGTATTATGACTGGCACTGACAAACTGCTATTATGGCTGGCACTGGCATTATGGCTGGCACAGGCGCACTGGTATGGCTGGCAATGGCTTTATGGCTGGCACTGGCATTATGGCTGGCACTGTAGCCATGTGATGTTGCAACGGGCGCTGGTAAGTTCGTGCGCACGGGCGCACTAGGTGCGCTCATGTGCACCCGGCCTAATAGTGACTGATCAAAATTTATGAAAAGATATCTGCAGAGTTGTTGTCGTCCCAATCAAGTAAATGAAGAATATTTTGCTCAGGGCAGGAGTCAACTTAGCTAAAAAGAAACCTCTCCTTCTGGTCTATGGGGAGCAAATCATTTTCAACCCTTACTCAATGGACTTGCTATGTAGGCTGACAGCTGCTGCACCAGCAAGCTTGGCATCACAGCTGTTCAATGCAAGTGTCAAAGATGTGTACAGGGGGTATAGAAAAGAATCACCCCCCCTTGAAAATAATCACATTTTGTTGCTTTGCAGCATGAAATAAAGACATGCAGTTTTTGTTTATCCAGTTGTATTTACTCAGTGTATCTTATAACATCCAAATGAAAGATATAACACCAACATGTCAGGCAAAAATAAAAATTCAAAAACAGAATCAGGGAGTTGGAAAAAGGATCACTCCCTTGTGTCAGTGTTTTGCTGAACCACCGTTTTCTTTAATTGCAGCCTTTGGTCTATTGGGATATGTCTCTACTAACCTTGCACATCTAGACTGTGCTATATTTGCCCATTCTTCTTTGCAGAACTGCTCAAGTTCAGTTACATTTGATGGTGACCGTTTTGGGTCATTGTCATATTGGAACGTAAACCTTCTTCCCATTGACAACTTTCAAGCAGATGACAGCAGATTTTCCTCAAGAATTTGATGGTATTTTGCCCCATCCATTATTCCATGTATCCTGTCAAAAGCTCTAGTGCCTACTGCAGAGAAACACCCCATAACAGGATATTACCACCTCCATGCTTTACTGTAGGTATGGTGTTATTTGGATGGTGAGCTGTATTGGATTTCCTCGAGACATATTGTTTGGTGTTGAGGCCAAGAAATTTAATTTTAGTCTCATCTGACCAGAACACCTTTTTCCATGTGGCCTCTTCAAGATGTGTTATGGCAAAGCTCAGTCATGACTGCATGTGGCCTTTCTTGAGTGTCTTTTTTTCTTGCAATCCTCCCATACAAGCCACATTTGTAGAGAATTTGTGATATTGTTGTCGCATGCACACCATGACCACTCTTTGTCATAAATTCCTGCAACTGCTTCAGAGTTGCGTGGGTCTCTTGGCAGCCTGTATGACCAGTTACCTCCTGTCTTTCATCCAGTTTGGAGCAACATCTTGATCCAGGGAGGATCTGTGTTATACAAAATACCTTCCACTTCTCAATAATAGACTTCACTGTGCTTCTAGGCATTGATAAACCCTTTTGAAATTTTTTTGTTTCCATCTCGTGACTTGTGCCTGTCCACAACTTTATCCCAGAAATCTTTCGTCAGTGTCTTGCCACTCATACTTGATTTTTTGCTTCAGTTGCACTACCAAGGACTGAGATGCTCCAGGAAAGCTCTTTTCGTGCGGAGCTAATCAATCAATATGACCACAGCTGATCACAGTTGAAAGTCAAATGGCTCTGTGTGCCATTGAGAAGGTGATTAGCTACAGCTGACTGAGATTACAAGTCATTTTAGGAGGGGTGATCCTTTTTCCAACTCACTGAATCTGTTTTTGAATTGTCATTATTTTTGTCTGACATGTTGGTGTTATATCGAATGAAACCATGAGCTAATCTTTACGCAACCGCATATCCTCTTGCTGTTTCTCTGTCATGAGAGACACTGGTGGGTTTATATTTATACCCTCACAAGGAACAATTCCACTTTGGGATTAAAAAAAAACACACCTAGGTTTTTTTCTGCATATAAAATCGGTGTTATATCTTTTACTTGGATATTATAAGTTGCATTGAGTAAATACAACTAGGATAAACAAAAACTGTTAGGGCTATTCAGAGAGAGGTGAAAACCTTGAGAATGACTGGAGAATTGAAAATTCTAAGTCAAAATAGTCAAACCAGAAAAATTCTCCCATTTATCTCACTTTCCAAATTGGTTATTTGGTCTAGATTGTTAATTCTCCTGGCAATTCTCAAGGTTTTCACCTCTCTCTGAATAGCCCTGTGTGTCTGGCTTTATTTCAGGCTGCAAAGCAACAAAATGTGATTATTTTCAAGGGGGGTGATTCTTTTCTATTCCCACTGTATGCACAGAGTCTGTTGTAGTATGCAAGCATTAAACAGTAGGTATAAACTGTTTAACACTCTATCATTAAAGACTTTGGTGCTTTCTTTTGTGGGTCAGAACCTTCAATGTAGCACAAATAATTATGTGCATCATTGCAGACAGTGATCCACTTTCACCATTAAACATAAGGAACATGCATGTGATTATGGAGCTGAAAGTGCCCTCAATGTTGTTTGTGTATTTTATACCTGCTCAGCCAGTGTCTGAAGCAAAGCAAGATCCTTATCTCTAGCGGCCTTCATATTTTTTATTTCCTTCTCCTTCTGGTCAACATCTTTATCATACTTCTCCATCCAATGTTCAAGTTTCACTTCCAGCTCCTGAAGTAGATAAACCATGAAAATTATAGAGAATAAATTCCACTCCAACAGGTTAAACATTCTAGTGGCACTTCAGTAACTATGAACACATTAGTAAAAGGTTTTGTGGAAGCCTACAGTTACCTAGAAATGTAGGCTAATGTAAACTCTATAGCAGGGGTCAAGACCTAAAAAAAAAAAAAAGTACAGGAACGCACAAGTTTCCCATATGGACCGGTCCGTATTCCAGCTGAGGTGGTAATAGGGAGCAGTTAACCCTTAGCATCTCTGTATTACCAGCTTTATTATCTGTGAGCTGCGCATGCAGCCAGAGAACGCAGAGGATAATGCCTTCCTCTGTAGCCATCAGTTCATATTATTTCTCCCCACCCGTCCATTTCATTTCAGCCCCCCCAGTTAATTTCTCCCCCAGCCCAATCCATTTCAGCCCCCAGTTAATTTCTCCCCAGTTCATTTAATTTCTCCCTCTAGCCCATTTCAGCCCTCAGTTAATTTCTCCCCCAGCCCAGTCAATTTCAGCCCCCACCAGTTAATTTCTCCCCCCAGTCCATATGAGTCCCCCAGTTTCATTTCTCCCCAGCCCACTTCAGCCACAGCCCAATCCATTTCAGCCCCCCCAGTTAATTTCTCCACCCAGCCCAGTTCATCTCAGCCCCCAGTTAATTTCTCCCCAATTTCATTTCACCCCCAGTTAATATCTCCTCAATCCATTTAATTTCAGCCCCCAGTTATTTTCTACCTCCAGCCCAATCCATTTCAGCCCCCCAGTTAATTTCTCCCCAGTCAGCTTCTTCCCCCAGTCCATTTACACACACACCCTGGCTGTCTCCACTTCCCCTCCCTGCACGTGGTGGACACTTGCAGCACAGCAGGAGAGGCATGTCCCCATGTGAGCTGCTGGGCTGGCAGCCTCAATCTTCCTCCTCCTCTTCCTCCTGGGGGTCTTTTACTTCCGGCGCAGCGTGTGGGAGTTTGATCCCTAACACTGCTGATCAAATGGGAGACCCTGTGGCAGCATCCAGCACAGCAGGAACGGCGCTCTTGCTGGTCAAGTTGTCCAGGAATGCCGTTCCTGTGCGTTCCCCCTGCACTCGAACCCTGCTCTATAGTCAGTGCAATAGTTATACAGGAGCAGAAATGGTTTGTAATATATGAAGGCTGGCAAGAATACTGATGTTTTATCAGGGGCACATTTAGGGTTGGTACTGCGCTGAGCATTGCAGTCCATCCATCACTTCCCCTTTTCAAATAAATATCTACAATCTGTTGGGGCCATTTTATACCAATAAAAGTGTCATTTAGGACAAAGCAAAATATATAGACCACGCGATACAAGGATTTTGCCTACGCACTTGGAGGTATTGCCTCTGGTAATTTTCTAGTTCTGTGTGAGTTCTGATCTCTTCGTCAATTTTATTCTGAATGCTCTGTCAATAAAGCAAAATAAAATGCATAAATATTAGATCATTTTTAGTACCATGTATATATACTTTTTTATGTCTGCAGCATTCTGTTCTGAAGTCTATATGAATGGGGCCCATTGCTTGCAACATTAAGCAAAGGTGGAATCTCACGGAGTCTGCCTGCAGCCAACTAGCTTAAAGGTGCACAATACACAGCCTGACCACCTTTCTGGGTTGTTTTTTTTTTATGGAGTAAGTGGAGTATGGCCTCCCTTTCCTGATCCGCTGTCAATCAGCATCAGTTGTCAATTATCTAGCAAGGGTTTGAATCCCCGTTGTGCAAAAACCTTTAGGAACTAACAATGCTATAACGTGAACCACTTGTGGAAACTATAGCTGCTCCCTTCAAAGATGGATTGGTGCAGTGTGGACAAGGTGCCTAGTTGCCTACACAGCACTGATCCTTCCATCTGTCTATATAAGTGCTCGCTGTAACAAGCGTTTGCGAAGACTGTAGCTGCCCTTTCATTGAATGATTGGTACTGCACACGCAGCACTGGCCCTTTAAACAAGATTGTCATTGGACCGTCAGTGCGAATGGTGCATGCAGGACTTCAACTTTCTGTAAGCCTGAAGCGGGGGGGGGGGGGGACTTTAATAAACATAAATATAAAAAAAAATGAAATGTGCAGATGCTGTCAGCATCTATACAATTATTAAACCTAAAAAGGGAGTCAATTTTAAAGAATGTCACTTTGAAACTCATCGATAAATGTAAGCTGTAGTCTCCTTTTGCCAATGCGAACAGTAAACAACTGTCTGTGACTTGTCGAAGATATATCAATTAAGAAACCTATACGAGATATAAATATTATTACATATACAAAAAAGTTTCAAATCTCATATCATAAACAAAGATTTATAAACCACAACAACATCCATCTATCAGCACATAGATTACTAGCTTCTCAATATATGTATCTCCTGTTAGTAACTGCATATATGATTAATATCATTTACTTTATCAGTTAGTAACTATACACAGATGGTTAATAAACATTTCTGCTTAACGAAAACAATTAACATGTATTTCCCAGCAAACCAATGTTTAACAAGCTAGATCTTGTAGAGATATATGTATCTCTCTATGCTACGTGGATCAACAAAAGATGAGCTATCACTTATTCTATTTCTAGAATGATAAGTAATAAAAACCTATTTAGTGAATTCTCCCCTAATAGAGAATTAAACTTCTAATCGTCTACTTTTTATTTTGTAGTTATATAATTCCTTGCTTATTAATTTCAATCACAGTAACTTCCAAATTCAATATATATATTTATGTATATACTATTGCAACAAATACTTTAGGATAAAATCCTTATATCCGATTCTTCTTCATATCTCTATCTGCAAATTTAGAAATATTTTGAAGACTCTGGATCTAACAGTAATTGAGATAAATCTCAATCTATTTCATTGCAAAATACACACTCATATATATATATTTCTTACATTAATCCCTTAATTTTGCTTTCTCATACATTACCCGTCCAATCTGGATTCAATGTTTCTGTAGTTACAGCAGCAATATTGTTTGGATATAATGTATTGTTTTGGAATATGTGAAAATTATCAATGTCAGATAATCAATACATAAAAGTTAGAATTGTGCATTCCCATGAGGGAAAATTTAGGTGTGGTCCTAATTAAGTGAGATGTAGTATCCTGAATGCATTGTGTGTCTTGTCCTGGAATGATCTGAATGAATACAACGAACAGTACATATCCAGTTATAGTAAATTCAACGTCACTGAAAATCTACCCCTTCATTTAAATATTTTCTCTATAGATCCCTTATATTATTCTTAAATATAATATTTACTATGCCTCTAGATGGCAGTGTTGCTCTTCAAATATAATTTCGAAAATTTATTTTTAATCCCTTATTTTAGGTCAGAGGTCAATCCACTATCTTATTTTGAACAAAGAACAACTATGGTTATTCCAGACAGTGCGTCTCGTGTTGTCAAATTTGATTTAATATCTCTCGTTATTTTGCCCATTTCAAAGAATTTAAAGTACTTCTTTATCAGCTAGATTCCTTTGCAATTAGATCAACAACTTACTTCTGTTCTTCAGTAATTATACTATTACACAGTTATACTCTACAAATATTTGGAGCATCTATTATTTGCTGTGAATATATAGAATGTATTGATTATAAAAATATATTTATACACTTGCATAGATATTTTAAATATGTTTCTATACCCAAAAAGAAAAATATCTTTAATTCAAGGACTTGTTAAAACAAACCAATAAATTTAAATATGATATGTCTTAGCATATATCATATAAAGAAATTTTTCTAGTCTATAGCATAGAAACATAGAAAAATGTCGGCAGATAAGAACCTTTCGGCCCATCTAGTCTGCCCAATTACATGGATACTTTACCTGGATTTATCTTTTGTTTAGGATAGCCTTATGCCTATCCCATGCTTGCTTAAATTCAATTACTGTTTTGGCCTCTACTACTTCTACTGGAAGACTGTTCCATCATGTCTGGCACTAGGCTCAGCCATACAAAAACACTTTATCTCTAGCGATTATAAAAACACCCATAACTCTTCTAGTCTTTACCATGAACTTATAAAAAAAAATCTTTGAGTCCATTTTTAAAACTAGGATAAAAATTTTAAAAAAAACAACTTTACATTACAACATGATGGCTACAGGCATCCATTTTAATTTTCCATTATAATATACCTGACAGACTACATATGAGTCGTAGCATTATTTCTTAAGAATCAGAACTTCATATGGTTGCAGCAAAATTTAAGTTTCGAATGGTTTCATGGCGACTTGCAAAATAGATACCACTGGTTAGTTAACTAAATTTACGTGTCAAAATATGCATCAAAATCTTTTAACATGTCACAATGGTGGTTCATGTAGTTACATTGTAGCACAAAGCGGCAGAATGAGTTATACAATGTAGTAAGCTTATGAAGGTGCATTTGTGTGGCAGCTGCATACACTACATCTCCGTAATCAATAGCCGGCATAAGCATTTGGTGTACAATCTGCTTTCTTACCGCGGGGCTCAGGCAGGATTTGTTTCTGTACAGGGCACCTAGTTTGGGGTAAAGTTTAGACGAGAGTTTTTCAATGTGGGGGCCAAAGGATAGATTTGAGTCTAACCAGGGCCGGCCCAAGACATTGTGCTGCCTGGAGCGAAGGATGAAATGCTGCCCCTCCCCAAAAAAAAACACGCAGCGTGTATGAGCGTATCACAGTGTGTCACAGCAATAAAATTCAAACACTCATACACACCGTACATTAGAATTTTCTTCCTGTGGAGCTCTGTGACACAGTAATGTGAGGTGTATATAACTGAGCCCAGAGTGTCACATACCCAGCAGTGCCCAGCGTCACATACCCAGCATTGCCCACACAAGGGTATATTGCCCCAGCTCACACATGGATATATTTGCCCCCAGGCTCACACATGGATATATTTGCCCCAGGCTCACACATGGATATATTTGCCCCAGGCTCACTCATGGATATATTTGTCCCCCAGGCTCACACATAGATATATTTGCCCTAATAGATATATTTGCCCCCAGGCTCACTCATGGATATATTTACCCCAGGCTCACACATGGATATATTTGCCCCCAGGCTCACTCATGGATATATTTGCCCCCAGGCTCACTCATGGATATATTTGCCCCCAGGCTCACCTGTGCCAGGCCCCTCCGACGGGCAGATCCTGCGGCCGCCGCGTTCCTTCCTTCAACAAGCGGCAGCCTCATGAGTATCTGCCGTTCACCTGGGATCCACCCTCCAGCCTGCCGTGATCTCGCAAGATCACGTGATCTCAATCTCGATCGCGGGAGGCTGGAGGATGGATCTCAGGTGAGCGGCAAATACTCATGCGGCTGCCGCTCATTGAAGGAACGAATGCGGCGGCCGCACGATCTGCTGTCGCCGCATAAAAAAAAATAGTGCAGAGCGCAGCAGCGGTGCCGGTGGCTGAATGATGCTATTATAGGGCAACGGATATTGCATCCTGTTTTTCAGTGATAATATATTTTATGTGACATTATAAGTAGACGGGGCTTAAGGTTTAGGTTTGTTACTACTGGGACCCCTTGGACAAAGCTCCCCCCACAGGAACCCTGGAAAGGTTATTATTACCCTGCTCAGTGCTCTGTAATACACAACCAGATAATACATTGCACAGTCTAGAAAAACACGCAGGGCCTTCACGTCCTTCCAGGTCACCCTGAGGTCGTTATATTTTAGATCACTTTTTTTCCTTCAGGAATGACAGTATCCGATTTTTTCACGCGGCGCTGAGTGACTCAGTCGCAGCTGTTCTCGGTTTTGTAAGACGGTGATGATGAAAGAGGAATAAAGAACCCCGGAATCAAGGCAGGTAACGGCAGGATTTATTTACTAAGCCCAGCTTTGTGGGAGCGTGAGCTGGAAAAGCTCAGCCCAGACATGGTGGATGTGGAGTCGCCACGTGGTTGATGTAAGAGCAGCTCCCGGGTGCCATGGGCATCTCAATCTGCCAGGCAGGCAAAGAGAGTTATTTCGGTTACTCTATGTGCTCCGATACACGTGACATCTCCACATCACATTCCTGATGGCATGCTCAGGCCACTGTCCGGCCCAGGAGGCCGCCTGGCTTAGGCGAGTCCGACGCTCAAGCGGCCAGTCGCACCGGTCCACTGAGCCATAGGCCCACCGGGACCTTCCCACTAGTCCCGATGGCCAGTACATGCCTGAATAAAGTACTAGGTAATATAAAGAGCAGCACGTCACACCCTTCTCATAGAAATATCTTAAATAATCCCTTATTTGAAAGAGGTTTTTTCCACCATTCAAATGAGGGGTTTCATTTTTGTATAGCTGCAGTGGCAGCTCTTTAATTAGGCAGACTAGGCGGCCGCCTAACGCCTTGCACTTACTGGGCCTCGCGCGGCTGCCTAATCTGCATAATCATGCAGGCAACAGCATTAATTGTTTTCGCTGGCGGTTTTTTTTTTGTCCGTGACCGTCCGGCTGTCAGAGAAATTAGCGCCCCCTGATGACATCGAACGTCTGCACGTGTTGGCGCCGGCGGTTCACATCCGGCCGCACCCTTCCTACGCATGCAGGGAACACGCGTCAGCACAACGCGGGCGGAAGCAGCAGCCGGAGAGAGCTCACGCACAGCGCACTGACTGACACGCACCCATCAGGTCAGCGCCGTGTGACAGTGAGTTGGACAGAAAGAGCAGAGTTGCAGAGGCCCCACTGTGGAAGGGATTGCCCGTCCCGGAGGAGGATCAAACACAACGCTACTTTGACCGTGAGTGAGCACCGTTTTCGTAACCCCAACAAAAACCCAGAAACACTGCCCCTCAGTCCAGAGGCCCAGGCAGGCACCCAGAGGCACCTTGAGGCCCAGGCACCCAGAGGCCCAGGCACCCAGAAGGGCACCCAGAGGCCCAGGCACCCAGAGAGGCACCCAGAGGCCAATATACTCTGACTATAGATAATTGATTAAAATAACTGGTTATGAGACCAATAGAATTCTAGAAACGGCAAATTATTAAGGCTAGTCCTAATATGCAATTTAAAACATTACTATTTATTGCTTGCATTTTTTTCATTGTGGCCGTTAGGTGAAACTTAAATATGAGGCCCCACTAAGGCCTCACAAAGTTTAGAGCCACCTCTGTATAGCTGTCAAGTAACAATCATAGTGATAGTGAACACCTGTCACTAGCTGCCAAATTAATTTCAAAAGGGGTTATTCGCTAACCTCCGAAATTGTTCCAAACTGTGAATTTTGGAGCAATACATCTATTCACAAAGATGTCAATTCGCCAAATATTGGTAAATTGACATGGAAATATGGTGCAATTCGCCACAATTCGGCAGCACCAAAATTGTCCCATAGTCTATATCTTGTCCCATAGTCTTGTATCTTCTATACACAGAACGCCGAATTGCTCCGAAATTGTGGCGAAATGCCCTGATTTTTCAATTCAACAGGTTTAAACAGGCAAAGCCCATACATTTCAAATGGAAAAAATGTCATATCTATATTATTTTTTTAAACCGTTTATTCTTTTTATTTTTTGCAAAATTCCTTTTTTGGATTTTCTAGATGACATTTTTGGGGGTTTCATTTTTTAAAAATACTTTTTTATTTTGTAACACATCTTTTTATTATTTTTAAAGGACCTTTTTTATTATTTGGACTCCTTTTAAAACATTTTACTGATTTAAACTCCTATTAAGAGAATAGTAGATTTCCTCTTTTTTTTTCCTTTGGTTCGGTGCAATTTGACATTGAAGCAATTGGGCTGATTTCGCTAACGTCCGATAACTGCTTCGGCAACATACAGTGAACATTCGCTAAATAGTGAATTCACTGTATTTTCAGTAAAACGAAATTGCTGAAGTGCGGCAAAAGCAAAGTGCTGAAATTGCTTTGTGAATACACCCTATAGTGATTTTGTGTTTGAGTGCAGATATGATATTTTAGATATATATATTGTAGAGGACGGCAAGGCTGGGTCCTGGATGGGTGCTATGTTTCACCCTTATTCGGGTTGTGGTCCCCTTTAAGGGCAGTCGCAGGAAGGGTTTTAAAGGTTAGCAACTCCCAGAGAGGACTGTGGGAGTTGAGGAGGAAGTGTTCAGTTGTAAGGATTACCCCAGGTTTGGGACTTTTTAACAAGTCGTGAGACACGCCTATTTTCTGTTACTTATACTGAAGGCTGGGACTTTACTCAGATTTTGCTGAAGGAGAAGCGTGTATTTTATGTTTACAGTTTGGCTGCCCTGAAAGGAAAAATAAAGCCGTTGTTTAGTTCAAGACGTTGTGCAAGTGCTCTGTGGGACTCTCCAAACATCACAATATATATAACATTACATTTAAAAGACAAGCTTTCGAGCGTGTTCCTTTCTTCTTCAGGTCTGGATGCTTACTGATCAGTATCCTAGAATTGAACATTAACCTCCCTGGCGGTGTTCCCGAGTGTGTCTCGGGGTTAAATTTCACCGCTGAGAGCGGTAACCCCGAGACGCACTCGGGCTGTATACATCACCTCTCCGTGCGCTCCCTCGCTGATCTCTGCAGTCTCCTCCGGCGATCGCAGCGTTTTTCTTCCGGAGGCCCGTTCAATACCTCAGCAGCTGCTGAATTGCTGCAGCGCAGCAATTCAGTTTGCTGCAGCAGTGTCATTGAACCCCTTGGATGCGAATTTTGAATCCAAAATGGCCGACGATTTCTTAATGAAAAATTCAGATTGTTTTTCGGATCACTCGGACAAAATATGATAAATAAAAGCAGTCGGCACAATTCCGTTTTGTATGCACACACCACAAATGATAGTTTTTAATGAATAAACGTTATGTTTGCTTCTGAAACAATATATAAATTGAACTGTAATATATGTCTATGTGCAGGGGGAAATAATAAATAAATATTTTGTGCTTTGGTGAACAAAAACCTCAAAATTAACATTGCTGTACGGAATTATTACTTGCTTCGAGGCGGCGGCCATCTTGCTGTACGGAGTTGTTACTTGCTTCATGGCGGCGGCCATCTTTAAAACGTCACACTCAGCTACACGCAGCATCTCATCGGGTCGCTGCAAGTGCTAGGTTAGCACTGCTGAGCGCTGAGCGGTTGAACGGCGTTCAATGGCAAGTTGCTAACTTAGCACTTGCAGCGGCTGAGGTATTGAACGCAGCTCTGGATTCCTTCTCGCGAGGAAGAAACCAGGAAGTAATGAGGTCGCAGTCGCCGGAGGAGGCAGCTGGGGACTTCGAGGGAGCGCAGGGAGAGGTGATGTATCCAGCGGCATCCCGAGTGTTGCTCGGGGTTACCGCTTCCAACATAAGAATTTAACCCCAAGCCACACTCGGGATACCGCTGGGGGGGGGGAATAAAATAGACCGCTTTGAGACGTGGTTTTTCCCTAGAATTAGACCGCCAGGGAGGTTAAGGGACACATGGGTGGGGGTTAGATGTCATAAATGGTGAGAGTCAAATGGTATAGTCAAGATGGGAAAATAAACACATGAGCGATCTTAGGCCCATGAAACAACAGTGATATAAAACAACAGTGATAAGATCATGACAACTTGAAAGAAGAAAAAAAAACACATATCAGTGAAGACTGAAAAAGAGACACACAAAAAAAGAAAAACAGAAAAAAGAACCTAGTACCAGCCAGAATTCTGAATGTTATGTGACATTATGATAATGAGTTAAAAAAACAGAATCCGTTTGACCGCTTGACATGGCCCTTTCTGCACCACACCTTTGAATGCCTGCGATTTCCACAATCTTTTTGCAATGCGCTAACCACCCTATAAGACTGCCCAACGGCCCAACTAAATATCCCTGGCACACACCCGCGACGGTTCCCCATCTGCAATAGCACCTGCCAAGGTTGTCCCCTCTCCCCCCTACTCTTCGCGCTGTGCATTAAACACCTTCTCTCTGCTATCAGACTCCACCCGCTCATCTCAGGTATCCCTGTGCAGGCTGCTGAATACAAGGTCGCAGCGTATGCTGACAACCTTTTTCTTACTCTTCGTCAGCCGATGCGCTCTCTCCTGCACCTGTTCCACCTCCTCGAGCCTTTTGCCTCTATTTCTGGCTTCAAGATTAATGTCTCCAAATCGGCTGCAATACTGATCCACCTCCCCAGCACTTCTTGCAAGTTGCTCACATTAAATTTTGACCTCCCTATCTCTGACTCCCCCCTGACTTATCTTGGCCTGCGGATCTCCCCTTACTGGGACCGCCTTTATGAGCTTAATTACATCCCTCTCCTGTCACAGATTCTTAAGGACATTGACGACTGGCAGGACATGGCAATCTCCTGGATGGGGCGACTGACTGTGGTGAAGATGAATATCTTGCCGCGCCTGCTCTACCTATTCCAGACTCTACCCATCCCGATCCCCCAGCCTCCACTCAAGTCCCGACAACAACACATTGACCGCTTTATATGGTCTAAACGGAGGCCGCGGATTGCAGGAGACTGATGTACATACCAAAACTATCTGGAGGGCTGGGCCTACCAAACCTGAAGTTGTATTTCCATGCTGCCCTCCACACACGAATTGCGGAATGGCATCTTCCCCCCGCCTGCCAAAGCTGGGTGGATATTGAAAATGACATCATGCTACCTGACATGCTACCGTTTTTTCTTTGGCGCCCTAAGACCATGAGGCGCGATACCGCAGTTGACTGCCCTACCATTTCCTACTTGTTCCGCATCTGGAACTGCCTGTTTGAGAAGTTTTCTCTGACACCAGAACTGTCTCCTCTCCTCCCTCTATACCAAAACCCTTGGTTCCCAACGGGAATGTGCCTGCAGGACTTCCACACTTTTGCCCAGGGCGATATCTCCCGGGTTATGGATATGATGATCGATGGCGCAGTCTGCTCCTTCCCAGATTTGTCTGCTAAGCTCTCCCTTTCACCGAGGGACTTTTTCCGACACATGCAACTTTCCAGTTTTGTATCCAGCGACCGCATTCGCCAGGCTGCCCTGCTGAAGCCCTCGTGGTTCGAGAGGATGTGTATGCGAGGAGAAGTGGTCACCGGCGCGATATCCACCATTTACCGTTGATTGGTCCTGCACAGTCCCAGAACACACCTTCATTACATGCTCAAGTGGCAGGCGGACATTGGCGAGGAACTAGATTATGAGGAGTGGGAAGAAATCTGGGAATCCACAGCTACGCTCTCTACCTGCGTGACACACGCCGAACAAGGTCTGAAAATTATGTTCAGGTGGTACCTCACCCCAGTCAGACTCCACTACATGCGACTTCTCCTGACAAATTTGTGCTGGAGCGGCTGCGGCCAACCAGGCTCCTACTTTCATCAATGTTTAATGGTTTCATTGGGTCTCGTGCCTACAGTCATTTGACTACCCACCCTTACGTTCCTTATGCCTCCTTAAATATTTTTCTCAGTTATCTCTGTTTTGCCTTGTATTTTATTGCAGTCTCATCGTATTATACCACAAAATTGAATAAAACACAGAATTTAAAAAAAAAACAGAATCCACATTGAGTCCTTCTTTTATGGTGTTAAAATATGTGATCATTTTCATTTTAAATGTCTCGCGTTCACTACTGCCTTTAAAATTTCCTTTGACTTGTGTGTTTTTTGTTAACGTCCCTCCATGAGCACTACATCATTTTTTATTTGCTTATCTTCTTGACACATTAAAAGTTACCGGTACAGTTTATCTTCGTTTGTTACATTTCGCATCATTTACCAGATATAAGGGTTACCCACCGTTTTTTTACTTCAGCAGCCACCCTTTGCAAGTACTACCTTCATTTTTGCTTTTCTCTTTACTAGCTGTGTGCATATCTCATCTCATTTGTGCATGGAGATGTGAAATTAAAGATTATTAAAGAGTAGAAGTACTGTACTAAACTGTTGCATGGTATAGCAATTAACTGCAGTATTACTCACTTTAAGGTTTTGCTGGAGGTTAGATTCAGAAATGGAGCATTTTTTCTGTGTCTGGTATATTTGCAGATCTGTGTCCTTCTTAGCATACTTGATATCCATGTTGGTCTTTGCTATCATCTCCTGTAGCTGATCTTTCAAATGAGCAATGAGCTCATTGCAGTTCTAGAGAAAACAACTTTGATTTAAGTGGTACAGTTAAACATAAAATTATGTCAATCAAAAATTGGTTCACACCTACTACTCTAAGGCAGGCAAAGGGAACCAAACAACACAGGAAAAAATGGTATACAAAAAAATTTAGATTGCAAATAATAAACTATATAGTACAAACTTTATAAAATAATTAAAATAGACGCATTTTAAACACAATAATAAATTGATCAATTAATGAACACATACAGGATTATTCAAAGTGCGCCGATATTCTACCGGAAAATGAATTATTAGTTAGTGGGGAGGGGGGAATAAGGGGCCCTATTACATTCTTATTAACGCAAAAACGCACGCTAGACGCGTGCTTTTTTGCGCGAAGCGTTAAGCGTTAACGTACAAAAATCACCGCTGGAATTACATTCCTCGTGCATTTTTTCATCAGTCGGGAAATTGCGCTCGTAAAACTGACGCGCAAAAATGCGCGCAAAGTACCGTTGCACGCAGAAACCAGTGAGCGCAATGTAATTTTTAACGTGAGTCCGTCATTTTGTGCGGACTGCGCACAATAGACATACGTTCTGATGGAAGACAAGGTAGTGGCCATCATTTTTGACGGACCTAGTAAAAAAAAAAAAAAATGCACATCGAAGTTCTCCGTTGTGAATCCGCAGTTTGGTACGGTCAGGTTGTTACAATTTGCCGTTACACCTGCTTTCCTAAGACATTAAAATTATGCGCGCAAACGTTGTCCGTTAAATTTTGCGCTAAGATTGTAATACCATGCGCGCACCAGCGCACAAACGCATTTGTGCTCACAATGTTAAGTATAGGATGCACGCACTAAATTGTGCTAGCAAAGGGTTTGCGCAGGGTCACTTGCGTTAGACGTTAACGCGCATTTTGTGCGAACATCGTAATACGATGTTCAACGCAAAGGGTTTTGCCCCTCGCGTTAATGCGTTTTTGCGCGCGCGCACAATTGTGCGCGAAGAATGTAATAGGGCCCAAGGTGTTTTGGCAGGAAATCAAATGTGTTGACATCACTATTTCAAACACTACCTGCAATTCCACCTCCTTCTCTTTCTTGATATCGTCCAGTTGCTTCTGCAGGAGCTCTGTCTTGTTTCTTCCCTCCTTTTCACTGCAAGAAAACACCACATAATATCTAACAAAGCTTCCCTTGCAATCTGTATATCATTCAATGTTTGATGGAGTTTCTGCATGGTTCCAGCATTTTTTACTAATTAATTTGTCTACAGTTCAACAAATAAGACTAGCAGGGTTATTCAGAGAAGGGTGAAAGCCAGGAGAGTGACTGGAGAAGTGAAAATTCTCGGTCAAAATAGCCTAAATGGAAAAATTCTCCTATTTATCTCACTTTCCAGATCGGTTATTTGGTCTAGAATGTTCTCTTCTCCTGTCAATTCTCCTGATTTTCACCTTTCTGTGAATAACCCTGTAGGTTTTTCTGTGCAAAGATATATTTTCTACACTTGGCCAAAAATCATTTTATGTTCTAGGCAACAGGTTACTGCCCCTTTTGACATCAAAGCCAGTGTGGAAAAAAGTTCCAGAATTCAAGGATTAACCCTAAATGTAACCTTAAACTGAAAAAAAGCACAGTTAGAAGCCTAACCCTAAGCCCTAACCATAATTTCTTACCCTAATTTCCAACCCTAGCTCTAGAAAATGCTGCTCCAATTCAGCAGCGTCCAAACTAGAGCAGCTTATCCAAACAAGAGATGACACGGGCACTCCAGCTGAGTTAAAGACGGCTTTATTGGCCTTGCATCAGACAATGACCACGTTTTGACTCTCAAACAAGACTTTTTCAAGTGACTTCAAGTTTTGGACCATTTCAAACTGGAGCAGCTATCCAGTTCAGCTGCACCCAAGTTTGAGCGTCTTTATTTCAGCTGTTATTTTCGGCAGTTTTTTTTCTTTCGGCCTAAAGCCGAAAAACACTATTTTTAGCCAAAATCTATCAGCTGAAATTTTAGTGCATACCTAAAATGTAAGGTAAAAATAAAAAAAGTGTCATTCTGAGATATTTAAATAAAATAGTGTAAATTTGTTCATTTTTCATTTATGCATTCATCCTTTACCGAAATATTGCAGCAAAATGTAGAGATAAAAAACCCACTTAAGAATTAAATGATTAATTCCTCTGATTAGGACAGATATCTGTCCTATCGGAGGAATAACCCATCCAAAATGGTTTTTGATTAATTATTATTCAATTATTTTACTATATCTATGGCCTTGAAGTGACATCCTGACCCATACCACAGGCTAATTGGTGAGCTTTCATCTGACCAACTTCTGTTCTTTACATAAGCATTGTTAGGGTGAAAAATTTGAGACACTAGATGGTGTCTCTTATATACTATATATTGAGATTATTAGTTACGCAGCTTCCAAAAATACCAATAGAATGTAAGCAAAGTACCTGTAAGCGGGTATAATGCCTGCATACATAATATAAAACAACACCATGGATTTGCAGTTATTTTAACAACATATATTATTGAGTGTCCAGTTTTCTCTCCATGATATCATCTCCCTTATTGGCTATTGTAATGCAGCATGAATGAAGCTTTGTTGAACTTTTTTTTATGCTGATGTTAAGGGCTTCTCCTTCTACCTCCTTTTAAATAATACAGGATGACCAAAGAAAGACCTAAATGACAATAGTTTCTCTCAAGGCAGAACCTCAACCTTGCTTTAAAATAAAATATATGTAAGTGGGGAGTGCTAGGCAATTTTTTTAAATATTTTCAATTTATAAATGTGTATGGGCATTTTTGGGTGAAGAGAATTAAAGCCCACCTTTCAATTCTGGGTGGCCTACTAGGTACTATCAAATTAATGGTAAAGTTTATCACTACACCATCTTAGCAGGTCATTGGATCTACGAGCATAGCAGATACCCTGTTTCCCCTAAAATAAGACCTACTCCGAAAAGAAGACCTAGTGCTATTTTTGATAATTGCTAACGTATAAGACCTACACCGAAAATAAGACCTAGTTTGATTCCCTGGGCTGGTGGTGGCATAAAGGGCAACTTGAAGAGCCGCGGTAGAGAGTCAGCGATGCCGGCGCCAGAGGAAGCGAGGCGGCAGTGAAGGGACCAGAGCCACATAAGCTGATGCTTCCTCTAGCCCGGCTCCTGTCACAGGCAGAGTGATACCAGATTTACACCGCCTGTGAATAATCGATAGTGAAAACACAGTTTGCTCATTTCTGGCCAGCGATTGGTTACCAAATTGCTGTTGAAAAGGTATGGCACCACTGATTGCCACTCACTCCTTTCTTGCAAGTCTTCTACTGGTATTAAAAAAAATTAAGACCTACCCCGAAAATAAGACCTAGTGTGTTTTTTTTTGGGACAAAAAATAAAAGACAGTGTCTTATTTTCGGGGAAACACGGTATTACCTAATATTACATATTGTTTAAACCTGCCATAAGGGAGATGTAATAACTACCTCCATTCTTACCTCTCTATTGCTCTGTGAAAGTGGTCTTTTCTCTCCTTCTCCATTTCCACGGCTTGTAGTAGGCTGAGAAACGAACCGGAATCTTCCAACTCATTTAACATACCCATGATGACATCCTCTGCATATTGCCTGTTATGTTAGAAGGGAATGAAAGCCATTTCCAAATTTGTACCCAATACATCTGCCTACATAATTTTGTAAAGCATTGCTTTATCAGACACTGCCTATTAATGCTACATCACACAATGTTGTCATCTACGAGCATTTTGAATCAATAAACTGGTGACAATCGTTGACAATGTCATATTTTATTCCACAGTATCCCTTGGTCTTATAGGCTTCTTATACCACAAAGAGAAGTATAAAAAGAGAAGCCTAAACATTTTAAAAATTTGAAATTTTAACACTTACGAAGATTTAATTCATTTTATTTTCATTATTAACAACTATAGTGGTATAAATAGTAACAATCAGTGTGTTTGTACAAGTATTACTAAAATTTTGCCACGGGGTATTTCAGTGACCGCCAATGTACTGTGATCATCCATTCTATGGGTTTTATTGATGCCGCTGCGATGGGGCTTTTTTGTGAGACATCCAGCCATCAAACAACCAGACTGTGCATGGCATCTGATTTCTGGGGCACCTTTTTGGCTGCAGGGGGCAGAGGATCATGCAGTAGTTCAAGCATAAACTGAAGAAGCCCCATATCTCATGATCCTGTCTATCTCAAATCTACTGCTTTACTTGACATTGGTTAGTTTAGTGTGGAACATTTTGAAGAGTGGAAAGCAAGTGCCTAGAAGTCTGGTACCTACATCTAAAGGCCGCTATTATCAGTCAATTTTTCCTTCACCTCACTGACACTTATTGATACTGTCTAGCACACGCACCACCTACAAACTCATTGCAACATTGATCTTCAAAGTGCATGTCTTTCCTGGTTTTCAACCTATCATTCAGAGTCTTTTTTCACTGGCGAAGCACAGCAGAAGCAGAATTTCTATTGGATTCTTTCTATATTCTTCACCTGTGATCTGAATGTGTGTACAAAGTCTGTAATAACTGCTACTATCAGTTCATAGTTTATTAGTCCAGTCTTATCTGTGAAATAAGAATTTTGTGATGATATTTGTGACAACCGTCACTTGGGACTGGAGGTACATGGACCTGAGAATGCGTTTGGAAGGTGCGTGGCTGATGTTTTGTATTGCTTCCCTGCCCTTTCCCGGCTAAGTCACCCTGTGCCTGCAGTTCTAGGTACAGTGTGTTTGTGTTGTTTGAGCCCTATTCCTTGTTGCGGAGCCTGCTCCCCAAAACCGGGTTTTAATCACATTGTATTATTGTATTGGACTTATTGTATTTCATGTACTGCACCAAGACTCCCTGCAAATCCTCTCGGGCCATGTGGTGGAAAATGGCGGCGTTCCCTAAGCGGTTCGAATCGGCCCCAGCCGATTCAATGTTTCTGGCGTTTGAGTCGATACTGTCGGACCAATCAGAATCGAGCCTGTTTCAAGACTTCATCTGCATAAACCCAGTGGACCTAAGTGAAGCCTGAAGAGGACATAAGTGGAGTCAGGCTGGACTTGAAACCAGCCAATGGGAACTGTTGGGTGGGCGGGAAGTTTGAATGTTGTCACTATGAAAACCCGTGTGTGTGTATCTCAATAAAGCAGATCTCCTAATATTATACTTTTGTATTTGCATGAGAGTATGTTTAAACATTGCTGAGAATATACATCGCTAGATTCTTACAACCGCTTAGTTTACTAAAGGGATTCTAAATATTAGTAACATTTCCTTTTTTCTGTTTTTTTTTTTCTGTGCTGTTTATTAAAATGTGTTTCCAGACCAAAGTTATTCCATTACATATGTAATATGAATAAATTAACATTTAACTTCTTGGCATAAAAAAACGAAATGTTTAATGGGGTTAAAATAATACCATACAGTACAGATGAGAAAGGTAAATGTATGTTGCTTTGGAAATACTTTCCTTATATTTTACTCACCTGTCAGAATGAACCTTCTTTATATTCTCAGCCTGGATCTTCTTTAGATTGTCTGAGATTAAAGGCCATTGCACCTATTGCATTCATTTTAATAAATAATAAATATGTTACCAGGAATGCTGCAGCATGGTCTGTTGGCATGCCGCAAATAAAGTATAATAATAAATAACATTACATTGCTTTATATACTATTTCTGCTATTTTAGCTGAACAAACCGCATTGAACAAATTAGTGCTTTTCCCCACTTTGAGTTATAACTAGCTGTATACCCGTGCTTCGTGACGAAATGTCAGGCTATGCAGGAGATATAAGGTTCACAATCCATTGGCTTAGTGGTGGTTGGTCATTGAAACACATAAGGGATGATAATAATAAACAATAAAATAGATGGGTTTAAGCTCTTTAATTTGTTTATGAACCCGGGCTGATTACTTGCATAGCATAGACTTTCAATTTGTCCCTCAGATGATTTGCTCAGGACCTCCCTGTAAACAACATTCCTGGTTTTCCTCTCTGGCTGGAGGATGACCAGGCTGTCAGGTGAACTGACTGTGGAGCAGCCACATACAACTGGCCATGGGAGAAACAGTCACTCGTCAGATGCACACCAGCCACTTTCAATGTCTGTCCCTGTGCCTTATTGATGGTGATGGCGTGGCACACCTTAACAGGAAATTGTAGACGTTTGAACTCGAAGTGGTAGTCTGATGAGATCAGAGGAATTCTGGGTATGAAAACGGTTTATGCTTTGGCGCCACCATGATACACCCTATCCTGTAGTAGACCTGCCCCCGCACTTTGAATGTTGGCATAAAATTTCCCTCCTTCAACTCTCTGGCTCCAAAAGATGTCATTTGGAAGCATCCGTTGTACTTCCAGGCAGCAGAAAGAAAGTGCTCTGCCATTGGATGCTGGTGGGTGAGAAGGCTGTGTAAGGGCTCAGGGTAGGGCTGAAAGGGAGGGAGCTGGACTTTCGTGCCACTGCAGCAAATCCTGGGACTCTCATCCTGCCACTTCAGAGCACGGTACCAGGCACAAGGTAACCGAGTTCCGAGATCAAAGACCTTTTCCCTTGAGTAATCAATCTGAGGTTCATATTGAAAACCAGACAAATACTTATTAGTCCAAGGCATTGATCTCAATGTATCCTTCCTGGTAAAATACTTTGCTAATAAATAAATAAGCGACTCATTAACGTAGGAGTTATTAGATGCATACTTTATTACAGCCACTCTACTGACTTGGGGATGAATTTGACGATACTTTTTTCCAGCTTCCCTTACTTGTGTTGTCATAATCGCAACTGTAAATCTTTTTTTCCCCTCTTTTCCCTTTAACTGTTGTTACAGTAGATTGGACAGATCCGTCTGAACTGAGATCAGTGTAAGAATGTAATGCCCCGCGCCGCGGTCGGACCGCGGCCGCCATGTTGGGACGCCTGACAAACTCACCTGAGGTCCCTCGTGGCGCGTCGCTCCCTGGTTCCGGCCTGCAGCTCGAGGGAGGAGAGCCAGGATGTGTCCCACGCCGCCTCCGCGATCCGTCTGAGCAGAAGGCAGGCGCGCATGCGCGATCGCCCATCCTAGAGTATGAAGACCTAGGTACTCTGGCGCCCTCTGCTGGTCAAGTTAAGGTACTGCACCCCACCTGCACTGGAGATCCTCGTATACCACCAATTAATTTACATAGCACTCAGGTATCCTCATTCCACCTGCGAGTTCCAGGTGAACGGTGTTCGTATGATTCCTTGAACCCTATTTAAACCTGCCGCCTTCTCCATCTCACTAACCAGGTTATACTGTGGTTATACCACGTTACCCAGTGGTTCCCCTTCGTGTTCCTCTAAAAGGATTCTGACTTCCGTTCCTGCTGCCGATACGGTACAACTCCGGTTCCTGTTGCCACGGTACAACTCCGGTTCTTGTTGCCACGGTACAACTCCGGTTCCTGTTGCCACGGTACAACTCCGGTTCCTGTTGCCACGGTACAACGCTGCTCTGGTTCCTGTTGCCACGGTACAACGCCGCTCTGGTTCCTGTTGCCACGGTACAACGCCGCTCTGGTTCCTGTTGCCACGGTACAACGCCGCTCTGGTTCCTGTTGCCACGGTACAACGCCGCTCTGGTTCCTGTTGCCACGGTACAATGCCGCTCTGGTTCCTGTTGCCACGGTACAACGCCGCTCTGGTTCCTGTTGCCACGGTACAACGCCGTTCTGCTTCCTGTTGCCACAGTACAACGCCGCTCCGGTTCCTATTGCCACAATACAACTCCGCTCCGGTTTCTGTTGCCACAGTACAGCTCCACTCCGGTTCCCGCTGCCACAGTACGGCTCCGCTCCTGTTGCCACGGTACAGCTCTGCTTCCGCTCCTGTTGTCACGATACAGCTCCGCTTCTGTTGCCACGATACAGCTCCACTTCTGTTCCTGCCATCACGGTACAGCTCCATTCCGCTTCCATATTCAAGATTGCCATTGCAGTACCAGTTCCACCTCTCGGCATACCTCTATTCCTGGACTACTTCCAAGATTACAACCGTACTTATTTAGCCTTACAGCTCTTCGTTCTGGACTTTTATTTCTGTCAAAAGAAACTTTACATTACTTTATTCTGGACTTATATTTTGTTGCCTTCAGTAAAGTTTAACCAATCATATTTCTTCTGGTCTCCTCCTTCGGCTTGCCATTGGGTTCCATACACCCAACACCATACAGGGGTCAAAGCCTCTGTCCTTACAAAGAAATGATTTGGGGCTGGGACACTATGCAGGAGAAATTTGGTTCACAATCCGTTGGTTCAGTGCTGGCGGGTGATTGAAACTCATAAGGGAATATGTCCCCGCCACCTTGAGTTCGGAAGCAGTTCCATAGGTGGAAGGTGTGGTCATTTTGGTGAGGTAGCTTAGGTTTAGTGCTGTAAGGATCCCCAGACGCTCCTGAGTGAAGGAGAGCAATGTCTGCCAGTTTGAACTGAGATAACGGCATGTGAGGCAAGTGGCAGTTGGAATGGATTTATTTTCAGGTGGGGGGAGCATAACTCCTTAGCATCAGAGCGTGTTAATAACTGATGCTCCATACATTTCTCAAATAGTTGCATCGTTCTACGGCAGATGTCAGAAAATCACTTAACATGCTCCATCATCCTGCTTTGCAAACCTTGCCCCCTGCAACTCACTAATCACATTGAATTGCCAGGAAGCGTCTTGACGGATCTGCAAAGTCATATCGGCCACTCCAAATTTGCATTCATCACTATATATTACCGAAATTAGAGCTCTTCCTCAATTTGGTCTTCTGCTTGGGCACACGAATCTTCCATTTTGGAATATCACCCTATCATAGGTGGTGGCATCTCTTGGGCCAGTCATGAGAAGGATCGTACGATTAGTATAGGTACTTCTAGACCTCTGAGAAGATTGAGGGAGACCCATGAAGTGTACTGGAAAGTCACGCCTAAGTCTTGTTCGGTAGACAATTCTAAACAGATGATGAGTGCGGTCCACGTTCAGCAAAACATATCTGCTTTTTTTAAATCCTTGGGTAGACACCACTCGTCTAAAATCGAGTTTGGAGAAATTCAGGGCTATGGTGGATCCATTAGACATCTCTCTCAGACTCTGTTTTCTAGCACTGAAAACAACATGTGATCAGATCAATATCTGCATGCTGAAACCTGCACTGTGTGTGATGACTTGCTAGGACAAATGCAGGAGTTCAAGGATGTCTCGATCTCCACATCACAGAATCCGGAGCTTCCAGAGATTCTGGCATACTGGAATGCAATGCCAGTGCTTAATTGTAGTGCATATTACATTGAATTAGACAATCTGATTCCATCTGACGTGGTAGGTGGAGACAAATAAGAGCTCCTGGTATTAATAGATACATGCATATTCTCAACACTGGAATGGATTTAGCAGCCTCTACAGGTTTTTAAAAGATAGGACATGCTATTATGAATACTGTTATTAAAAAACATTGTTTATCTTTTGTGGCAACCTGCCCCCCCCCTATTTTTTCTCCCCCTTTTCTTCCCATTTGCTACAGGAACCATCATGTGACCCTCTACATCCAGTTCATACATTTCCTACTCTTACCAAACTCTAGTGGATTTATAGATATTGTTATTTTAGTTCAAATTATCTTTGGTTCACCTATGTGCGCCCTGCACTTGTGCAGGTATGTAACTTTTTTGTTTCAATTTGTTAGTTGTATGCTTTTTCTTTTTCTGACTGTTTTCAACCCTGAAAACTCAAATTATAAAGAATATTTTTTAAAAAAAAACATTGTTTAATTACGTTAATGGCATGTCCAGATGAAAAGTGTCACTGGTAGACGAATTGTTGATGAGTTATGCAGCATGTACAGGTACCCCTAAAATTCCAGTTGGTGTGAAGGAGTTGAACCTTAAAATACATGATTTACAACTAGAATTGACTGAAAATGTATAAGGATAAGTAAAGAGAATAGGACAACACAGAAAATAAAGAGGCCAGAGAACAATCCCAATATCAGTATAGCCACTAATCAGAGCTGGACTACTTTATTGTCTATGCACTATAATGCACTAAGGTGACAAAGCATCTCTTAGTTCAAATCCCACCACCTAAGCCTTGATATATCAGAATAACAAAAACAATTTATAGTGCTACTACTTACATTTTTGTGTGTACTGTAAGGAGCTGGATTTATTATATATCCAAGAATGGAGAGTTGGTCCAGGCTGTCCTCGAGTACTGTGCATACACTAATCATATCCATCATTGGAAATGAAGTCATCTTCTGAGGATGTCCCAAAGCTGGAACTAAATAAATGACTATGCGTTATAAATATACGACAGTAAGTAAATATCTATACACAGACACTGATTTGTCTGCTTTCTGTTACCGTAACTATTCAGGTGTAAGTACATTTGCAAATATTGACCATAAACATAGGTACATGAATAGAATTCTCAAATGCCAACATTAAATACATAAATATGATTACAATTATTCATAAAACAACAACATATTCTGTGGCGTTAAACAACAGGAAGGACAAAACAAACTTAAAATTATTTAATAATTTTGACATACGACTCTGCTCACGTATAAACGTTATTTTTTTTGTGTTAACGCTGCACCCCACAACACCAAACAAACAGAATGATGAATATTGAGAAGCCTAGATGAGTAGCGTCTGGATAATGCCATAATTTGAGACCCCTGTTTATAAGGATGGAAAATGTGATTATTTTAGTGCAAAGTTCATCCTACCTCATGCAAATTGAATTACAGCAACAAACATTCAAGAAGTGGTTTTTTTTTCCGATCAAAACATATAATCTAGTTACTCGAACAACAAAATTATAAGGTGCATACTATCCACGCAAATGTTAAATATATCAAGATTTATTTGACTTTTAGTAGTTATAAAACACTCAATGAAAAATTGAGACAGCCCAGACTGGATGGGTGAAATGTATCTTGGGATTGTACATTTGGACTAGAGGCCTTAGTATATAACTTTTAGTAGAGTTTTATGTCTTTTTTTTTTTTTACTGCAGTTCCAGTTTTACCAGTAATATCACCCCAATGATGGCAGTCTGTGAGGAGTTGCTGTGGCGGGCTGTATAGCCATTGCCTAGGCACATATCCTGCATTAAAAGCACCCACCAAAGGTGTGGGCAGCCTCTCTTCCCTGTACCTAGGTAGTGCCAGCCCCAATCTGGATCGGAACATGGTTTTTCATGCAGTCTATATACAGTGAGATTTTCGTGCAGTCCTCTATAGCGTGAGATAGGGCTGTGCAATATTGACAAAATAATCATATTGCGATTTCTTGAATGAATATTGCGATTGCGATTTTATTTGCGATTTAGCCAATTGTTTTTGCTTTTTCAAACATGCTACATACATTCTAAATGTATTCAGTATTCAGCACATGGATACTGCCCCAGCACATGGAAATACTGCCCCAGCACATGGAAATACTGCCCCAGCACATGGAAATACTGCCCCAACACATGGATATACTGCCCCAGCACATGGATATACTGCCCCAGCACATGGATATACTGCCCCAGCACATGGATATACTGCCCCAGCACATGGATATACTGCCCCAGCACATGGAAATACTGCCCCAGCACATGGAAATACTGCCCCAGCTCATGGATATACTGCCCCAGCACGTGGATACTGCCCCAGCTCACCTCTGTGCGCCACGTGTTCGGCTCCCTGTTAACTTCTGGCGGCATGGAGCTTCGGCGCTCGCCTGGGGGAACCATGTGACGAGCCGCGAGAACGTGGCTCGTCACGTGGTTCCCCCTGCGAGCGCCCAAAGCACCATGCCGCCGGAAGTTAACAGGGAGCCGAAAATTGCAGCCTTATGCGATTTATTAATTGCATGGTCGGAAATCGCGATTCGATTGCGATTGCAATTAATTGCACAGCCCTAGCGTGAGATTGTTATTAAGGCCTGCATTAAATTTCATAATGCAGAGTCTTTTCATTATTTCTCTTAACTTTAGTGCATGCGGAGCCCTGCCCAATACATCCCTAACACCAAAGGCATTTTTTTAAATTCTTTATTAAGATGGTGTAACCGGAATCCACTTGGTTCACTCGGGACGAGGCCGGACCGACACGAGCAAGGATTGTCTGAACACGAGTCTCTTCAGGAAAGGCAAACTTTATTTGTGACGTCACAGAATGCTCACACAGGATTGAATCGCAAAGAGTGAGCCCCGAACTCACCCCGACAAGGGGTCTTATACCCCGAATACATAATTAGGTACATCCCAATTAGCCCACCTCCCGGTGACACTATCCCACCCCACGTGGGTTAGTACCTCCCTCGGTTAATTACAAAGACATTCCATACATTGGCCATAAATTGGCAAGCTTCATGTTGGTTTGACAGGTGATTTGCTGCTACGCTCAATCCGGCCTGTGCCCACCTCCCTAGAGCCTGTTTGTTATTTGTTGTAGATAAGACCTGGTCTGTTTCTATACTCTTCTTTGTCTCGCTGCAGGCCTCTGTGACCTTGGTGTATCCATTTCTCATCCTGTCCCTGTGTGCCAGGAACGGCCCGGATCTTCCTTAATTTTAATTGCTTCTCTGCTAATCTAACACATTCCTAAAATTCTATGTAAGCTTCATTTTAGTTTCAACTAAAATCTACCTAGTTATATTCAAGTGAACCAATATTCTGAACAAGATGGCCGCCTGGCTCATAATGGCGGCCATCTTCTGGCCTGATTCTCCTTCATTCCCCCTTGGCTCAAGCCTCAGGTTCTTCTCCTGAGACTTGTAGCCATTACACCCCACTAATATTATTCTTGAGTTCCTCGTACTTTAGGGGACCTATTTTCGTCGGGAACATGTCTTGTGGGATAATCAGTGGTATCTTTTGTGTCTGTGTAGGTGTCAGTGCTCTCTTGCATAGTGGCCATAGACATAGCCCTATGCGGTACAGTAGTGTCCCTATGACCAAGATCACCACCAACATCAGAATCATGGATCCAATCTGCGAAATAAATCTCAGGATGGATCCGAACCATTCTCCAAACGCTCCGAACCCACGGAGTGGATTCCAGCCTTCGGCAGCGATTCGTCTTGCTGTGTTCTGCAACTGTGCTACCTTCTCCTGGTGATCTTGGATTACCTGGTAGTAGTCAGGGACGTCATGTGTGGTGTTCTTGATGAAAGTGCAACATTCATAATGCATTGTCATCTCACACAATCCATTCAGAGCCGCACTGATCTGTTCCAGTGCCATATCATGTATCATTTGTACCTTTCGTATCTCTCGTACTTCCAGATTTAGCAACTCAATGTCCATACTAGTCTTATTCAGAATCTCGTCCATCAGACTGGCATAACTGTTCATCTTACCATCAACTCTCTCCCCCATCCAGTCCATGCCGGGAACCATGCCCATATTCGATCCGCTTTCCTGAACAACTCTCTCTTCTGTCTCTCAAACACCAGTGGGTACCTAGGGTGGAGTGCTGTGTCTGTATCAGTGTCATCTCCCCTTACTCTCTGAATTAGAATCAGTTTAGCCAGATAGCACATTCCCGTTATTGTAGGTGGTACCCATGTGTAACATACCCTTTCACAACACACCTGGTACCCCCCTTTTAATATAAATGGTGATAAATGTAGTGTTCCCTTTGATATTTCTATCATCAGTTGTCTCAGTCGTCTCATCATATCCAGTGCACTCTGCCTTCCATTGGTCACATTCGCAATCACCTCCTCCTGGTCGCTTGTGAGCTTTCTACATCGTATGTATAGAAAATTCGCCTGCTCCTTTGTGTTGAATGTGTAAATGTACGATGTCCAGTTGAACTTATTTGATTCTCTATCTGGTCCTAGTTGAAAACACCATTCTGGTGGGTACACTGGTCCTGTTATGGGGTACCCAGGACTGAATGCTTCTGGCTTTTTTCGTGGTGCATCGAAAGCATGTATTGTGACATTTCCTGACGCAAACATACTCAAATTCATTGGAACAGAGGCAAATGGTATATGAATTGTCTCTGGGTGCAGTCTACTACACACCCAGCATGTGGTTTGCCCAGACTTTTTAGCGTAGTCATATTTAAATTGCACAAGTAAATGTCCTCTTGGCATTATCTCGGATATCGCCTCTCGCTTTTGTCTCCACATAGTACGATTCTCCATCACCGGGTGCGTACCATTCCAGATATGGGAGATATCCACTTTCTTGGTGGTGCTTGGGCACCTGGGGCATTCTCCATGTGATAGTCCATATATCAAATTTGCAAGGTACAAAATCAGTACCACAAATGCCCCAAATGTCAAAATCCCTTGGGCAATTCTTTTCACAGTCACATAAACCCAATCCCTCCCCACCGGAATTTCAAAAACAAAAGACATTTCCGGATGATCAAGGGTCGGGCCGGGCCCCTAAAAATAGCCCTTGGGGTATCCCCCGGGGGATCCCTTTGTTCCCTTGTTGGTGGATGGTCAGGCCTTATTGTGTCCATCAAAACACCCACTTGTTGAATCTTTTGGGTGTGCTCAGTTGAATCTCTCAGATGTTCATGACTGTGGTCTTTGTCAGCTTCAGCCTCAATGGATTGGTCTCGTTGGTGACGACCTTCCATTCTGGTTCAGGATTGGCTGCAGCTACCTTCAGTCTGGAGTGATGTATCCACGGGACCACCTTGGCAACCTTCACTGCTGTAGGGGTTGATAACAGGACAAGGTAAGGACCTCTCCATTTTGGGCCTAGTGGGTCATTTTTCCACTCCTTCACCCATACGGAGTCACCTGGACAATACTTATGCAGTGGGGGATATAGAAAGTGAGGTATATTATCTCCCACCCAAGTATTCAATTTCTGCATTGATTTACCTAACAGTACAACCTGATCATTTAGTTTAGTTTCCCCCAATGCCCGAAGGTCCCCCTTAGCCCATTAATCAGAGGGGTAGGCCGTCCGAACATAAGCTCGTACGGACTTAGCTTCAATTGGGGGGGGTTGGCCTGCACCTAATGTGCAATAGAACTATCGGCAGCACATCCAACCAGCCTAGTGACGTCTCTAGGGTGCGGTTCATTCTTTCGACTTTTCCCGAGCTTTGGGGCCTGTAGGCAGTATGTAGCTTCCAGGTAATGCCCAACAGACGGGCAAGCTGTTGTAAACAGTTCTGTATGAATGCGGGGCCATTGTCCGACCCTATCTCGAGTGGAAGTCCATAGCGTGGTATTATTTCTTTCATCAGACTTTTCACCACTTCCACTGTCTTCTCCGTTCTCGTCGGTAAAGCTTCTACCCATCCTGTCAGGGTACACACCATTACCAGTAGATATTTGTATTCTTTGCAGGGCGGCAGCACTGTGAAGTCTATCTGTAACGATGCCATTGGGGATAGCCCAATTGGCTACCTCCCTGGAGGTTGAGATGGGCCTGTTCTTGGGTTATTTTTGGCACATGTCACGCACTGCTGGGCTATTGCTTTGCAGACTACTGACAGTCCTGGCACGTAGAAATGTGGCTCCAACTGTTGTTCCATCATTTCTCTCCCTCCATGGGTACTTGCGTGAAGTGTTCTTACAATCTCAGGTGCCAATGTTGCTGGTAGGACTATCTGTCCGTTCTTCAACTGGAACCATCCGTCTTCTCCATATCCGCCTTGTTCTTCTGATAGCCATTTCTTCTCTTTCTCTGAATATACGGGTGTCCATTCACTCAGTGGTGCTGGTAGGAGTGCAGCCACCACTGGTGTTACTTTGTATCGTGCCAACTCTCCATGGTTTCCCCAGACAAATTCTTATTTTTGGAAATAGTATCGCCAGGCAAAGAACAGCAGATCTTGTCTTTCCTGTGAGTCTCTCACTGCTGGTATGAAAAAGCTCATCACACTTTTCTTCATTCTTGGCAGTTTGTTTTTGATAAGGGTCTCTTTGAGGAAGAACCTCACCAACGGAGCTTGATATTCTTCTGCTCCCAATTCTCCCAAACTCAGCAGTATTCGTGTGATCCTCAGATTATTATGAGGGTTGGCTGTTAGATTGTCAAAACGTGAGGCGAAATTTTCTGCTCGTTCAACTTCGGTTACTTTTGTATCTTCTCCACACTCCCCCATTAATTTTACGCCGAAGAATTTCAGCATCATTTTGTATGCTCTGCGGAGTCTTTGCTGAACTTCTGAGGTGTTAATCATAAGACGTGTTTCTTGAGGGTTCAGAGGAGTGGAGTAGAAATGTCGGCCTTGGGACCGGGTTGGGAAAAGCCATTGGATACATTCAGCACAAAACAATACATAAACAGTTCTACTCTCTCTACTAGCCGAGGGCACGCCGTCCCTCCTTTTGGCTCCTTATACCCAATTGATTGAACTCAAACTCTTGTCTGCTTGTGACTATGTGCACCCCGTTCTATAACAACACTCCCGTCTGCAATTCCAATTTGCCTATGGGTAATCTACCCACCCGGCACCACTTCCGCTGCAGCTACCGCTGGCCTCAATTGGCCCCCTTCACTACACGACGTACACACTAGCACTGACTCAGGGCTCTCAGCCCAGTCACAGAAATCCCTCCTCCTTTCCTTGTCCACGTGCAGAAGCCTTATTTACAAACACTGACTATGACTATGCAACTGCACATGGCTATCCTCTCCCTCTCTTACAGAACTACCATTTGGTTAACATCCGATCCCCCGGGTTCAGACACGCGCTAGCCACTCTGGCTCCTTTGCTTGTCCGTGCGGTCAGCGGCGGGTTCGGTATGTCAACGAGACCGTGGCAGCGGGTCTCCTTATCCGACTATGGTCGGACATTCCCCTTATACCGGTATCTCTGATACACATACAAACATAGAAGACACTTTACCTATCGCCGCGCTGCTCGCTGTTTCCTCAGACTCGGTGGTGTCCCAGCTTCCCGGGCCGAGGGTCCTTTGGGACGAGACGAGGTCCACTGAACAGGAAATCCTGCTTGGCGCCTGCAGATGTCAGCTCACCTTCAACGGACGCCCAACCGACGGGATCACTCGCACCTGCAGTCAACCGCTACAGTGTCCAGCAGTCGTTGCCGTGCCGGCAAGGGCCCGTATCCTGGCTCACAAGCCCCCAGAAATGTAACCGGAATCCACTTGGTTCACCCGGGACGAGGCCGGACCGACACGAGCATGGATTGTCTGAACACGAGTCTCTTCAGGAAAGGCAAACTTTATTTGTGACGTCACAGAATGCTCACACAGGATTGAATCGCAAAGAGTGAGCCCCGAACTCACCCCGACAAGGGGTCTTATACCCCGAATACATAATTAGGTACATCCCAATTAGCCCACCTCCTGGTGACACTATCCCACCCCACGTGGGTTAGTACCTCCCTCGGTTAATTACAAAGTCATTACATACATTGGCCATAAATTGGCAAGCTTCAAGTTGGTTTGACAGAAGATGATTTGCTGCTACGCTCAATCCGGCCTGTGCCCACCTCCCTAGAGCCTGTTTGTTATTTGTTGTAGATAAGACCTGGTCTGTTTCTACGCTCTTCTTTGTCTCGCTGCAGGCCTCTGTGACCTTGGTGTATCCATTTCTCATCCTGTCCCTGTGTGCCAGGAACGGCCCGGATCTTCCTTAATTTTAATTGCTTCTCTGCTAATCTAACACATTCCTAAAATTCTATGTAGGCTTCATTCTGGTTTCAACTAAAATCTACCTAGTTATATTCAAGTGAACCAATATTCTGAACAAGATGGCCGCCTGGCTCATAATGGCGGCCATCTTCTGGCCTGATTCTCCTTCAATGGCACAGATAAACATAGAAAAATTTGCAATGACATTGGGTACTTACAATATTATAAATAACAAAAAAGAACCTTAGCTACGACAGAAGAATTATAAACCATAGAATAATATAACTAAATTTAGTTCACATATCAACGACAAAAGTCATTTTTAAAGCAAAATCAGTTTAACACCTATATTTCACAGTAGATTAATAAGGATTCGGAACACATTTATATTTTCTTATCTGTGAAAAATAAAGCATATGTAAATTATATAAGAAAATAACTTGTAAACATTCACTTAATCCTGTTTAGATCAACATAAAACATATTTACAGTACGAAAAAGTATACGAGGTATGAATGCAATTTACAAGCAAATAAAAACAACGGATTAATTAGCCTATACACAAACCCAAATTTCATATATACCTGTAAGGAGTGCCTGCAGTAAAGGTGACAAATGTATTTATGATGATGTAAAATATTCACAAATACGAAAACCCGAAAAAGAATTCAAGACAAGCTAAGATGCGGTTAGATGCGGTTTCCATGGAGACCGTCACCACTTCCGGGGTCCTTGTGACCTCGTATGGCCTCTTGGTGCCTGCTTTAATAAAGCGCAGAATTTCGAGATATATATATACACGTTTCTTTCATAACACTGTAATAAAAATAGCGATACACGCTAACTTTCTACTCCGTTTTTAGATTGAGCGGCATTGTTGCTGTCAGGCATATCTCTAGACACCTCACGCTGCAGTCGAAGGTGATTGCCCGGCGTGCACCGCACCGCCCCTTCCTTTTCCTCCATCTTGGATGTCAGTGTGGGTGAGTGAGTTCTGGGGTGTCTGTTTGAATATTAAAGTAACCCGGGTGTACGGAGCCGGACCCCAGGAATAGTCATCGAGAGAGCGCCGGCGGTTCTTGCTGTACGTGCCGAGGCGAGTGGTTGCGGTGTGCGGGGCCGGATGGCGGGGATACTGCGTGGTTATTGCGTGCCGGTTGCGAGAGTTTAGGAGCTCGCAGTATCCGGGCCGGGTCTGTGTGTGGGAGGTTGCGAGCTCTACCTCACACGGGGCTTGGCGTTTGTGTCTGTGTGCGTCGTGGCAGCCTGTGCCGGGTATGTGTGCGGCGCCCCGTGCCTAGACTCTATGATCCAGAGCGTTGCTTATAGCGGCTCCATCCGTTTACACAGCTTCTGAGGCGGTATCCAGATGTGCGGGCCGGACCCTGCACATTACACGGGGGGGTTACAGCTTGTGAATTTGTAGGCCGGAGATTCCAAAATGCGGTCACCCAGATGTTGCCTACAATTCCTTGAATGCAGTAGATAACCAGAGAATCATGGGAAATGTAGTTCATGAACATTTGGCGGTTAGGGTTTGACCTCTGCTGTTGTCACACCTGAGAGCCAGCTGCTCATGGCACAAGTGAGGAATGTGCCTTTTATGTGGAGCTGTGTGGGCAATAGTGGAATCTAGGAACCAGGGGCAACATTTCCAAGACCTGCTGCTACATGCATTTATCCACTCTAGTTCTCTGCAAGGCTCACTGGAGAGGCCCAATTGCAGGCTTTCACCACTATACTGTGAATGTGCCACTACTTACAGCGCTGAGGAATCTGTTGGCGCTTTATAAATGCTTGTAACTGTACATTTATGATACTGTGTTATAACTTATTTAGGCAACAAACTGCTGGAAAGGAAACCCTTGTGTCTGTATTCCGGTATGGGTCTTGTCCCTTATCTCGAGGTTGTGACTCTGCTTTTTATGTTGCAAACTGGGCTGTTGTTGTGGCTGACATAGGCTGTGGTGTGAGCGGGCTGATCCCTATGGCCTTATATACAGGTGTTCACTGTGCCTTTAGATTGGTGCAGGGTTATAGGAGATTATTGTGGCCAAGATTGCATGCCACCTCTGTATTGCCTGTTCTTTCTGGTCTTGTGATCATTAAGATCCCTGTAGCAGGTCAGGATTGGGGGGGGGGGGGGGTTCAGTCTCTAGGAAGATTCTCCCACCATATTAGCAGGGCTACAAGCAGTCACCTGTTCCGTATGAATGGTGTCATGTTTCTGCTTCCCTGTTGTAAAGCATAGCACAATCTGTTGGTGCTATATCAATGTTGTATATGTTTAACTGTGGCTTTGGCTGTGACTCTTGCATATTTTATGGTGAGAGCACATTGGATCGTGGTCGACTTGCCCAGATTCATTGTGCCAGCTTTCAAGACCACCACGATGCAGTCCACTGGGTCTTCAAAATAAGGAGGCCATATAACCCAGTAATACAAGGGCTTAACAAATACATGCACTCACTCAAATAGTATGGTCCTTAAGGTGCACTAATTAATTAGCTATTTTAAAGATTGTGATCGCAACCCATATGGTGGCTCAATATTGCCAGTTGGCGACCAGGCTTAATCTCTTTAAAGAGAGTCTCTGCAACAAGTCGTCTGGATTGCTCTTGGGCATAGTCTATGTGCATATGGTCTATATAGTCTTGGCTTTACTCCATGAGGCAGAAATTCTATTACCATGGTGTCACAAATAAATGTAATTGTTCCCATTTATACATGGCTATAGGAGTAATCCTCTCCACATACTATACATACTATTATTTGCACTGTGTATCTTTTTTTTTTTTCTTCTACCTTATCAATAAAGTATGTTTTCTTTTTCCCAGTATTCCCCAATTAGGGTATGGTCTATTTGTTCACAGCTTTCAAGCCCACCTGTTTCCAGGGGACATGTTGTGTTCCCTGTAATAGAATTGTTCCATGGTGCGCCGGTAGCTGTTAAAGTGGCTAATGTTTGGAATGGAGCTTATGAGCTGTTTAACATTTTTTTTTTTTTTCTTTTCATTTTTTCACAGTAGCGCACCAGGATAACAAAAATCCAAAATGTCCGGGAGGTACGTAAAAGAAAAAAAAACAAACATCTTGGCAGTGATGCAACTTGGCTCTTTCATAACTGTATTTTCTGTCCTTTTTAGACTTTGGTGCAAGGCCACCTTTGCTGGCTACAAAAGGGGTCTCCGAAACCAGAGAGAACACACAGCTCTTTTGAAAATCGAAGGTGTCTATGCCCGCGATGAAACTGACTTCTATTTGGGCAAGAGATGTGCCTATGTGTACAAAGCAAAAAAGTGTGTACCCTTTGACTTGCATGAACTTTTTCCTTTCCCCTGCGTGTTTTTCTTTCATCTAAAACCCATGCACAATCTTTTGAGTTGAGCACATTTTGTAATACAATAAAGCACTGTTTTTGCTGCAACTCCTAAGGCTTGGCAGCTTCTGCTTGTCGCTATGCTTTCCCCTAAACATTTACTGTTATTGCTTGTTTTGGTCTCTAGCATTTCATGAAAGCTCTGCTTTGCTTGCTGACTGCTGATGGTGGGCATTTCATTTGCATGTCTAAAGGCACTTGATGAACACGCAGCCTCACAAGTTTTCATTTTGTAACTTAAAGGTGCCTGACATGAAATGTAGGATTTTAAAGCGAAGCTGTGATTACCACTGATAGAGAGGAGAGCCACCCTACAGGTTCTCCTGTGCTAGTGTTAGACGGATGTCAGACAAGCGTTTTTACAAGTGGAAGGAACGTCTGTGGGAGTGGTTGTTTCTACCACTCAAAGTCTGGCCACCTTGCTGAGCAGTTAGTGCGCTCAGCGTTGCAAGGCTCAATTCTCCTATGGAGTATCACGCTTTGCAGCCCCTTGGAACGTGCGTCATAGCGCTTCGATGGGGAGGCTTTCTGAACGGACGCAGCACGCCTGCTGTAGCACGCGCAATTAGTGCGCGCACTACAGCGTGTGACCAGCCCCAATGCAGCGTCACAATGCTGCGACGGACGCCGGGAGGCATGTCAGTATGGGCGCACATAGCGCGCTCGTCTGACACTAGCCTAAATGTCTGCAAAACACTACCAGTTTAGTGTCCACTTAGTACAGAAGGACAATCTCTGACTCTGTCAAACATTGTCTCAGAAATAATTCCTTAAGAGATGTGGCTCCGTCTGATCTTTATGATCCATGTGATAACCACTGCTTTAGGAACAATTACACAAAAATCCAACCTGTCCAGTACAGGTTCACTTTAAATTGTGTGCACTGTTTCTGTATAGAGGGACAGAGAAAGGGGCATAAGAATCCTCCAGTGGTGATTCAGTATTTGCTTACATCTGAAGTGACTTTTTTTATTTCCCTATTGTAGGCAGTGAATACACAGACAACATTGTGAGAAGTCTCTTATTATACTATGCCCCCCCCCCCCCAAACGTCTGCGCTTAAGAGTGCCTTGTCAAACATTTGCTTGAATTGTGGTTAGCCTTGGCTTCTTGTATATTTTTATTTTATTTTTTTGGGGTGGTTTTGTCCATTTTGGTTAGACTTCATTGGAAATGGTTGTGCAATACATAAATTGCTGAGGTTTAATTGGTGTTTTCCTGCTTAATCATATGGTCTCAAAGCATAAACATGTACTAAACATCTATAACTAGCCCAAAACAATATGTAGATGTTAATCGAAGCATCTCTGGATTTGGAAGCTCTGTTTCTCATGTACTTGGAAAATGTTGTGAGGCGATGCACAATTTTGGAATTAATTCAAAGACGACTGCTGTTTTCCATGGTTGCACACATTAGCAAAAATTGCTATATTGATGACAAATATCAGTGTGTACACAAAAAATCTATATTGCTGCTGAATCTTTTTATAAACTACTGGTTCATTAATGCTGACTGGAACTGAATAATTGGCATTATTTTCAGTGGGGAATTGTGCTTTTATTTGTTTTTCTGCACTGTTGAATTTTGCAATTCAGTTTATAAAACTCAAACTTAAATTGCTCAAACGGCAATAGTTGCCCAATGGTTTTAAAATGATGGCGTCCAGTTATCTGGAAGGTATTTGCATTGAACCTTTCTAATGGTGCATTCAAAATAATCAGGTAAAGATCAGCATGCTTTATTTCAATCTTCCGGTTTACTTGTTCTTTTCCTTTTTCATTGCTAAAACTGGACAGTGCCTCACTGTTTCGCTAATTTCTAACTCAAAGTTTGTCTTTGCCTTTTAGCAACACCGTAACTCCAGGTGGAAAGCCCAACAAGACCCGCGTTATCTGGGGAAAGGTTACCCGGTCACATGGTAACAGTGGAATGGTCCGTGCAAAGTTCCGCTCAAACCTCCCAGCCAAGGCCATTGGGCACAGAATTCGTGTGGTGAGTATGAGGTAGATGGGGGGGGGGGGGGAGGAAAGTTCAACATTTTGTTAAGGTTACCAAATTTTTGAACACTTCAGGAAATTATTTTTCAAAATCTGTTTAAGCCAAACACTGGCTTCAGCAAAATGCTCCATGGATATATTCTTAGATTTATCAAACCTGTGACAACAATCAAATGCTACCTGAGTCCTGCCTCAGTATTTAACAGCCAAAATAGAAGTCTTCAAAAATCTATAAATGCTAAAAGAACAGAAAACAGCACTCTCAAAAAATAAGGGGGGGGTTCACTACATAGTGCAGACTGCTCAAGCGGTTGATCCTCGGGTGACATGCAGAATAAAAGGGAACGAGCCTCAATAGTTTGGTCACACAAAGCCTACTGCTGTTAGTCTGGAAGAAGACAAAAACCACATCTGACGCTCTTACTGTACCAAAATGCAACATTCTGTGAAATTCCTTGATCCCAGATGGCGTTCAGACTTCTCCTTGGATCAAGCAGATTTTACCCACTTACTAAATATTAGAACTCTGTTATATTTTTGCAAGAAAACATCCAGCCATTGTTTTAAGGCTGTACAGTCTCTGACCCAACCACATCAGCAGGCATATAATTCAACAGCTTTATTCTCACTCTAAAATAACCCTTCCTATGCTTTAGGCTGAATTTCCTTCCATCCAGTCTAAATTATTTATTTATAAAGGAATTTGCCAGGAAGGATACATTGAGATTTTTCTCGTTTTCAAGTATGTCCTGGGTTCAAGAGCATTGAAATTTTACAGTTGTTACAGAAATACAAAGTAATAAATGCAAGATATTAAAAACAAAACACAAATATACAGATTAACACGGAAAATAAATATGTAAGTAATACTATGTTACATGTTTACAGGTGCATTCTGTACCGAGGTATGTTAGTAAGGAGCTCTTGAGTGACTTAAGACTGGGGGAAGATGTGATGGTGTCTGGAAGGTTATTCCATAAATGCGGTGCTCTGTAGGAAAATGAGTATCGAGCCACTGTCTTTTTGTATTGTGGTATTGCAAGTAAGGTGCTGATCCTGGATCGGAGGTTATAGGATGAGGGAACTGCTGATAGAAGCAGACTATTCAGGTAGGGTGGCAGCTTCCCAGAGAAGCTCTTAAACACCAGGTTGGAAAGGTGAAGGGTGCGTCTAGATTCCAGCGACGGCCAGTTTAGTTCTTTTAACATGTCACAATGGTGGGTCATGTAGTTACATTGTAGCACAAAGCGGCAGAATGAGTTATACAATGTAGTAAGTTTCTGAAGGTTTGTTTGTGGGGGTGCTGCATACACTAAATCTCCGTATTCAATAGCCGGCATAAGCATTTGTTGTACAATCTGCTTTCTTACCGCGGGGCTCAGGCAGGATTTGTTTCTGTACAGGGCACCTAGCTTGGATGAGAGCTTTTCTATGTGGGGGCCAAAGGATAGATTTGGGTCTAACCACATACCTAGATATTTGAGAGAAGTGACTGTAGTCAGCGTGCCATTTGATTTTGTCCTGATATGTAGATGGGGATTTTGCAGTTTATGTAGTTTAGGTGCTGTTCCAAAGAGCATTGTTACAGTTTTTTCAGTATTTAGAAAAAGTTTATCTGTGATCCACTTTTCTACCTCTGTGAATTGTTATTGCAGCACGGCCTCCAGCTGTGGGAGATCTGGTTTGCTGGTATAGATTACGGTGTCATCTGCATACATGTGTACAGTTGAGGCTTTGCAGAGGTTGTGTCCTGGATGACATTGTGTCCGGTGTATAGTCTTATTAATGAATAGTATATATTTAAGGACACTGGAGTGGAAAGGGATATAAGGGGTTAAAACATAACCTTTACTAGTTACCTGATATACATACTATAAAAGACCCTGGTAACACTGCACATATGACACAAGACAAACAGTATAGTTATCAAGCCTGTAGGTATATCTGAGGTAAATGATTTGTCCAAAAAATAACTAACATAGGGTCTACAGATAGGAAACGGGCCTTCGAGGGTCTGTAATGATAGGATAGCAAAGAGGAATATTACAATCTGGTGGGACCAGAAGTGTTTCAAATCAATCGCTGCTAGGAAAGTGGTAGCCCAAAAGAGATATATATGTGGTTCACCCTACATATATAACAGATTTAGATAGGCTTGGATCATAAAGAAATAGAAAATTATTTTAAAAGAAAAGCACTCAAAGCTTTACGTGTTTCGCCAGATGGCGTCTTCAGGAGGAGCTTAGGCAGTGACATGCAGCTTAGAGAGTTAAATCTTTAGTGACTGTATCAACCTGGTAGTGGTATTTATGTGATAAGAGTAGTAGTGGCAGTGTCTAATTACCAGGCAGAGGTGGTCAAACAGCTGCCCGGGTCCTCCGACAATGGGAGGGTCAGAGGTAGTCACTTATTAGTAGGGATGCACCGATACTAGTATAGGTGCCGATAATGGGACCTGCACGAGTACTTGGTACTCGTGCAGAGGCCCCCTGATACCTAAACAGATACCGGAAGCCAGCGCTGGGCTGGCTTGCCGGCTGGTTTCCTTGGGGGGGCAGCAGCGCTTTACCAGGCTCCTCCGGCGTCGTCTTCCTTCGAGCGGCCACCGGTAAAGAGTTGTAGCCCAGTCGCTCGTTGGGATCCACTAGCCGCGATCTCGTGAACTCTACAAGATTGCGACTGGTGGATCCTAACAGGTGGCCAGGCTACAACTCTTTGCCGACGGCTGCTCAAAGGAAGAAGACACCGGAGGAGCCTGGTAACGCGTCGCTGCCCCAAGGAGGGGCCTGGCAGTAGCGCCAGAGGAGCCTGGCAACGTGGGAGGGTGAGCTGGGGGGCCAATATATGTTTGAGCTTTGGGCAATATGGGGGCAATGTGAGCAGGGGATATATATATATATAATATATTATATTATACTATTGAAAAGCGGTCACATGACTTTAAATAAAAATAACGGTTCTTGTACTCTGTCTTAAAAAAATGGTATCGCTGCATCCCTACTTATTAGTGCAACACTTGGGGTATGGGTGGGTCGTTGGTATAGGAAGCAGCTCCTCCCATAGTGTAGTAGTGAGGCAGGTATAGCAATAAATTAGTAGGATAGTATAGCAAACAAACTTCCCAGTGGAAAATCCACCGAGAAATAGATCGATTCTAAGGAAAAATATTAAAATCAACAATCTTAAGAAACATGATTAAGGGTGAACATATAGACCTAAAGTGTCTACAACTTTTTACCTCCCCAGGATAAATGCAATGGGGATATAAGCTTAGGTGGTTGCACTATACACACAAACGAAAGAATAGATGGCAATGAGCAGACACTATAAGCTACTAATGTAGCATACAATGATAAGAGTTACTTATTTCTGTGTTTTTGCGCATATATAGTTAATACAATATTGTGCACATGAGAGTACTAAAGTAGCTTGGGGAACCTACAACAACAATTGACTCAAAGCATAGAGTTGGAACGTCATAATAACAGAAAAGAGAGAAATATTCAACAGACAATAGTTGCAAACAATTGCTCATAAGTCAACATCGCGATATTCCCCCATTGCACTTATCCTGGGGAGGTAAAAAGTTGTACTGACACTTTATGTCTATATGTTCGCTCTTAAACAGCTTTCTTAATAAAGATTGTTGATTTTAATATTTTCCTTAGAATCTATTTCTCGGATTTTCCACTGGGAAATTCGTGTGCTATACTATCCTACTAATTTTGTTGGGTTTAATCCCTGTCTGTTCAAGATCGATTTTTCTATTTCCCTCCACAAGAGTAAGGTTGTTTTCATAAATTTTTCCTCTTTCTAGTAATTCTCCCTCTTTCTAGTAATTCTCCCTTTTTATAGCAATAAATTATGCGGAGGTCATTCCATATGGGTGGAATCACTTAAACAGGCTTCTTCCCGCCACATATTTTAAGTGTGTCCCCTTTGGAAGAAAGACACCGGTTAGCACCTCCCTGGCAAATTCTGCCATTTGTTGCCTGTGTTCTCAATAGAGCATGCGCGCTGAGAATTGCGAGCGGCTCCTAGGATCCCCGTCTCCTCATCAGTTTGTCTGGAAACCTATTCATTAATAGAATAAAACAATGATTTTAAATGGCCCTGTTATTAGGTCCCCTCTAAAGTGAGGTGTTTTTAAACCGGTTTAAGCTTAGGCTTTTCTCATAATGTAAATCTTCCCTTTTATTAATTTAGTTGCCAGTCTCTGCACTTTTTTTTTTTTTTTTTTTGGCGTCATAACTTTTTTAAAACAGGTGCCCAAAATTGCACGGCATATTCAAGGTGCGGTCTTACAATTGATTTATAAAGAGGGCAAAATTATGTTTTCATCCCGAGAATGAATTCCTCTTTTTAATGCATGCCAGTACTTTGCTGACACTGCTTTTTTTTCCTTTTCATTATTTTATTATTTTGCTGTATTTCCGTAACACAAAATTATTACTCTTTTATCGATTCAGTGAAATATCAGGGCATCGTATATGAGATTTGTGGGATAGTGCCTTAATGATGTTTAATCCTAAAATGTATTTGGAATTTAATGAACTTTTTTCCTTTTTTGCAGATGCTTTACCCATCAAGGATTTAAATTTTTTTTTTTTAAATAAAAAATTCTCGACCTTGATTTTTGTGTTTTTTTCCTCCTTTGTGGTCTTGGATGCATTGAACTTGATATAAATGTTTCTTTTAATGGGGCTGGATTTGCAAACCTTTCCTGCCGATCGAAAAATATAATTCAGAGAACGCCTTCTCTTGCATGGTGGCTTTATTTTCTGTGGGTTGAGTATTTGTCCCCTTGTATTCCATTTCTTTTATTCTGTAACCAAGCATTCCTAATGGACTCTAAGGGTTTTTATGCTTTTTTTTTTTTTTTTTTTTTTTTTTTTGGGCAGGAGTTAAATCTTTTCAGATCACTTTATGAAAGGCAATCCTGTTGATAAATTCTGGGGTACTACAAGTATGTGCTCTCCTGGCTCTGTTAACACTTCTACATGTGCGTTGCCAGCTTAACCCATATAACAGTGTTACACAGTAAAATGCATGTGTCCATTTTTAAACATGTTTTTGACATGTTTTCAGCACCATCAAAATACAATCACTAAAGCGATGAATAAGAACTGTATTGACGATATACAAGTTTGATGCCGTTCAACTTGTTAAATCTTCATCCACACGTAATTCAAACACCGTTGATCTAGATACGCTCTCATAAACTTGGTTTACAAAGTTGTTGTTCTCCAGTTTATAGGTTTGACATACTTCACGGCGTCACAGCTCATCATGTGTCTAATTTTATGGCCAGAACAAAATAGATATTCAGACATTAGTAATCACACGTATTTGCAACAATCAGAAGTGGAATAATCACAATGTTTGCATGATAGGTGTTTCTCTCCTAGAAACTACTTCTGGGTCTTGTGTTGCAATTTACATGCAATATTTGATGCCACTTTAGCATGTTAATATGCAAGTTGACCTGCCAGCACAGCTACACACGTACGGGGGGGACTAATTGATTCCCTACTGATTTTGTATGTTTGCCCACTGACAAATGTTCAGTCTATAATTTTAATGGTTGGTTTATTTTAACAGCGAGAGACAGAATAACAACAAAAACATCCAGAATAACAACAAAAACATCCAGAAAACCAGTTTCAAAAAAAGTTATAAATGGACTTGCATTTTAATGAGTGAAATAAGTATTTGACCCCTTCGCAAAACATAAGCCTATCGTATAGTACGAACTTATCAATAAATTGCAATCTTTGAGCTTGGATTCCAATATTGTTGAATGGATTAGGCAGTGGCTGAGTGACAGGCAACAGAGGGTTGTGGTAAATGGAGTTTATTCGGCGCAAGGTCTTGTTACCAGTGGGGTACCTCAGGGGTCAGTACTTGGACCCATTCTATTTAATATTTTTATTAGTGATATTGCAGAAGGTATTAATGGAAAAGTATGTCTTTTTGCTGATGACACAAAGATTTGCAACAGGGTTGACGTTCCTGGAGGGATCAGCCAAATGACAAATGATTTAGGTAAACTAAAAAAATGGTCGGAGCTGTGGCAATTGAGTTTTAATGTGGATAAGTGCAAGATAATGCACCTGGGACGTAAAAACCCAAGGGCTGAATATAGAATATTTGATACAGTCCTAACCTCAACATCTGAGGAAAGGGATTTAGGGGTTATTATTGCAGAGGATCTAAGGATAAGTAGTCAATATAAAAGAGCAGCAGGAAATGCTAGCAGAATGCTTTGTTGTGTAGGGAGAGGTATTAGCAGTAGGAAAAGGGAAGTGCTCATGCCACTGTACAGAGCACTGGTGAGACCTCACTTGGAGTACTGTGTGCAGTACTGGAGACCGTATCTCCAGAAGGATATAGACATCTTAGAGAGTTCAGAGAAGGGCTACTAAAATGGTGTACGGCTTGAAGGAGAAAAGTTACCAGTAAAGGCTTAATGATCTTAACATGTACAGCTTGGAAAAAAGACGAGACAGAGGAGATATGATAGAAACATTTAAATACGTAAAGGGAATCCACAAGGTAGAAGAAGGGAGTATATTTAAAAGGAAACAAAGTAGCAAAACAAGAGGACATAGTCTTAGATTAGAGGGGCAAAGGTTTAAAAGTAACATCAGGAAGCATTATTTTACTGAGAGGGTGGTGGATACATGGAACAGTCTTCCAGTAGAAGTGGTAGAGGCCAAAACAGTAATTGAATTTAAGCAGGCATGGGATAGGCATACAGCTATCCTAAACAAAAGATAAATCCAGGTAAAGTATCCATGTAATTGGGCAGACTAGATGGGCCGAAAGGTTCTTATCTGCCGACATTTTTCTATGTTTCTACTTGGTGTCAAAACCCTTGGTGGCAATCACAGAGGTCAGATGTTTCTTGTAGTTAGCCACCAGGTTTGCACACATCTCGGTATTTTGTTCCACTCCTCTTTGCAGATCATCTCCAAGTCATTAAGATTTTGAAGCTGATGTTTGGCAGTGCGAACTTTCAGCTCCCTCCACAGATTTTCTATGGGATTAAGGTCTGGAGACTGGCTAGGCCACTCCAGGATCTTAATGTGCTTCTTCTTGAGACACTCCTTTGTTGCTTTGGCCCTGTGTTCTGGGTCTTTTGCATGCTGGAATACCCATCCATGTGCCATTTTCGATGCCCTGGGTGACAGGAGGTTCTCAATGATTTGACGGTACATTGCCCGTCCATCGTCCCTTTGCGGTGAAGTTGTCCTGTCCCCTTAGCAGCAAAACACCCCCAAAGCATAATGTTTCCACCTCCATGTTTGGGGTTCTTGGTCATAGACAACATTCCTCCTCCAAACACGGCAACTTGCGTTGATTCCAAAGAGCTTTTTTTTTTTTTTTTTTTTTTTGGTCTGACCAACACTTTCAGCCAGTTCTCTGAATCGTACAGGCCAATGAACATCTGAAAATGTGCTTTCTCGAGCAGGGTGACCTTGTGGTCCCAGCTGCATTTGAGATCATTGACAAGATCCTCCAATGTAGTTCTGGGCTGATTCCTCACTGTTTTCATGATCATTGAAACTACACGAGGTGAGATCTTGCATGGAGCTCCAGACCGAAGGATTTTGACAATTCTATGTATCTTCAATTTGCGAATAATCTCCCCAACTGTTAACTTCTCACCAAGCTGCTGGGTGATGATCTTGTAGCCAATTCCAGCCTTGTGTAGGTCTACAATCTTGCCCCTGACATCCTTGGACAGCTCTTTGGTCTTGGCCATGGTGGAGAGTTTGGAATCTAATTGCTTGTGGATAGGTGTCTTTTATACAGGTAACAAGCTGAGATTAAGAGCACTCCCTTTAAGAGAATCTCCGCTCTTTGCCTGTATAAAAGACAACTGGGAACCAGAAATCTTGCTGATTGATAGTGGAACCAAATACTTATTTCACTCAATAAAATGCAAATTTAACTTTTAAAATGTGTTTTTCTAGATTTTGTTATTTTGTCTCACTGTTAGAATAAACCTACCATTAAAATTATAGACCATTTCTTTGTCAGTGGGCAAATCTGCAGGGGATGAAATAAATTTTCCCTCCTTGTATAGTTGGACTTTGATCAAGTTTTAAACGGTTGTATTTCCTAGTCTGCCAGACGCACAATTTTTTTCCTGAACGGTTGATATGTAGATAACATCTCATGAGATTTTGTCTTTGAACCAAAGAGGTTTGTTAGGCTAGTTCTCAAACAGGTTTAACTTGATACTGGCAGGGTTTTAACCCCTTTATGACTGTGAATGTACCATGTAAGTCATGGCCACGGGTCTCCCTTAGACCTGCGGACGTACATGGTAAGTCCGGCGGTCATTTCAGTGCTGGAAGCGATCGGTATCGCTTCCAGCCGCTGAAACACCATTGTAGGATGCCTGGATGTCCAGGCATCCGTGCAATGGCAGTCAGAAGTGCCGTCGCCCCTTGTGATCGCTCCCAGGGAGCGATAAACTTCCAGTTTCACCGGAAAGGTGCCCTGCACTTGTACAGAGCGCTGGAAGCGATTGGCATCGCTTGAAGCTGCTCTGAGTATATTGCAAGGATGCCTCGACATCGAGGCATCCTTGCAATATGGTTACCTGCCGCTGGTCTGTCCGTGATCGCTCCTCCCGAGCGATCACTTCCGGCAACGTCAGGAAGTACTGAGTGCCACATAAGTGATCAGGTGCTCTGTTGGGTGCTTCGAGGTATCAAGGCACCCAGCAGACTAGAAAAAAGTGTAAATGAATAAAAATGTATAAAATAAAAGTGACGGCTAAGATGGCATTGCCCTTCTAAGGGCAGCGTCATCTTGAGGCTGTAGGGGATGTTCCTAGCCTGCCTTATCACAGAGGCAGGCTAGCAACATCCAATCGGAAGTGATAAATAATGGGTCAGGTCAATATTGGCTCTGTGAATCTCCCTCCCTCTCCTCACTTGTGTTTTGGTGAGCGATCAGAATTGACAGGTATTAGAAATTAGATTTGTAAGGAGATTTTAGAAAAATTGAGGGGGATTTAGAGAGACTAAGGCTAGGGTCAGATGAGCGCATTTTGTACGGACGTACTTTCTGACTACAAAGTAGTGGCCACACATTCTTTTTTTTTTTTTTTTTTTAACGGACGTTATTTTTGACTGATGTAGCAGGGAAAATAAATTAAAATGCAAAACCATTTTGTCTGTCAAAAATGCTGGATGCACAAATGCAGTCCGTCTGACCACGTTCATCACTCACAACTATGCGGACGTGGCGTACTCCGCACGCCCGTTCTAGCGGTTTTACGTTCCTGCGTCCGTTTGCCGCATCTGTTGTGCTTCCGCACTTGTGGACGTACTTTGTGTGTGGGTTGCTATTGATCATAATTGGATGCTACCACGGACGTTAAAATGTGCGGCATCACGGACGTGATAAGTGCGCTCTTCTGACACGGTCCTTAGGTGTTTACTGGGGTTAAAACAACGGTTCTTTTCAGAGCATTTATTTTCTTTTTTAGAATATATATATATATATATATATATTTTTGTCGTGGAGGCTTATGCCATCCTGGCGTCAGAATCGGAGACATCTGTGTCTGACTCAGACACAGATTTCGACCCTGCAAGGTGCTCAGAAACATCGCTGGATACATCATCTACGCTTGCTGATGTATCTTCTAGTGATGTTTCTGATGCAGATCTGGCGCAATCTGCCAGCAGGAGACCCACTGCTCCAGTTGAGGAGTGGGTAGTGCCTCATCGCCATAGGCCAGATATCCGTCCTTTCACTGCAAATCCTGGCATCAATATTGATGTTGCAGGATTTACCCCCACACAGTTTTTGCAGGTGTTTCTGGGGGATGATTTGTTGGGCCACATTGTTGCCCAAACAAATTGCCCATTTGGCAAAGCAGCAAGCCCCTAGAAGTGCCAGAATTTCTGAAATTCTAGGCACTTACTATGCTGATGGGCATCATAAGCCCTCAATTCACTCCTACTGGAGCAGTAGCCCCATCTGCTCTACCCCCAATCAATGTCACGTAGAAGGTATGAAAACATTTTGTGTTTCGTGCACTTCAGTGACCAACAGCCTGTCTCCCCCCCCCCTCCCTAGAGAGCATCCCCAGTTTGACAGGCTATATAAAATCCACCCCCTGATTACCCCCTTCGCCACCAAGTTTGCAGAGGCTTATACACCTGGAAGGAATATCTGCAAGGATGAATCCCTAATGAAGTATAAGGGAAGGCTGGGATTCAAGCAGTATATTCTATGTTTCTATATTCCTTCGAAGCGCTCTAGGTATGGAGTGAAGGTGTATAAGCTCTTGTGACAGCCAGAGTCGGTATACTCAGGCCGTCCGGGTGTACAAGGGAAAAGATAGTAGCCTTGACCCTCCAGGATGTCTAGAACACCTGGGAGCCAGTGGCAAGATTGTGTGGGACCTACTATCAATTTTTATACAAGTGTCCCTTTGTTCAAGGGGCTGTATTGTTTTGATACAGTAGCATACAGTACTGTTCGCAAGAACTGCGTAGGTTTCCCAGCACAGCTTGCCCGCACCCAGCTAAAAGGGGGGAGACCTCAGCTCTGTGCCAAGAGGAGCTGTTGGCAGTCAAGTACAGAGACAAGGACGTATACCTTCTCCCCACCATCCCCTGTGGAGGTCTCTGTACGTGGCAGAGCTGAGAGCGTAAGGAAGCCAGTGTGCATCAAGGCCTATAACTGTCAAATGGGTGGGGTTGATCTGGCTGATCAGCTGCTACAGCCCTACCAAATTATGAGGAAGTCAAGGGCCTGGTACAAAAAGGTTGCAATTTACCTGGTGCAAATAGCAACCCACAATGCCTTTTTTGCTCTGCAAAAAGGCAAACCCCGAACTGACACTGTCCTTTTTACAGATTCAGCTCCAGGTCATTTCAGGGATTTTGTACCAGGATGCACCTGTGGTGATGGGGACAGAGTTGGGGTTACTCATTTTATCTATAAAATTCCCCCTTACTGAGGGCAAACAGACCCCAAAAAAGGTGCAGGGTGTGTTTCAAAAGGGGCCAGAGGAGAGACAGCCTTTTAGGCTAGGGTCAGACTGAGGCAGTGCGAACGCGCGTTCTGGCGCACATAATCACGGCCGCACTAGCAGCAGATGCCGGGCAATGACAGCCAATATACGAAGTACGGTCGCACAAAAGTCCGGCCGCGCAACGCAAGTGGAAAATGAACGCATTTTTTCGAGAACGTTAAACCGCTGGTACTGACGTACAGAGTGCGCTGCGGCCGCATAGCAGCGTGTGTGCGTGATTAGGAGATGTCAGACGCTGCTAGTGTGCGGCCAACATAACGTTCAAACAGCCGGATTTCCCTAGACTTCTTTTCACCCCATCGTCATGAAATACGTCCAGAATTGCGCATCGTCTGACCACTTAAGCGTATTCCGTGAAAAAATGCGTGCGCACGCATCGACGTACATTTTGACGGTGGCCGCAGAAAATGCGCTCATCTGTCCCTAGCCTTACTGCCCAGAATGCCCTGGACAACCCAGTCTGTGTCTTGAACTGTTTCAGGCTGTATCATACTGGGCGTGATCTGTAATTTCTTTATCTTTTCTTCTTACAGTATAGTTGGTTCAGTTTTTTTTTTTTTTTTTTTTTTTTTTTACACTGCACCAGACTTCTACATTTTATTCCTACATTTTTATGTTCTACAATTGGTGCTGTATTTTGGCAAACCTATGCATGGGGGGGCATAGGTGTACTCGGGAGACCTTCCAGAAAACAAGGTATCCAGCGAGTGTCTCCTAAATCACAGTCCAAAACTAATGTGGTGTAAAAATTCCCGCCACACACTATCCAATTTGTTTGGGGTAAACGGTTGCATCCATGGCATCAAAACACTTGATTTACAATACTTTGGGGTGTCAGTTTACCAAATATATGCATGTTCATGGCAATAAAAAAATTTGGTGTGTAAAAAGGCCCTCAAAAAGATGGGCAAAGAAGATATGTCAATTTAGAAAAATGACAAGCACATGTCAAGATTGGTGTAGCACCCCAAAAACAACCCAACAAATTTATATATGGGTGGTATCAATTTAGGCTGGGGTCAGACGAACGCAGTGTGAACGTGCGTTTAGGCGCATTTTATTACGGCTGTGGCAGCAGCAAATGACGTCCAACGCAGGCCCACACACGAAGTACGGCCGTGCAACGCAAGCGGCAAACTAACGCATTTTTGCAAGAACTTCGAACCGCTAGTACTGACGTACAGAGTGCGCTGTGTCCGCATAGCGGCGTGTGTGCGTGATTAGGAGACGTCAGACGCTGCTCATGTCCGGCCTACATAACGTCCAGACACCCAATGTTTCATGGTTTCGATCCGTAAAAATCAAGCCTGAAATTGCTCATCGTATGACCGCTATCGCGTCTTCTGTGGAAGACGGTAGATGTGAAAATTGCATTTGTCTGACCCTAGCCTTACTCAGAAGATGTTGCTGAACACATTTTGGGGTGTTTTGTGGCAGTAACCTGTAACTGGATTTGACAATTCATGCCTAAACTACAATGTGTGTGAAAAAATTACACAAAGTGACTACCTGAAAGTTTGACAAAGACTGTGGTAGATCTAGTGCATGGAAAGTGTTAAAATACAACTATTTGAAATACCCTAGGGTGTGTCCTTTCTAAAAAATATTTGGTTTGATGGGGGTAAATTACTTTGGCCGGCTTCAAAAATGTCCCAAATAGGACATGGGTGCATGATGACGAAATGTGAAAATTCCAAGTTGGAAAACTGAAATGCGCACCCCCCAAATAAGGCCTATTAGCCCCCAAATAACCCAACATACCTGGATGGATGGTATCACTTTACTCAGAAGCTGTTGCTGAACACCTTTTGGGGTGTTTTTTGGCAGTAACCCTTAAAGTTCTCAGTACATGCATTCTTAAATTGCACTCTGTCAGAAAATCACCAAAAAAAGTTTTTTTTCCTCAAACTTTGGCATAGATTTGTGGTAAAATGGTTGCATGGAAAGAGTCAAAACACCCCAAGTTTAATACCTTGGGTTGTGTACTTTTAAAAAAATATGTATATGTGGAGGGTTATTCAGGTATTTGTAACACTGATATTTGTCACTATCAGTAATTTTGAAAATAAACCCTTTGGAAATGGCAGAGTGCTACTTGCACTTATTCCTTTTTTCCTTATCTTATATGACAATATGTAAACATTGGAGATTGCTGAACTCAGGACAAAATTTAGAAACTACTAAGCAATTATTTTTTTGACAGTTGGTGCATAAGATATTTTGGGGGTCAAAGTTCGAAAAAGTTGTGGGTTTTTTTTCAATTTTTTTTGTCATTTCACAATTTTTTTTTATAGTAAATTATATAAAATGATCAAAAAAATGGTATCTTTAGAAAGTCCATTTAATGAGAAAAACAGTGTATAATATGTGTGGGTAGCATAAACAAGTAAGAGAATTTGACCTAAACACAAACTGCGCTTAAACGTAAAAACAGCAGCGGGCATTAACCTCCCTGGTGGTATTTCCGAGTGTGAGTCGGGGTTAAATTTCACTACCGCGAACGGTAACACCGAGCCACACTCGGGCTGGATGCATACTCACCTCCTCCTAGCTCCCCCGCAGTGTGATCGTGGCGAGCTGCTTCCTGGTAAGGCTCGCGGCGAGTCACACGATGCAGGGGGTGGGACCAGGCAGCAAACTTAGAAAAAAACTATAATACACTGTATAATCCAACGTGCAATGTTTATGAACGGCCACTAGGTGGCACTACAGGATAAGAAACAGACCATACATCATCTCACCCTTGTTTTCAGACAGGTTTCAGTGTTTTTTGTTGTATTTTATTGAATATCATTTATTTGCATTATTTTGGATAATTATTTTTGGGCTAATTTATGTCCTGTTTCAAACCTTATCAGACTCCGTGTATTTACTATTTTTTTATTTATAAAGAATTTTACCAGTAAGGACTCTTGATTGCACAGATTTCAGTGCGTGATTCCTAATTATTACAGGCTATGTACAAAAACACGTTACCTTTAAAAAGAAATTGAGACGCTTTTAGACACAAAGTTTTTAAAAAATTAGACCGCCAGGGAGGTTAAAGGATGGATTTGCGTAAAACCGCCCGGTCACTAAGGGGTTAAGAGCTGTCACTTTGGTATCAAAGAACACCTAAAACAGTTTTTTCGGTGCTTTCTCGTTTGGCGCACTTGAGTGCGCTTCGGTGATTCCATTTTGCTGACCCTGAGGTGAATTCACTGAGGGAACATGCCGCTGTTGCAGAAGTTTGCTGAATTGTGGCGCACCTGCACCATATTTTGCTGTCAATTAGCCAGTATTTGGTGAATTGGCAGCTTTCTGAATAGACAGTCGACTGGGAAATTCATTGTTCGATACAATTTGGTTACAAGTTTGTCGGTTACTGAATAATCCCTTTTAAATAGTAGGTAGAAACATGCCTACCCATTTAATTTATGCACAGAGATTGAATATTAAGATTATGCTATTGTGAAGAATTATGCTGTATATTACGTGGTACTGCAAAATACTTTGAAAACTGCTTGTTCCTTACCTTAACGGGATACTGTGGTTAAAACAGGAGTTTAACAGTGTTAAACATTAACCCTTTATGGCCGGCGTCAGACGAATGCAGTGATCAAGTCCGTGTTGCCACACAGTTTAACGTCCACCGTAGCATAGAATCATGTGCATTAGAGATCCACACACGAAGTACGTGCCACCGAACTGCGCGCGCACGTGGCAAATGGACTCAAGTTAGGCAAGAAAGTAAAACTGCTAGACAGATGCGCAGAGTGCGCCACGTCCGCGTAGCATTCTGTGTGAGTGATGAGATGTCAGACGCAGCGCATTTGCGACGTCCAGCACCTTGACGCACAAAATGGCTTTTCAAATCCTTTTCAAATTTTTATCATTTTTCATATTAATTTTGTTTCCCATAATTCCCTTTTTTTTCTACGTCCGTCAACAAAAACGGACCGTGTGGTGTCTACAGTATCTTCCGTCAGTACGTCCGTCCATTGTGCACACACGCAGAGTGCGCTCAGACTGCGTTCGTCTGACATCAGCCTTATTGGTAAAACTTAGATTGTGACATGCTCCCAGCGTGCAGAAACCTGAACAAGTTGCATGGTCACAGGGGAATTGGAAAGTGTCACAAAGCCTGGCACTCCGGCCCTTGCTTAAGGGAGCAAAGCAACTCTAAGGTCCCGTTCACATTTATCGCGCGGATTTTGCCGCAACGTCGCGCTGTGTAGCTTCTCCAATGCAGTTCAATGGAGCTGTTCACATCTTGCCGCGCGACGTCGCATGTCGCATGTCGCATGTCGCATGTCGCAGGCGCATGACCCTTTTTTTGCGATTTGTTATCTGCGATTTGTATTGGTGGTGCTTTGCAAAAATCGCGCGACATAATGAAAATTGCGCGGAAAATCGTGCGATTTTCAAATCGCACAGTGTGAACGGTTCCTGAGGGTTGAATGAGCCCCCCCCCCCCCGGAAAGGTGTGATGGCACTGCGACCAATTATTTGTTGAGCGCCAACACATTCCACAATGCTGTACAATGGATAAAGGCAAGACCGTTCTACAACACACAAAGAATGCAAGTCAGTATTCCACCAACAGATACAGAAGAAATTGGGGTCCTAGTCTTCTGGGACCTTAATATCCAGACTTAAATGTCAAGCACAGAGATATACCCCAAATCAACGGTCCTGCTAAGTGCCATACCTTTCCTGTGCAGCCTTAATAATCAAGGTACAACATAGAAATACCTCAGATCCTTCCTTCAACTATTTGACTCTCCAACATCTGTTCCCCCACCCTTCTATCCCTTATCTAACATTGTATCTGCTTGGTCAGGAAGGGAGTATATTTAAACGGAAATAAGGTAGCAAAACAAGACGACATAGATTAGAGGGGCAAAGGTTTAAAAGTAACATCAGGAAGCACTATTTCACTGAGAGGGTGGTGGATACATGGAACAGCCTTCCAGTTGAAGTGGTAGAGGCCAAAACAGTAATTGAATTTAAGCAAGCATGGGATAGGCATAAGGCTATCCTAAACAAAAGATAAATCCAGGTAAAGTATCCATGTAATTGGGCAGACTAGATGGGCCGAAAGGTTCTTATCTGCTGACATTTTCTACGTTACTTTTTCTGTTTCTAGTCATGGCATATTTATTACTGCATTCTGTTATGGTTTCTTTAGCATAATTTGCTAGCCCTTCTCTTTTATTGGGCTAATGCCTGTATGTGGGTTTTTCTTTCACTTCACCAGTCCCATGTTTATCGGTCCCTGTCCTACCTTTTAATCTTTAAAAGTATGACCCCCTTTTTTCCTCTACCTTTAGCACAGAAACCTCAAATCGCCAGTCCTGCAAAGTGCCATGCTTTTCTTTTCCCGTCCTACTCACCTCTCTCCCACGTCTCCAGTCTATATGATAGTCATGTCATGTCATGTGACATAAACATTTTTATTCCAGCATTTAATTTCTAAACCCCTTTTCCCTCCTCACCTGTGAGGTTCCCAGATGATGATACATGGTACACAAACCTGCAATCACCTGCACATCCAACCTCCACCACCCCACCCATTGCTCACCTTTTCCCTCTGCACCTGTGTTCCTATCGCTTTTTGCCAATCAATCACTGCAGGCTCCCACTGTCATCCTCTCTAATGGCAATGATTCTCCTTATCTTCTTTATTTACTGTAACTTCACTATCTTTAACCCTTTCCCACCTGGCCGGTTGCTCGTCATGGTGGGCCGTATTAGCACTTGCCGGCTGCTGTGGTGGGTCCCTCCTCCGGCCTGCTGACGCGCGTCATTAGCTGCAGGGGGACTGCCTGAGTTTCACTATAAATTTATGCACCATTCCTACAGCTCTGCCCTCTTTCTAGCCAAGCAAACATATAATACTACGCTCATACACACTCAATCCCAGAACCCAAAGCACCTGGGGATGATATCAAGGCTCTTTGCATGTACCTGTCCTCTCATCCGGGTGCCTGGTCCCGCGGTATTGATCTGAAGGGGTATCGTTTGATGGGGAATTCTAAAAAATATTTCTGAACTTGATGTGTTGTGTTTTTTTTTTTATTTATTTATTCCCTAATGTAGAAGGTTTGTAGAAAAATGTCTGATTCACTTTTCCAGCAAAGTCCATTCAGGCCTTGAACGTAGTGATCAAACAAAATTAAAGCACTATTTCTAAACATTGCTTTCCTTTGTATCCACTCGGAGGAAGGAAACAATGTGGGACTAAATTAAAACTTGCCTTTTTATCAATCCGTGCCATCATCCCAAGAAACTCACATGAGACTGGTGCTCTGTTACGATGGTGACACTCCTCACGGTTAAACCATGACAAAACTGTATTGGGATAGATTGAACATAAAAACAGAGCTGTCTGTTATTGTAGTATATTAAGAATTTGGAAAACGTGGGGGGGCCGCGGGGCCGAACGTGCATGGTGGACGTTTGCATTGCAAGGAGCGCTCTCTGTGGAGTTTACCCTCCGGGGTTATTTTGGCGACTCACCTCGGATTTATTTATTTATTTATAAAGGATTTTACCAGGAAGGATACATTGAGATTTCTCTCGTTTTCAAGTATGTCCTACTGCTCCGTTTTTGCCCTGAGTCCTCTAGGTGTACGGGTGACCCGATTGAACCCTGCTCTGCTTGCTTCTCCCTGCGGTGGGGTGGATAGCTGACCCAATCTGCTTACGTCCTAGTCAAGGCAGCCTTGGCGGTTTCCACGTGTCTTGTACGGTCAGTCTTCCGAGATGGGGAAGAAGTCCCACACAAAATCTGAACTTGCGGGGAGTCTGCGACAGCAGGATATCTGCATGTCCCTAGGGGGGAGGGCGGCAGCAACCTCATCGCCCTGACAATTTTACTCCCCTGAGTTCAGCTTAGACGACGGTGACTCTGACTCCCAGTTAGAGTACCGGGCAGCTCTGCCAGGGCCTCCTTGCAGCCCGTCAGTGGCAGCCCAGAAGAAGGCGATGCTGCAGTCGCTGGAGAGGCCTGAACTATCCCCGAGAGCTCTGACGACTCCTCTGCACCCTTCCACTGCTACTGCTCGGGACACTGAAGACGACTATGCACGACCCTCTTCAAAACGGAGATCAGCGCTGCTTCCTGGTGGAGATGCAGGCTCTATGGTAGACAGAAATATCCAGGATGCGAGTTGAGATGGAGGTCTTACCTTCCCAGCTAGCGGAGGCTCAAATGCAGGCTGGTGCCATTGGAACTGCGCAGACTCACCTGGAGACCCAGGTGGGGTTCTCAAGACCTAGGTGGATCTTATGTCGTGCTCTCTGAGGAGACTTTGCAATGTAGGCACCGCAGACACAATCTTCGTGTTAGGGAAGTCCCGGAGTTGGTGTCTGATATGCAGCTCTTGCCTTATGTGAATAGGCTTGCACACCATGGTTTGGGCTGGCCCCCGACACACCGGCGGTGTTCATTTCAGCATTTAGGATTCGAAAGGCTGCGACTGCCTCCAGGATGCCTCGAGGGACGCCATTGCAACTGCTTTGGAGGTGGCTATGAAGACAAGGATTATGTTGACCCTGGGTGCCTGAGACTCTGTGCAATTTGAGACCATGACATTGAAGCTTTACCATGACCTGCCCTTCGCAACCTTGGTGGCTCGGCGTAGGTTTTCGAGAAGTGACTGATTCTCTTTGGGCCAAAGGGGTCTGATATTGCTGACGGTTGGTGGGTTCGCTCATGGTGCCCTCCGAAAATGTGCCCCCCCCCCGACTTCTCCACTTTTGTGTTTATTCGGATTTCTATTGCCACTATGTCTAACTATTGTCTTGTTGATTTATGTGATGCCTCTCTGGACTTTGTGCCCTATATGCAGTGATTATTTTTCGATATCTTTCTTTACTGTTGTGCTCTTGTGTGATCTTTTCATAAAATAAAGAATTGAAAAAAAAAAGATTTTAGAAAAATTACGTCTGCATGTTTTATTTTACACCGTCCAGCAGGTGGCAGTGTTGCTAGGAGAAAAGATTTACTCTTGCATAAGGTAAAGGTGCAAATTGCCAAGCTACTTACTTTCATATGTAGACATAGGTTTAGAGTACAGAAAGAAATTTAATGGAAGTTGAAAGGAGGGGGGAAAGGAGCAAATGCGTCTATGTCTGCCCAAAAATCCTTGCACTTATGTATACTGTAGATACTCGAGTATAGCGCGACCCGAATATAACGCGATGGATAGAGATTTATTATGGAAATGAGAGAATACTCAAGACTCGAATATAACGCGAGGAACAAAATTATAAAAGTATACTGTACTGAAAAACCATTAAAATCCTTCCAGGTTTTCTTAACACAGTCAGGCTCCCCCTCAGGCCAGGGTGCTCTGCTCTAGAATGATTGTAGTTGTTACTAAGTATGAAGCCGCCGGGCAGCCACCTGTCTTCTTACTTGCCATAAGATGGCCGGCGGAGCGAGGTGACCAACTCAGTGAACCAATAGCCAGTACGCCGGGAGGTGTTGTTTTCTGACCTCCGGCTCCAGCAGGCAAGCTCTTCCACCGCGTTGTCTGCCAATAGTCAGGGAGACTTGGGATCCCTGAGCAAGTCAAAATTTTTTATTTTTACACGCGATGCAGATGTCTCGAATATAACGCAACCCCTCCAATTTTAGGGTAAATTTTTATCACCAAAATCTAGCGGTATACTCGAGTATCTACAGTACTGTGATGCTGAGGCCTTAGCTAAGGGTTAATGAGACGCTTGATCCATTTCAGGTCCTGCATCTCGTCAGGAGCTAAGTTTTAAGAATTTGCTTCAAACATAGGGTATCATGAAATACACATCTGTATCTTGAATTCAAAGATGTATATACAGTATGTAAACAATGGCTACTTAAATCAATGTAAATACATAGGCACATTGTGTAACCTGTATTTCATTACGTAGCTCCTCCATTTCTGTCCTGATTAATGATGATTTATAGTTTAACCACATATTTTTGCCAAATTGCATAAAAAGTGATAGTTTCCATTTTTTTCCTTTAGGATACCATTGTTGATGTCAAGACACTGTTTTTTCTGTATGTATGTGTTTTTTTACATAACTCCAGCCAGGTCATCCTTGCAGCTGCCTGTTCCATGGTTTTGTTTTCAATCCCAAAATGGAATAGTTTCTGGGGAGGGTATAAATGAAAACCCACCAGTTTTTCTCATGACTGAGAAGCAGCATGAACGTATGTGGTTGCTTAGAAAGTAGCTTTTGGCTTCATTAGGTAGGACTCACCTTACTAGAAGTGCCTTGACGGGCAGGTGGGCTTACACTTCAATGGCCATTCAAGTAAACCAAAACCTCTAATTGTGTTTTGTTTCACACGGTGTTATAAGGATAAGCGCAGATGACACCTGTTTTCTTGTTATATTTTATACATGTTAGTAAACCCCGGTAGGGCTCAGGCGCGACACCGTTTTTTCTGTATGTATGTCAAGGACGGAGTTCATGAACCCTAAGGCTAGGGTCAAACGAAAGTATTTTTACACGCGAACGTAAAAAAGTGTGTCCGAACGCATTGATGTATTTTTTCACAGAATATGCGAAAACGGTCATACGATGCGCATGTTCGTGAGTTTTGTTTTACGAATCCAAACCAGGAAACTTTTTGCGTCTGGACGTTATGTTGGCCGGACATGAGCATGGTCTGACGTCTCCAAATCACACACACACACCGCTAGCGGGCGCAGCGCACTCTGTACGTCCGTACTAGCGGTTCTGCGTTCTCGAAAAAATGCGTTCATTTTCCACTTGCGTTGCGCGGCCGGACTTTCGTGCGACTGTACTTCGTATATTGGCTGTCATTGCCCGTCATTTGCTGGTAGTGCGGCCGTGATTATGTGCGCCAGAACGCACGTTAAGGCTAGGGTCAAACGAAAGCAGTTTTAACGTGCGTTTAGACGCACAAAATCACGGCCGTGCTAGCAGCTCAATGCCGGGGAACACACGAAGTACGGCCGCACGAAAGTTCGTCCGCGCAACGCAAGTGGCAAACGAACGCATTTTCTCTAGAACGTCAAACCTCTAGTACGGACGTACAGAGTGCGCTGCGTCCGCTAGAGGCGTGTGTGCGTGATTGGGAGACGTCAGACGCTGCTAATGTCCGGCCAACATAACATCCAGACACAAAAAGGGTTTTATTGATGATCCGTACAAAATCACGGATGAAAAGGCGCATCGTATGACCGCTATCGCGTACTCCGTGAAAAAAATGCGTCCATTCATTCGAACGCACTTTTTCACAGACAACGCGAAAATGCGTTCGTCTGACCCTAGCCTAAAAGTGCGCTGGTCTGACCCCAGCCTAAAGGTTGGTGTTCCAAAGGTAAAACTTTCAAATCTATGTTCTACATAGACCATGAGATCAATAGCCAGTGGATGAATCAGTGGTGCCCCTTAAGTTTCTTTTTCCATATGTCAAGTATCGGCCTCACTTACCTGAAAGGAAATTTACACAAAATGAGATATTCACTAAGAATCATTGTTGCCAACAATGGTAAAAATCACTGATACAACTACGGTGAACTTAGGGCATTCAGGGAAACAAGAATCAACCAAGGCAGGCAAAGCTGCTCCGAGCAACACTGAAGAATGGTACCACTATTATTCTTCCTCAGAAAGCGAGAACTGTAGCTATTCTCCATTTACAGGTCTGTTCACTAAAGGTGAAACTCAGGAGAATTGGCAGAAATGAAAAATCTAGGTCACAATACCCAGGACATACTTGAAAACTAGAGAAATCTCAATGTATGCTACCTGCCAAACTGTCTTCGCTCACAAATCTATTTTGCTAATAGCTCCTGATGACGCCCTATGGGCGAAACGCGTAGAGCTACACAAGCTAATATATATATATTCATGATGTGCTGTGCTTTTATAGCATTTTCTTATGTTATTTTAAAAATTTTCACCAGTTTTGCCTTGAAATAGAGGATAATGCAGGGGCAGTCTGAGAAGGTAGCAAATAGCAATTACTTCTAGAGAACCGCAATGTTGAACATGTTTCCTATCTGCTGTGAACACGCAAAGGCTCACATTTCTAAGGCTGGGGTCAGACCAGCGCACTTTTAACGTGCGTTCTGGCGCACATAATTACGGCCGCACTAGCAGCAAATGACGGCCAATATATGATGTACGGCCACACAAAAGTCCGGCCGTGCAACGCAAGTGGAATTTGAACGCATTTTTCTGAGAACGCTGAACCGCAAGTACTGACGTACTGAGTGCGCAGCTGCGGCATAGCGGCGTGTTTGCGTGATTAGGAGATGTCAGACACTGCTAATGTCCAGCCTACATAACGTCCAGACGCAAAAAGAGTTTTATTGACGATCCGTACAAAATCACGCCCGAAAATGTGCGTCGTCTGACCGTTTTTGCGCATTCCATGAAAAAATAGGTCAATGCGTTCGGACGCACTTTTTCACGTTCGCGGGGAAAAATGCTTTCGTCTGACCCTAGCCTTAAACTTTACCTTTTCTGTCAGTGAACCTGTATAGCTGATTCTCTATGAAGCCATAAACAGCCACCTCTCGATGTGGACAAGTCTAGCCAGCCCAAGTATTTTCCAATAACCTGCCAGTAATCTTGCGAGTAGGCAGGCAATAAATGGTTTCTATACTTTCCTATACCTGGTGAACCCTAGAAGGCTCACTTTCTTCATTTATATTGCTTTTTTAAATATCTAGCAACATAGGAATTGTATATAGAACCCTGGGTTAAAATGGGCTTTCACTTGCAATCCTCCTAAGTACAGCCTTATTTACACCACCTGCTAACAGGGGATCAGGGACATATAGAAATAAGAGATCCTGCACAATAATAGGGTTCTCTTAAGTGAATGCACTAATAAATACAGGTCCGTTAGTATCTCCGTGTCTTTAGGCAATTCTGATATACGTGTTTGTTTTTACCTCTTTGCAAGCTCACTCAGAGCTTGATCTTTACTGTTTCTTGTCCTCTGAGGCCCCCTAGTGGTCACGAATACAAACGGCTATCTGGCTTAATTAAAGAAAGTTATGTTTTAACACTGTATCCTCTACCATTGACTTCTATATATTCCTGGGTTACCCCCACATTTTTGAGTGATACCTAGTGACATTTATTAGTAGTTTAATTGACTGCCACATACTAATTTTTGTTCGTTAACATCATAGGCAAGTGTCACACTTGTATTCCAAGTATCGGTCTCACTTACCTGAAAGGAAATTTACACTAAATGAGATATTCACTAAGAACCATTGTTGCCAACAATGGTAAAAATCACTGTTGATACAACTACGGTGAACTTAGGGTATTCAGGGAAACCAGATTCAACCAAGGCAGGCAAAGCTGCTCCGAGCAACACTGAAGAATGGTACCACTATTATTCTTCCTCAGAAAGCGAGAACTGTAGCTATTCTCAATTTACAGGTCTGTTCACTGAAGGTGAAACTCAGGAGAATTGGCAGAAGTGAAAAATCTCCAGCTTAGTTTGTAATCCACCATTATGTCAAACAAACAATGGTGGTTAGTGAGTGACCCCTTAAGTGATTTTCATAGTGTTCTGTAGATCAGTGGTTCCCAACCGCGGTCCCCGAGTACCCCTAACAGGCCAGATTTTAAGGATTACTTTGAGGAAATGCAGACTGAATCCTGCAATCACTGAGTGAGCAGCATATTATATCACCTGTGCTGAGCTTCAGATATCTGGCAAACCTGACCTGTTGGGGGAACTTGAGGACCATGGTTGGAAACCACTGGTGTAGAGAATACATTAAAAATGTGGAGGACAATATGAAGAAAATAAATGATACACTTATTCCTTCTAAATTGCTGACGCGTATGAAGGCAGTCCACAGGATCCGCTGTCCTTCTTACACCAGAGAGGGCTCAACCATTCAGGAGTCTCTTATTCTATGTTCTGTAGTCAGATTTCATCTTGTATTATTTACCACGAACATTGTAAGATGCAGCTCTGTTCTCTGTTGGCTTTTTGCATGGTTTTCAAATGCACCAGAGGAAGGATAAAGAATAAACTAATAGAGAAACAACTGCAGGTTTTTTTGCGGACCCCGATATTGATCATGTCCCTTCAGTCCTTATCCAATAGAGGTAAGGGTGGCAATTTTTCAGCTGTGTGATTCTTGCATATCAAATGCATTTATAAACAACTCTGTATAGGGGAATCAGGGGAAAGATTTGGGGCAGAAATTACTTTTTAGGAGAAAGCCTTTATAAAATGGGAAGTTTAAATTGTGGCCAGTGGTGTCACAGGCCAAAGTCAGCACTCTCCTGGTCAGACCCCTCAACCTGAAATGCCTTGTGGCACCCCCAAGCGCAAATCACTCTGCCAGTTTACACTGTGGGACAAGGGGAAGTAGGAAGGGGTTATCAGAGAGTTACTGAGCAAAGATAAAGGGGTTGGAAGTGGTGGAAGAAGTCTCTCATAGGGGGCTGGGTCTGCCTATGGGGTATTTTTGTGAAGGTGATTAAAATTGAGAAGTCTAAAGGATCTATTCACAAAGCTTGATTTTTGCTGTACTTTGGCGATTTAATTTTGTCAAAAATATGGTGAATTGACTATTTAGCGAATGGTCACCGCATTTTGCCAAAATTGGAGTCGCTGAAGCAGTTATCGGATTTCGGCGAACCCCCCCCCCCCCGAAGTGTATCGATTAACCGCCGAACTGGCATCAGCGAATTACACCGAACTGAAGGGAAAAAAATGGAAGGCTCCTATTCGCCGAATAGGTTTTTAAAACAATAAGTATTTATTAAAATGTGTCAAAATAAACGGCCTGTTATTATAGAACAAAAGAAAAATGGCTTTTTTTTAAAAAATTTGGGAAACAATTGTCTAAAAAAGATAAGGCTTTTTGTTGAAAATGAAAGATTAAACAGTCTTTAAAAAAAAATCAATGATGCTACATTTTTACATTGTTCAGCTCTAATCCACTGGATTCAATGTTCAGGAGGAGTTATGGACCCCTCTTCCTTACAAAACTGCATCAGCTCTTTCATACAGGGTTATTCAGAGAAAGGTGAAACTCTGGAGAACCTTTGGAGAAGTGAAAATTTCCAAATCAGCTGTTTTGATTTCAGGGTTTTTCAAAGAGAGGTGAAAAGCAGGAGAATGGCTGGAGAATAGAAAATTCTAGGACAAAATAGCCGATTTGGAAAGTGAGATAAATGGGAGAATTTTTCATTCTCCAGCCATTCTCCCGCTTTTCATCTCTCTCTGAATAACCCTGCTAGACTTTTCACTTCTCCAAAAGTTCTCCAGAGTTTCAACTTTCTCTGCATAACCCTGATAGGAGTGAGGAAGGAACGTCCGTGACAATAGACTTCTTTTTTTTTTTTTTTAAAAAAAAAAGAAAGCACACCATGCAATAAAAAAGCCAATTTCATTATAATAGATAAAAGATAAAAAGTAAAAAACAAAACAATGCTTGTATTCATTATGTCACTGGGTGCATAAATTTTTAGATCTTTTGTGTTAACTGCCACCCCTCCCCATATTTTTACATCACTCCTCACTGTGTGGCATTGGCCATAGAATGGAGTCTATCAGGGTTATTCAAAGAAAGGTGAATCTCAGGAGAAAGACTGAAAATTCTAGGCCAAAATAGCCAAACCAGAAAAATTCTCCCATATATCTCACTTTCCAAATCGGCTATTTGGTCTAGATTGTTCTCTTCTCCTGCCAATTCTCCTGGTTCTCACCTTTCCCTGAATAACCCTGCATGAGTCGATCACAGACTCTAATCATTGTATTGTGTGGGATGTATTCAAAGAACATCACGGCCGGGGAGGGGGTAGATTAGAAGATTTTTAAGCTCCCTATTTTATCTCATTCAGCTGCCATCTCTTATCTTGGATATCTTAGAGAACAACAGACCCCTGCAACTTTATCTAAACATCCATTCCTCCACCTCATTAACTGTTAAGACACGGAAGTAAAGAAAGACCTTTGCACAGATTTTGGTAAATGTTACCTCATGGGGAAAAGTAAAAAACAAAAATGGAAACGTGAGATAAAAACTAACAGGGTTATTCAAAGAGATCCGAATTGCTGGCTAAAGGAAACCGAACGCTGAAATTCAGCGTTCAATTACCTGTCCTGGCTATTCGGCTATCCGGAGAGCAGGCAGTTCGCCAAATGTTGGCGAATTGCCTGCACATACGGTTCCTGTTCGGTGCCTGTTCGAGGGCAGTGAAAACCCCATGAAAAAGCACTGCTTCGGCTATTCAGAGAACACAAACCAGCAGTGAAAGGTTGCCGAAATGCCCTGCCATTCGGTGGTTTCATTCGACAGGTTTATTCAGGAGAATCCCATAGGCTTCAATGTTAAAAATATTCTTGTTTTAATTCAATATCTAATAAACCGTTGATTATTTATAATCTATTATTATAATATTATATTATAATATTCTGCAGTAAAAAGTCTCTTTATTTTTAGATTTTTTTTTAGGATGTTTTAGGCATTTTTTGCAAACATTTTTTTTACGTTTTTTTTAAATCGTTTTTTCTTTTTTCTGTAACAGCGCTTTTTATTAAAATTCATTGGATCTAATATGTAAATTTCTGCCATTTTCGTTCTGTAGTTTCTTTGCAAACAGCGTTTTACTTTTCAAACATGCGAGTGTACTGTTTTTTTTTTTCCTCCACTCCATTCGTCTGCGGTGTCGGGTTTTTCCGGCGGCTGCTCTGCGCTGTGATCGGCTCCTGCTCGGGTTTCTCCTGCATGTTCGGCGGGGTTAATCCAGATGTTTTTGCGGGTTTTGGTGTGCATTCGCCTGGGTTTTGCGGTGAGTGTTTGGCAGGTTTGCGGCAGCTTTTCCCTGCTTCGACCGCCATGTGGTGCTTCCTGAATACACCGCAGGGTCGCCGAAATGGGGTCACCAAATCGCACCGAATTGAAGAGAACAAAAAGTCACCGAACGTGCGGTGACTTTTCGATTCTCTTTGAATAACCCTGTAAGTTTATTTTTCCATTTTACATGCAATTGCTTCAAACAAAAACAGCAGCATTTGTGTCCCTCTAATGAACAAGAAATTGTAAGTAAGGTTTTATGACTTGTGTATTTCCCTGCAATGAAGTTACTCTTTATTTACTTTCTGTTCTTTTTAAGATTCAGTACTTTATAGCCACTTGCTTGCCACATTTAAGCTCTAAATTACAGATCGCCTTATTACAGAAGATGTTGTTGAGCCTTCAAAGGGACGCTTCTGAAGTATAAGTTGTAGCAGGCACAGCTTGAATTTAAAGATGTTTATGAACAAATAAAGCCAAGGGAAGGTCTTTAAATTTAAGAGACTCATTATAGGTGTGAATTCCTCAAAGATTGCAAGCAGTCCCACCCGCAATAAAAACTCTAACTCAGCTTTGGCTCTGTAACTTGAATGGCTGTCATTTCAAGGGGAAAAATCTGACAAGTGTATTTTTTTAATTTATAGTTTAAAGTATTATTGCACAGCACAAATAAAACATGACTTTAGTATCCTGAATCTCCATTTGTACTGATTACCTTAAATACTCCACTTTACAGCCAGGGTTGCTAGACAGTAATACAGTCAGGTCCAGAAATATTGGGACATCGACACAATTCTAACATCTTTGGCTCTATACACCACCACAATGGAGTTGGAATGAAACAAACACAATGTGCTTTAACTGCAGACTGTCAGCTTTAATTTGAGGGTATGTACATCCAACTCAGGTGAACGGTGTAGGACTTACAGCAGTTTGCAGATGTGCCTCCCACTTGTTAAGGGACCAAAAGTAATGGGACAGAATAATAATCATAAATCAAACTTTCCCTTCTTAATACTTGGTTGCAAATCCTTTGCAGTCAATTACAGCCTGAAGTCTGGAACGCATAGACATCACCAGTAGGGATGAGCTGTTCGGTTCGGAGTTCGATTTGAACATCGCTTGTTCGCATGTTTGCGAACTACAAACATTTCCGCGTGTTCGCCGCATGTTCGCCCACAATGCACCACAATGCACTTTTCCACTGGCCTGAAGCTTGTAATTGGCTACAGCCTTGCACCTGACCACAGGTCAGGTTCAAGACTATGCCAATCACGGCTCAGAATCATGGGCTCACAGAGCTAAGTCCCGCGGCACACTACAGTTGTGTTCAAAATTATTCAACCCCCACTGAAATTGAGTGTTTTGGCCAGTTTGACATTGATTTTGATCAGTCATCTTGCTTACAATTAAATCAAAGAGGCAAGTGTAGGTCAGACAAATATAACATAACCACAAATGTCTTTTCTGTGCTCACATCAATACCAGTTTTATTCAACCCCCAAGTGACATTCAATCTTAGTACTTAGTACAACATCCTTTTACAGTTATAACCGCTTTTAAACGTGAAGCATAGCTTGACACAAGTGTCTTGCAGCGATCTAGGGGTATCTTCGCCCATTCGTCATGGGCAAAAGCCTCCAGTTCAGTCACATTCTTAGGCTTGTGCACTGCAACTGCTTTCTTTAAGTCCCACCAGAGGTTCTCAATCGGATTTAAGTCAGGTGACTGCGATGGCCACTCCAAAATGTTCCAGCCTTTAATCTGCAACCATGCTCTAGTGGACTTGGAGGTATGCTTGGGATCATTGTCCTGTTGAAAGGTCCAACGTCTCCCAAACCTCAGGTTTGTGACGGACTGCATCACATTGTCATCCAATATCTCCTGGTACTGAAGTGAATTCATGGTACCTTGCACACGCTGAAGCTTCCCTGTACCTGCAGAAGCAAAACAGCCCGAAAGCATGATTGAACCCCCCCGCCATGCTTCACAGTAGGCAAGGTGTTCTTTTCTTTATAGCCCTTGTTCTTCCTCCTCCAAACATAGCGTTGATCCATGGGCCCAAACAGTTCTAATTTTGTTTCATCAGTCCACAGAACACTATCCCAAAACTTCTGTGGTTTGGCCACATGACTTTTGGCATACTGCAGTAGACTCTTCTTATTCTTTGGAGACAGCAAGGGGGTGCGCCTGGGAGTTCTGGCATGGAGGCCTTCATTACGCAGTGTGCGCCGTATTGTCTGAGCTGAAACTTCAGTACCCACATCTGACAAATCTTTTCTCAGTTCCTCAGCAGTCACACGGGGACTTTTCTCCACTCTACGCTTCAGGTAGCGCACAGCAGTCGAAGTCAGCATCTTCTTTCTGCCACGACCAGGTAGCGTTTCAACAGTGCCCTTTGCCTTGAATTTGCGAATGATGCTTCCTATGGTCTCTCTTGGTATGTTTAACATCTTTGCAATCTTCTTATAGCCATTGCCCTTCCTGTGAAGAGTAATCACCTCTTCTCTTGTCTTCCTGGACCATTCTCTTGACTTCACCATGTTTGTAACCACACCAGTAAATGTCTAGAAGGAGCTGAGTATCACAGTCATTTTAAAGCTGCCTAATTGGTGCTTATTATGCTTTATTGCTGCTCTGTGACATCCACAGGTGTTTTCAATACCTGATTGAAAACACTTGAATGAACCTCTGTTCTTCAGAGTGGTGGTCTTTAAGGGGTTGAATAATTGTGTCAATGAAGAATTCACAAAAGAAACATTTACTACTGTATTACAAAACCAATTGATGTCATTTTAGTTGCATATGGTACTTTAAAAAGTCCTTGTAGGATTTCATTCTGAATACAATTACAAATGTACACTAAATTCCCTAAAACCCTTTACAGCATTGGGGGTTGAATAATTTTGAACACAACTGTATATAAGGCTTCACACAGCGCTTCAGCACGTGTTTTTTGAAAGGAGATTGTTAGTGTGTGTGTTCTCACTGCCAGTCTGCCAGCAGCTATTGGGGTCTCATTTCTACAAAATATCTGGGAATTGTGGTAATCTGTGTGTTCTCACTGCCACCAGCAATTGTGGGGGTCTCATTTCTTCCACAATACCACAAAAGGGTTACGGTCTGAAGGCACTTGCTGCCACCAAAGGCACAATATTTGGGTGCACTGACGCCTGTACCAGATTCATATCATTTTAATATAGGACTGCATGGTCCACCCCTGCACTCTTCCACAATACTACAGAGGGGTTACGGTGTGACGGCACTGTTGCTGACACTAAAGGCCCAATTTTAAAGCACCTATTGTTACTTTCATCCAAAGCCTGCATAAGTTTCACCATAATTTAGCCCAAAAAATCACTAAACATGTTCTGCATGTGGAATATCCGATCTTGGTATTCTGGCGTTTGCTTACCCACTAGGGGAGGTGAATATTTAGTACTTGTGGGAAATATTCAACCAGAGTTAATGCCTCTTCTTAAGGAAGCCTTAGTAATTGTTTGAGAAAGCAAAGGTGTCACACCCTTTGAGGAATGAGTTGTTCAACCCGGATTATAGGTTTATGGCCCTTTCATCCTATTGTGTGTTCTTATAGATGGGTGCATCATTTACTCACTGATCCAATAGAGTTGAAATGATAATGAAGAATAATAGCCATTACTGGACTAGCATAATATTTTAGAAGCACTCCATGTAGTACATTTAGTATGTGTTTGAGTTCTTTAAAGGGACACTAGCATCAAAATATGAAACGTCCTTATTTTGCTTTTTTATGTTGCTGAATGCTGATATCTTTGTGTCACTGGGTGCATCCGTTTTGCGATATTTTGCGTTGTAAACTGCCACCCACAGTATCTTTACAACACTTGTGCCTCAGTCTGTAGCATTGGACATAGAAAACCAACCTATTGATTGCGTTGTGTGGAATGAATGTAAATAACACCACTGGGAGTATTATTCAGTGTTAACCCAGCTGCCAACTCTTATCTCATGTATCATAGACACCACAATAGACCTCCTGCAGCCTTGAATGGCCATCCCCTTCACCACCCAATGACTCTTCACTACGGTTTTATCCCATACCACAGACTCAACATAAGATTTTGGTAAATGCTGCACCATGGGAAAAATCCACAAAATGGAAATTTTATTTTATCTTTACATCCACTTACTTCAAACAGAAAAAAACCCTAGCATGTGTTTTATAATTTTTTTGTAATGCACAAGTGATCTAGTTACAGCTTATGTTAGCGTTAATGTATCTGTCACAATGATATTAAAGAAACACTGTCTTGGTATTCCCTGGTGGTGTCTCGCTCCCAATTCTTGCCACATTGGCCTAATCCTTCCTGAGAATCCCCCCAGACTGGGTAATCTCTTATAAGGGTTGAGTAAGAGATTATATTTTTTTCTCCTGCTTTAGGCTAGGGTCAGACTAGCGCAGTTTTAACGTGCGTTTAGCCGCACGAAATCACGGCCGTACTAGCAGCAAATGACGTCCAATGCCGGGGAACATACGAAGTACGGCCGCACGAAAATTCGTCCGCGCAACGCAAGTGGCAAACGAACGCATTTTTTCGAGAACGTCAAACCGCTACTACTGACGTACAGAGTGCGCTGCGGCTACATAGCGGCGTGTTTGCGTGATTGGGAGACGTCAGACGCTGCACACGTCCGGCCAACATAACGTGCACAGACCAAACACTTCCTGTCTTGTCTGGGGGTAGCTGCAAGTTGCGTTGGACAATGGCTGGGACTGACATCGACGTGGAGAGGCTGATCAATGCAGTGGCAGATCATCCCGAGCTGTGGGACACGGCCTGCGACAGCTACAAAGACCGGCAGAAGAAGGCCAGTGCATGGGTCACAGTGTCCAGGGTGGTGTACCCAGAGTACGAGACGTGGTCTGATAAAGAGCAGAAGCTTCAGAGTGAGTAAATGATCATTTTATTGCATAGAATTCAATTGCATTGAACTTGAATGTAATATCAAACAAAATGGCATAACGAATTTTCGTTGTCAATAAATTATTCGGAATTTAAACGACATTTCGGAATTTAAACGACATTTTCACGATTCGTGTTTTCTGATGCGGGTGATTCCCAGATAATTTTCCGATCCGAAAATGTCAGATCCGAAATGTTTCCGAGCCGAAACAAAATATTGTACGAATATGCTATTGGACTTGAATTGTGTCAAATCGAAATGTATTGTTTTGAAACGAGAACAGACGTTGCGAAAAACGAGAAATGTACGAAATCACGAAAAGTAGATCCAACAAACGAGCAAAGTGACCAAAAAAACGAAAAATGGTCCATATTCCGATTACATATCCCCGAAAAACAAGTCTAACCGAATCGAATCAAAACAGGGTTCGTTCGAAATGAGCCGAATCGAAAACTTTAAAGATCCGAAAATTCGAACAGAAAAAATAATCGGTGCACAAGCCTAGGTGTCACATGTCAAATGATGTCCATCTGCCATGGCACCTGCCCTGCATTGCTAGTGAAATAATTAGACAGAGCATCGCGAAACCTGTTGGTGTGTCTATTCACAGGTATTATGTCATCGTTAGCATACTCATCCAGACCCGTTACTGTGAGGGTATCCTCGAAATTAACCCCATCCCTTGCACGAACATAGTTATGTAGGATGCAACAGCATTTCACTATATCCACACAGAAATCCACATTTACATCAAGTGGGCGATGGAAAATCCTCCACTTGTTGCTCAGTATGCCAAAGCTACACTCGACATACCGTCTCGCCCGCGACAGCCTGTAATTAAACACCCGCTTCTTCACAGTCAGGTGTGTCCCCGAGTATGGCCGCAGGAGATGTGTGGATAGGCCGAATGCTTCATCACCCACAAAGGCATAGGGGACTGACACGTCGCTGCCAGGCAAAGGTGCGGGTCTGGGGATGTTCAGGTTCCCACCCTCTATCTCATTCCACAGTGTTGAGTTCCGAAACAGTGTTGAGTCCGAGTCCTTGCCGTATGATCCGACATCCACATACACAAAATTATAATTGGCATCTGCCACCGCCAGTAGGCCAATTGAAAAATAATGTTTATAATTTTGATACAGTGAGCCACTGTGCAGTGGCTTCACAATGCGGACATGTTTGCCGTCCACCGCTCCCAGGCAGTTGGGATAGTTCGCTCTCTCCCAGAATCCTGCTGCAATTGCCAGCCATGCCTCGTCTGTGGGTGTTGGCAAACATTGGTCCTTCATGGTTTCCCATATTGTTTGGCAGACCTTGCGGACGATCTCACCAGCTGTCGATCTGCCAATGCGGAAGTTGTAATGCAGATCCTTCAAACTGCATCCACTAGCAAGATACCTAGAACATGAAAGAAGCTGTGTTATGATCACATCATATGAACCTAACCTTATGTCACTCTCATCATGTTTTGCAGCACATGAAGCAATCAATAAATGGCGCACGGTGAGGGACAATCACACCCGGGTCCTGAAAAAGGAGGCTGAAGCTGCTCGCTCTGGAGCTGGTGCAAAGAAGAGGCGCAGCTATTTGTATGCTGACCAACTGTCCTTCCTGAGGAAGAGCCAGGAGCCGCGCAAGACTGTGAGCAGTATTGACCGGCCATCCACCTCTAGCTCACAAGGGCAAGAGCTGCAGCCCGCAGGATCTGGCAGCTGCCAGGTGGAGGTCGAGCAGGGTGGTGCGGAGTCCCAGGTGGAGGATGTGGAGTCCCAGCAGGTGCCGGGTACAGCACCCACAGACAGCACCAGTACGGCTCCCAGGAGGAAGAAGCCACCATCAGCTGATGTCGAGCAGGCCATGGTCGCATTCATGGACGCGCACCATACACATCCACGCTGCATGGTCGCTGATTCCGAGGACATGTCCTTTTTTAATTCATGTCTCTCTTGGCTCAACATGATGACCCCAGCGCAGAAGCTGGATTATCGCCGCCGAAGCCTGGACCTGATACATGAGATACTGTCCCATCCACAACAGGCACCTGTATATCACGGTGTCGTGCCACAATACCCCCATGGTTATTCCCACCACTGCCAGGCGTTGCCTGCCCGCCCACCCATGTCCCCTGTTGCTGGGCCACCCCCGGAGCCAGAGTACCACCGCAGCCATATGCACGGTCCTCATGACCCAGATGCTCCTCGGTATCATAGCATGTGAGGTGTATCGTCTGTTCGTTTATGTTTGTCACAGTTTATTCATGTTGTTCTAATATTTTTTTTTATTACCTTCATTGGACATGCAATAATATATGTGTTTAATATGTTATTGTTATCTTCTGTCATATTATTTTGGGACTAAATATTTTATTTGTTTCACATCGTTGTCAGTGTCATTACTCTTTCGTTACGTGTTGTGCAAGGTGATGCATGCGTGTGTGTGTGGGCATATAACTACTGACCTACAATAGAGCCTCTGCACACCGAGCACATGTCTGATGACTGGCAGCGATGTCATGAATGCACGTGTTTGATAGTACTTACCGCAAAGTGAGGACCAGCATCTCCTCCGGTGGTATGGCAGCCCTCATGTTGGTGTCCCTCTTGGTCAGCGGCTCACGCACCTTCATCAACAGTTCATCAAAGGTGTGGATGGACATCCGCAGGTAGTTGAAGAACTTCACGGGGTCCCTCTCTCGCAGTGGCCTGTACAGTGTCACAAAGTGGCCATGCGTGGGTCTGGCAGTGTTGAGTGGATGGACCCATGTTCGCCGTTGTCTTTTCTTCTTCAGGTACAGGTATCCCAGTGCAGCAAAAAGAAACACTTGGACTGCATCCATCTTGGAAAATGCCACCATTCCCAAAATGCCTTTTTATACCCCTTCCCTTTTATTTGATTCATTCTGCAATTGATTTGGTTGATGATATCTCTCTTCTTGCAGCTCCGTGAAACAAAACGTACGAAAATGCGCATCGTATGACCGCTTTCGCGCATTCCGTTTAAAAATACGTTCGTTCGTTCGACCGCACTTTTCCACGTTCGCGGAGAAAAATGCGTTCGTCTGACCCTAGCCTTACACTTTTCATATGCAGTCCTGTCATGCAGCCTGAGGCAAACTGACAATGAGATCTTTGGCATAAAGCTGTGCGATCATTTGAGCTACAGGTCTCTGTGATATGAGCCATCATGCTCCGAGTCTGTCAGAGTTACCCTGTTGTTTCCGACGATACTTTTTTTTCAAGACTATGAACATTCTGGTGATTTCTGTTAAGAAGCAGTTTCTGAACTCCTATCACTGGTGTATTTTGGCCTAGGCCAACAAGGCCTAGGCCTAGGGCGGCACTCTCCAGGGGGCGGCGTCCTGCCGGGTGGCCCCACCCCTAAAAAAAAAAAAAAAAATTTTTTTTTTTTTTTTTTACTTTTGCAAACTATTTTACCAGGAAGGAAACATTGAGATGTCACTAATTTTCAAGTATGTCCTGGGTAGGCAACGCCTAGGCTTTCACTTTCCAGGGGGCAACAAAAAACCTCACCACTAATTGGGTTACTCACAGAGCACCGAAATGACGCCAACATTTTGGTGTTCTGTAGTTCCCTGCACTTCGGGGAATAAAATTTCCCAACCCTGCAGTGAATTCACCATTCACCGCAGGGTCCCCAAAGTGCATGGAGTCGGCCGCTGTATGCTGCCACCGCAAACCCATGGCCTGCTGTTTTCAAAAGAACTACTGAACGAAAATGTCTGGAATTTACATATAAGATCCTATGATTGATAATAAAAAGCTCTGTTACAGAAAAAGAAGAACCGATATTAAAAAAAAGGGGGGGGGGTTTTGCCTGAAAAATTACTAAATGGTACTAAAAAAAAAAATCAATAAAGACTTTTTACTGCATTAAAATAAGTGGTTTATTAGATATTGCATAAAAACGAGAATATTTTTAACATTGAAACCTATGGGGTTCGCCTGAATACCTGAACCTGCTGATTGAAACCACCGAACATCAGGGTATTTCACTGTCATTTCTCTGCTGTTTGGTGTTCTCTGAATAGATTAACCATTACTTCTCTATGGGGATTTGCACTGCCTTCAAACAGCACCGTACTTGCTGGCAGTTCGCCAAACTTGTGTGTGAGCAGATCACCAGAGCAGTGGTGTACTTAGAGGAGTGGCGGAGGGCGGGCCGCCCCAGGTACCAGTGATTATTGGGGTGTTATTAGGGGGTACTAGGAGGTGCCACTGTCACTGTGTGTCAGCTTTGAGCTGTGTTCTCAAACAACGAGCAGCGGAGCATGGCGTTTGCATACGGAATAAAATCTAATAGAATAAAAATCCCCCTCTCCTTCCTCCATAGCTCCTCCCCTGCCCGCAGCAGCTCTAGGAGGGGGATGTGATTTGTGTCCAGAGAGAGAAGATGACAGTAAACGGCAGGTAAAGGGGGGGTATAAGCAGAATATGAAGCCCTGTCTGCTTACTGCTGTTTAAAGTGGACCTTTCCTTAACCAGCACTGCAGTGATAGAAATTTGTCATTGAGCTGCCTGGCTCCTGGTGAGGCTGCGTGCGTGCAGGTCACACTCGGTCTGGCCAGTCAGGTGGTACTGAGTCTCAGTACCACCTGACTGGCTGAACCACGTGACACGCACGCAGCTGCCCACCCTTTTGTTAACATGGACTCTCACTCTATTCTGAACACCCACCAGGAAGGGAATCAAAGCCACGGTGCACCCTCTGGCAGTGGCACCCCACTGCTGACAAGATGGCTCCACGCACAGGCACAGCCGCGATCCTAACATGGCCTGGAGGGACCTCCTGCTGAGTCTGTACACAGTCCCTGCTGACTCTGCACACAGCCCTACCGCGGACGGAGGCCGGTAAATGTAGAATAAATAATTGCTGTGTGCTCATATACACTCGGTTTGCTGGGAGTTTTATTGCAGTGGATTCTGATGCACTCATACACTCCACACATTGCATTGCTGGGAGTTTTATTGCTGTGGATTCTGATACGCTGACACACACCACAAATTGCATTGCTGGGAGTTTTATTGTAGTGGATTCTGATGCACTCATACACACCACACATTGCATTGCTGGGAGTTTTATTGCTGTGGATTCTGATACGCTGACCCGCACATTGCATTACTGGGAGTTTTATTGCTGTGGATTCTAATACACTCATACACACTGCACATTGCATTGCTGGGAGTTTTATTGCTGTGGATTCTGTGATACACACTGCATAGTACTGTGAGTTTTATTGCCTTGGAGCTCTGGGATACACTCATACACACTGCACATTACTGTGAGTTTTATTGCTGTGCAGTTCTGTGATATGCTCATACACAGTGCACATTTCTGTGGGTTTTATTGCTGTGCAGCTCTGTGATACGCTCATATGCAGTGCACGTTTCTGTGGATTTTATTGTTCAACCAATTAGAGCGGCTGTGATCCAGTATACTTAACATGCGTGGCTGTTCTTTGTAAAAATGCTTGCATTTAAACATTTCATAATTTTATTTATCTCAATAGATACATTTGAAATGGTATACAAAATATACAAGTAGGCACTTGGTATCCACTTTTAATATAAAGAGAGGAAAAGGCGTAGCTCTAAGAGGAAAAGGTGGAGCTTAAAGAGGAAGGGTGGGGATTAACCAGGAAGAGGTGTGGCCTTGACAGGAAGGGGTGTCTCAAATTTAAATTAGGGGGTGCACGAGTTTAGTCAGGCCTAGGGCAGCACAAAACCTAAATACACCACTGACTCCTATATTATAGTATTTACTGTCAAGAACTAATGTCTATTAGACATGTGCATGGGCAAAAAATTTTTTGGGGTTTTAGATAATTTCGTTCCATTTTTTTTTTGTTGTTTCGGGTCGTTCGATATGTTACCGATATTCTTATTTTTGGACCGATCAGAAAATTCGGACGGTCGATAATTTTTTTTTTTATTTCTTTATTTATTTTTTTTCCTGTCCATTAGTTTTTTTTCATTTTTATTGTTAATTCATATTTCGGGTTGATTCATATTTTGTTTTTATTAGCTATCGGAATGTGAAATAGATTAATTACTTAGATTAGAGTATTTCTCACGCGCAGCCCCCACTCTCTGGAACGCTCTCCCTCGTACTGTCAGACTTTCCCCTAACTTCTCTTCCTTCAAATGCTCCCTTAAAACATTCCTATTTAGGGAAGCCTACCACCCAACTCACTGACACAACCATCCATCACTCTCACCTTACAGTCCTCTCCTCCTGTTTCCAACCCCATCCCTCCTTGATTGTGAGTTCCTACGGGAATAGGGCCCTCATCTCCTCCTGTACTGTTTGTCAAATGTTGTTCAATGTATTGTAACCCTGTCTATACTGTGCTTATTGTACAGCGCTGCGGAATATGCTGGCACTTTATAAATAAAGAATAATAATAATAATAATAGAGTAAAAAAAACCTAATCCCCCTGCTCAGGAGCCCCGCGGGGCTGCTGTCCTTGGTTCTGAATAGAACAATACAAACTTTTGCTTGTTAAGGGAGCGCAAAGGAAAGGAAAGCAATGGTTGTTGTGTTCTTGGGTCACAAACTTCTCAGTTATTCTTACAATGGAATTATTTCTAGAATATAAAAGCAAAGACGGCCTTCATTGCGTAGTATAGCTACTTGAATTAGTGATTATAATTCTAATGATAGGTGTGGCACTCACAAACATGGAGCCTCTAGGCTCGTGGTTTTCGCCTTTGAGCCTCTATGGGGGGCTCCTCCCATCAAACGGTGGTAGGTAGGGAGTTATTTCTTGATATTCGTGGGTACCTCAATAAATAAGAGAATATATGGCGCAATACCAGTGCAGAAAATGGCAATATACGTAAAGTTGGGCCAAATTACTCACGTGCTTCTGAGCCTCCCAATTGAGTGGCTCAGTACCCCAGCTTTGGACCGCTTCAATGGGGGGGAGGGTCCTACCCCTGCTGTAATATTCACTGGCGGATTCACTGTTAGGTGAATGATTGACGCAGTCTGGATCAGATAAATGGCTCAAATGAAAAAGGGTTGATAATATTTAAAGGAAAAAAGTTATTTATTACAAAAAATAAAATGAATGGATATGAACAATAAAAGTATAAAATACAAAAATGGGGGGTAAACTGAAACGCGTTTCGCTCGCTGGTCCTGCGGGCTTCGTCAGTCGGATAACCCCTCATTGTAGACAAAAGTCTTATATCGTGTTGCCAATCAGGCTGGAGGTGTGTGCTTTGCGTGCGTTCCATCCGTGAATGCGTTGTGCCATTGATTTGCGGTTCAATAGGTTCTTAGGCGATTTTCGATGTCGCATTTCCGGTTCCGGTAAATCTCCATGGAGATCAGTTCAGATCGTTCCTTCTTGCGCATGCGGAGTGGCACATATCGATCGGTGATTACTTTAAGAATCATATAAGGAAATGGGTTTTAAAATATATTTTTAAAAAGGGGAAGCCAATCCTGTCTATTGGCACCTCATGGTGATATCTAGATGTTAATAAACAATCTGAAACACAAAAAATCTCTATCAGACAATATAGAACAACAAACAGACAGATTGACCGTCACAAGAGAGGGTTCTCTCCGCCTAAATGGGCACAAATTGCATTACACTGTCCTTACTAGGAAGGAAAGAGGGAAGCGCTGTAACATTCATCACCCTCTGTTGTGAATGTAATAACGATGTGCATTAACCTTATTAATTATAAAAAATGACAAACCTCAAAATCTACGTTCAATCCATTGGGGGCCAAAGTATTTAAATAATAAATCCATCGCATCTCACTTCTAATAAGTTTCTCATTCATGTTCTCTCCTCTCCAATTCTGACATTTTTTCAATCCCAATAAACTCTATACTTTTTGGGTATGACAGAGGGTATGACAAGCACAATGTATCACTCCATTATAAAGAACACCACGATTGTAACCCAAAAAGTGTAAATAGGAAAAGAAACACTGTGGGCTATATTACAATCTTCACGCATAAACCCTCGCACAAAGCGAAAAAATTTCCGCCGAGCATTAAACTTTTGCACGCGCAAATCCTCGCTGGAATTACAATCCTCGTGGCTTTTTTCTGCCGCCGATCAATTGCGCGTGCGCAATCAGTACGTGCAACAATGCAGGGTGCAGTGCCGTCTCGTGCAAAAATCTTTGCGTGCGCAGTTTTTTGCACCCATTCAGCCAATGAAAATGAAGAAACACACCTATCAAACGCAACTGAATTGCGTCTGCCAGAGGCAACGGAGACGGGTTCTGCATCTATGATGCAAAATGAGCACATATGCTACAGTAATAATACACACACACACCTGCCATCATCCATTACAGTATATTGTTGCTCATGCATTCCTTTTTATGTGCTGTTTTTTTTTTGTGTTAGCCAGGTTGTTCAGATTTGCCGTTAACACCAGCTTTAAGGAGTTGTTAAAATTATGCGCAAAGGCTATGCGGTAATTACCGCAAAATAGATTGTAATACCATACTTGTACCAGTGCACATTCGCATTTGTGCTCACAATGTTAAGTATAGGACGCGCGCAGTACAGTACGCTCGCGCACGGTTCGCGCAGGTTCACTCGCGGTAGACGATTGCGCGCGGTTGTTGCGCTGACTATATAATAGGGAATTAAGGGGCAAATGGTTTTACCCATCGCGTTAATGTTTTTTTGTGCCGGCGCAAACGTTTGCGTGAAGATTGTAATTTAGCCCTGTGAGCGTTATTCACTAACATTCACATTTGCCAAGGAATTTCACAGAACCGTGAATTTCACAGTAGGTGCAATTTTGGGGTAATTTGTGTATTTACCCAGCTGTCAATTTGCAAATTACAGGCAAATTGACAGCAAAACATTGGTAGATCTAGAGAGGGGGCAAGAGGGGCAATTGTCCCTACCGAGCTGAAATTCCATTGTAGGAGATCCAGGGGACCTTTGGACATTTTAACCCCTGTATCCTTGGTTACAAACATGGTCAAGTGAGGTGTCATTGGAAAGGACAGAGTCTGGAATTTCCGATAATACTAAACATGACCATGTAAGATGTACAAAGGGAAAAAATAACCATAAGAGACGTTTTTAATTTTTTTTTTAATTTAAAATTGCATATTTCCATAGAAAAATGCAGTAACAGGTTCTCGATTTCTGTTTATTTTTCAAAAAAGGGTACCCTGTAAAATATATAACCATAAATGTTTGGATGATAATATGGGGAAAATAAATTTATATGGTGAAAATTATTGAAAACTGTATAGAAATTTACAGTTTGAATTTTTTTTGATATGGCACTCAGACATGACATGACATGTGGACATTGAAATGAGATGGTTTCAATCTGCTGAGTCCGCTGGAAAAAAAATGATTAGGCTGGGTTCTACATTAAAGCACAACTTCAAATATGGTTTGACTGTCATGAGCAAAAAATGGTCAAAATTAGCTCAGAACATGGGAAGTGAAATGGTTCAATGTATCTAACCTCCACACTTGAATTGACAGGCTTGTGTATGTTTAAGAAATTGGTGTATACACCTATGTATGTGCATTGTTTTGTGTATATGAGATTGAATGTATGTGTCTGGGTGTTTGTTTATAAATGTGTATGGGTATTTTTGTATACAGCAGTGTGTTTCTGGGTGTTTGTATGCAGCTGTGTATGAGTGCTCCTGAGCCTGCCTCTAGTGATGTCTCTAAACGGTGTGTGTATTTAGGCTAGGGTCAGACGAACGCATTTTTCACGTCGTCCGTGAAAAAGTTCGGTCGAACGAACGTACGTATTTTCCCCCGGAATACGCGATAGCGGTCATACGATGCGCCTTTTCGTCCGTGATTTTGTACGGATCATCAATAAAACACTTTTTGAGTCTGGACGTTATGTTGGCCGGACATTAGCAGCGTCTGACGTCTCCTAATCACGCACACACGCCGCTATGCGGCCGCAGCGCACTCTGTACGTCAGTAGTAGCGGTTTGACGTTCTCGAAAAAATGCGTTCGTTGGCCACTTGCGTTGCGCGGACGAACTTTCGTGCGGCCGTTCGTCGTATGTTCCCCGGCATTGGACGTCATTTGCTGCTAGTACGGCCGTGATTTCGTGCGGCTAAACGCACGTTAAAACTGCGCTAGTCTGACCCTAGCCTTAGTTATTTACATGTATCTCTGAGTTATGTATGGTATCAGTTTGGACTTGCAACATGGCATTGTTGGTGGTTTTTCTCAGTGACAGGGAGAGCAAGTGCCAGAGTGCAGAAAATTGCTGTGCGGGGTCTGTCAGGCATCACCTATGCAATGTTGTGGGGAGAATGTGATGAGCGCAGCCTGATATTTTTACTCGACTCTGCCTGTCACTGTGAACCATATACAAGCTTTTATCCACAAATTGGCAGTGTCCCTCCTGAAAGTTGTGCCTGGACCTGCCCCTGCAACGAAATAAGGTGCATTCCGCTGAAATTCGGCAGATCCATAGAGAACTATTGATTTGTCTATTCACAGACCGTCGAATTGCACTGTAATTTTGGCGAAATTAACTGATTTTTGGTGTTTCAGTTCGACAGGTTTAAACAGGCGATTCTAGGTTTCAATGTAATAAATGTAATATGTTTTAAAAAACGTTTTTGAAGACCATTTATTATTATTTTTACAAAAACACGTTTTATTTTTTAAAGCCCTTTTTTGTATATTTTTTTTATATTTCAATATTTTATTTTGCCGAAGAAAATGGTCACAAACCAACCAACAATTTTGGCCGCGCAGGGCCAGGAATAAATCAGCAGTAAAATAGCACACGAGAAGTCATCAAAAAATCTTAAGAAACTTATCTGAGATGACCATCCTAAACTAGGTCAAAAAAGAGGAAGGGGAAGTTTAAAACTCGTCAGGAGGGTCGATCCAGGAAAAAACAAACAATGGCGATAGCACTCGTCTAGAAGGCACCAGGGAACCCAAAAAAAAGAGGTGAAAGAAATATAAAAAAAAAAAAAAAAAAAAAAAAGGGGGGCGTGAGGGACTGCCAAAAAAAAAAAAAAAAAAAAAAAAAAAAAAAAAAAAAAATAAAAAAAAAAAATTTGGCATTCCTGGCTCCCCCCGACAACCTTGAGGAAGGCGAGGGCCATGGAAGGGGCCACAAGGCAGGGAGACCTGGGGCCAAGAGAACAGCCAGGGCCTAGGTAGCTGCTCTAGCGGCTCGCCCAGGGTGTATCCCAATGTCCCACACAGGGGGAAATGAGGGAAGGGGGGGAGGGTGAGATAAGGGGGTCCCTGTGCTCTAACAGATTATCAGCTTTCAGCCCTAAACCACAGCATGTAATTCACACGAGTCCTGGAAAGTACCCATAAAATGTCATCGCGCAGAGGGGGGGTGAAGGTCTCGGACCTCAGCGGGGAAGGTCGTCTTCTGGGGGGCGGTGAAATCAGCAGTTTTGAAGTCTTCAATCAAATACGAACGGGGAAGTTGAAATTCACAGACATCAGTGGGGGTGTCATCGGGGGGGGATCATCTGCTGCAAAAAGTCCTCCAAAAATCCCTAGTGACACAGAGACCTGTCAAGTCAGAGAGTCTCAGCCAGTGTCCCAGAGTGGGGGGGTGAACGTGGCCCCAAATGCATCTAAAGGGAGGCTCAGTGGTAACCGGAACGAGAACAACATGAGGCCCACTAGAGCCCCTAGTCCATCAATGAGGAGGCAATGTAGCTCAAAAATGGAGTTCGCAAAGAGCCAGGGACACAGAGCGCAGTTCTTATAAGCCTCCCCGGTTAAGGCCAGCAAGCAGCTGCCGGAGGCCCCTAGAGAGCAGGGGGGCAAATCATCGGGTATCCCCACCAGACCACTATGAATGGCAGGTCTCCCACCAGCCATCACCATCAGGACTGCAGGGAAGACCGCTGGGTGTTGCTCTCCTCCCAAGTTCAGAGATTCATCAGAGAGGTCTCGGCAAAGCTGGGTCTCAGTTGCAGGGATAATGGGCAGAACGCTCTGTCCGGCGCTGTACTCACACAAGGGTGCCTCCTCAACGCTGGGCCCGGTCACCTCCGCCGGCCCCTCGTGTCTTTCATCTGGCGGGATAGTCATCCAACCTGTCTCCTGCATAGCGGCACACCATTCCTCCCTCACTTTTTTGTATATTTTTAAAGGACTTTTTTATTATTAATAATTATTTATTATTATTATTTATTATTAACTATTTAGACACATTTCTACTACCTTTTTATTGATTTAAACTCCTATTAGGAGTACCTATTGTATTGAATTTGCCGAGGAAATTCCGGCGTTTATTGGCACTTATCGACGATTTCTGATAACTGCTTCAGCGACTCCATTTTCAGCAAAATACTGTGAATATTCGACAATTAGTGAATTCACCGAATTGTCGAGCAAATTAAATTGCTGAAATTAAAAACGTCAAAAGTGCGTTCAATTTTGGTGCTTTGTGAATAGACCCCTAAATTGCATACTGTTCAAACAAACAGTGACCTGCGCCTAGCTTCTCCCCGTATCACCTCCTCCCATGATAGACTGCAGGATTTCTCACACTCAGTTCCCATCCTTTGGAACACTCTCCCTCGTACGGTCAGACTTTCCCCTAGTTTCCCTTCCTTCAAACACTCCCTTAAGACATTCCTATTTAGGGAAGCCTACCACCCGACTCACTGATACACCTCACTGCCCCAACCAGTTCATCACTCTCAACTTGCAGTCCTCTCCTCTTGTTTCCAACCCTAACCCATCTAGATTGTGAGTTCCCACGGGAATAGGGCCCTAGTTTCCTCCTGTTCTGGTTTATCGAATGATAAGAGCAAAGGATATTGATTGACTGAGATAGTAAATAAAAACTTTTTCCCCCTGTGCTTTTCCCTGTCTTCCCCCCTGCCCCTCCAAATACAGGAGTAGGCCTCTGTAAGTGTCCAGTGTTTCAGTGTATAGCACTGAACATCATAATGAGTCCATGTGCAGCTCTGTGCAAGATGTGAACCAGTTTTAAACTGGTATATTGTCTTAATGATACAGTAAAGTGTGTTAATTATTAGATGCAGTTTTGTGCAGGATGTGAACCAGTTTCAAGCTGCTACAACATACATGGGACCACCCCTGTCTTGCACCAGCCATATGGCATTTGCTTTCATTTCTCCACTATATAAAGAGCCTGCTCCACCAGGACCTCTTTTGCTTATTTATGCTATTGTTGATCCAGTTCTCTCCAAGCATGCGTCCATCAAAACCAGCATCTAGAAGGGAACAGGGTTTTTTTGCCTTTAGCAATTGAAACAGGGGGCAGTACTACTTGGTATCTATAGACATAGGATGCACATGTGTATTGGTTCATCATACATCAATCATTTGCTACTAACGCCCTACCTGATATCTGTAGGGGAGTGTTCACATACACGGGACCACCCCTGTCCCACACCTGCCTCAAGGTAATTGATTGCATTAATTCAGTGTATAAAGAGCCTGCTCCACCAGGACCTCTTCTGCTTATTTCTTGTTATGCTGTCAGACTGAACATTACCTGCATGCTCCTGAGGAAGCCAGTGTTTATGGCGAAACGCGTGGAATGGAGTGATGGAGTGTTTACCCAATGCAGATTATGTTTTTGATTTTAATATTTTTTTAGTCTCTGTGGCCTGGTTTTAATCTTGGGGTGGGTTGGCTCTAAGCGGATAGTGCTCCCAGCATTGATTTTGGGCCTCAACCTTTCCTCTACCTAATGCAATTTCACTTGCCATTCATCCTATAGGGAACTCTCTCTATAGGCTTCTCTCTGTCCTACTGTGCGGACCCACAAAGACCCGTCTCTTCACTTTGATAGTTGACAGAATTTAGGTAGTTTGTCTGTTTGGATCCCATATGAGAGACTTATCTAGGTGCACCTAGTGCCCTATGTGGCATTTATTAAGCTGAATGGAGCCACAGAGACTTTTTATCTATTCTTTGGTTTGTCATTATGTTGTTCTGTTTGTTAGTTTCCAATAAAAGTAAAATTTTATTTACTATCTCTGTTAATCATTATCCTTTTGTTCTATCCATGTTCCAGGGTTACCCTCATTTCTGTTTCTGGATATTGACTGTCACTATTCCTGCAGGGGTTTTCTTTCATGCTTCCACTTGTTTACCTGCTTTAGTATTGACCATATATTTCCATCAGTGTATTGTAACCCTGTCTATATCGTGCCCATTGTTCAGCGCTGCGGAATATGCTGGCACTATATAAATAAAGTATAATTATAATAATACTGCAGGACTTCTGGCTAATACACAAATCATCCTATGCTACCATTGCTACTGCAGCACAGCCTAACAGGCCTTTCACATAATGCTAGCCAATGGTGATACTGTATGATGATGTTTCTCTACTGTGGGTGTGTGGGGGGGGGGGGTAAATGGGTAAATTACACACAAATATGTTTTTGATGGCAAGAACCACCGAACTACGAGCAAAATCTGTAGATATGGACAGGTTGCGTTAAGCCTAGCACTAGATCAGTGTACTACATTATGTAGTAGGTCCTGCTGTGCTCTGAACATGGGAGACAAGCTTGCATTACTGTATCTTGGTTTATGGCCTTTACCAAGTCCAAGTGTAATGAGGCACTTCAGTGTGTGGAGGGGTTGTGTCAGGTGTGAAACCTGGTCAGGAAAATTTGTGAAATTGTCACATTTTCCTGGAAAGAATGGTGGAATCCTCCTCTTCCCTGGTCTAGTGTGGGATCCAGAAATGTGTGCATCTGGTATCAAAAATCCCTTTGGTTTACTCATTGAGCAGGTCAGTACAGTCAGCAATTTGGTAGTTGCTCATAAATACAGGGTGATTCAATGGACCGTACTCAAAGATTTCGTCATAGATTATAAACAGTTTAAAGAAAATTCATGAAAGCTTCAGGAAACGTACCTCCTCTTATAAAACATAAGAAAAAATGTCATCTGCGCTTATTGCCATTATACTGTGTGAAACAAAACACAATTAGAGGCTTTGGTTTCTATTAATGGCTATTAAGAGAGTAAACTCACCTGCCAAACGTCAAGGCACCTCTAGTGAGGGTGAGTACTATCCAAAAACGAAACCACAGACTGGATAGGTATAATGGAATAAGCGCAGATACGGTTTCATTTTTGGATAGGACTCATCCGCACTAGAGGTGCCTTGATGTTTGGCGGCTGAGCTTACACTCTTAATGGCCATTAATAGAAACCAAAGCCTCTAATTGCGTTTTGTTTCACACGGTATAATGGGAATAAGCGCAGAAGACCTATTTTTTCTTATGTTTTATACATGTTGCTGGGCTGGATACATCTGGTGATTGCAGCCGCCCCATCGGGGAGTAGGCACGGCCCCACCCCTCCTGTATTATGTATGTTTTATTGTACCTCCGGCCAGGTCATCATTGCAGCATGTTCCGCTCCGTGTCTTTGTTTTTTGATCCCAAGGTGGATTTGTTTCTGGGAGGGCATAAAATAAAAGCCCACCAGTCTACCTCATGATTGAAAAGCAGCGTGAGCAGTGATAGTTCGCTACACAGCAGCCTGTGGTTTCATTTTTGGATAGGACTCACCCTCACTAGAGGTGCCTTGACATTTGGCGGGTGAGCTTACACTCTTAATGGCCATTAATAGAAACCAAAGCCTCTAATTGCGTTTTGTTTCACACGGTATAATGGAAATAAGCGCAGAAGACCTATTTTTTCTTATGTTTTGTACCTCCTCTTATGTTGAGCACATCCCATAAGGTGGCAGCACAGCTACAACAACAGTACAGCCACAAGAATAGCACTCAATTAGAACAAAATTAAAGTGACATTGGGTTTCTTCCAGCAAAATGCTGTGACATGCCACACATCACACGAGTCAATGGCAATAATCCAGAATTATGGAATTATTTTAGGCCCTTCTCATTTCCAAGAATATGTGCCATGCTGGTCTCTGGATGTTAGCCCCAAAAAAAGAAATACAGATTATCTGAAGGAGCAAGAACAAGCCCTGGAAGACTGACACCTTACCATATAACATTTGGAATTAAAAAACTGATGCAATATTGAGACGCAGTGGCTGCATACAAATGCGAACAGAAAACAGCGGCTGCTCCCAGAATTTGCTGGGATGAGATGTGCTCAACATAAGATAAAAACTTGAATTAATGTGACCAACCAAATATGTGATGTCACAGTAATGCAACCCCACCTCTCTGCGTTATCATGGCACCTCACCACTCAAGTGATGATTATTCATTAGCCCATCGCCTTGGGCCATGCATGCTGATACTCATTATCATCTGATTAATATTCAAGAAGTCTTCTCACGCCGCTGGTGCTTTTTTCTTTCCTTTTGTCTGTTAGTTAGAGAAGTGCTATTATCTGAGTCTATTCACGTCCCCAAATATGCCACAAGTAAATCACTTGGACTTGATTAAACTTCAACTATTCATCTCTGTTACTAAGACTACCACTGAAAATGCTCACAGGGAGAAATGGTGAACATGGATTGAAATGTAATGTCTCTCCTAGACATGCGTAGCATAGGCTTCACTGGCAAATGTGTAGACAGCTATCCCATGGCATGCTCAGTCTGTCTAAACCATTGCTATGGCAATACATTGGTATGGGGCTTGTCATTGCAGGATTTCCGGACAGTTACCTTCCTCTCTACCAGCACATAAGCTTAAGAAAATATTCAGACCCATGCATTTTTTCACAATAGTTATGGCCACCTCGCTGAGTGCACTTAATGATACAAGACTTGATCCTCCTATGGAGGATAGCGCTTTGCAGCTCAGTCAACACGCGTCCTAGCGCTTTGACGGAGAGGGCTGCTGCATGGATGCAGCACGGCCACTGTTACGCGTGCAAGTCATGCGCAAGTAACAGCGTGTGGCTGGCCCCGTCGCAGCGTCTCAATGCTGCGACAGACGCCAGAAGGCACATCAGTACGGGCGCACATAGCGCGCTCGTCTGACGCCAGCCTTACAGGAGAGGTGATCTTGCCGGGATTCAAACCTGTGCCTCCACAGTTATAGAATTTATAGAGCAGTGATGTTACCTCTACTCCATCCAGCATTCTGATTCCCGAAAAAAATCTGATCGAATATCGTCTCTCTCTGCTATACATATCAGTGGAAATATCAGCTATATATCAATTCAATTTGAATTTATCACTATGCCGATTTCTGAACAGATTACAAATGCTGAAAGGTGTTGGTAAGTGGATTTTTCAGACAGGGAAATAGAGGAAATTAGACAATCATGTTTAAAGGCACAAATCTGTATGATGCTGCCAAAAATTAAGCTTTTTTTCCTGTTTACAAGCCAGCATTTTTTTGGACCAGTGGCATTTTTGAATATCTTTCAACTGAATCAGCTGATATTTTTGAGGGAAAAAAAGTATCCGTCACAAGCAGCCGATTATTGCTTTTGAAGAAACAGCTGATATAATTAAAGCAAGCCTATTAACATTTTTTTTTACTAATTACTTGAAAGATCTAACTAAATGCTAATTACAAATCACTCTGAACTAAAAATAAATTTTGGTGATGCTTTGGGATGAATGAGGTCCCCAAACAGGAGTGAATACACAGCTGAATTCTCATCTGTACGTCAATTTGGGATTAAGGGAGTGTCAGTGCTGGGGTATGTTGTGAACGCAGAGTGGGATAGCAGTTTAATTAGTCCATTTACCAATCCTTACAGAGGGAATACAAACTGGCTCCATACCTGGAGGTACTACAAGACCCCAAGGACAGACAGATCCTGAGCCGGTACAGACTGAGCGCCCACAGCCTGGAAATCGAATCCGGGCAGCATAGACAGACCTACAAGCCCAGGGAGAATAGACTGTGCCAGCATTGTGACCAGGGGGCCGTGGATGATGAGGTCCACTTCCTCCTACAGTGCCCCAAGTACTCAGCACTGAGGGAAACTCACTTCCAGAGACTCTCCGCTCTCACCCCGGACTTCACCTCTATAGAAGAGACGAGGAAACTCCACATCATACTGGGAGAAGAGGAGCCAGCGGTGAAAATATCTGCCCAATACGTCGCAGAATGTCACAGACTGAGAGGAACATGAGAGATCCCGGACTTATAAATCCCCAACACGGACTCGCCACCATCCCACTTCACATTATCCCTTACCCCTGATGATGTCCATGGACTTGCCCATTCCCTCATATACAGTATGTCCCACTACCCCCCCCTCCACCCCATATAACCTCCCCATATGCTTTGGCAATGCTAAAATGTATTTGGTCCTGCCAATAAAGCTTATTTTGATTTGATTAGTCCTACTAGACCACCTGGCATGGGGGATGTAAATAAGAAAAAATCTGCAAATATCCTACATACCAGCATTGCAGTTATAAGCCTTCATAAAATTGGTATATGTCCTAAGATGCTGTTATTAGATCTGCAACTTTTATTCTGTTCAATTCTACATTTGTTGCACAATTCAACCACGTGATGGATATTTTATGGCAATGTATGTGTACACCTGCTTTGTTAGCGTTAATCAAGAAAATATAAAGACTGCAAATATATTATTTGAGATCTCCGATTTTGGGAAATCTCCCTAAATTCTGATCAGCGATCACATCCTATGTTAGAACTTTATGCAGGACTAATTGATTCACATTTTGGTAATTAGATTTTTTTCAAATAGCATACTGTAAAAAAAAAACAGGAGAAAAAGAAATTAAAGAGATGGAATAAATTAGTAAATTGTTCCACAACAGCTATTGGAGTGAAATTACCTTGAATACATGAGTTGTGAGAAGCATTACTGATAGTCAGTGGAGGTTATTCACTAACCTCCAAAATTGCCAGCGAATTTCACTGAACGGTGAAATTCACCATTTGGTGCAATTTGGGGGCAATTCCTGTATTCAAAAGGCTGTCAATTCACCAAATACAGATGAATTGACAGAAAAACAAGGTGAATTTCGCCGCAATTCAGCAGCGTTCGTTGGCACCAAAATTGACCCATTGAGAACTATCAATTCGTCCATTAACAGACCATCGAATTGCACAAATTTCGGCGAAATGAATGATTTTCAGCATTTCAATTCGACAGGTTTAAACAGGCACCTCTAAGGCCAGTGTCAGACGAGCGCATTAGGTGCGCCCGTACTGACGTGGCTTCCGGAGTCCATCGCAGTGTTGCGACGCTGCGACAGGGCCGGTCAGACGCTGTTGCGTGTGCACGTATTGTGCGCGCAACAGCGTCCGTGCAGCAGGCCTCTCCGTCAAAGCGCTAGGACGTGTGTTGACGGAGCAGCAAAGTGCTATTCTCCATAGGAGGATCGAGCCTTGCAGCGCTGAGCGCACTAACTGTGCTCAGAGAGGTGGCCAGGCGGGCATCAGACGGGCATCGAGTGGAAGGAACGTCCACTCTCAAGAATGTTCCTTTTGGCTCTCCAATGACGCTCGTCTGACCCGAGCCTAATAGGTTTCAATGTAATAAATGCAATATCTTCTTTATTTTTTTTAAGACCATTTATTTTTTTACAAAAAACTTTTTTTTTAAAAGATCTTTTTGTATTTTCTCAAGACATATTTTTTCTTAGTTTTATTTTTTAACCCCATAGAGACCAGGCGATATTACCATTGTCTGTTCGAAAGTACCCACTGCTGTTTATACATTTCTGCGTGTTTATATTTAGGTCTACTTTTCCTCTTACTCGTTTATGGAACCCACAGATATATATATATTTTTTTAATTTACATTCTATATTCATAAAAAGTTGTCATCAGCAGAACAAATAATCAAAAATAAAGGTCGCACAGGGCCAGGGGCACTCAGTAGAGAGACCATACACAGCCGCACAGGCGAGCAATTTAGTCAGCAAGCAATAGTACACAAAAAGCGGGAGGAGGGATAATGGTAAAAAAAAAAAGCCGGGGATATTGTCAGAACAGTAGGAGGCTTACAATCTAAGAGGAGAGGGTGCTTGAGAGTTTACAATCTAAGAGGAGAGGGTGAAATGGCTCAGTAGTGAAGGGGTTAAAAAGCAAAAACATGTAAAAATTGAAGTGCAGAAGGATGTAGCGGACCTGACGGGTCTCAGACGGGTTTCAGTAGAGCAAAGGTGGCTGGGCTTGAAGAGTCCCACTCCCTTCAGAAAGCAGACTTGGCGGCCTTGCGGTCGCAGGTGGACACGCTTTCCTTTGCTGTTGAAACGCTGGAGGTGCGGCACATGCGCCGGAACATCCGTACTCGGGGGCTCCCTGAGACGATACCTGCGGCTTCTCTCCTTCCTTGTGTTAACAGAATGGCTCTCCATCTACCGAGTCTTCCCCTGACTGCTGGGGATGTTTTTGTTGCTGCTACGCGAATCTGAAAGGCTGCCACCGCTCCTGACACTGCTCCTTGCGATGTTATTGCCATTGCTCGTGATGTGCAGATGAAGGTTGAGCACAGACCGCTAAGGATATCACATATTCTTTATCTCATAAAGTATATTAAAGTATATGATTTAAGGGAAAACTCATCTTGTGTCCTACGGCTGCCACAATGATGGTAAATTGCTTTAATATCAAATTGGCATCTTTATTCATTTAATTAAAATATTGGCTAGTAGGGTACATGGAAGCTGCGCTTATTCCAGGGGTGGATACAGACTACAGACACAGATTCCGGAGGGGGGGGGTGCTCTCTACCAGTATTGGCTAAGAGCTGGTGTTTGGTTTGCAGAGACAGGCTGTGCTTGTCACACTCACTCTCTTCAATACATTGCCGCACAGGGTCTGCACTCTGTCACATGCTCTGCTTGTCACTGAGAATCAAGCACCACCAGCAAGAACACGCTACAGGCCCAGACACCCACTGATACCCATACACAGCTATATAACTCAGAGATACAAATTGCTATACACACACTATTTAGGCTGGGGTCAGACCAGCGCACTTTTAACGTGCGTTCTGGCGCACTTAATTACGGCCGCACTAGCAGCAAATGACGGGCAATGACGGCCAATATACGAAGTACGGTCGCACGAAAGTCCGGCCGCGCAACGCAACTGGAAAATGAACGCATTTTTTCGAGAACGCAGAACCTCTAGTACTGACGTACAGAGTGCGCTACGCCCGCTAGCGGTGTGTGTGTGTGATTTGGAGACGTCAGACCCTGCTCGTGTCCGGCCAACATAACGTGCAGACACCCAAAGTTTCCTGGTTTGGATCCGTAAAAAATCACGCACGAAAATGCGCATCGTATGACCGTTTTCGCGAATTCCATGAAAAAATACGTCAATGCATTCGGACGCACTTTTTTAAGTTCGCGTGTAAAAATGCTTTCGTTTGACCCTAGCCTTAGGGAAGCCACTAAAGGCAGGCTCAGAAATTAGGCTATGCCTAAACTTTATAGGCAGCTTCACAAAATATTGGGCCATTTACATGTATGTCAAATTAAAATGTTAACTAAAATTAAAGCAAAGTATCTTATTTACATTTATTATAGTTTATAGACTCGTTGCTGGGAGTTTTATTGCTGTGCAGCTCTGCTATACACCGGCATTCCCTGAATATATTGGAGTTCCTAAAAGGAGGAACATTAGAATAAAAGAGGGACAAGGGATTTGGGTCCAAAATAGGGAAGGTCCCTCAAAAACAAGGACATTTGGGAGATATGCACCCAGTTAAACATTCATATACAGCTGTATACAGACACACTCAAAAAACAGATACACATACATAGCTACACACACACACCAGATACACACAGTATACACACTGTAGATATTTATATATTCTGAGCGTATCCAGGAAATAGCCTTGTCAAGTGAACTCCAGAGGTTTTATGCATAGAAGTTAACCCCTTTGCTTCTGACCCATTTCAGTTCCCATTCTACATTTTTTGTAAGAAAATACACAATTTTAAACAAAATTGAGAAAAACACAGTTTTCTCTTGTATTTTACTTTTACTCTGATACCAAACATGACTGTGCAACATACATTCTAAAGGTCGCTATCTGGCCTTTGCAATCACACCTCAATGGTCTATATGGGATATGTGGAACCAGAGATACAGGGTTCTTATTATTCTTTTTTATATAACGCCAACATATTCCGCAGCGCGGAACAATGGGTACAATATAGACGGGGTAGCAATACATTGAGACTGAGCAACATTTGACAAACCAACACGGGAGGAAACAAGGGCCCTATTCCTGTGGGATCTTACAATCTAGAAGGGTTGGGGTGGAAACAGGAGGAGAGGACTGCAAGGTGAGAGTGATGGACTGGTTGGGCCATTGAGGAGTATTTATGAGTCAGGTGGTAGGTTTGCCTTAATAGGAAAGTCTTAAGGGAACGTTTGAAGGAAGGGAACCTAGGGGAAAGTCTGACAGTACGAGGGAGAGCGTTCCAGAGGATGGGAGCTGCGCGTGAGAAATCCTGCAGTCTATCATGGGAAGAGGTGATGCAGGGAGAAGCTAGGCACAAGTCACTGTTTCACCTTAGGGAGCGGGCTGGGGTGTATCTGGTGATTAGTGAAGTCAGGTAGCGGGGAGCGCAGTTAATGAGGGCTCTGTAGGTCAGGGTGAGGATTTTGAATTTAGTTCTGCAGTGGATGGGGATCCATTGAAGGGACTCGCAGAGAGGAGCAGCGGGTGAGGTGGATGAGCCTGGCAGAGACATTTAGAATGGATTGTAAGGGGGAGAGGCGAGAGAGAGGGAGGCCAGCTAAAATATTATTACAATACTCAAATCGAGAGATTACAAGGGCGTGGATGAGTTGCTTTGTGGTGGAATCAGTAAGAAACGGCCGAATCTGGAAATATTATGTAATTGGTAGCGGCAGGAGGAGGAACGAGATTGAATGTGGGGGATGAAGGAAAGAGCAGAATCAAGTGTAACTCCGAGACAGCAAATCTGGCTTGATAGGGAGATAGTGATACCATCAACCATGATAGTCAGGAGGAGGGGAGACATTAGGAGGAGGAATTAGTAGGAGCTCAGTCTTCGACATGTTAATCTTTAGGTGGTGAGAGGCCATCCAGAAGCAGATGCCAGATAAACAGTTGCTGACTTTGGAAAGGACAGGAGGAGAGAGATCAGCGCTGGAGAGGAAGATCTGAGTATCATAAGCATAGAGGTGGTAATTAAAGCCGAAGCGGTTAATGATTTTGCCCAGGGAGGAGGTGTAGATAGAGAAGAGCAGAGGACCTAGGACAGAGCCTTGAGGTACACCAACTGATAAAGGCATTGAAGAGGAGGAGATACCAGTGAATGACACAGAGAAGAACCTCAATAATATATAACACACAAAGTCCTTGGGGAAATTGGTATCATCATGGTACTCCTTATAGCTCCACAATGCTTACTGGGTTTGATCCTGAAGATGTGGATCATCTGCCTTCTGTAGTCAGCAGTGGTGATTTTTTTGGTTACCAAAAATACAAGGAGCCGTCACAGGGTACCAGAAAATGAAGATTTATTCAAAATCAAATAAATTGTATAAAACAAATATCAGCTCAATAGATAAAATGCCCGACGTGTTTCATCTGTAAGTACCCAGACTTTTTCAAAGGCGATATATTAGCAATAAAAACAAATCAAATACTTGATTTGTTTTTATTGCTAATATATCGCCCTTGGAGCTATAAGGAGTACCATGATGATACCAATTTTCCCAAGGACTTTGTGAGTTATATGTTATTGAAGCCCTACTTGACCATCCATATATCGTATTTAGGAATTATATCTTCCGTGTATACTATATTGCTTGATTAGGAGAATGCAAACCATCTCCTGGAAGATATTCCTATTGCTAAAGCTAAGTATTTGTATTCACCAATATTTCTGTGTGACAGAGAAGAACCTGTTAGAGAGATAAGAGTAAATCCAAGAGAGCGCAATGTCAGAGTCCAAGAGAGTTGAGGGTTTGTAGAAGAATGGGGTGGTCGACAGTGTCAAAAGCAGCCGAGACTTCAAATAGGATGAGAATAGAATACTGGCCGTGGTTTTTAGCAGTTAGGAGGTCATTGGTGACTTTGGAGAGGGCAGTTTTGGTTGAGCGTAGGGGAAGGAAGCCTGATTGCAGGGAGTCAAGTAGGGAATTAGAGAACAGGGAGAGGCGGTTGAAAACTAGTTTTTCCAAGAGCTTAGAGGTGAACGGAAGCAGGGATACAGGACGGTAGTTGGATGGAGAGTTGGGATCCAGGGAGGGTTTCTTTAGTAAAGGGGTAACCTGCACGTGTTTGAAGGAGGGGAAAGAGCCAGTGGAGAAAGTTGAAGATGTGTGTGAGAGCAGGAGTGAGGGAGGAGGAGAGTGGAGGTATAAGATGTGCGGGAATGGAGTCGAGCGGGCTCGTAGTGAGAAGGACAGTAAGGACTTGAATTCTTCCTCAGTGGCTGGGAGGAAGTAGCAGAGAGGATTCCTGGGAGCGGAGGTGGCGGATAACTGGTTTGTTTCAAGATGTTGATTCTGATAGTGAGAGTTTTGTTTAAGAAGTAGTCTGCCACGTCCTGAGCTCTAAAGGCATATGAGGGGGGAGGTGCGGGTGGGTAAAGGAGAGAGTTGAAAGTGGACCAGAGTCGTTTGGGGTTGGAGGACAGAGTGGATATAAGAGATGAGAAGAAGGCTTGTTTGGCCAAGTGAAGGGCAGAGGTGTATGACCACAGAATAAATTTGAAATGCATGAGATCGGTATCAGAGTGGGATATCCTCCAGGCTCTGCAGTGTGTGAGCACCTTTGCAGGTAGCATGTCTCGGTGCTCTCTGCTGATGTGGCAGCTGAACGAAACTCTGACACAGTCATTGCGCGCCTGAGTCCAGAAAGGGACATGCTTTGCAGTCTGTGCCCGAAGCACAGTTTGCATTGCCATCTCACAGCCACCTGAAGAACCAGGGACGCAGCGTGGACCTAAAAACAGATGAAGAATCCCTAGCGGCTGTCAATGGGATGCAGCAGATGCCAGGCTACGGAGTGTACTGGCACCCCTCTCCTAGGCTGTCACCTGGGGCAGTCCACCCTCCCAGTACCTACTACTTGTTAGGGGTATTTGAGGGCCAGAGTTAGGAAACACTTTTTTAGGATACCGGATGAGTCCTTGAAAGGAGGGTGGCACATGGGAAAATCATCCATTACATCTCCCAAAACAGAGTGTGATGTCAGTCACTTGAGTCTTAGGTTAGATACGGACCTAAAGATGCGTTGGGTGAGAAGTATTGAAGTGGAAATAGGCTGGAAGACGGCCGCCATTGTACACAGGCGGCCATCTTGTTCAGAATATTGGTTCACTTGTATATAACTAGACAGGTTTGTAGCTGAAACTAGAATGAGGTATACGTAGAAATTTAGGAATGCGTTTTAGATTAGCAGAAAAGCAATTAAAGCTTTATGAAAGATCTCTGTCTGTTCCTGGCACGGAGGAGAAAAGCGACTCCAAGGTCGTTGGGGCCCGTGGAAAGACGAAGGAGTATAGAAGACCGGGCCCCAGGCCATCTGAATAAACATAGCCGATAGGGAGGGAGGCACTGCCCGGAGAAAGACAGCACAAACAAATCACAGACTGTCAAACTAACGAGAAGTGTATCAATTTATAGTTATATGTGGAATGTTCTTTGTGTTCGAATTAATGATGGGAGGTAATTAACCCACGTGGGTGGAATAGAGGTGTCATAGGGAGGTGGGCTAATGGGGATGTACCTAATTATGTATTTGGGGCATAAAACCTCATGTCTCTGTGTAATCGAGGCTCACTCTAAGCGATTCAATCCTGTGTGAGCACTTGTGTGACGACACAATAAACTCTTGCCTTTCCTGAAGAGACTCGTGTTTGGACAATCCTTGCTTGTGTCTGGTCCGGCGCCGTTAATGAAGTGAACCTGTCTGACTCCGGCTACATTTCTGGGGTCTCGATAGCCGGATAACGGGCCTTTTGCCAAGACACAGGCAACGGCTGCTGAACACAGTGCGGCGATATTGACTGCAGGTGCACGAGAATCCGATGGTTGGGGGCGTCCGTTGAAGGTGAGCTGACATCTGCAGGCGCCAAGCAGGATTTCCTGTACAGTGGACCTCATTTCGTCCCAAACAGACCCCCCGGCCCAGGAAGCTGGGACACACCCGAGTCCGAGGAAACAGCGAGCAGCGCCGGCGATAGGTAACGTGTCTTCTATGTTTTGTATGTCTAAAGGAAATACCGGTATATAAGGGAAACGTCCGACTGAGATAGACGGATAAGAGGATGCGATGGCCACCATCCTATTGGTATATCTAGCCCGCCGCTGATAGCGCTGACATTGCTGAGGAGCCAGAGTGGCTAGCGGGTGTCTGGGATTCGGGGGAATTGAATGCCAATCAAAGGGTAGTTCTGTAAGAGAGGGAGAAGGTAGCTGCGTGGAGTTGCATAGTTCAGTGTTTGTAAATAGAGCTTCGCCACGTGGGTAAAAGGGAAAGGAGGAGGGATTTTCTGTGACTGGGCTAAGAGCCTGAGTCAGTGCCTAGTGTGTATGCCGTGTAGTGAAAAGGGCTTATAGTGAAGCCAGCGATAGCTGCAGAGATAGTGGTGCTGAGTGGGTAGATTATCCATAAGGCAGATTGGAATTGCAGGCGGAAGTATAGACAAGGAACGGGGTGTGCACATAGCCACAAGCAGTCAAGAGTTAGAATTCAAATTACGGGGTATAAGGAGCCACAAAGAAGGGGATAAGTACCCTTGGCTAGTAGAAAAGAGTAGAAGTGCCTATGTTTTATTCTATGTTGAAAGTATCTGATACGGTATGAGCTGTGAATGAATTGACTCGAGTGCTGTGAGTGAACGCGCGCCCTACTCGCTCCACGAGGAAGCAAATACGAGATTTGACCCTGGACGTACGGTTTCGGCTCAGGCGACTGCAGTCGGCTACTGAAGGGGGAAGCGTATGTGGATGCGGATAAATTGTTGACTGAAGTATCACAGACTGTAGATTTTAACTGTTGTTGAAATAAGATATTTTGTATCGCAAAAAAGTATTGTTTCAGAGTGACAATGGAACGGGGTCATCAAAGCCCAAAGAGGAAAGGAGGGGGAGACGCCCCTAGAGTATATGGTGCGAAATTCGATTGCATTATATAAAACTCATGATTATCGAATGAGAAACTAAATTAGGAACGAAGGAGGTTTAAGAATTTTCACCGTATATTACACAAGAGGAAAGGGGGCGTGAGTTCCTTTGTTCTATGGGATCAGGCGGGGGTGTCCTTGTTTGTATGGGAGGAAACATGGCTCTTTGTGATTGGGTACAATGGGGAGATAAACAGGAAAGGAGGGGAAGGGAAGTTATAAAAGGCTGTGCGTGAGACAAGTTTGGTATTGCAACTAATTTTCTTTTACTTACAGGTCACCTGGAATCGCTGGAATGTCTGGAAGGAAGAGGAGCGTCCCTAAGAAGTATCTGGAAGGAGAGTCTCCATGGACAGCAGGACAGCAGGACTCGGCGGCGGGGATGAGGAAGACCCGATCTGGAGGAACAAGGCGTCAGGGGCAGGGAGTATCAGCAGGCGCAGCGGCAGCGGCGTCTCCTATTCCTGATATCTTTCCTCTTTCTCCTTCTGTCCCCTGCCCTCTGTCTCCGGTCTCATCCTCTTCTGCTCGTTCTGTCCTTAACAACCAATACTCACCTACTTCCCCCCACGGCTTCTCCCACTCTGCTCCCCGCGCTGCCCGCAGCATTTCCCCCACCTCTGCTCCCCGCGCTCGGCCAGCAGCATGTCCCCCACCTCTGCTCCCCGCGCTCGGCCAGCAGCATGTCCCCCCACCTCTGCTCCACGCACTCGGCCCCCAGCATGTGTCCCACTGCATCGATCTACGGGGGCAGGCGACCCGGCGGCCGAGCAGCAGCCCGGGCACATGTATAGGCTGCCACCATCCCCATCCCCTTATTTTCCCCAGGTGTCCCCGGGCAGGAGGGGGTGGGTTCCCAGTACATACCTGCGGCCTCCGAACACTCCATGGTTCATGCACAGGGGGGGCGTCTCGTCGCCGTGCAGCATGCGAGCGGCGGCCATCTTCTTTTTTCCATCGGGGGAATTTGCGCATGCCCAGTAGCCCCTCCGCTCGGTCTGATGACGTCAGAGCTCCACCATCACATGGTCAGGCACCATGTGAGCGGCCAGGAGCCAATCACAGCAAATCAGCGCCAAATTTGAATAGGGAAGCTGGCTGGGACAGTGGATATGGAGCCCGAGGACAGAGAGAGACTGCGGGGGCACAGGGCCATCAGGTACAGGGGGATAGAGGACATTTTCTAACAAAATTTAGCGCAGGGGGGGGGAACAGCTTGGAAACAAACCCAAACCCACACGTAATATGCGCAGCCATAGAGACGCAGAGGGCAGCAGGGCTGACATGGTGCAGGGGGAGCGCAGTTCCCGGGAGGGGTCGGTGGTTAGGGGTTATTGCTCACCCAGTGGATTGCGGGATTTTGCCGGGGATGATGTTCAGGGACAGGACAGGGGGGCCCCCCCATATTCTACCAGGATAGATCTTACGGAAATGGCCAGGTTTATGGGAAGGACAGCGCAGGCAATGTGTATGTCAGGCTTCAGGGAGAGGATCAGAATTTTCATGCTAATACAATGGATACATATACTGACATTGTGCAATTGCAGGACACGGAGCGTGGTTCCAGGGCGTCCAGCCACGAGGAGAGGACACGGCATGGAGAAGAGAGACAGCGGTCAACAAGGTTTAAGGACATGGAGCGACCGGGAACCAGCAGAGGAGGAGCAAGCGGATCGCAGACGGGTGAATCGCAGACGGGTGATCGGGTGACGGCTGCAAAGAAGGGTAAGAGGAAAAGTTTTGTTGATTCAAGTGATGTTTCAGAAACAGATTCTAGCTCTGATTCAGATTCTGAGGGGGGGAGAGGGGGAGAATAAGAAGCTGTTTAGGATGGTTAAGAAGATGTGTAGGAAGCAGGGCAGTAGAGGAAGAGGGAACGAGTCAGACTCAGATGAGGGGGACAGCGGGTCTGACAGTGAGGGGGAGTCTGAGTTTCAGGGGACGCGGTTAATTCCATTGTCGTCACATTTAAAGCCGAAAACAATCAGGAAGGCGCAGGAAGGGAGATATTTGGATTTATTTACCATTACGAGGGAGGCCGTGGCAGCAAGGGGGGGGGGGAGCAGTCTAGAAAAAGGGGATCATTTATGGAATGGGTGAAGGGGTTTGCGGTTTACGCAGAATGTTTTTTGGGGAAACATCCGGGTCAGGTCAAAGGTATGTTAAGGTATTTGCATTTAATTACAGATTGTGCCACGGCGTATGGGGGGTTTTCATGGAGAGATTACGATGAGGAGTTTAGGAGGGGTAGTGTTGGAACGGGGAAAAAGGGGAGGAAGGAATTCGGGGTTAAGGTTTTGGATACATGGTCCAGGTTGGTGAGGGTGTATGACGGCCAGGGAGGGGGAGGGCAGGGGCTGAACAGGTCGGTGAAGAGGGAGACAAGGGAATGCTGGGCTTTTAATGAAAAAAGGTGTGAGAAGGGAATGGGGTGCAGGTACAAGCATATGTGTAGGTTTTGCGGGGGGCGCACCCAGGAGTTGATTGTAGGCGGAAGGATGCGGGGAGGAACAATTCCTTTCGTCCCCCAGGTAAATGGGCAGGAGGGCATGCTGGGCCCAGCCAGAACACCGGTCCGGGTAAATGAGTTAGTGGAGGAGTTGAAAGGGTACCCGGAGGTGGAGGACAAGGAGATACTGAGTAGCGGTTTTCGGGAGGGATTCAGGATACCAGTTATGGGGAATGTGAAGGGGGGCAAGAGAGTAAAAAATTTGAAGTCAGCATATGAGCTACCGGAGGTCTTGAAGGAGAAGTTGGAGAAGGAGGTGTTACTAGGTAGGATGGCTGGTCCATTTGTAAAGTCGCCAATAGACAAGCTGGTGATTTCACCGCTGGGGGTTGTACCTAAGAAGGAGAAGGGGAAATACAGGATGATCCAGCATTTGTCTTATCCGAGAGGGCAGTCTGTGAATGATGCTATAAGTCAGGAAGATGCTTCAGTTACCTACCAGTCTTTTGATCAGGCAGTGAGTTTGGTACGCGAGGCTGGACGGGGGGCTGAGTTGGCTAAGGTTGACATAGAATCGGCTTTCAGGCTGTTACCGCTGCATCCAGAGAGTTTTCGGTTGATGGGGTGTAAGTTAAATGGACAATTCTACATAGACAAGTGTTTACCCATGGGGTGTTCGATATCATGCGCTCATTTTGAAAGGTTTAGTACATTTTTGCACTGGTTGGTGGACGAAAAAGCAGGATGTAAGAGTATGGTGCATTATTTGGATGACTTCATGATAGTGGGCGCCGAAGGGACAGGAGAATGTGGCAGGGTCATGGAGGTGCTGTTAAGGACGTTTGCTCAGTTAGGGGTCCCGGTGGCGGAGGACAAGTCAGAAGGGCCCTGTGTTAAGTTGACGTTTTTGGGCATTGAGATTGACTCGGTGAACCAGCTATGCAGGTTGCCGGAAGACAAGGTTGAGAAACTGAGGTTGGCTATTCGGCAGGCAATGGAAATGGAGAAAATCAAGCTTAGGGAGTTGCAGAAGCTGTTGGGTTTGCTGAATTTTGCATGTAGGGTGATTCCAGTTGGCAGGATATTCAAGAGGCGGATGGAAATTTGTACCAGGGGGGTCACCAAGCCGAATTTCAGGATTAGGGTAAACCAGCAGGTTAAGGAGGATTTGGGAGTGTGGGATTTCTTCTTGAGAGATTTCAATGGAGTGAGAATCTGGGAGGAGAGGGTCACAGCGGAAGAGATACAGCTGTTTACAGATGCCGCGGGAGCTTCTGGTTTTGGGGCATACTTGAGTGGAAGATGGTGTGCTGGGAAATGGCCGCAGGAGTGGATTCAGAGAGGTTGGATTACAAATTTGGTGTTGCTGGAACTTTTTCCAATCGTGGCAGCGATGCAGTTGTGGGGGAAAGCACTGGCGAATAAAAGCATTTTGTTTTGGTCTGATAACCAGGGTGTGGTCCAGGTGCTGAATAGCATGTCAGCATCATCCCCTCAGGTTATAGCCTACGTTAGGTATTTGGTATTGTTATGTTTGCAGAACAATATAAACTTTAAGGCTAAGCATATCCCGGGGGTGGAAAATGTGGTGGCGGATGCATTGTCTCGGTTCAAGTGGGATGTTTTCAGGCGGTTGGCGCCGGAAGCGAATCTGCAAGGTGAAGGCTGCCCTTCATTTCTTTGGCAGATTGGGAACAGATAGAGGTCATCAGTGAGTTGGTGAGGAGATCGTTGGCACCAAAGACGTGGGTATCGTACAGCAAACATTGGAGGGAATGGAACGAGTTTAGAAGGAGTCGAGAAGGGGGAGCAGATAGTGTGTTCTTAGAATACTTGGAGAATTTAAGGGGTAAGGGGATTAAGAGGGGATTGCTAGGAAATATTTTAGCGGGTATTTCATACTTTGCTCGGTTAAGGGAAGAGAGGGATGTTACTAAAAGATTTGTGGTTAGGAAGATTTTGAGAGGATGGGGTACAATGGGGGACAGGTGCAGTGATAAGAGGGAGCCGATAACGCGAGAGAGATTGGTAGCGTTGGGGCGAATACTTGGCAAGGTCTGTAAGGATGGGTATGAGGCCAAGCTGTTTAGGGCGGCTTTTGTTTTATCTTTTTCAATGGCTTTAAGGATCGGGGAGCTGGTCGCTCCAAGCAGACATTCCACCCAGTCAGGTTTAATGAGGGAGGATGTGAGAGTGACAGAGGGGGCCGTGTTGGTGTTAATAAGGAAATCGAAAACGGATAGAGACGGGAAGGGGGTGTGGGTCGCTGCTAGGGCGCAGGCTGGGGAAGTATGTCCATTGGGATGTGTGAGGGGATACTTGGAGGTGGCTCCGGCAACGGGACACATGTTTCTGAGGCACAAGGATGGTACTAACTTATCGCAGTACCAATTCAAGACCGTTTTGCACAAGGCTGTTGAGAGTCTTGGTTGGAAAGGGAGTTGCATTGCTCCTCATTCATTCAGGATAGGGGCAGCTACCACAGCAGCGGAACTGGGTTGCCCTACAGAGCAAATTAAAAAATTAGGCAGATGGAAATCAGAGGCCTATAGGCGGTATGTGAGGCCTTTAAGGAAATGAGGGGTTGTCATATACAGCGGGAGGGGAAAGGGAGGGGGGGGGAAAAGGGAAGAGGGGAAAGGGAGGGGAGGAAAAAAAAAAAAAAAAAAACATTTTTGCTTTGTGATTGGTTTGAAATGGTGGTTAATATGTTCTCTTTTTGTTTCTTTTTTCCCAGGTCGGGCAATGAGAGTCTGGGTCCTGGGACACTCCTACGTGCACTGGGCGGCAAGTTATGCTGCAGGCGCAAGGAAGGGAGTGAACCTGGGGTTCAGTCTCCAGGAAGTAGGGATTAGATGGGTAGGAATGAGGGGTATGAGATGGAATCAGTTGATAGAAATAGCACAGACGTCCAGGAGAAAATGGGGCAGGCCAGATGTTATGATAATACATTTAGGTGGTAACGATATTGGCAGTATGCCAGTTCATGTACTTCAGGAGTTAGTGATGGAGACTTTTAGGTGGTTTGGGAGGGAGTGGCCAGATGTTAACATGGTCTGGTCTAGCGCGATTTCTAGGCTGACATGGAGAAATTGTACACATAGGAGGGCAGGGTGTAGAGGTAGGAAAAAATTGAATCAGGCAGCGAACAGGCAGTGAAGGAAATAGGGGGAAGGATTTTGGAACACACAGGCATAAGGACAACTAATGAGGAGTTGTTCCGGAGGGACGGGGTCCACCTATCGGAGGCCGGTAACGGACTCTTCACTGAAGGCATCGAAGCCATGATAAGGAGTTTGTTGTGAGGTAAGAGGAAAAGGTCACGGGGTTTTTTATTTGGTGGCAGTAAAAAGAGGGTCCTCGTTTTTGGTGGCGGCGAAATAGGCGGCCTGGCACGTGGAGGGCGATAGTGGGGGGATGGTCTGCAGGGTACAGGGTGAGTGTGGTTCGTATGGCCAAGCTCAAGTGCCTTTCTGGTTTGCAGATCCTCTCGGCCTGCTATCTGCCATAAAATAAACTGAGCAGATGTGTGGTCAGCCTGCTTAGCCACGTGGGGCGCTATTTCTGGGCAATGCTTGTGGTGCATTGCAGTTGCCAGTGTTATCTGGCTGCCAGTGTTATCTGGTGAAGCGAATTTGGCATACGAGGATCGATAATAATAATTCTGCCTTAGAGGCAAAGAATTTGGCCTTAAGTAATAAAAGACGTGACCTTTTCTAAATGCCAATACTTTGTTGTGTTTTTATTTACGGGGAGGGGGGGGAGGGAGGGCCTTTGGGGAGGTTTGTAGGTTTAAGAAGGTAACTTACATGGGAGAAGATGTAAGAAGAGAATAGGGGTATAATTCTTAGTTCGAATGAGAAACTAAATTAGGAACGAAGGAGGTTTAAGAATTTTCACCGTATATTACACAAGAGGAAAGGGGGCGTGAGTTCCTTTGTTCTATGGGATCAGGCGGGGGTGTCCTTGTTTGTATGGGAGGAAACATGGCTCTTTGTGATTGGGTACAATGGGGAGATAAACAGGAAAGGAGGGGGAAGGGAAGTTATAAAAGGCTGTGCGTGAGACAAGTTTGGTATTGCAACTAATTTTCTTTTACTCCCACCCAACCCACCCTGTTTAATTTTCTATTTCAGAGATGCTGGTTCCTCTACAAAGTCGGAAAGGTCACGCAACAGAAGCACCACAGATAGGGGCAATGGAGTGGTGATTTCACTACTCATGCAAGACCGCCTGTGTTTCCCATATGGAAATATGCCGTGTCGCATGAACCTGGTTCATGGTTTAAATGGCCATGTCTGGGGGATTGTATAAATATCGACATGGTTAGTTTACCTATTGGATCAAGTTATACACCATGTTACATGAAGCCAGCCCCAGGTTTTTTGAACGGCCAGGGTTGGGGGATTGTCTTTGATAAAAGCATGGTTAGAGTAGTTATTATCGATCAGACAGTATCCCAAGTTTGGGGTACTTTACCATGTGGCAGGAAGCCAGCTGGTGGTTTGTTCGGCCACAGCTGGGGGATTGCGCTTTAAGATGGACATGGTTTAGGTTAGGGAGGAGCGGCGAAATAGGCGGCCTGGCACGTGGAGGGCGATAGTGGGGGGATGGTCTGCAGGGTACAGGGTGAGTGTGGTTCGTATGGCCAAGCTCAAGTGCCTTTCTGGTTTGCAGATCCTCTCGGCCTGCTATCTGCCATAAAATAAACTGAGCAGATGTGTGGTCAGCCTGCTTAGCCACGTGGGGCGCTATTTCTGGGCAATGCTTGTGGTGCATTGCAGTTGCCAGTGTTATCTGGCTGCCAGTGTTATCTGGTGAAGCGAATTTGGCATACGAGGATCGATAATAATAATTCTGCCTTAGAGGCAAAGAATTTGGCCTTAAGTAATAAAAGACGTGACCTTTTCTAAATGCCAATACTTTGTTGTGTTTTTATTTACGGGAGGGGGGGGGGAGGGAGGCCTTTGGGGAGGTTTGTAGGTTTAAGAAGGTAACTTACATGGAGAAGATGTAAGAAGAGAATAGGGGTATAATTCTTATGGTGTAGAACTGACAAAAGAAAAGCTTAAAAGTGAGTGTTACAGTTGGTGGCCGTTATTTAGTCCCAGGATGGCCAGAGCAGGGGTCAATGGACCCGGAGTTGGTACAGAAGGTACACTCCCAAGTCACAGAGCAGTATGGGCATCCTGAACAGTATCTGTATATAGATATATGGAGATATTGCATTAAAAAAAAGAGTCATTTTATAATGATAGCGGGGAGGAATAAGAACAGGACCCCCAAAATAAAGAGAGAGAGAGGTGTTAGTAGAACAACTGGAAGAAAATAAATGTTTTACCCCCGTCCTATCTATTATGTTATGGGGCAGCTAGGGAGGCTCTGAATGCCGCGATTGCGCGGGCGGAGAGGGGGGAGCAGGCAGCTGCTATGTCTCGGTCAGCTCCCTCTGCTCCGTCCCGTATGGCTGAGGAAGAAGAGCAGGGTGCATCGGGTAGAGGAGATAGAGAGGCTCCACCAGAAAAGATTGAGATGCCCGATGGGAGTATATATAAATTAATTAATATTTTATGGAGTGAGATAGTTGCAGTGCTGTATAGTTTATGTGTGTGGTTCAGACTGATTTTGTCCGATTGTGTTTTTAATTGATTATTAAACTGTTCAATTAAAAGTTGAGATTGAGCGTCGTCCCTGGTGTATAGGCCCCCTCCTTTTCTAACAGACTGTTTGCAAGAGAGAGGGGGAGAAGGAGGGAGCAGTTTGTTTTTCTTTGCTCTCTGATAGCTGGAAAGAATAACCCTTTGTGTACTTGTGCAGCGTACTATGTTTAGCTAATTTTAGTGTGTGTTACAATAGAATATTTGTCTGAAGTCTGTTGAGTGCAAGATATATGTTTATATTTTGTGTTGATATTATTCCGAAAGTTTAAGTTTTGTTCAGAGCTAGAATTAAATAGAAAAGAAAAGAAAAGGGAGTCCTGGTTTTTTATATTATTGCATATAAATAATATAAGTATGTAATAGTATACAATATTGCCTACTAAATATAAAATTTATTAACAAATTAAATTGAAATATATGAAACGGTTAGAAAATTAATTCGAGAAATAATTAAAGTAATTTTTCTTTACTGTTTTTACAAGGTATGTTTTTGTTTGATTTTTGATGGAATGATTTATTTTTATTGTTTTTTTTCGATGTAGTATTAAGAGTCTGTTTTGGGCTATGGGAAAATATTTCTGAGAATATTATTTACACAATGTGTATATGTATATGCCCGAATGTCCCATCCAGCTCCTGGGGCGGGATATCTTTTGCAAATTGCAAGCCCAAATTATGTTTTTTTCCCGGGGGTCACGTTCAATTAAACCTGCCGGAGGGTGGCAGTTTTGTTCGGTAGTATAATCCAGCCAGCCCGCACAACCCCCAATCTGTGAAAATCGCAGTAGTTATGTCAAAGGAGGAAGAATGGCGCACGGCACCTACTCTGTCTGCCACGCTGGATCCGCACGCACTACTCCTTGGAATTCCTGAGGTGGGGGCAGAGGACAACCCGCCCAGATTAGTTGAATTAAAGCCCGGCGCAAAACCGGTGGCTCTAAGACAATATTATATCCCACAGAAAGCCAAGCAGGTTACAGAGTGTCTAAAAAGAAAGCACAAATATGTAAACAGAGTGTAAAATACCTGGGATTCCAGTTAACAGGTACCAAACGTGCACTAGGGGCAGAAAGGAAAGAAGCAATGTGCCGCATACCCCAACTAAAGACCAGGAGATAAGTCCGTGAGTTCCTGGGAGCTGCAGGCTTCTGCCGCCTGTGGATCCCCAACTTCGCAGAAATTGCCAAGCCGCTTCATCAAGCAACCAAGGAAAGAGAATTAGACCCCTTTCATTGGGAAGAAGAGCAAACCGCAGCGTTTCTGAAATTAAAGACTCTGCTAATGGAAGCTCCTGCACTGGGCCTGCCAGATCATAGTAAGCCTTTCCAGCTGTTCGTACATGAACATAATCAAACAGCAACAGGAGTATTGGTCCAGACCTTTGGCTCATGGCTGAGGCCTGTGGCCTACCTCTCCAAGCAACTCGACCCTGTGGCCTGCGGCCTACCCCATGCCTGAAAGCAGTGGCTGCCACCGCAATGCTGATAGCAGAAGCAGACAAGCTGACCCTGGACAAGTTCTTCATGTCAAGGTGCCCCATGCTGTCAAGGCTCTGCTGGATGTCAAAGGAGGTTACTGGTTTAGCAACAGCCGGATGACGAAGTACCAAGCCATGATGTGTGAAAATCCACGGGTTCATTTGGACCTCATCGCTACCTTAAACCCTGCTACTTTACTGCCTGACTGTGAAGAGGATCCAAATCATGAATGCCTCCAAGTCATGGAAGAAGTGTTCAGTAGCAGGCCAGATTTGAAAGACGTACCCCTAGACAAATACGATCTACAGCTATTCACTGATGGTAGCAGCTACATGGATGATGGGAAGAAAGTCTCCGGCTATGCAGTAGTCTCAACAGAAGAAATTATTGAAGCAAAGCCACTGCCAGGCCATACATCGGCACAACTAGCTGAAATAACAGCCTTAACCAGAGCCCTTGAAATTTCTGAAGGCAAAAGAGTAAATATCTATACAGATTCCAAATACGCCTTCATGACAGTCCATGCACATGGTGCACTCTACAAAGAAAGAGGCCTACTCACGTCTTCAGGACAACAAATTAAATATGCTGCAGAAATCACGGCCCTCCTGGAAGCAGTGTGGAAACCAAGTGCTGTCAGCATCATGCACTGTCGTGGCCATCAAAAAGGCCGTGATGAAATTCCAAAAGGTAACAGACGCGCGGACCAGGCCGCAAAAGCAGCTGCAAAACCGCCACCACCAACAGAAGCAGAAGCTCAAGCTAAAGTACTGATCTGCAAGCAAGAGCCTCAATCTTCCATGCCAAATTACGAGTTCTACATGAATTTGAAAAAGTTTGAACCCCACGGCGAGTTCATTGAAATAATATTGAACAAATGGCAAGATGATTATGAACTGTTAGAACTCAATCATGATTATATCCAATGGCTTTTCCCAACTCGAACACAAGGCCGAAATTTTTACTCTATTCCCCTTAATCCGCAAGAGACACGCCTAATGGTTAACACCTCAGAAGTTCAGCAAAGACTGCGCAGAGCCTGCAAGATGATGCTGAAATTCTTCGGCGTAAAAATAGTGGGGGAGGAGGAAGACAAAGAAACAATTGAAGTTGAACGAGCAGAGAATTTCGCGTCACGTTTTGAAAATTTGACAATCAATTCTCACAATAATCTACGAATCACACGAATACTGCACAGTCTGGAGAATTGGGAGCAGAAGAATATCAAGTCCCACTGGTGAGGTTCTTCCTCAAGGAGATCCTTATCAAGAACAGACTGCCAAGAATGAAGAAAAGTGTAATGAACTTTTTCATACCAGCAGTAAGAGATCCACAAGACAGACAAGATTTGTTATTTTTCGCATGGCGATACTATTTCCCAAAAGGAGAATTTATCTGGGGAAATCATGGAGAATTGGCACGATACAAACCAAAACCAGTGGTGGCTGCACTTCTACCGGCGCCACTGAGCGAATGGACACCTGTGTACTCAGAGAAAGAAAAAGAAGTGGCTGACAGAAGAACCCGGAGGGTATGGAGAAGATGGATGGTTCCAGATGGAAAAATGGACGAGTGGTCCTACCAGCAACACTGGCTCCTGAAATCATAAGAGCACTTCACGCAAGTACCCATGGAGGGAGAGAAATGATGGAGCAACAGTTGGAGCCACATTTCTACGTACCAGGATTGTCAGCAATCTGCAAGGCCACAGCTCAGCAGTGTGTAACATGTGCCAGAAACAACCGAGAACAGGCCCATCTCAACCCCCAGGGAAACAGCCAATCGGGCTATCTCCAATGGCATCATTACAAATAGACTTTACAGTGCTGCCACCCTGCAAAGGATACAAATATTTACTAGTGATGGTGTGCACTTTGACAGGATGGGTAGAAGCCTTCCCAACGAGAACTGAAAAGACGACAGAAGTGGTAAAGAGTCTAATGAAAGAAATAATACCACGTTACGGACTTCCACTCGAGATAGGGTCGGACAATGGCCCTGCATTTATCCAGAACTGTTTGCAACAACTTGCCCGGCTACTGGGCATCACCTGGAAGCTACATACTGCCTACAGGCCCCAAAGTTCAGGAAAAGTTGAAAGAATGAACCGTACCCTAAAGACTTTGATGTCCAAACTGTGCCAAGAGACGTCAATAGGCTGGTTGGACTTGCTGCCGATAGTCCTTTTGCACATTAGGTGCAGACCAACCCCCCAATTGAAGCTAAGTCCGTACGAACTTATGTTTGGACGGCCAACCCCTCTGATTAATGGACTAAGGGGGGACCTTCGGGCATTGGGAGAAACTAAACTAAATGATCAGGTAGTAATGCTGGGTAAATCAATGCAGAAATTAAATACTTGGGTGGGGGATAATATACCGCATTTTCTGTATCCTTCATTGCATAAGTATTGTCCGGGTGACTCAGTATGGGTAAAAGAGTGGAAAAATGATCCACTGGGTCCAAAATGGAGAGGTCCTTACCTTGTCCTGTTATCAACCCCTACAGCAGTAAAGGTTGCCGAGGTGGTCCCGTGATACATCACTCCAGGGTAAAAGCAGCCGCAGCCAGTCCTGAACCAACATGGAAGGTCGTTACCAACGAGACCAACCCACTGAGGCTGAAGCTGACAAAGACCACAGCCATGAGCACCTAAATGATCCTAACCCAGATAATACAGAGGATCAACAAGTGGGTGTTTTGATGGGCACAGGTCCTGACACCCGCCAACGGGGGATACCCACAGGGTGCTTTTTAGGGGCCCGGCCCCACCCTTGATCATCCAGAAATGTTCTTTACTTTGAAATTCCGGTGGGGAGGGATTGGTTTATGTGACTGTAAAAAGAATTGCCCAAGGAATTCTGACACTCGGGGCATTTGTGGTGCTGATTTATATCTTGCTAATTTGATTTATGGACTCTCGCGTGGAGCATGCTTTAATTGTACGGGCAATGTGGGGAAAGTGGATATTTCCCATATCTGGAATGGTACGCACCCGGTGATGGAGAACCGTACCATGTGGAGACAAAAACGAGAGGCGCTATCTGGAACCAACCCAAGAGGACACTTACTTGTGCAATTCAAATATGACTATGCTAAAAAGTCTGGGCAAACTGCATGCTGGGTGTGTAGTAGACTGCACCCAGAGACAATTCATATACCATTTGCCTCTGTTCCAATGAATTTGAGTATGTTTGTATCAGGGAATGTCACAATATATGCTGTCGATGCACCAAGGGAAAAGACAGAATCAGTCAGTCCCGGGTACCCATAATAGGACCAGTGTATCCACCAGAATGGTGTTTTCAACTAGGACCAGATAAAGAAACAAATAACGAGGGTGGGTTATGTAACTCAAGTCAGTTCAACTGGACATCATACATTCACATATTCAAAACAGGACAAAAGGCGACTTATTTATACATACGATGCAGGCAACTCACTAGAGACCAAGAGGCGGTGATTGGAATGTGACCAATGGGAGGCAGGGTGCAGTGGATATGATGAGACGGCTGAGACACCTTGCGATAGAGATATCAAAGGGAACACTACATTCATCACCATTTATAGTGACAGGAGGGTACCAGGTGTGCTGTGAAAGAGTGTGTTACACATGGGTACCACCAACAATAACGGAATGTGTTATTTGGCTAAGCTGGTCCAATCCAGAAACTAAGGGGAGAAGACACAAACACAGACACAGAACTACACCCTAGGTACCCACTGGTGTTTGAAAGACCGAAGAGAGAATTGTTTGCGAAGATGGATCGAATATGGACATGGTTGCCAGCATGGACTGGATGGGGAGGAGAGATGATGAGGAGATTGAATAGCTATGTCAATCTGATGGATGAGATTCTGAATAGAACCAGTATGGATATCCAGCTGCTGAATCTGGAAATGCGTGAGTTACGAAAGGTGCAAATGATACATGAAATGGCGCTTGAGCAGATCAGTGCGGCCTTGAATGGATTGTGTGAAATGACAATGCACTATGAATGTTGCACCTTCATCAGGAACGCTACACACGAAGTCCCAGACTATTACCAGGTAATTCAAGATCATCAGGAGAAGGTAGCACAGTTGCAGGGCACAGCCAGGAGGATTGCTGCCGAAGGCTGGAATCCGCTCCGGGGGTTTGGAGCAATGAGAGAATGGTTTGGTTCCATCTTGAGATTCATCTCAAAGATTGGATCCATGATACTTATGATAGTGGTGATCTTGATCATAGGGATACTGATATCTACACAACACAGAAGATACCACTGATAATTCCACAGGGTATGTTCCCAGTGAAAGAAACCCCCTTTTTTTTCAGTAGTTTCAGAATAGTGGAGTGTAATGGCTACAAGTGCCAGGAAAAGATCCTGACACTTGAGCCAAGGGGGGAATGAAGTGGAAATAGGCTGGAAGACGGCCGCCATTGTACACAGGCGGCCATCTTGTTCAGAATATTGGTTCACTTGTATATAACTAGACAGGTTTGTAGCTGAAACTAGAATGAGGTATACGTAGAAATTTAGGAATGCGGATTAGCAGAAAAGCAATTAAAGCTTATGAAAGATCTCTGTCTGTTCCTGGCACGGAGGAGAAAAGCGACTCCAAGGTCGTTGGGGCCTGTGGAAAGACGAAGGAGTATAGAAGACCGGGCCCCAGGCCATCTGATAAACATAGCCGATAGGGAGGGAGGCACTGCCCGGAGAAAGACAGCACAAACAAATCACAGACTGTCAAACTAACGAGAAGTGTATCAATTTATAGTTATTATGTGGAATGTTCTTTGTGTTCGAATTAATGATGGGAGGTATTAACCCACGTGGGGTGGAATAGAGTGTCATAGGGAGGTGGGCTAATGGGGATGTACCTAATTATGTATTTGGGGCATAAAACCTCATGTCTCTGTGTAATCGAGGCTCACTCTAAGCGATTCAATCCTGTGTGAGCACTTGTGTGACGACACAATAAACTCTTGCCTTCCTGAAGAGACTCGTGTTTGGACAATCCTTGCTTGTGTCTGGTCCGGCGCCGTTAATGAAGTGAACCTGTCTGACTCCGGCTACAGTATCTGCCACCAGAAGCAACGGTGACTCTTCCATAGGGCAGATCGGGCAGCGCCCTACCATTTTTTTTTTTGGAAATAAAAATTTTCAACTATATAATTTTTTTTCTGTTGTTTAGTTTCATTTACCATATTCCTGATTGATAATTTAGGGTTATGTCACTTTAAGCCGTGTCATTGTCTCCTCAGCTGTTGCTAGGCAGAGAAAGAACTAGATTATTTGTCTTCGACCAGTGTCCAAAAATCTGATAAGGTATCTTTGGGAAGTCTTGGGAAAAAAAATTACAAAAATAATTGGGAAGAATCTATTAGCAGTTTCTACCCAATTATTTTTTAAAAAGAACTGTATTTTTCAATATAATATCCCTTTAAGTTACTCTTCGTGGCTGTGTGTTTCTCTGTGCACCCTCACATTCAATGTATGGGGATTCCGGCTGCTGATGTATATTTCGCCTCCAAGGCCAGGCAGGTGTATGTTTGGAGAGATACAGCTCTCACGTCATCACAAGGCGCGGGCAGGTAATAGGATTAGGCGGTCGTTGACAAGCTATGGCTGCCACATGTCTGAGGGAGGGGTTTTTGGACACAGAGAGAGGAATCGGACACGTGGGTGGTCTCCAAGGGAGGGGCGAATGGACACAGAGGGAGGGATCGAATTGGAGGGTGTCTTATGGACGTCCAATAGGGCACAGTGGGCGGGCAATCAAACACCGCCACACTTCCCTAGCATGTCATTGGCTTAGCTTCCAGTAGCGGTGTTGCAGAGCAGGTGTATGGGGTGGTAACCTTGGTAGGAACATGTAGGGTCGCTGACATGTCGGTAGCTGGGCAGCACGCAGTCCGGTGAGACAGCGCAGAATGGCCCGGGACAGCACGGAGCGGCGCTTCCTGGAGGTGCTGGGACGCAGCGGGGGCCCTCAGCGTGTGCTGCTGGTGGGGGAGCAGTGGGAGCGGGCGGAGAGCCGGGCAGCGCTTCAGGTCTTCATGCGGACGGTGTTCCCGGAGGGAGGCGGGGAGCCCCAGGCAGGCCGGGCTCGGCGCTTCTCGCTCGTCTTCTTCCTGTGCCGGGCAGAGTCTCTCCGGCTCCGGGAGTCCAGGCAGCAGCTGAAGGAGATCCTGCGGGACGTGAGGGATCGCACCCCGGGAGGCGGCGCGGTGATCGGGGTCATCACGGAGCAGGGGAGTCCGCTCCAGGACGATTTGGCCGCTGCACGGGAGATCTCCGAGGGGCCCGGAGCGAATCTGGGGCCCGCGGTGTCTCTGCTGGACCTCCTGCACTCCGTCTTCACCCCAGGGACAGGCCGGTGGCCTGAGGTCCGAGCCGGGGTCTTACTGCGAGGCCATGAGGAAGAGGAGAGCCGGAGAGAGCTGCAGAGGCTGGCGTGCGAGGCGCTCACAGCGGCAGGTACTCATCACTCCGCGTGCGGAATGCAGGACCCAGCACCAGCCCTACCACTCCAATAGCCACTTCTACCACTCCAATAGCCACTTCTACCACTCCAATAGCCACTTCTACCACTCCAATAGCCACTTCTACCACTCCAATAGCCACTTCTACCACTCCAATAGCCACTTCTACCACTCCAATAGCCACTTCTACCACTCCAATAGCCACTTCTACCACTCCAATAGCCACTTCTACCACTCCAATAGCCACTTCTACCACTCCAATAGCCACTTCTACCACAATGACACGGGGTCCCTGCACAATGGTTCACACAGAAAGCTACCTGCTCTGACTTCCGGAGGCCACCGTGGCCCATATTGTTGTGGCTTGCAGATCCAGGGGCCAGGTAGCCACAGGCTTCTGTGATTTTAGGATTTTGGCCCATAGGTCGGGGTCAGACAAGCGCCTGTCTGGCCACCTTGCTGAGCGCAGTTAGTGCGCTCAGCGCTGCAAGGCTCAATCCTCCTTTTGGAGAATTGCGAGTTGCAGCTCCGTCAACGTGCGTCCTAGTGTTTCGACAGGGAGGCCTACTGCACGGCTGCTCTCGCGCTCTTAATTAGTGCGCACGCAACAGCGTGTGGTCGGCCTCTTCACAACGCTGCGATGGATGCCGGAAGGAGGCACGTCAGTATGGGTGCATCAGGGATGGGGAGGCAGGGCCCTGCCATTCCAGTAAATTAATGTGCTCATTGTGCTGTAATGATATGTATGTATATTTAATCTTTAAATAAAATGTTATTCACTGACATAAGTTCTCATACTCACCTCTCCATGCTCCATCGCTCAGCTTCCCCCCCCCTTTCAGTTTGTGTGATTCACTACAGACAGCAGGGGCAGCACTGAGCCAGCCTAGCCTACCCAATTTGCGCAGCTGAACACTACACTAATTGCGTAGCTCAAGCTGGCTTTGCTTCCTGGTTCTACGCTCTTCAGTGTCTCCAGAGGCACTGAGAGCAATTGAAGGCTAGAGCCAATGGGAAAGCTCCATTGGTCTAAAGCACTTCTTTTTTTTCTTTTAAAAACCAGAGCTCCCCATGGATTGATTGACGCAGGACAGTCGTGGGGGGGGGGGGGGTCTGGCAGACAGAGCTCAGCAGTCAGCATGTGTGTAATTGCGCCCACTATTGGTTGTATTGTAAGTGCATGCTCTTAGAACTGTAAAAAAATAAAATAATGCAGACTTTATGTAGTGCAACTCTATTCTCCTTTTTTATAACGATAATCAAATGCATAAATTGAAACTGGGTAACCCTGTGTTAACTGGCTCTGATACTAGCCAGTGCCTCACCAGCCACTGACCTCACCGCACGTCACTGCTGCACATAGTGCAGCCTACTGACCCAAGCCTACTATTCAGAGGTGTAGCCAGGTCATGAGGTGCCCGGGGGCAAGTCCTCCCCTAGCTCCCCCCCCCCCCCTCCAGATTACTTTTCTGCGCATTAAACTATGTTCTGTTTTTTTGCTATATGGCAAAAGTCTTGCGATGACTGGGACTATTCATCGACTATTGCATCGCTCCTTTCCCTGTTTATTCCACCCTCCATGATGCCCTCTCTCCTAGTTCACACCCCCCCCGACCAATTCTACATGCTCCTTCTCAAGGTTCGTACCCCCACCTCCATTCTCTATGCCCCCTCTCCCTGAACATTACCAGCCGCGAGGGTGGCTTACCCTGGATCCAGTAAAGATCCACTTTTGCGATTTTTGATTTGAAGTCCTGGTTTATTTTAGAACCCAGACAAATTTATATCTTTATTTTCAGCGGACTCTGCAGATTCATAATATATCTTTATGTGCATACGTCATGTCCTGTCTGAATGCTGTAACAAAAAAAATGTAAATTTCCTTTTCAGATTTCAATTATTTACAGCTTCCAAAATATCATTTTTTTAAAAAAAATTCCCCACATTTTGTCATCCAAACCTTTTTGTCGTTATATTTTGTATGGGGCACTCTAGTTAAATTGGCAACCTGTTACTGTATTTTTCTGAGAAAAGACAAAATTTTCGCTTGCATTTTGCCACATTGAGTTTTATGAATAATATGACCTGTATAAGGCCCCGTTCACACTTTGCGATTTGAAAATGGCGCGATTCTCATATTCGCTGAAACCATAGTTACTGGTCCAGCAGTAACAAGGCTGTTGTCTTGGTCCACCAGATGTTTTGGAACTAGGTTTCCTTCGAGTCTCGGCTAATCAGTGTCAGAGTATCATGTGAGATGTAGTTGCAAAACATCTGGAGATCCAGTGTTGCTGGCCCATGCCGTAGTGGTTGGTAATACTAATCTCTGGTCACTTTTTTTTCTTTTTCGTGAAGAAACTAGCAATTTAAATTTGGAGTAAGACCAAGAGTCTGGGACTACAGGTGGAATTCAGGCAGCTGAGGTTATGCACCTTCCATGACAGCTGTAGTGATACTTCCGGTTAGGTGCAGTAATTCACTGATCACGTGAAGGACAATCCCAGATGCAATGTTCCATGAATCACTCCTGAAAGCTGCATAATAGTGACCGCTCTTAATAAGCACCAACTTCAAACTAGAGGTAGTGACAATTCGAGAGAATCCCCCGACCAGTTGGGATTAAACCTCAGAGTACAGAGAACAAAAAGAACGCACTCGCACGCACGCACACACACACTTTTATTAATGAACATTGTCAAATAAAACGACGTGCCGAGAAATATATATATATCTATTTATGAATATAAAAAGCAGCCCAAGCCTTAAAATAATGCCATATGTTTCTTGTTCCAGAGTGGTGAGAATAGATTAACAAAAAGGTCTCGTATCTCCAGATATTATTTGAAAAATAAATAGTGGAGTTACTCTTGTAAGGTGGAATATAAAGCTCAACAAATTCTGTATAGTATGCTAGATGCACTGTATGACTAAAAAAGTGAGCTCATTGAATGCCAAGCCAAGATGTATCACATCTTGGATAAAATAGCAACAGTATCCATGTAATTGGGCAGACTAGATGGGCCGAAAGGTTCTTATCTGCCGACATTTTCTATGTTTATATTACTATAATTGAAATATGGAAGAGATCAGAATGGTAAATAGGGGGTGAATTCAAATTGTAGTCCCTGTTATATAACCCTATTCTGAAAATAGATTTCTAATCTATCCCTATAATCAGGCAACACCATGGCACAGATATAAACCAAGAAATATGTGTATAGGTCTCGCCATCAATAATTGAAATTATCCTTTGCAATCAAGGCAAGGAGCAAAGAGTGAGAGACAAAACTGACTGCATGGATCACAACACTGCGGTATCCAAATGGATCATACTGACTGCTCAACACGCTCAGAACAAAAATAAATTAGCTGGGTTTGGTCAAGAATGGAACAACACATGAGTGGCTGTTAAAAAGGGAAGATATACCTGTAACAGATCTCTGTGCCCGGACAGGGTCACATCTGTCAAATGCCGCTTCCTTGCATGGACACCCGGTGTCTCCTCGTGACTCACACCTTTCTCTTGTACCTTAGCCGCAGCTTAAGGTCCGGTGCATGTAGAGAGCCTGGCTAGCACCCCTAGAAATAAGCCGTAGCTGTAGACCTGGAGCCTTTCCTTGGCAGAGCGGGCAGAAGATTCCTGGTACCCCAAATCATGAGTCGTGACTTCAAGCTTGAATAGCTTGGTTTAATCAAAATTTAATTAGAATAGAACTGGTTTAATCAAATTGACAAGCACAGATTTTTATGGGATCAGACTGAAGTCCTTTACATATAAACAATAACAGCTTCTTCTAGGAGGACCTAATCGCAACTGATACAGATAATTGCACAGACATTGATGACTTGAAATGAGAAATCCAAATTACATTCGGTAGACAGTACAATAAACATTACACAACATTTCTTAACATAAGACCAGGGGTGATTCTGATTGACAAATAGATTAGTCTATTCAAATACACATAACATTGTAGAAACTCCATTCAGTCTCCAGCCATTTAAACACATATTTTTCCAGAGGAAAACAGTCACTGTCTGGAAAGAAATTATACATTTAACCGGGCTAATATGAAAAAGTAGCCCATAATCGTTCCAGATGCGTGGCTACAAAAGCTGCGTTCGCCTGGTTCAGAGGAACCGGCGACCGCAAAAATCCTTCGCACTGTGTGCTGTGCGTCTGATGGTTGCAGGAGATGGCAAACAGACCCAAAATCTCCCGTTTAACTGCTGGCCATAGTCTGTAGGCAGGAGGCAAGCACACAGCCCCCTCCAAGTCGCACAGTGACAGTATGTTCTGTCACAATACTCATAATGTGGTATTGTGCTTTTTAACAACTGTCATTTGTATTTGATAATGTTCATTAATAAAATTGTGCTTTTAATTCCCCTGTCCGTTTGAGAGAGTGGGGGGGGGGGGTTCTCTCTTCATTCAAAATCGCCGATTTATGCAGACAAATGCCAGCATGTCGCACATTGAAAATCCAAGGAGCAACAAAAAATGTTAGTGAACCACCTTCTACTGTTTGGATATTAGTTTTGAGAAACACCATGTTTTAATAGCACTGCAATACTGCTGTTTTATGCAAGTAAAGTATATGAAATATCGGTGATTGGTGGGAAAAACCCCTAGTGTATTTGTATCTCCTTTTTTATAAACTTTGTTCACTTGCTCAAAAAAATGTGGATTTATCCCAAATTCCTTCTTTCTCAGATGAACAGAAGAGCCAGAGGAGGCGGCTGCCTTTGATCCAATGCTTCTCCTTCTTCAGGCGAAGTAGGAGGAAGGGAGAACCTGTGCCAAAAGGTAAGATAAGCCCTCTGTGCGTCTTTATGGAATGTGGATCCGTTCCTGAACAAAACGCTAACGGTGCATGTAATTATAGATCATCCAGAAGAAGGAACTGCACTGACCGTTCTGAACCATCACAATGGGGACTGTGCGAAGAGCAGTACTGATGCATAATGACGGAGACCTCCCAAATAAGTTTACTTGCATTAAGTCCTCCAACCCTTGGAGGCTGAGATTGGAGTAAGCCTGGGGGGTATGGCCATTAGACAGACGAAAGTATATCCGCACTTCTTCCTCTTCAATTGATGAACTGATCTGACAAACAAGTTTTTTTTTCCTTTCGTTATTGTTGGTCTGAAAATAGCAGAGACACTTTAAAACGGGGGGGGGGGGGTGTTCTCCAAAGTGGACCTGGTGACACTACCTTCAATGAGACAGGATGTGTCCGAAGAATACTTGGGTTCATCACGAATAGTAACTCGGGATTTGTAGGGCGTTATTGGAGCTGTCTGGAGACGTTACAACTGTGTTCGCTTTTCTTGAAGACACAAACTATTTATGGAACCAAATACATGCACTGTACTCTTGAGATTACTATACATTTTTATGAAACTTTTATTGCCTACAACAGGAGTTGGCAGCCTTTGTCCTCCAGATGTTTTCAAACTACCCTTCCTTTGAATCTCTGCCTGAGTGGCTGAGCATCATGGGAGAATTGGTTCCAAAACATCTAGAGGGCCAAAGTTGCTCATCCCTGTCTTTCGGCTTTATCCTTTCCCCACCACAGTTATAATATGCACTTTGTAGTGCATACAATGTGTTTTTTTTCTGTCACAAAGGGGCAAGATTAGTCAAGTGCCCTCACACAATGAGGTTGTGTGGAGAAAATTGGTACATTCAGTTGGCAGTGGGCATCTATTAATGGGAGCTTCTAATTGTGTTGCTCACACTTTGGCCCCTTGGATGTTTCTGAACTACAACTCCCATGATTCTCTGGCTATCCTTTTGCTTTCAATTAATTTTGGGACTTGTGGGAAATAGCTGAGCCGGAGTTTGAGATCCCTGATCTAAATGTAGAAGGACTCTGGTGTCCAATTCCAACGGACTTTTAAATAAAGGACGTTCTTTAAAAAAAAAAAAAAAAAATTATTAATACAATATCTGCATCGGTTTGCCTTTTTTTTATTTTTATAAATTTTTCACATGTATGTAATTACTATCTCCACACGTTTTTATATATTGATTTGAATGGCACATTCTTTGTCTGCATTAACAAAAGAAACCCTATAGTCGAAGTCAGAAGTCGAGCTGCTATACTTTATATTTTTTATTGGTCATGGGTACTTATTTCATTAAAACTCTCCTGCCTAGGCAGCAGAGGACCATCCGTAGTATATTAACTCTATGTTTTGGGGGTTTGCGTTGCCATTGGTCAAAACAACTGTCCGTTATGTACAATGTTTTCAGTGTGTTTTTGTACTAATTGATATGTTAATGTGAGCAGGTTTTTGTGAAAAATGTTCAATAAACTGAAAAGATTACAAAAAACCTGGGTTTGTTTTTATGCATTTCTATAGTGATTGTAAAGCCGAGCAGACTAGTGGGGGGGGGGGGGGGGGATGCTGTTGGTAGAGAATGCAATTTTACAAAATTTTCTAATTCTTCTGGTCTTACTCGTCCTGCCTATTCGCTTCTGTTTTTTGTGTATTGGAAGGTTTGTGCTTGAGGGAGGCAAAATAAAAATTCCTCTTGCGATATTGACAGGTATTGTGGCTTTATGACATGGAAAAGGTATTAAATCGGTAAATCAAACTTTGTGTCCAAAGGTCATGTTGTGGGTGTGCTTGGTCCTCTGTGTACACACGCTGCTTTATAGCACATTTTAAAAGGTCCGGGTCGTATTGAGTTACATGCAATCGTTTTGTTTGTTTTTTGTTTTACGATATTCTGTGCGTAGGGACCTAAAATATATTCATCCCACATAGATTGGAAGACTGGGAAGTGTTTTTCTGTTGATCACGGCTGTGTTCGTTTTTGCTGTGGGTTTTTGTTTGTCAGTACACTGTGTATATAACCAGGATGTCCCTGCTCTTATTCATAAACGTGTCAGGCCTGTTTGCTGAGCAGCGCATGCGGTTGCTTGAAGGCACATTTAGATAAGCAAGATCCATACTTCACCGTGTGCATATGCTTGTGGTTACTTAGTTTGCTGCTCTTTTTCGTGAACACAATTTATGAAAAACCTAAAATTCTATATAAAAAAATTAATTTTCTTTCTATGGCACCGATGTGATCATAGAGCTCCACGGCAGTAAAACTCGTACACAGCACACAATAACCTGAGGTCTTCTTGCTGTGCAGCTGTTATACGCTCATACACACTGGTACAGTAATATGCAGTGGTTATGCGCATCAGAGCTCAACAGTGCAGCATCATTGTTCACTTTATTATTTTGAATAATAGTGCTGCGATTTAGAAAGGAAATATACACACTATATTGCCATAAGTATTCACTCGCCCATCCAAATAATCAGAATCAGGTGTTCCAATCACTTCCATGGCCACAGGTATATAAAATCAAGTAGAAAGGGTAGTCAAACAATTGACTACTATAGAGCTTCTTAGATATAAAATCCAGAGCCACTAGGGGAATAACCCGTCTTGGTAGGACAAGGACCTCTCCAACATAGAGGTTACTGGCTAGGACATTAACATTTAAAATTCAATACTTAAAGCCTTCAGAAGGTTAAATAAACTCAACTCAGGACAAAACACTGATAAAACCACAAATAAGATAATTATAATCACTTAGAATTCAATGGTAAATTACCTCCAAAAATGATTATATAACGATTTAATGTGTTGAACCTGTATATAATCCATTAAAGTTGCTCCTACATATATAAGGCATTCAGATCTAAAGGAGCATTGGTGGATTCACAGGGTAACCTTTGGGAGACTAGCGATAATCTATGTCTGATTATAATTTATCTTAAACGTCCGTTCCTAATGATATACCGGATTATATAAAACGCCACTGTGATTGTATGAAGAGTAAACTGAAATCCTGTTTGATTAGGGAACATTCACAGGTACCTCTACCCTTTGGCCCAATTATTTTGCCGCTTATTGACGTTATGACTTAATCAATTAAGCTGAGTAGTACTCACTTAAATGACCTGAGCAACCTTAATCTTATTGCCACAATGGTTCTAAATAGATAATTATACTGAACGTGCCAATAGATATGTACATTGATATAGATGATTTCATAGAAAGTTAATAATTAAGCTCAATAAACCGTACTAAAATTGCCAGATCTTGATCACGCTAGTGCAATTGATTAATCACCATACGTAACCTTTACAAAATGCAACGAGGTAATTCTCATTTAATTGGTAATTAAAGTCGACAGTTAATACTTGGATCATATATTTTCAATCGAGCATATTTGCATAATCAAGGACTTAAACAGTTAACAATGGTCTGATAAGTGATTATCTTAACCAGACCTCCGATTTATAGCTTCCACATAGATTTAAGGAAAATCGTAATGAACTTTCGATCACAACTTGTACTAATCATCTCTTTTATAGTGATTTCCTACGCCAGATTTTGGTCAAGAACCTTGTCAGTCCCAAAAGACTCGAGTATTTCTCAATACCACCGAGTCTTTAATTGGTCGTTAAACCTAGCCGTGCAGAGTTTAGTACGTTTTTCTAATCACCTCTTATATAATAATAATAATTTCCTCCGCCAAAATTTGGTCGGAGACCTTGTCAGCCAAATCGGAATCCAGTATTTCTCAATGCCACCAAGTACTTAGTTGATCATTGGTCTTAACCGTACCAGATTTATTGATGGTACTTATTTACGAATAATGATTAGCCAGCGTTAAAGCAATTATTTCTTGGTATTTCATCAATTGGACAATGATATTCGAGCTTAAAGTTATGATCATTTAACAAGATCTCCAATCATATGGATTCAATGTAAATTACTTGGGACGTAAAGAATTCTGAATAGCGCTATATCTTGAAGGTGCACTTTTGCACTAAGGTCATACAGTGCTTTTCTCTATTCTTTATTCTCATTAACCCCAAAGGGAAAAGAAGTGGCAAGTCTGCTATTCATCGACTTAACAGTTTATTATAAAGTCCTGCAAAGGATACTCTTAAGATCGGGTATCAGTAACCCACCAAATATTCTAATTTGATACCAAGGACAACCTTTCATTTTAAGTTCTCAACGAAAGAAATTCAGTCATTCATTGGTATCTTTGATTTAGGATTTCAATCATTCATTAAGCATTCAATTATAAAGTATCGTAAGTGATCCTCTTGGATCGAATATCAGTTACCCACTACAGGTTCAAATTTTATATCAAGACAATTATTCACTCATCATTTCGTTGAAATTCTTTACAAAGAAAAAATTCAATCTTTCATTAGTATCTTAAATTAAGATTTAAATCATTCAATAGGCATCCGACGCGCATTTCACATACGTGCTCCTCAGGAATGCTATCTGATTCAATATATCGGGGTTGTTTTTAAAGACCTCCTTTAATCATTAAATTAGTCACGTGATATAGTTCTCCAATCAGGTTATTTTCTAAACCTGAAGGATTTCTTGGAGAATAATTAGTTCGCTTAAACACGTGTTGATTTTAGCCAATCACATTTCTTACTTTGTAAACACAACAGTTTATCTATTCATGTATTTAAGATCGTTTCTAAAATCCTGCTCAATATTTCTTTATATATAAGAGACAGTAATTGTCTATTGCTCAGCAATAGTAAAGAAAACAGTTTAAACTTTTTTCAAACCATGCGGTTATCTGGCTCTGTTGTGATTGATCGGCGTATTAGATTCTTTTAGACTTTTAAATTACTAAATATATAGATTGTTATATAATCTTTTTTTATACAGTTATTTATCAAAGTTTTTGTACAGTTTATCTTAAGAGGATCACAAAAATGGAGTGTAATTAAATTCCTCATTGAGACCACTAGGAAACTGTGTTTTGAGTACAAAGATCCATCTAGACTCTTTTCTTCTAAAGTATTACATCAAAGTCACCTCTTCTTGGTCCTATTGTGATCGCCTCTATTGCTTGAAAACTCAGATATTTAGGGTCCCCATTGTGATTAGCCCATACATGTCTAGATATAGGAGTTTCTGTTTATATTAATAACAGCATTAATATGTTGTAAAATTATGTATGGTGATTAATCAATTGCACTAGCGTGATCAAGATCTGGCAATTTTAGTACGGTTTATTGAGCTTAATTATTAACTTTCTATGAAATCATCTATATCAATGTACATATCTATTGGCACGTTCAGTATAATTATCTATTTAGAACCATTGTGGCAATAAGATTAAGGTTGCTCAGGTCATTTAAGTGAGTACTACTCAGCTTAATTGATTAAGTCATAACGTCAATAAGCGGCAAAATAATTGGGCCAAAGGGTAGAGGTACCTGTGAATGTTCCCTAATCAAACAGGATTTCAGTTTACTCTTCATACAATCACAGTGGCGTTTTATATAATCCGGTATATCATTAGGAACGGACGTTTAAGATAAATTATAATCAGACATAGATTATCGCTAGTCTCCCAAAGGTTACCCTGTGAATCCACCAATGCTCCTTTAGATCTGAATGCCTTATATATGTAGGAGCAACTTTAATGGATTATATTATATACAGGTTCAACACATCAAATCGTTATATAATCATTTTTGGAGGTAATTTACCATTGAATTCTAAGTGATTATAATTATCTTATTTGTGGTTTTATCAGTGTTTTGTCCTGAGTTAAGTATTGAATTTTAAATGTTAATGTCCTAGCCAGTAACCTCTATGTTGGAGAGGTCCTTGTCCTATATAAAATCAAGCACCTAGGCATGCAGACTGTTTTTACAAACATTTGTGAAAGAATGGGTCGCTCTCAGGAGCTCAGTGAATTCCAGCGTGGAACTGTGATAGGATGCCACCTGTGCAACAAATCCAGTCCTGAAATTTCCTCGCTCCTAAATATTCCACAGTCAGCTGTATTTATAAGAACGTGGAAGTGTTTGGGAACGACAGCAACTCAGCCACGAAGTGGTAGGCCATGTAAACTGACAGAGCGGGGTCAGCGGATGCTGAGGCGCATACTGTGAAGAGGTCGCCACCTTTCTGCATAGTCCATCACTACAGACCTCCAAACTTCATGTGGCCTTCAGATTAGCTCAAGAACAGTGCGCAGAGAGCTCCATGGAATGGGTTTCCATGGTCGAGCAGCTGAGCGTCGGATGCAGTGGTGTAAAGCACTCCGCCACTGAACTCTAGAGCAGTGGCGATGTGTTCTCTGGAGTGACGAATCGTGCTTCTCCATCTGGCAATCTGATGGACGAGTCTGGGTTTGGCGGTTGCCAGGAGAACGGTACTTGTCTGACCTGCATTGTGCCAAGTGTAAAGTTTGGTGGAGGGGGGGATTATGGTGTGGGGTTGTTTTTCAGGAGCTGGGCTTGGCCCCTTAGTTCCAGTGAAAGGAACTCTGAATGCTTCAGCAGACATTTTGGACAATTCCATGCTCCCAACTTTGGGAACAGTTTGGAGCTGGCCCCTTTCTCTTCCAACTTGACTGTGCACCAGTGTACAAAGCAAGGTCCATAAAGACATGGATGACAGTCTGTGCAGGCCAGTCACGTTCATCAACACCAGAGACCTGACCTTAACCCGATAGAACACCGAGAGCCAGGCCTTCTCGTCCAACATCAGTGTGTGACCTCACAAATGCGCTTCTGGAAGAATGGTCAAAAATTCCCATAAACACACTCCTAAACCTTGTGGACAGCCTTCCCAGAAGAGTTGAAGCTGTTATAGCTGCAAAGAGTGGACCAATGTCATATTGAACCCTATGGATTAGGAATGGGATGTCACTTAAGTTCATATGTGAGTGAATATGTTTGGCAATATAGTGTGTGTGTGTGATATATATATATATATATATATATTTTTTTTTTTTTTTATAGAACTGGTCATACTTAATATCATTGGAAAGGCCATGCTCTGGCCTTTCCAATGACGCCTCAGGCTTCTATGGCAAGGGATCCGAATGACCCCCCCCCCCCCCATAATGAATCCCCTGCTCGGCTGGTGTCAGATTACGTCAGAGGGGATATGTTCCCCCAGGCAGGGCTGACAAAGATGTCAGCTGCCTGCAGGAGAGCTCCGCGATTGCCACCGGATGGGCGCCGAGCAATAGATCTTCGCTGGTGGGCTGCAGAGGCCCTCCGCAATTTAGCAGAGGAGTGTCTGCCCTGCCAACACGCACCGGTACTGGCACAAAAATTCCTGTTACTGCCATATTCCATAACAAATATACCTGTAACGGGAAAGCCTCAGTATTGGCACGGATTTATTGGTGGTACCGATAATTTAGTTGACTCCCCCCCCCACCACCACCTACTAATCAATACCCGCTGCGGCTAGCTGAAAAGTTAGCCACAGCTCTATGCTGTAACTGTTTCCGCTTCTGCAGCAGCAGCTGGAACCCTCCACACCTCATTCTGTGCTTCTGGCCACCGGGAGCAATCTCCCTCTGCGGACCTGCAGGAGCTTGCAAGAGGTGAGATCCTGCAGGTCATCTGACCGGGCAGCATGAGCCTCCATTGAGTTCTATGGACTCCAGGTAGTGATGTTGGCGGTGCGGTAGCGCTGCTGTGAGCCTCCCAGAGCTTAGCGGCTGTATTCAGCGCCTGCCTCTTAATCCAATTGTAAAACGGGGACGCTAAGGGGAAATTTGCAAGCGCAAATATTTCCCCTTAGCTTCCCTGTTTTAGCTGTAGGCACAAGATGGTGCCCTAAATGTTTTTTCCAAATCAGCTTTGCATAATCAATTTACATGCAGATTTGTGCAAATGTATACATCATAAATGGGCCGCTTTTATGTTGATTTACCATGTGAATGGCAACAATGTTTTTACATGTGCAACATTTCAGGGTAGAATCCTTTTCTTTGTCCTAATCGGTGTGTAATATTATTTAATGCCGCCTGGCACACGTGCCACCTTGCCTGCTTATATTTAAACACACACCACTTTTAGACATGGACCCCTTGCTTGATGTGCCTAGAGGGGTGTCAATCAAGGCTGAAATGATCGTCGGGGGTTGCTGCATCTCGTGCAGGGATGACGTCCTTGGCAGTCAGTACTGGCCACCCTCATTGGGTGAGAGCAGACTGATTTGCATATGGAGCATTCATCCCTGTAATGGCACAAGCAAGCTAAAACCTTGAGACCTGAGCGGGCCCCACCGTAGAACAGGCCACTAGTGCTGTTGTTCGTTCTCAGGATCCTCACCCCCCCCCCTTCTCTCACGCACCACTTTTATCCTACAAAGAAAATCTATATAAATACTGGAAATCCTACCTTTTTTTTTTTATTCAATAATGTCGTTGTTGGGAGACATTTAACATTTTTATTTTGTGAAAAAAGTCACAAACCGACCAGCAGAGAAGGCCTCACAGGGCCAGGAAACACTTCTATAAGGCTGGGTTCACACCTGCGTGTTTTTTTTGGGTTTTTTTACGCGCACAAACGTAAAAAACGCACGAACACACATTGCAGAGCGTTCACGGCAATAGACTGCAGAGTGAACGCGCTGCAAATACGCCCCAAAGAAGCTCCCGTACTTCTTTGGGTGTAGGACGTTTTACAGCGTGTTCCTGCGCGCTGTAAAACGCCCAGGTGTGAACGGGTCCCATAGGAAATCATGGTATTTCCGTGACTCGGCATTTTACAGCGCAGTGTAAAACACTGAGGCGGGAACTGGGCCTAAAGAGCCATTTAAGAACGTGAGGAGGGGGGGGGGGGTCTCCAAAAGAAAATGGCATAAATTATAAAAATGGGGGAGGGGGTAAAAACTCAGCAAAAATCAAAGCCCTCAAAGTGTCACAAAAACATGGTGGCAAGTCTCCAGGAAAAACTAAAACAAATCCTGCCTAAAGCCCCGCGGTAAGAAATTAGATTTGCTGTACAATGCTTATGCCAGCTTTTGAATATGGAGATGTAGTGTATGCAGCCGCCCCGCAAACACATCTTCATAAACTTACTACGTTGTATAACTCATTCTGCCGCTTTGAGCTACAATGTAACTACATGACCCACCACTGTGACATGTTAAAAGAGCTAAACTGGCCATCACTGGAATCTAGACGCACTCTTCACCTTTCCAACCTGGTGTTTAAGAGGTTTTCTGAGAAGCTACCACCCTACTTGAATAGGCTGCTTCCCCTAGCAGTTCCCTCATCCTATAACCTCAGATCCAGGACTAGTACCTTACTTACAATACAAAAAGACAGTGGCTCGATCCTCCTTTTCCTACCGAGCACCACAATTATGGAATAACCTCTCAGACGCCAACAAATCTTCCCCCAGTCTAAAGTCACTTAAAAGCTCCCTATTAACATACCGCAGTACACAATGCACCTGTAAACATGTAACATAGTGAATATATTTATTTTCTGTGTTAATCTGTATATTTGTGCAATTTCTTTTTAATATTTTGCATTACAGTGTTACAGAAATACAAAAGTAACAATTCAATGTTCTTGAACCCAGGGCATACTTGAAAACGAGAGAAATCTCAATGTATCCTTCCTGGTAAAATCCTTTTATAAATAAATAAATAAAATACAGAGAGTGGTCATAAACGGTAAATGTTCAAGATGGACTTCAATGGTAAGTGGTGTCCCTCAGGGGTCTGTTATAGGACAAATTCTATTCAATTTATTTATAAACGACCTTAAGATAATAGGCATCGAAAGTCATGGGTCAGTGTTTGCAGATGACACAACTAGGAAAGGTAATACAATGTGATCAGGATATTACTTCGCTGCAGAGGGATTTGGATAGATTGGGGGACTGGGCACTTAAATGGCAGATGAAATTTAGTACACAGGGTGTCCAAAAAGTCTCTTTACAATTTCAAAAATCTATTACAAAGGCAAATGAAAAGACTGATAAGTGAAAATTATTACAAAATGAGACGTATATAGTTAAGGTGTTTTTTGCCTCATTTAATACACCTCTATATGGGCACCATTAGTTGCACGAAGCACATAAAGACGGTATTCGATTTCTTGCCATATTCACTTTAGCATACCCTCAATAATAGTGGCAATGGCATCAGTGATCCTCTGCTTTAGATTAGTGATGTCCCGTACCTTTGTTCGATAAACGATATCTTTAACATAACCCCATAGAAAGAAGTCTCTTTTCATCAGCGAGACATCAATTACTACAAATGTTTACCTTGACCTTTTGACTGACTACGTGGCACCACAACTATGTGACCTTCAATCAACCATCATTTTCCAGCAAGATGGTGCACCCCCACATTGGGGACTGCATGTTCGTGGGTTCCTAAATTAAACATTTCCAGACCGGTGGAGTGGAAGGGGTGGCCCAATTCCCTGGCCACCTCGTTCACCAGATATCACTCCCCTCGACTTCTTTCTATATAGGGTTATGTTAAAGGTATCGTGTATCGAACAAAGGTACGGGACATCACTAATCTAAAGCCGAGGATCACTGATGCCATTGCTGAAAACAGTGTGACCAGCATCCGATCATTCTCCAGACCTCCCAGCACATCGCAGCTGACCACCTCTTCCACCACCTCCATACGACATGCTGCACCACCGGTGAGTAAAGCTGGCTCAGGCTCGCCACCGTGGGTAGTTTCCACTCTTCTGCAGCACGGCCTTCATCTGGTGCCACGTTCCCCACACGTAAACGGGCCTGAATCCGCCTCCCCCCGAAACTCCAAACAGGCTTCCGGGCCTGCTATCACGGCCATTTTATAATCGGGAAGGGGAATGACCCACCTCTGCATCTCACGGCACCCGACTCCGGCATACTGACCACCGCAGCAACTGGGGGCCCTCCATCCCCCTGGCAGGCAGCAGACGTGCACCCAGTATAGATCCACTCATGGAGCAGGAAAATAACAGCATGGCCGGGAAACAGGCCCCAAGATGGCCGCCGGCAGAGCATCTCAGCCGAGGATTGGACGGCCAAACTCGTGTCTCAGCTCTGGAGGGGGGGTGACACAGGGTCGGGAGGGTGCACCTCTGATGGCCAGCAGTTTAGGAACCCTAAAAAAAGGGTATACAGCAGAGAGGGTCACCTGAAAAAACCCTCTCTCAGGGACACCAGACAGAGCTCCAGCGAGATGCGTCCTCTTCCCTTCACAGCCGGCCACGCCCTCCCTTTATCCAATGTTTAACCAGCCATATCATCGTCAGTACATTCAGGGAAGGGACCAATTCTTAATCAAAAAGCGAAAACATGGAAACTGATAAAGATTCCTTCCCATCAGTTTCATCTTGCTGTTTGATATTTTTGTGTAACTACTCTGGTCAGGGCCAGCCTCTGTTCCTTAGGCACCATATGTGAAAAATCTTCTTGTCTCCCCACTGGAACACACCCCTCATCCAATACTTCCCAATATATAAACATTTCCTAGAAATCTGAAACAAAGATTACAAATCTTGATGAAAAAGTACATTGCTAAAAACACACCAATATAGCTAGAGGCACAGACACATTGACAGACACAAAGTCACTGACAGAGGCGCATGGATAATAAAAGGACTGACAGACATGCAAGCAATGGCGAATAAATTGAGACACAGAGATTTGCAGAGAAACCGACACTGAAATACCCAAAGAGACTAAGGTACACAGGCAAAAACTGACAAAAATTGGGGATACAACAAGAGCTTCATGGGGATCAGAGAAACACAAACTATCTTTTAAAGAAAACAAATAATATTTACTGTTTGAGAATCGCATTGTACTTAAAATATTTTTTTCTCAATTGGTAATCATTGATACAACCATCAGTAACCTTTCTAAAATATAACTTATTTAACTTCATATAAAAAAAAAACAGTCTTAAAAAGCCACTTTCTTGGTGGTTTAGTTACACACAAATTCTGCAGGTTGGGTATTGATTCTTAATCTTGCCTTAAGCCTACAAATATTGTCACAATTTCCCTCACCTTTTTCTGTTCTCTATTTCTTTGTAAGTAAGAAGCCAACCTTCGTGGGTTGGTGGGTATAGGACAGTAGGAAGGAATCGTCTAGGTCAAGCTCAATAAAGTAAAACCACATCAAGAGGAGTGCTCCCAATCATACTTCCACATGGTTTTGCAAGATATCAATAAGAATATCCCTTTATCTGCATAAAAAACACTCCATACACTCTACGCGTTTCGCTATCTCATAATAGCGTCATCAGGAGTTATGATAAGTTCAGTGTGTAGAAGAATAAAATAGATTGAATTTAAAATAATTTAAATGGTGGAGTTCTTTGAACTTGTCCTTCAATCTCATCCACATGACAAGATTCCAGGATACACATATCAGCGCCCACATCAATGGAAACATTTGAGTTACTGATTAACTTGCTAGTTCTAAAACCAGAGATATAATTTCAGTCTGTTAGAGGATCCCAATCACTGAAGTGCATATGAGATTTAATACGATAATACAGAATGATACACAGTAGTGCACATTAATGACAAGGCACCACTTTGTTTTCCTCTGAGCATTGTTAATAATCAACCAGACTTTGTTTTATTCATATTTTTAAATCGTTGATGTGTATCAATGTGTTTATAATCCTCACGTGGAAAAGAACCTTCATGTCACCCTGACTAAAATGACATTGTTATTAAATTAATCATAAAAGCAGAGATAACGCATTGCCCCAGGGCTGTTACTCTTTGACCCTGGCATGTATCTTGGGAAAATAGAATCAATATTTGGCCAGTTCTCTCCCTGATTTTAAAACTGTAGTGACCTTTTTAGTGTGCAGTACACACACAAACTTAAGGTCAGTGTACAAATTCACCAGTTTCCCGACATGGGGAGAAGGGGGGACACAAGGAGCCCTATTCCACAGTTCTGGTTAAACAGACCGATTGAGCCATATAGGCTATGATATAGCATTATAGCTTGAGCACTTAATTTTTTGCGTACAATTCCCTAGCTTGTGTCTCGAACCTCGCATCTGTTTCCTGTGCATTAATGCCTCCTATACTTTATACGGGAAACATTAATGTACACCCAGCAGATGAAGAAATAGCTATTCCAACCAGCTCATCCTTCATATAAAGTGCACTACTGCACAATCGCTTAACTCAGGATTCCAACCCCATCATAAAGTCCCATACACACCTCAGATGCCTCTGTGAAGACAGTGGTGCAGTTTGCCACTGCCTCTCTCCAGAGGCAGCTGAAGACTAGGAACAAATAGTTCCCAAATCCTTCCACCGTCCTGGCATGAGCTCCTGCAGAGCTCGAGCAGGATCACGTGTCTCCATGGGGTGGACTCCTGGAGCTGATATCAGCAGCAGTGCATTGAGCCTGAATACAGGTGTTTAAAGGACACTACCACCAAAAAATGAAATGTTCTTGTTTTGTTTATTTTATGATGCTGATATCTTACATGTACCGTGTTTTTCTCATGTATGTTTAGGTAAGAACTCTACCCTATATGTGTAACTGAGTACCTCCATTTTCTGATCTTTTGTGTTGTAAATTTTTAGAGCACTTGCTCGTCACTGTGTGGCATTTGACATAGAATGGAGTGAATTGGTCAGAAGTCCATCAAGCTGACTCTTAAGGATTTCATTGTGTGGGGTGTATGCAAAAAGCCATCAGCAGGAGGTAGTTCAGAAATTTTTTTTAAGCTCTCTATCATATCTCATTCAGATGCCAATTTTTATCCTCTGGCAGCATTAACAACACAATAGATCCCCTACAGCCGTATCTAAACAGCATCTCCACTCCATTGCCACTTCACAGCTGTAAAGTGGAACTTGTGCTCAGATTTTGGTAAATGTTGCATCATGGGAAAAATCCAGAAAATGGAAACAGGATAAAGACCTAACTTTATTTTTACCTGCAATTACTTCAAACAAAGAATAAAAAACAGTAGCATGTGTTTACTCCTGGCTGTTGCAGCCGCTCCGGTGAGTATGGGCGCGACGCCATTTTTTCTGTATGTATGTATATTATGCTTGTAACACCAGTTCGTCGTTTTGCTGCTGTTCCTCTTTCCATGTTTTTGTTTTTAATCCCAAATGGGAAGTGTTTGGTCCGTGTATAAATAAAACCCACCATTTCTCTGCCTCTCCTTAGCTGAAAAGCAGCAGGAGGGGCTTGGAGCTGCTCAGTAGAGCGGCTTTTGGTTACATTGGTTAGGTACTCACTCTATAAAGAGGTGCCTTGAAGTGGCGAGTGAGCTTACGATGCAATGGCCATTGAAACAAACAAAAACCTCATAGTGTTTTGTTGTACATCGAATACATAGAAACGAGCGCAGATGACACTTTTTTCCCTTGTTATGTTTTATACATTAACTGGGCTGTTACTCCTGGCTGTTGCAGCCGCTCCGGTAAGTAGGGGTGCAACGCCATTTTTTCTGTAAGCATGTGTTTTACCATGTGTTTTTATTTGTGATGCACATTTAATCTAGTTACAGCTTACATTAGTGGTAGTGTTCCTTTAAATGTGAGACTGTCGCACAAGTTTTCCATTAGTGTCTCACTTTTAAAGCAACCTTGTAATCGGGTCCCAAGGCCATTGCAGACTTCAGGTCAAAAATGCCAAACTAGGAACAGTTTGAGATTTCGTCTCATTTTGTCTATATTTTCTTAAAATACACAGTTATTCAGAAACGCTGGTGTTTGCCAAAGTTACGAACACTGGTGAAAATTACCACTGTTGAAACACTGACAAACACGAGCATAAGCAAATTTAACAATTGCCTGCCTAGAGATAAGTATTACATATAATGGACAGTAGATTACAGATAACGACTTCAGATGTTAGATACAATCTCAGAGGGCACTGGAATAATAGAGAACAAAGTGATACATCCTATATCGAGCATAGGGACAGATTGGAGGAAAGTGCAACATGCCACGTCCCATCTGAAAATCCATTTTATGCATTAGGTCAACATTGTGTCATGTGCCTTGCCGCCGCCGCCGCAAGAGAACTATGAACAAGTTGCCTGATAGTGGTAAGAGTAGCAGTGGCCCTCCTGAAAAGCCTTGCTGAGCTAGTAACCAGGTGCAAAACCCCTTCTGCTGCAAGACCCCTTCTGCTGCAAGACTCCATCTGCTGCAAGACTCCATCTGCTGCAAGACTCCATCTGCTGCAAGACTCCATCTGCATCCTCAGCGCCTGCTGCCCTGCATCCCACAGAATCCTCAGAGCCTGCTGCCCTGCATCCTGCAGAATCCTCAGAGCCTGCTGCCCTGCATCCCGCAGAATCCTCAGAGCCTGCTGCCCTGCATCCCGCAGAATCCTCAGAGCCTGCTGCCCTGCATCCCGCAGAATCCTCAGAGCCCGCTGCTCTACATAACCAGGACCCCCTGTAGACCTAGGACCCTCTGCCTCCAAAAGACTCTTCTGCTTCTATTTATTTATTTTCTGAAGATCTCCTTTACCCTTCATTCTCCTATTTTGCTCTCCATATCTGGTTTAACCCTGCTCATATATATATATATTAGTATTGCTCCTTTTTGTCTACCTTTCTCTCAGCTTGCTCGTTTAGTTAATGTTATTGCTGATTTATTATTTATACAGTGCTTTCCCTTCCTTACTGATAGGAACCCAGCTACATCATATTTGTTTACTGCCTTTTATGCTTTACTCCTAATAAACCCCTTTTGTTTATATACATCTTTCTACGTTCTATCATTGCACATTGGACTCAAACCTGCCACCCCGGAACCAGCTCCTTTACACATTGACAGCCATATTTCACAAAAACTGAGTTTGGGTGTCCTGGGGCTCTCATGTTCTGGGGCCCTTGTTGCTACCAAACACTTTTTTTTTTTTGTTGGAATGAAAAAAAATAATTATTTAAAACGTGATTTGTAGTTAACTGATATTTTAGTTTGCTTTTAAATGTTATGTGTATAGATAGTTATTCTAGAAGTTAAAACTAAAAATAATGGTAATTTTGGACTTTTTTAAACATTTTTTTTCATGTATTCTTTTTTAATTGTAATCTTATTGAGATTTAAATGTTATACATGCTAGATGTCATTTCTTATGTAACCGGCCTACACCCTCACTGCCCGTTCGTATGGACTCTTCGTTGTGTTTTGTGGTGTTGTTGAGCATCAAAGATGAGACCGGCAACTGGATCGCTGGGAACATGCGCTGTTTTAATCTGAATAAAACATTATATAAAACATGGCAATGAGAATATCCTCTGTGACATCCACCTCAAGTAGCTGCCTCGTGATCTGAAGGGCTGAGGAAAAAGCCCGGCTCACAGGGGATGAGGTCATGCCTCATTAGCATAATAGCATTAACTCCTCAACGGCTGCATAAAACAAACCAAAAGCTTTCTTTGGGTGAGACATTCACAATAATACAGGAGTTTCTCTAAAATGGGGGATATTAGGGGAATTAACACATACTGTGCTCTTAAAGAGACACACACATATTTACATCGGTTACATTCACCCCTCTTGAATTTCGCTAATATCCTGACCATTTAACACACAATGGTCCTACTGAACCAGACTTAAACGAATTGTATTCGCAGTTCAACATAAAGCTACCTACTTTATAGGTTAAGGAACACCTAAGGTTGATCAAGTCCTATATATCCTTAGAACAACATGTTGCCTTGTACAACATACAATGGTCTGGTACAGAATACTTTGCATGAAATTCACAAATTTCTTATACATTTGTTACACATATAACATTTACCCTTTCTTTGATATATTAGATATTACTGAAACATTTAAAATAATGAACGGATTGATCCAGATCTTTTTATTAGGGATGGGCCCACTCTCTGAATCTTTATTGACTTCTGAGTCAAAGATTAAATTAAACGACTGACCTTCTTTACTACCCTCCCTGTACAGGTTTTAACACTCTGTGTGTCAGTAGGAGTTGGTATTTGTGTGTCAGGATTACTAGTAACGTGAGAGTCATTCACGATTTCTGGTTGTGCACTAGAGTCATTGACAGGAGGTTCAGCCTCTGCGCTAGGTATTTGATCAGAACGAGCTTCAATGTTCTTCATTTCATGCTCTTCCAGACTCTGTTCATAATCAGTTCTTTCACTATCCATTGAGTGATCGGATTCTGAAACATTGTCATCTGCAAAATCTTGGTTTTCAGTTTCTTCCGAGCTATCAGAACTTTCCTCTTCCAATTGGTCAGACAACTCAAATGAACAAGACTCATCCTCTGTATCTTCAACGTTGAACTGTATGTTCTCAACACTTTGATGTGGTTCTACTGGTAAGAAACTTATATCTAGCATAAGATTTAGATGAACTACTTTTGATTTGCCTTCTTCATCAATCAGTTTATATACAGTTGTGTTCAAAATTATTCAACCCCCAATGCTGTAAAGGGTTTTAGGGAATTTAGTGTACATTTGTAATTGTATTCAGAATGAAATCCTACAAGGACTTTTTAAAGAACCATATGCAACTAAAATGACATCAATTGGTTTTGTAATACAGTAGTAAATGTTTCTTTTGTGAATTCTTCATTGACACAATTATTCAACCCCTTAAAGACTACCACTCTGAAGAACAGAGGTTCATTCAAGTGTTTTCAATCAGGTATTGAAAACACCTGTGGATGTCACGGAGCAGCAATAAAGCATAATAAGCACCAATTAGGCAGCTTTAAAATGACTGTGATACTCAGCTCCTTCTAGACATTTACTGGTGTGGTTACAAACATGGTGAAGTCAAGAGAATGGTCCAGGAAGACAAGAGAAGAGGTGATTATAAGAAGATTGCAAAGATGTTAAACATACCAAGAGAGACCATAGAAAGCATCATTCGCAAATTCAAGGCAAAGGGCACTGTTGAAACGCTACCTGGTCGTGGCAGAAAGAAGATGCTGACTTCGACTGCTGTGCGCTACCTGAAGCGTAGAGTGGAGAAAAGTCCCCGTGTGACTGCTGAGGAACTGAGAATAGATTTGTCAGATGTGGGTACTGAAGTTTCAGCTCAGACAATACGGCGCACACTGCGTAATGAAGGCCTCCTTGCCAGAACTCCCAGGCACACCCCCTTGCTGTCTCCAAAGAATAAGAAGAGTCGACTGCAGTATGCCAAAAATCATGTGGACAAACCACAGAAGTTTTGGGATAGTGTTCTGTGGACTGATGAAACAAAATTAGAACTGTTTGGGCCCATGGATCAACGCTATGTTTGGAGGAGGAAAAACAAGGCCTATGAAGAAAAGAACACCTTGCCTACTGTGAAGCATGGCGGGGGGTCAATCATGCTTTGGGGCTGTTTTGCTTCTGCAGGTACAGGGAAGCTTCAGCGTGTGCAAGGTACCATGAATTCTCTTCAGTACCAGGAGATATTGGATGACAATGTGATGCAGTCCGTCACAAACCTGAGGCTTGGGAGACGTTGGACCTTTCAACAGGACAATGATCCCAAGCATACCTCCAAGTCCACTAGAGCATGGTTGCAGATTAAAGGCTGGAACATTTGAGTGGCCATCACAGTCTCCTGACTTAAATCCGATTGAGAACCTCTGGTGGGACTTAAAGAAAGCAGTTGCAGTGCGCAAGCCTAAGAATGTGACTGAACTGGAGGCTTTTGCCCATGACGAATGGGCGAAGATACCCGTAGATCGCTGCAAGACACTTGTGTCAAGCTATGCTTCACGTTTAAAAGCTGTTATAACTGTAAAAGGATGTTGTACTAAGATTGAATGTCACTTGGGGGTTGAATAAAACTGATAATGATGTGAGCACAGAAAAGACATTTGTGGTTATTTCATTATAAATGTCATGTTATATTTGTCTGACCTACACGTGCCTCTTTGATTTAATTGTAAGCAAGATGACTGAATGATCAAAATCAATGTCAAACTGGCCAAAACACTAAATTTCAGTGGGGGTTGAATAATTTTGAACACAACTGTATATTGGTTTGTAGATTCCGAACCTTCACAATGTAGACAGTTGGATCCCACTTATCTGCAAGTTTCCTCTTTCGCTTTTGTTTGCTATAAGCACTCGATCTCCAATGTTGAGATGTGTACCCTTGATTCTATGGTTGTAACACTTGGCTTGCTTCTTCTGTTGTTTTTCAGTATGTTTCTGAGCTACATTATATGTGCTGCTTCATGAAGGTATGACATGAATGAATTTACATAGCTGCTATAATCTACAATTACAGGATCATGTAATACTTGTCCGAACATGACATCAATAGGTAACTTTGGTATACGGCCAAACATAAGCTGAATTGGAGCGTAACCTGTGGTCTCGTGCACTGTTGCATTATAAGCGAATGTCAGAGTCTGTATCTGCTCAGGCCAATTATGTTTCTCTTTGAGCGGTAAAGATCGAAGCATACTGCCTAAAGTTCTGTTAAAACGTTCAGTTTCTCCATTTCCCATTGGGTGGTATGCTGTACTGTGCGACTTTGCAACGCCTGCCAGCTTCAACAGTTCTGCTATGAGAGTACTTTCGAAGTTCGTGCCTTGATCTGTATGAATGCGTTGAGGGAAGCCATAGACGCAAAAGACATTGTCCCATAACTTCTTTGCAACTTGTTTTGCTTTTTGATTGACACACGGAAAGGCATGAGCCAACTTGGTAAAGTGATCTGTCACTACTAACACGTCTACAGACCGCTGCTTGCTATCTTCAGCACTCCAAAAATCTAAACATACCAATTCCATTGGGGTTGACGTCTTGATGCTCCGAAGGAGTGCTCGAGCAGATGGTTCTGGTGTTTTGGCCAAAATACACCTCTGACACCATTTAACGTACTCCCTTAAGTCGTGTTCCATCTTCGGCCAGAAAAAACGCTGTCGGGCAGACTGGAGAGTTCTTGACTGTCTCTGATGTCCAGCCAAATCATGTACACCGATCAAAACTTTAGACTTGAGACTCGAAGGAATGACAAGTTGGAATCTCTTATGTTTACTTAAGGGGTCTTTAGAGACGCGGTAGACTACTCCATCTTGAATCTTCAACCAATCCCATTGCTTGAGAAGGACTAAAACTCTGAAATTCATTCCAGCTCTCTCTTGATGGTCGTTTCTTATGATTCAAATAAGGCATAATCTTCGAAATTACTGGGTCTGACTCTTGACATTGTCCAATCTCCTCAAGAGGGATTGCCGAATTGGTATCACACGCAGACGTTGCGGTGCTCTGGATGGACTGGATGGCTTGCATGGCTCTCAATTCGGTTACCGTCTCCCACTGATCGTGAAGGTTCAACTGAGACCTAACCGTTGCTTGATCACAGGATGCTGGGTTCAACTGAAGTGACACTTGCTGACTGTTCACCTGTAAGCGGAAGGTATCTTGAACTCCATCTTGATTGACGTCTTTAGCATCAGCAAGTAATCGGTGATATCGCTCCGATATCAGCCTCTGGCTGACAGTTTTCACAAGAGGATCACGACTCAGAGCGTTGGCTACAATATTCTTCCTTCCAGCGATGTGCTTCAGGTCAAAGGTGTATCCAGAAAGCTTAGACACCCAACGCTGCTCACAGGCATCGAGTTTGGCCCTGGTCAGTATATAAGTGAGCGGATTGTTATCCGTCCATACGGTGAACGTGTGACCTTTCAACCAATGACTGAACTTCTCGCACACATTCCACTTCAAAGCTAAAAATTCCAGCTTGTGTGCTGGATACCTCTTCTGAGAGTTACTTAGAGCCTTACTTGCGAACGCAATGGGACGTGCCTTCTCCTGTCCTGCTGGTATCTGGGACAAGACAGCGCCAAGCCCATCCAAGGCGGCATCGATTGACAAAATTAATGGCAGCGAAAAGTCAGGATGTGTTAAGACTATGCTATGTAATAGGCACTCCTTTAACTTAGAAAGGGCTTCACACTCTGGAGTCCAGTCAGTTGACTTCAGCTTTCTGTAAGTGCCTGCTTTAACTTCTGCTTTGCCCTTTGTTCATCTCTGTCCTTTTGTAAGGGAAAAGAATGGCTTAGCTATGGACGAACAGTTTGGGATAAAATGTTGGTAATAGAGGATCATTCCTAAAATGGACTTGATTCTTCGTACAGACGGTGTGCATCCATCTTCTTCCATAAGATCAGATTTTGACAGTTTGGCAATGACTTCTACCTTCGAAGGATCAACAGAAACTCCATCTTCAATCGATGATGTGTCCTAGGAACTTGACAGATGCCTGCATCAGATGACACTTTTTCGGACTTAATTTGAGATTGTAGTCCCTCAATCACTGAAACACCATCTCCAGCCGCTCCAAAGCTGCTTCTTCATTGGGTGCAAATACTAACAAGTCATCCAAGTAACACAGCAGGCTGCTGAAATTCAAATCTCCAAAAATACTCATCATCCGCATGAAGGACGCTGGACTATTACACAGTCCCTGAGGCATTCTGTTGTACTCATGGAGTCCTACTGGAGTCGTGAAAGCTGTGTATTTCTTATCCTCTTCAGCCATGGGAATGTTATAAAAGCCTGATGTTAGATCCATAGTCCTGAAGAGTGTATTTCCGCCCAATGCGACCAGGCAGTCTGACTGATGTGGGAGTGGGTGTGCATCCTTGATAGTTCTAGCATTCAGCCATTTGAAATCTGTGCAAATTCTCAGCCCACCATCCTTCTTCCAAACGAGCACCAAAGGAGAAGCATATTCACTCACTGATTTTCAAATTATTCCTTGCTCCTCCATTTCAGAAAGAACCTGGCATAGCTTTTGGTAATGAGCAGGTGGTACTCGACGGTATGGCAAATGGAACGGACGATCATCTGTTAAACGGATACGGTGCATGAAGCCTCTAACTTCTCCACAATCCAGGGCATGTGTTGAGAAAACATAGTTTTCAAGCAACTGCACAAGCTTGGCTTTGGTTGTATTTCCAACAGAGCAAGAATCGATGTCGAGGTCACTAAGGCCTACAGCCTTTAGTCTTTTCTTGAGATCATTCATAGAACTGGGTTGATGATTACTCTCAGGTGTGAGCACTTGAGTGTGAATGTAAACCTGTAGCAGTTCAAAATCTTCCACAGCCAAACATGGGGATACATCTGCAAGTTTGCAATGCCTCCTGAGAGTGACTGGCTTGTCTGATGGGTCCCTCTCAAAGTTACCAACCTAACAGTCTCCCCACAGCGGTGTGACGACACGACCAATCATTATATTTCGTGACATAGTCCTGGAAGAAGTAGCTTCCACAATTACTGTGCTTCCTGGTGACCTAACAGAATTACTCGGCAACCGTCCCCAGACAAGGTGTTATTGTTTGGCTGCTAAAGTGACGGACTGTTGAAGCTTGACTGTTCCTACTTTATCTGGCGGCTTCTCACCCCTCCAACGACATGTATTCGCCATAACATCCAAAAATTGTTCGCAAAAAGGAGATGATTCTGTGGCATTGTTAGACAGTATCCTCCAGTAGTCATCACTAATCTTCACCCTGTGCATCAGGAACTTGATCACATTGGTACCGATGATCAAGTCGTCCCTTTGTCCGGGCATGACTAAAACAGGAACCATACATCTCTCACCGTACACTTTCAGTTCAACTTCATATATACATTTGGGCTTGGTTGCTTTACCTCCACATCCTATTAGCATAATCTCTTGTGACATTGCTGTAGACTCCTGCAGCACCTTCTCACTCAGCATCTTCTTTTCTTCTTCCTCACTGAAGGTACACGCCATAGATCCTGAGTCTAACATTCCCATCATCTGAAATTTGTTATTGACACAAACCGGTGCATAAAATAATTCGTTAAACGCTTCAAGAGTCTGCATATTCTGTGCAATCACTTTGACTTCAGCCGGTGCTTGTGCACATGCGCTCTCATATACTTGTTTGATATCTGTGGTTCTGAGGGTTTGTTCTGCCCTACCCACACGTCCTCTCTCCAGGTGTGAGTTGCTTAGTTTAAAGCTGGTGCATTCGGAGACGACTGAGAAAACCGGTTGTTACTGCTGAACTGAACATTTGCACAATCCCTACGTGTGTGATCAGAATTGTAACAGCTGAAGTAGGCTTGTGCACCGATTTTTTTTTCGGTTCGATTCGGTTCGGATGTTTAAACTTTTCGATTCGGCTCGTTTCGACCGATTTCTGTTTCGATTCGGTTCGGTTCGACTCGCTTTTCGGGTACATTTTTTTTTCGGAATATCGACCATTTTTCGTATTTTCCTGTCACTTTGCTTGTTTTTTGTATCGACTTTTTGTGATTTCGGAAATTTTCGTTTTTTTCGGAACGTCTGTTCTCCTCGTTTCAAAGCTGTCTAACTCTATTCGTTTTGATGTAAACTACTATGGTTTACTTTTTTATTTTTTTTCTGCTTTAAAATGATTTTTATTAGCAAATGCAAATACCCATACTTTACAGTGTTTACAGAGTACAAATGTGTTCGCTTTCAAAATGTAATTTGCCTTTAGGAATTGCATATTGAAGACTGTTCTGAAAGTGGCATCGATATATTTTGTAGTAATGTAGGTTTCGCTTAAATTCTAGAGGAGATGAGAAAAAAAAACACAACATATCTATAGACAGCTGCAGAGCTTCCACAAGTCGAAGGCATTTCACATTACAGAATCCACTGGTATACCATGTGGGAGCAAAGCCTTGCTTTGGGCTTCTCACTCAAGAGATTCTGGATTCACATGCTTTGTGACAGCCAATTCTCTTGCTATTGAACAGTTATGACCTTGATATACCAGTATTACATTTCCCATGATGCACTGCCTGAATTATGAGACATGTCTGTGGGAACACCCGGGTTGTCAAGGTTAACGATCATCCGAGATACATCAATCAACGGCATATTTGTGGATTCTGCTTCATATTCTTGACAAGGTATTCAATGTTTTCCGATTTAGACAGGTAAAAGAATTCCACAGTTCTTCGCATCACATCACTTGTATCACTGCTGGTCTTAAAAAAACATGGCTTTCATACATCAGGGAACAGGCTGTAGATGAGCAACGCCATTTCTTCCGCAGTGTATATACAAAAAAAGGGGGAACCACGTACATTTTGTAGTTTTTTTTCTTTATATTGCAAAATAATTATGAGTAAAACATTGGTTATCCTCGCTTTACAACCCTAGGTGTGGATATTATATATTGCAGCAAAAAGGGACTGTTAGCAAACGCAGCCTTCATGTGCAATCTAAACAGAACAAAAAGTATACACACGAATGATAAAAGGGGGGAGGGAAGAAAAGAAAGATGCCACTGCAGAAGATGAAAAATTAAAAAACAGTTGGAAAAAGGAGATTACATGTTGTATGAATGTCAAAAGAGCTAGTATGCATATCCTTTAAATGGTCACACACACAAAAAAAATGGTAATTTAATATGACTAAGGCGCATTTAAGGGTGGGACGACGTAGAGCGGATCCCTTTTGCACACGCCAGTGATAGAAGTTCTCTACACCTTTACCGCTGGATGTGTTATCTGGCTAGTGCAGCTCTCACTGTTCAGTCAATTAGAAGAAAAAAAAGGCGTGTTTAGTCCTCATGCCAGATAGTGGTATTGTTTTGAATTCTCTTTGTCTCTTTCCATGTAGTCTCAGTCGATGAGGGACTCGATTCTTTTCTTCAGGTCACCAGGCTTTACTGGGAACTTCAGCTGATTATAAAGCTCTGATACCAGGAGGTTATGGGTCAGAGTTTTTCTCATCTTCATAATGCGTACTATGGCTGCATCGATCTGGTACTGTCGGTCTTGAAATACCCTTTCTGTTGTATTTACTTGTTCTTCTACGGTCTCTTTCATTTGAATTTGGTTAATCTTTATTCTGTAGAGTTTGTGCTTGAAGTCAGCATTAAAGGTAAATTTGTCTCCATCCTCCACATCTTTGCTCTTTGGCATCTTATTCAGTACTCGTGCTTTGCCACATGCCAGTGATTGTAAAGTTCGTCTTAGCTCGCTGCCCTCTATTGCTGTAGCCATCTTAATATCTTCCAAGCTGAATTCATCTCCCTCATTAAACATAAGAAGAACCAGTGTTTGAAACAAGGATACTTGCAGCTCTTTTTTTTCGTCTTTAAAGTCAGCTTTTAATATAGCATGGCCCAGTGTAGACTGCCACTGTAGTCTCCTGCCACTGTGCTTCCCTAGATAAAAAGTCTTAAATATTTCCTGGAGTTTTATCATCTCTGATGGTAAATGAACATCCATGGGTGTATATGTTGGCCAGTATCCCATTGTCAGTATATTCACGGTCAAGTCTATACAGCCTGGGTCACTGTAATTCTGCATATACTGCTTGAATTGAATCATCACATCTTTGGAGAGCTCCATATCTTTAAACATTCCCTCTAACTTGCTGGTGAATGCAGCGCCACATTCATGTTTAAGCTTAGATAGCATCGATTTCTCTGAATCCACAGAAGCACTTTTCCCAACTAGCAGCCTTTTTGCAAGATCCTTTTTATAAAATGCCTCAAATACATCTTTACCATGAATGAATCTGAAAATTATCATGATTTTATCAAGGAACCTCTCCAGTTCTTCATCAGTAGCCTCTTTGTTTCCAGAACGTAACTTTGAGTCAACATATTTAGCTATGAGCTCTGCTGGTTTATTAGCTCTTCTGTTGATAAACTTTTCAAAAGATTCTTTCATCGTGTTGACAAATTTCTCATTCTTTAGAAAGCAAACATCGATTATATGGTCCACTTTATCCTTAAAGTCCAACAGCTCCTGCACCATGTCTTTGTCTTTCTCAGGATTCACAACAATTGAACTCCCAAAATTTTTAATGTACTCTCCCCAATGCTGCAGCAGGATCGACTGGCCACCTTTCAACCTACTGAAAAGCTGGAACATTAGGGTCACGTCTGAGACTCGGTTTTCATCCAGCATACTCTTAAGACCTTTTTGCAGAATGGCAGGCAAGTGTTCACCCAGTAGTTGCTTCTCTACACAAGCTATTAATGGCTTATGAGTCCCATGGTCCAAATATGTAATGACTCTGTCTGTTTCTTCTTCCAATCGCCTGTTCACATGATGGAGATACTCTGGGATCTCTCTTTCTTGCAACAGCCTTTGTCCGTCTGCAGCGTATAGGCAATTCGTTTCCTCCAAAAATCTGTCTTCAAAAGACTCTTTGTAAACCTGTAAGTCAGACCGCATGCCGAGTAGGCTTCGCAGCAAGCTCCGATCCACTGCCTCTCCAGAGCGCTCTTTATCAATCAGCTGCAAGATGCCATCAAAAGTCTTGCTCTGAACCATCCTGTCACTTAAATATACGATGTCCAGAATTACCGAAATGGAACCGAAATCATGAATAGAGCGAAAATAAATTTCGATTTGACACATTTCAAGTCCATTCGAAAATTCCGAAAATATTTCGTTTCGGCTCGGAAAACTTTTCGGATCTGACATTTTCGGAAAATCGGCCGCATCCGAAAACACGAATCGGGAAATTTCGTGAAAATTCCGAAATTCCGAAACCCGAATCGCACATCCCTAAGCTGAAGCATAATCGATGTCGTCGACAGTGTGCTAGAGTTGAGTGTTTGTGTGACTGACAGACCTTACACGCTCTCATAGATGGCTCGGTCGAAGATGTTTTGATTCCGCTTGGTTATTCTGAGACAATGTACGGTCAAGCAAACTTATCAGTGTCTTCATGCAGTTTTCATCATTCTGTGGAAAAGACTGGGCACTAGCATTAGCTCTGTCTGGTGATATAACAGGAAAATCACTGTTCACAATTTCGCTCTCATTAAGTGACTGGGAATGAACTGCGGCTTTTCTCACAACAGCACTGCGCTTAGATTTAACTGTTAACTGTTCTTTTTGTTCAATTTGGTACCTATCGACATGTTCTTGTACCTCACTTGCTGTCCATTTATCAGGAGCCTTGAAACGAAATATGGCTGACAAAGTTGGATCTGGGCAGTGCTTAACAAACATCATTGCTGCTTCCTGACATGGATTGTTCATTTGACGCCCTAATCTGATTAAAGCTTCCTCTGCCACATCCACAGCTTTATTTAAACGGACCCAATATTCAACTGGACCTTCTCACGTAACAGGTTGTGTGCCATAAAAATCTGCTAGAGGCATGTAGGAATAACTGGTTTCACTAAAATGTTGTTTGAAGATGTCGAATATTACTTTGGGATTCTCAGAAGGTCTTAGAGACGTGTTACTGCGCAGCGTGATTTTTACAATGTCCTTGGCCTTGCCCATTAATCTAGTAAAAATTTTGTTATAATGTTCTTTCACTGGTGTACCCCTTTTTCGTAGGTAAGTGTCCATTAAATCTTCCCACTCGTGCACACTGAATTTATCTGCACCATCTCCTCTGAAAACAGGTGGCTCTTTTGCGTCAGACTGCATAACAAGTTTAACTCCTGTCAAATTAAGCGAAGGGATTTCTGAGAATGACTGCTCTACACCTAAACTTGAAGCTCGTGCATTGCTGGTTTCTCTCCCTCTACTTGCTTCACCATCTTGAGCAGAAATTATACTTTGCCCTACTTCCTGAGCAATATGTGTAATGAGGTTGTGCCATGCTGTATCATTTACATCTGGGCTGTTCGGTAATGAGTTAACCCCTGGTCTATTGGGTGTTTGCTCAGCTACCCTCGTGGAACAAAACTGGGGTGATGTTCTTTTAGCCCCCCACTGCAACAGGTGTAAATGGCTGATCACTAAGCAATCTTCCCCTGCCCAAACCTGGGTCTGACATGCCTAGGAGGTCCCCATAACCTGCCCGTGAAGTGGCGGATTTGTAGGATGTATAGAAATATTGCCATCAGAGACCCACACACGACACCTAGCCACCCTTAAGGGGTTAAAATGCACAGGGACTGGCTACTATCCTGTTAGATGAGGGAATGTATTATATGTATAAAGCAAGGTATATATGAGAATGGATAGTCAGAGACTCTAGGGACTCAGCTTGTACGCTTTATGATAGACATTTTCACGTTGTGTTGTTACTAATGCAGAAGCAGCAAGCCCTTCCACCACGCTTGCACCAAAACTATAGATCTAACACAATAATAATTGTATGCTCACATAGGCCCTGCGGGAGAGGTACATGACGTACAAATACTGGAATATTACGTTTAAGGAGTGTGATAAAGATTTTATTAAGTCCTTGATGACAAATGACGTAACATCTACATCATTAATGATTGGCTTTACAGAGCCGTGGTCCTTAAGGGGTCAAACCAGCATATCAGAGGAACATGTAGTAAAAATGAACACTTCTTAGAATTCAGAAGCACAGTGTTCATACATGTGCAGGAGCCACAACCAGTCTGCAGGCAATGTATCAAATTCATGAGACCAGACTAATTAGAAGCACGTGTTATTTCCAAACACTAATTAACACCTGTTGTTTATGCCGTTTGAGAGCCCTGCTGTGAGCACATGTCATTTAGAGGTGAGAATCTTTGCACCTAGACATTAGGCAGACTGTAAAGCATGCTTTCCTTGTAAGCTAGAAAATCCACATCACCCATTGCAGCATTTTATCGATGAAACACACAGGCGGTGCAAAAAATCCTATGCAAGCCTCATGCACAGTATGCCAGGGGTCTCAAACTCACGGCCCCCCAACATGATTTGGACTAAAAGTCCCAGGATGATTTCAATGCAATACATGATGAGGGAATCCTGGGAGTTGTAGTTCAAAAACATCAGGGGCACCAGAGTTTGAGAGCCCTGCTGCGAGCACATGTCATTTAGAGGTGAGAATCTTTGCACCTAGACATTAGGCAGACTGTAAAGCATGCTTTCCTTGTAAGCTAGAAAATCCACATCACCCATTGCAGCATTTTAAAGATGAAACACACAGGCGGCACAAAAAATCCTATGCAAGCCTCATGCACTCTAAGCACATGTAATTTTGAGTTGTGAAAGCTTCAGAAAAATGTACACGTGTGCAAATATTTTAAATAAAGCCAGAATAATTTTATGACAGTCACATTTGTCTGACAAACAGATAATACATTACGCTGCAGCATGTGTTGACATATGTTGGTAGATGTATGTAATGTGTGTTATGTGTATGTAACATGTTTATACATACCGCTTCTTGACGAGGTACACAGTCCGTCCATTGCTAATCATCGCCCACATGCGTGCCTTCTTGCCCTGGGTAGTTTTTTAATTCAATATCTAATAAACCGTTGCTTATAATATTCTGCAGTAAAGAGTCTCTTTATTTCTAGATTTTATTGTATTTTTTATACTTTTTTCAATTTTTTTTTCCGAACACGCCAAAAAGTTCGAAGATCGCGAACGTTCGAACGGCCAATGTTCGAATCGAACTCCGAACTGATCGAACCAAACAGCTCATCCCTAGTCCGGAGGTCTCGGGCCTGGACCACAGCCTTGCCTGAGCCCCAGTCGGGGGTCTCGGTTTTCTCTCCTGGGCCCTGGTCTTCGGGCCTGGTCCTGCTGCCTGGTCCTAGATGAAGAGAACTTCAGTGTCCTCCCCATCTCTCCAGTCTTTCAAGACGTCTCTGAAAACACATTACTTTAGAGAAGCCTATTGGCTCACTCCACGATCCCTCACTGTACATCTCTTGCTCTATCTTCCCATTCAGCCCTCATGCGCCCTGCTACTTCACATACTCCAGGTACCCTCACCTACTATGTCACCCCTCTCCTCTTAGGATTGTAAGCTTTCGGGCAGGGTCCCTCCCCCTCTACTTTTCAGTGTGTGTGTGTGTGTGTGTAACGTGTATGGATAATCGTTTTTCTGTCTCTCCCATTGTACAGCGCTAAGGAATCTGTTGGCGCTTTATAAAAGCTTGTAACTGTAACTGGAAAAAAAGTTAGGTAAGTATATCTCATTGGCCCTGAGGTTTGTAGTTACACCTCTGCATACAGGCATAAGTGGCCTTTGTGTCAAATGCAGTAAATGTGATAAAAATAAATGATAAAAATGGTCAAATATCCTGAGTCTCCACTTTTTCAAATCTCTCCCCTCACTTGAAATGATGCAGATTAAATGGAGCTGCCAGCCCAACACACTATGCCAGTGCCCCTCTGACACTATGCTAACCTAAAGAACCCATTCTAAAAGGGAGGGGTGAAAAGAAGACAAGATCCATAATGAATTCTTCCATGGATACGTTACCTTATGATAACCATTACATGCAAATAATCAGGAAATAAAACCTCCAAATAATGAGCAAGTAAATGTGTACAAAACATATGATTTGATATGATTTGAAAATGTATACTATATTATTGTTAATGTATTACAATGATGTTCTTTAGTTCAGTAGCTCTTGCTGAAACTTTTCTTATCTCTGGTCTCCCTCCCACTGTACATTGCTTTCAGAATACATATCGTTCCTTATGTGGACAGTCCCTTAGTGTAACACTAAACTTGAAGAACTACATCAACAAATTCAATAAAGCTGGAATGCAAGGTAAGCAGCATTTTTAAGACAAGAGTTCCCCCTGCAGTGCAGTATCAGAATGGCAGGTGTCCCCACTCTTATCCAAAACTATTTAGAATTTAGGTCTTGGAGTTACACTTGACTCTGCTCTTTCCTTCATCCCCCACATCAAGTCTCTTTCCTCCTCCTGCCGATACCAACTGCGTAATATTTCCAGAATTCGGCCATTTCTTACCGCTGTCACCACAAAACAACTCATACACGCCCTGGTAATCTCCCAACTCGACTATTGCAATAATCTCTTATCTGGCCTCCCTCTGTCCCGCCTCTCCCCCCTACGATCCATCCTGAACGCCTCCGCCAGGCTAATTCACCTCACCCGCCGCTCTGTCTCTGCCGCTCCCCTCTGCGAGTCCCTTCACTGGCTCCCCATCCACTGCAGAATTAAGTTCAAAATCCTTATCCTTACCTACAAAACCCTCACTAACTCAGCTCCCCACTACCTGTCCACACTAATCACCAAATACACCCCAGCCCGCTCCCTAAGGTCAAACAGTGACCTGCGCCTAGCTTCTCCCCGCATCACCTCTTCCCATGATAGACTGCAGGATTTCTCACGCGCAGCCCCCACTCTCTGGAACGCTCTCCCTCGTACTGTCAGACTTTCCCCTAACTTCTCTTCCTTCAAACGCTCCCTTAAAACGTTCCTATTTAGGGAAGCCTACCACCCAACTCACTGACGCAATCATCAATCACTCTAACCTTACAGTCCTCTCCTCCTGTTTCCAACCCCAACCCTCCCAGATTGTGAGTTCCTACGGGAATAGGGCCCTCATCTCCTCCTGTACTGTTTGTCAAATGTTGTTCAATGTATTGTAACCCTGTCTATACTGTGCTTATTGTACAGCACTGCGGAATATGCTGGCGCTTTATAAATAAAGAATAATAATAATAATAATAATAATAATAATAATAATAATACGCAAAAATTAACCCAAAAAAATTCGAATTTATTGACAAACATCTATTATGTCTCGCAGGTGTATGTGCATTTAGGAGTGTATTTGCAAGCACCGCAATTGAATTTGACATGACATCCACATCCCATCAAGTGGGGCCTTAAGCAACTACCCATTTTGCCTAATCATAGAGTATTATTATACTTTAGGGATGCACCGATACCACTTTTTTAAGACCGAGTACGAGTACCGATACTTTTTAAAAGTACTCACCGATACCGAGTACCGATACTTTTCTTTAATGTCATGTGACGCTTTCCAATAAGAACAGACCATATAAAAATGCCCCAGCTCACATGTATATATCCCCCCCCAAGATATATATATATTCATACTGCCCCAGCTCATGGATTTTCCCCAGTTCACACATGGATATGCCCCAGCTCACACATGGATATGCTCCAGCTCACACATGGATAATGCCCCAGCTCATGGATATGCCCCAGCTCACACATGGATTTGCCCCAGCTCACACATGGATTTGCTCCAGCTCATGGTTATGCCCCAGCTCACACATGGATTTGCCCCAGCTCACACATGGATTTGCCCCAGCTCACACATGGATTTGCCCCAGCTCACACATGGATTTGCCCCAGCTCACTCATGGATTTGCCCCAGCTCACTCATGGATATGCCCCAGCTCACTCATGGATATTGCCCCCAGCTCATGGATATGCCCCAGCTCCAGCTCACACATGGGTATGCCCCCCCAGCTCATGGGTATGCCCCCCCAGCTCACACATGGGTATTGCCCCAGCTCATGGATCCCCCCCGCGACGATACTTACCTTCCTGAGCGACGCCGGGAATGTCTCCGCGCGTGCGCTCGTTGGAAGGACCCCAGCCGCGACCACGTGGGACCATGTGATCGCGGCTGGGGTCCTTCCAATGAGCGCGCACGCGGAAACTTTCCCGGCGTCGATCAGGAAGGTAAGTATCATCGCGGAGAGCAGCTGCAGGGCCTGTCCGAACGCTCTATCAGCATTCGGACAGGCCCTGCAGCTGCTCTCCTCACTGTGTTTATACTTACCTTCCTGAGCGACGCCGGGAACGTTTCCGGGTGCACGTTGGAAAGACCCCAGTCGCGATCACATGGTCCCACGTGGTCGCGGCTGGGGTCCTTCCAACGAGCGCACGCGCGGAGACATTCCCGGCGTCGCTCAGGAAGGTAAGTATCGTCGCGGAGAGCTCCAGGGGCGGCTGTCCGAATGCAGATAGAGCATTCGGACAGCCGCCGCAGCCCCTCGGATGCCGGCAAGCCGGCTCAATGCCGGCTTCCGGTATCGGGAAAAATATCGGGGGGTACTGCACGAGTACCAAGTACTCCTGTAGTACCCAGTATCGGCCCCGATACCGATACTAGTATCGGTATCGGTGCAACCCGATTATACTTTATTTATATAGCGTCACAAATTCCGCAGCGCTTTACAAGATCAGTGTACAAGGAGTTGATACATTAGATAACCACACATGGATGATGACCTGATTAAGGGGCAGGGCCGAATTAAGATCTCTATGGGCCTGGAGCTGAAATTGGTGGGCTTTTTTTTGGAATTTAGTGAAATTTTATTTATTTATAAAGGATTTTACCAGGAAGGATACATTGAGATTTCTCTCGTTTTCAAGTATGTCCTGGGTTCAAGAACATTGAAGTGTTACAGTTACAGAAATACAAAGTAATACAATGCAAGATATTAAAAAAACAACACAAATATACAGATTAACAGAAAATAAATATGTAGGAAATATAGTCACTAGGTTACATGTTTACAGGTGCATTCTGTATTGAGGTATGTTCATAAGGAGCTCTTGAGTGACTTAAGACTGGGGGAAGATTTGATGGTGTCTGGGAGGTTATTCCATAATTGTGGTGCTCTGTAGGAAAATGAGGACCGAGCCACTGTCTTTTTGTATTGTGGTATTGCAAGTAAGGTGCTGGTACTGGATCGGAGGATATAGGATGAGGGAGCTGCTGGGGGAAGCAGTCTATTCAGGTAGGGTGGCAGCTTCCCAGAAATGCTCTTAGACACCAGGCTGGAAAGGTGAAGGGTGCGTTTAGACTCCAGAGATGGCCAGTTTAGCTCTTTTAACATGTCACAATGGTGGGTCATGTAGTTACATTGTAGCGCAAAGCGGCAGAAGGAGTTATACAAGGTAGTAAATTTCTGAAGGTGTGTTTGCGGGGCTGCTGCATACACTACATCTCCGTAATCAATAGCTGGCATAAGCATTTGTTGTACAATCTGTTTTCTTACCGCGGGGCTCAGGCAGGATTTGTTTCTGTACAGGGCACCTAGTTTGGGGTAAAGTTTAGATGAGAGTTTTTCGATGTGGGGGCCAAAGGATAGATTAGGGTCCAACCACATACCTAGATATTTGAGAGAAGTGACTGTGGTCAGTGTGCCATTTGATTTTGTCCCAACACATAGATGGGGATTTTGCAATTTGTGTAGTTTAGGTGCTGTTCCAAAGAGCATCGTTACAGTTTTGTCAGTATTTAAAAAAAGTTTGTTGTGTTTGATCCACTCTTCTACCTCTGTGAATTGTTCTTGCAGCACGGTCTCCAGCTGCGGGAGATTTGGTTTGCTGGTATAGATTACAGTGTCGTCTGCGTACATATGTACAGTTGAGGCTTTGCAGACGTTGGGCAGATCATTTATGAATATTGTGAATAGCAGGGGGCCTAGTATTGAGCCTTGGGGTACACCGCAAGTGACTGGGAGCGGGAGGGAGGAGCTGCCAGAAATTGACACATATTGTGATCGGTCGGATACATATGATTGGAACCAGGTTAGCGTGCGATCACCAATGCCAGAGTTTTTAAGTTTTTCTAACAAGATGCCATGGTCTACCGTCTCAAAGGCCTTGGCAAAATCAAGGAAGATGGCTCCAGTTAGGTTTCCTTGTTCCATCCCAGCTTGGATATCATTGCAGACTTTTAAAAGGGCGGTAGTAGTTGAGTGATTTGGACGAAAGCCTGATTGATCCGGGGTTAAGTAGTTCCAATATTGATAATAATCACGTAATTGTGTGTAGATGCATTTTTCCAAGATTTTTGACACTACAGGGAGCAATGATATCGGACGGTAGTTGGATACTAAAGTACTGTCACCACTTTTATGGATAGGTACCACTCTCGCAGTCTTCCAGAGTTTGGGTATGTATCTAGTCGCCAGTGATTCATTTATTAGGGTTGCGACAGGATTTGCAATTGCTGGCACACTGATTTTCAGCAGCATTGCTGGTATTTGATCAGGTCCAGACTGGTATTTCATTTTTTGCTTACGGAGAAGTTTAGTAACTACACTGACAGGCACTGGTCTAAAACTGAATTCCTGTCTGATACAGGGACTTTGCACAGTTGGAGGGGCCTGACCTGCATGAGGCCTCTCTGATCGCATGTCATTTCCTAGCTTGGCAATCAAAGTGGTGGCGCATCCAACAAAATAATCATTAAAGGCATTTGCTACATCTAGTAAAACATATTTTAGGTTATTTAATAGCACACATACGGGTTTATCTAACCAGGCAGATACTGTGTGAGAAAATTTCCATTCAGATTTCAATCATTTACAGCATGTAAAATTATTTCACATTTTATTATCCAAATCTTTGTGGTTATATATTCTATAGGGAATTCTTGCTAAAAAAATTTTAACTGGGAACCTGTTACTGCATTTTTCTGAGAAAGTATACAATTTTTAACCGAAATTAACCATTTCCCTTGTTTTTTGGAGGATGGTGTTTTATGCATAATATGACTATGCATAAAACACTGAACTTGCTCCCAGCGTGGGAAATGAGAAGGTGAGTAATGGCAGTGGTATTGCTCATTTTATATGTGACAAATGGACAATGCCATCACTTCAGAACTAAAAATAAGTAGATAAAAAAGTTTTTTTTCTATTCTTTTCTTTTAGATTTTAAAATGGTCACGTTTAGTATCAATGCAAAGGCCAGACTCCGTCCTGTCCAATGACGCCTCACTCGACCTTGTGACGTGTAAAGATTAGTGATGCAGGGTTCCAAAGTCCCCCCAGCTCTTCGCTGCAGTGCGGCGGCTATGGTTTTTGATGTAACAATTCATAACACACTTGTTGGTGACATGAGAAATGAGATGGTGAGTTCGTGCAGCATTATTGTTCCTTTTTATAATTGAAAAGTGAAAAATATTGCTGTGTTAGAAAGTAAAAGAAAAAATAAAGAAATATTTATTATTTTACTTTTATTGTTACATAAAACCTGGTCATGTATGGTCTCATTTGAAAGGTCATGTTCTGGCCTTTACAGTGATACCTCACATGACCCTGTAGCTGCTGTGGAGTTGGAGATATGTGGTCCAAATGCCCATCAATGCAGACATAGTTATCCTTTCTCTGGCCTATTATGGGGCATGGGCCTGGAGCTGCTGCTCCATCAGCCCCTATGTTAATCCGGCCCTGTTCAGGGGGTCCCTGTTTCCAAGGGAACTTATGATCTATGAGATGTACAAGTATTTTGTAAGGTAGGCGCATCCATATCGTTGGTGTTTTGCCCAAGCACACTCACTGATGGCGTCTTCTGTGTGGGATCATGTCGTCTTTCCATGATTGTAGATCAGCAACCTGGTGGTTAGATTGAACCCGCTTCTTGTGAAGTCAAGACTTGCTTCTCCACAGTTGTATTGGAGGGATGTGCTGCACAGGATTTGACTTGCCTCTCCATGGTCGAAGGGTAGAGAGACGTTACCACTGGATGCAACAGCCGATATTGTGTGGTAGGCAAGTATGTACCGTTAGGTGTCTTGCCCAAGGACACTTACTGGAGAGGTTCTCTGACTGGGATTCGAATCTGGGTCTCCATGGTTATAGAGCAGTGATGTTACCTCTACTCCATTCAGCCAGTATAGACTAGACATTGTTCAGCTGTTAAGGGACAAACACCACTAAACTAAAGTGGTCAGGCTGTGTGGAGTGATTTTGTGGCAACATCATCATGTCTATCTGAGCGTTTGTAGCAACACTCGTTTGGGGAGGAAGCAGATGTTGGTTTAACCTGCCATGCAACATCAATCCATCACTCTGACCAGGTGCTCATGTACCTTGTGTGTGAAAAGTATGCAATTTGCACATGTTTTTCTTTTATCCGATGAATCGATTAATCGAAAAAATAATCGGCCAACTAATCGATAATGAAAATAATCGTTAGTTGCAGCCCTATTTGGCATTTAAAGTTTGTTTTTATTAGGGACGGTCAAATTGAGAGTAAAACTTTCTTTAAACCTAAAGATGGGAATGGATATATTAGATATGATAGATGCCAATTTAAAAAGTATTGTAGAAGGATGATATTCAAAAAAAATCAATTAAAGAGGGTTCGTAGAAATTGATCACTTTTTTAGGGTTTTATGGATCAAGCTAAGGTGATTGAGGATAAGTTAAAGGGACACTCTAGGCAACATGACCACCTAAGCTATTTTAGGTGGTCATGATGCCCGGAGTATTCCCTTGCCTGTCCCTCCTGCCTCCGCTCAGCCGATCGTCAGAAAAGGCTGAAAACAGCTGAGAGAGGCGGAGGACTTTACTCCGCCCTCCCAGCTGTCAGTCAGCAGAGCGGGAATCATATTTCCCGCTTCTGCCGACTTTTGCCGAGTAGGAGACGTCATCGCTTTCAGCGCGATGACGTCTCCAACTCCCCGCAGAAGCTGGCGGCTCCCTCTGAGGGTTAGTGTTGCGCGCATCCTCTTGTGCGCAACACTAATTGTCACGGATCCCTCTGACTAACAAAATAGTGGTCCCTTTACGTAGACCGCTCTCTACACTTCCGATCCTTGAATGGTCGGCAAAACTAGATAGATGATTAACCAGACAATAGATAAACAAGTGATAACACCAGACAGAGGTATAGAATAGAGTATTGTCACGAATCCCTCTGACTGCCAAGATAGTGGTCCTTTTTCGTAGACCGCTCTCTACCCTTCCGATCCTTGAATGGTCGGTAAAGCTAGATAGATAATTAATCAGGCAATAGATAAACAAAGGGAAACACCAGACAGAGGTACAGACTAGAGTATATGTTCTCCCTAGGACCTTAGTTATAACAGAGGTAATCTGATGTGTGCTTAGGGTGCCACATAGACTGACCTCGGTACCAACGTTAAGGGCAGAACCAAGAGCAGAGGAAATGCCAATACCAGGGGTTATACACAGAACGGTTCGTTTGCAAATGCCAGGAGTCATACACAGAGTGGTTCGTTTGCCAATGCCAGGGGTCATACACAGAATGGTTTGTTTGCCAATGCCAGGGGTCATACACAGAGTGGTTCGTTTGCCAATGCCAGGAGTCATACACAGAATGGTTGGTTTGCCAATGCCAGGGGTCATACACAGAATGGTTCGTTTGCCAATGCCAGGGGTCATACACAGAGTGGTTCGTTTGCCAATGCCAGGAGTCATACACAGAATAGTTGGTTTGCCAATGCCAGGAGTCATACACAGAATGGTTATTTCCAGAAGCAAGGTCAGACACAGATATTAAGCCAAAAACACAAGAGCTCTGCGGGAAGTGAAACACCACGTCAGGGCACCGGCGAACTAGTGAAGCCGGGTTTTAAACCCGGCGGTTCCGCGTCACAACGCCAGGCTCCGCCCCCCGGCGTCCCACGTGAGCGCGCCCGGTAGCGTTATCATTCGGCGCCTGGCCAGCGAGCAGCGAGGAATCTGCTGCCAGGCGCCCCAGTACCGGCCCATCCGTGACACTAATCCTCAGAGGGAGCCGGGAGGAAGCCTGCCGATTGGCTGGCTTATGTGAGAGGCGCGCATGCGCGCTTCTCACGTAAACCAGAAGCCAAGAAGCCTGAAGAAGGACGGGAGCGGAAGAGGAGGGAGGTGAGTATAAAAAAAAAAAAAGACGCCGCTGGAAACAAGAGGATTTTAGGGTAAGTACTACAGTTACACAAAAAAAAAAAAAAAGATTTATTAAGGGAATAGGGATAGGTTAGGATAAAAAAACTGGGGGTGATTTTTTGAGTAGAGTGTCCCTTTAAGGGTTTGACATTATCCAGAACAATTAATAGAAGTCTAGAAGGGAAGTGGCCCTCATTAATAGGAGAGACCTTAAGAAGAGTGAAGGGAGAAGAGAAGGAGGAGTGGATTTTAGCTTAGCCTTTATAACTAAATATAATTGATGTTCCCTATAAGAAAGTTTGGAAAGCGTTGGTGTATTTTAAAGCAAGATCCGTATCCTAGAAATGTTCTGCCAATGCAACCTGTGACTGTTTTTAGGACAGTAGATCACCAATATGCAAGGTTTTGTTGTTTTGAAATGAATATGTGTATCTGAATGGATTTCTTGCGCAGATTCCGAAAATGACCTTCAAAATTCCGTATCACGTCAAGTTTTTTCACAAATGACGGAAATGTGAAAATTCAAAAAACTTTTCTGTCAGGTTTAATACCTTGCAGGTACTTGCCTTTCAGGTGATGAGGCCGTTATGCAGGTCTCAGGGATGCACACACTTCGTGGGAGAGGAGAACAACACAGGAGGGCTGTGGGACAGGGTACACTGGAAACTCACAGGTTGGCTGATGGTGATGGGGAAAGCAATCCTTGAGTCCAGGTGCAAGGGTAGCTGCTCCTGGGAGAGCACGTTGGGAAGGGTCGTTGCTCCTGGGAGAGCAGGTGGGTAGGGTAGTTGCTCCTGGGAGAGCACAGTCAGTATTGGGGGGTCTTGGAGCAGGGGAAACACGATGAGTGGATAGGGAAAGCAGGTTTCTGGAGCTTGGTATTTCCAGGTCTTGTTCATAGGAACAGCAGACAACAATGAAGCGAGGATCAGAGGGCGTGTGGAGCCTTTATTGATTAGGCACATGGGTGAATCATGTGACCAGAGGTGTGTGTGTGTTATGTGATTTTAACTGTTTGATACTGGTGCTGTTCAGAAGGGCAGCACCTTTCATGCAGCTGTCTCTTGCAGGTAATGTCACAGGAATGGGCAGGTACGGTCCTGACAGTTTCATGAATGGTCTTTGTGCGGGGATTTCAAGGTGATTGGAATATTGCTCGGCCAACAAGCAGGCTACACCAAATTTCCTTGCTTTTTGTGTGAATGGGACTCCAGAGCAAGGACGGAACATTGGGTTCGGCAGCAGTGGCCAGTCAGAAGTACATTCACACCTGGCGAAAAAAACATTGTTTCACTTCCACTGGTTGATCCCTCGAAAATACTGTTGCCACCTTTACACATCAAACTTGGCTTAATGAACCAATTCGTGACAGCTTTAAGCAGGGACAGTAAATGCTTTCAGTATCTTGGTGGTAAGTTTCCATCAATCACGTCTGAAAAAATTAAAGCTGGCATTTTCATAGGCCCTCAAATACGAAAATTAATGGCAGACAACCATGAGTGAGTGCGAATTGCGAGCATGGACTGCATTCAGAAATGTGGTACAAAACCTTTTGGGGAACACGAAGGCTTCAAATTACACCACTTTAGTTGAGGATATGCTGGAATCCTATGAACTGCTTGGTTGCAACATGAGCGTCAAAGTTCACTTTCTTCATGCTCATCTAAATTACTTTCCTAACAATCTTGGTGATTTTTCGGAAAAAGATGGCGAGCGCTTCCATCAGGATATTAAAGTGATGGAAAAGAGATACCAAGGAAAGTGGACTGTACATATGATGGCCGACTATTGTTGGATGTTGAACAGAGACTGTACGGACGCACACCGAAGACAATCCAAAAAAAGGAAGTTTGAAGGGGAGCCCAGTGGCGAATGTTAGGTATGTTTGCTTTTCAATATGTATTTATGTTTATCTATTCCTTAAACAATCATTCCGCCCCTCCAGAGAACATTTTCACACGTTACAAACGTTGCCATATAGCAATGTCGTTAAAAAAATAACGTTTTTTGAAATTTTCACATTTCCATCATTTGTGAAAAAACCTGACGTGATACGGAATTTGGGAGGTCATTTTTGGAATCTGCACAAAAAATCCATTCAGATACACCTATTCATTTGAAAACAACAGAAAAAGGTTGAAAAGTTGCAGATCAGTGATTTATTTATTTATTTATAAAGGATTTTGCCAGGAAGGATACATTGAGATTTCTCTAATTTTCAAGTATGTCCTGGGTTCAAGAACATTAAAATGTTACAGTTGTTACAGAAATACAAAGTAATACAATGCTAAATATTAAAAAAACAACACCACAATATGTTAAAAAAAAAACAAAAAAAACAACACAAATATACAGATTAACATAAAATAAATATGTAGGAAATAGTCATTTTGTTACATGTTTACAGGTGCATTCTGTATTGAGGTATGTTAATAGGGAGCTCTTGAGTGACTTTAGACTGGGGGAAGATTTGAAGGCGTCTGGGAGTTTATTCCATAACTGTGGTGCTCTGTAGGAAAATGAGGATTGAGACACTTTCTTTTTGTACTGTAGTATTGCAAGTAAGATGCTGGTCCTGGATCGGAGGTTATAGGATCAGGGAACTGCTAGAGGAAGCAGTCTATTCCGGTAGGATGGCAGCTTCCCAGAAAAGCTCTTAAACACCAGGTTGGAAAGGTGAAGTACGTTTAGACTCCAGCGACGGCCAGTTTAGCTCTTTTAACATGTCACAATGGTGGATCATGTAGTTACATTGTAGTGCAAAGCGGCAGCATGAGTTATACAATGTGGTAAATTTCTGAAGGTGTGTTTGCGGGGCGGCTGCATACACTACATCTCCGTATTCAATAGCCGGCATAAGCATTTGTTGTACAATTTGCTTTCTTACCGTGGGGTTCAGGCAGGATTTGTTTCTGTACAGGGCTCCTAGTTTGGGGTAAATTTTAGATGAGAGTTTTTCGATGTGGGGGCCCAAGGATAGATTTGGGTCTAACCACATACCTAGATATTTGAACGAAGTGACTGTGGTCAGCGTGCCATTTTGATTTTGTCCCCACACATAGATGGGGATTTTGCAATTTATGTAGTTTAGGTGCTGTTCCAAAGAGCATCGTTACCGTTTTGTCAGTATTTAAGAAAAGTTTGTTGTATTTGATCCACTTTTCTACCTCTGAATTGTTCTTGCAGGACGGCCTCCAGCTGTGGGAGATTTGGTTTGCTGGTATAGATTACGGTGTTGTCTGCGTACATGTGTACAGTTGAGGCTTTGCAGATGTTAGGCAGATCATTTATGAATATTGTAAATAGCAGGGGGCTGAGTATTGAGCCTTGGGGTACACCGCAAGTGACTGGGAGGGGGAGGGAGGAGCTGCCAGAAATGGACACATATTGCGACCGATCAGATACATATGATTGAAACCAGGTTAGCGTGCGATCACCAATATCAGAGTGTTTTTTTTTAACAAGATGCCATGGTCTACTGTGTCAAAGGCTTTGGCAAAATCAAGGAAGATAGCTCCAGTTAGGTTTCCTTGTTCCATGCCAGCTTGGATATCATTGCAGACTTTTAAAAGGGTGGTTGTAGTTGAGTGATTTGGACGAAAGACTGATTGATCTGGGGTTAAGTAGTTCCAATATTGATAATAATCACGTAATTGTGTGTAGACGCATTTTTCCAAAATTTTTGACATTACAGGGAGCAATGGTATCGGATGGTAGTTGGATACCAAAGTACTGTCACCACTTTTATGGATAGGTACCACTCTCGCAGTCTTCCAGAGTTTGGGTATGTATCCAGTCACCAGTGATTCATTGATTAGGGTTACGACAGGATTTGCAATTGCCGGTGCACTGATTGTCAGCAGCATTGCTGGTATTTGATCAGGTCCAGACTGGTATTTCATTTTTTGCTTACGGAGAAGTTTAGTAATGACACTGACAGGCACTGGTCTAAAACTGAATTCCTGTCTGATGCACAGTTGGAGGGGCCTGATCTGCGTGCGGCCTTTCTGATTGCATGTCATTTCCTAGCTTAGCAATCAGGGTGGTGGCACAGCCAACAAAATAATCATTAAAGGCATTTGCTACATCTAGGGGGTGTTGCAGGGTTTGGTTGTTTACTTTGACAGCAGCTGGCTGGGAGTGGACAGGGGGTGCTTGTATGGTACTTATGGTTTTCCAAACGTTTCTAGGGTTTGATATGTTATTGTTTAGATTTTCATTGAAGTAATTGTAATGGGGAGCCCCCTATAGGGTGAGGGGGAACCCCCAATCTGCAGAGATGAAGCCTTAAGGACAGGTATACAGCTTCCAGGGAACAAACCAAGATATTAACAGAAACTAGAAAGATCCCTAAGCCCTGACTGAGATCCTTGAAAGATGGTCTCGAAATACTACCTAGGCTAGGTTTGCAAGATGAATAAAACATAAACCAGACAGACAATAAATGCAGGTATACAGATTCCAGGGAACAAACCAAGATATTAACAGAAACTAGAAAGATCCCTAAGCCCTGACTGAGATCCTTGAAAGGTGGTCTCGAGATACTAACTAGGCTAGGCCTGCATGACGAACAAAACATAAACCAAACATACGATGAATGCAGACATACAGATTCCAGGGAACAAACCAAGATTTTAACAGAAACTAGAAAGATCCCTAAGCCCTGACTGAGATCCTTGAAAGGTGGTCTCGAGATACTAACTAGGCTAGGCCTGCATGACGAACAAAACATAAACCAAACATACGATGAATGCAGACATACAGATTCCTAAGCACGGTACAGTACAGGGGACAGACAGAAGAGAGATCCAAATACAAGAGCCAAAGGTCATACACGGAATATCAAAACTAGAGGGGTCAGACAAGAGAGGGATCCTAAATACATGAGCCAGAGGTCATACACAGCAAATCAAAGTAAACCAGCATACAGGGACTAGGCAAGAAAGACTATCCTGGTCCAAGGATCAAGGGGAGTCCTGGTCGTACTTATAGGGCAGAACAGGTCATGTGACCGCAGGCCAATAAGCCCAACAGATGGCCTGCAGGCTGAAAACAAAAATAAACAGGAATCCCTGCTACCACCAGCAGGGGGCAAGGCCAAGACGTGACATAACCCCCTCCCTTACGGGTGACCTCCTGGGCACCCAAGAAAGAAAACATGGATGGCATGAAAACGGACAAGACCAGTCACCAGTAACCATTGGAATCCCACTCAGACTCAGAGTAGTCAGCATGTGCCTGAGCAAGCAAAGCTCTTTCGTAAACCTCCAGGTCCTCTCTGCAGATCACTGCACCATTAGAGGCCCGTACACAACCCTCGGCAACCGGGCTAGGGTCTCGTACCCGAGGGTCCGACGGCATGAGTACCTTGGACCTTGAACGGAGTGAATCATCAGTCCCAGGTTGTTTATGGTTAGTCCTCTTGCGTCTCCTGGACCGTGATCTAGGAGTTCCGTCCACACCATGGTACATAGAGGTATTAGAGGTACTGCCAGATCCAGTGACGGTAGTCGTGCCCCGAGATTGTATATTACAACCCACAGTGGAACCACTAGACACAGTGGACTTACTGTCTACCCCAGAGACAATGACCTTGCCATTAAACGTGGCCCCGACCGATACAGTACAGGGTGTGTGCATGACTGGTACACTCTCGGGATATGGGACATCACCAGGACATGGTACAGTTGGCGCCACAACAATCTTACACCTCTCCCCAGGAGGAGTATATCGTGGATCATCTGAATCAGAGTCTTCCAACAGCCCTTTCAGAATGTCAGGGTGTCTCTGGAGCACTACCCAGTGCCTCTCACGCATCCAAAAGCCAGAAGGCGTCCGTATATATTCCGTGGGAACACAATGTGATTTAGGGATCTCAATACCCTTTAAACCACCAGCTTGCTGAATTTCCCTGATTACTGTGCGGAGTAAGGCAACCTCGGACTTAGAGGGTGTAGTATCAATGGAACCAGAACAAAGTGTGGCAGTTTCAGAACCAGATTGGCTAGGGTTGATCACCTTTTCTTGTCTTCTCTTAGAGCAAGACATAGACTTTGTGACCACCTCACAAGGCTTGACAATGGTGGGGACAACACTGGACTCACTGTGGGGCAAGGGCACAGTGGTCTCATGTGCCAATCCAGGCACATCGGCCTCATAACAAAACGTGGTCACAGCTGTCTCGTCTAACCTGGGTACAGCTGTCATTGCTGACGTACAGCTTGTCCCGGACACCACTGGCAAGGTACCAGCCTCAGGCATCACGAATGACATATTGTCAGTACCCGACATGGCTGGCTTCTCATTACCAGTACCCGACATGGCTGGCTTCGTGCCAGGGGAAGTAGACATGGCTGGCTTCGTGCCAGGGGAAGCAGACATGGCTGGCTTCGTGCCAGGGGAAGCAGACATGGCTGGCTTCATGCCAGGGGAAGCGGACATGGCTGGCTTTTCATTGCCAGTGGGAACAGACATGGCTGGCTTCGTGCCAGGGGAAGCAGACATGGCTGGCTTCGTGCCAGTGGATACAGACATGGCTGGCTTCGTGCCAGTGGATACAGACATGGCTGGCTTCGTGCCAGAGGAAGCAGACATGGCTGGCTTCGTGCCAGTGGATACAGACATGGCTGGCTTCGTGCCAGGGGAAGCAGACATGGCTGGCTTTGTGCCAGTGGATACAGACATGGCTGGCTTCGTGCCAGTGGATACAGACATGGCTGGCTTTGTGCCAGTGGATACAGACATAGCTGGCTTCGTGCCAGTGGATACAGACATGGCTGGCTTCATGCCAGTAGATACAGACATGGCTGGCACTTCATTGCCAGTGGGAACAGGCATGGCTGGCTTTTCATTACCAGTGAGAACAGGCATGGCTGGCAGCGTGCCAGTAGATACAGACATGGCTGGCTTCATGCCAGTAGATACAGACATGGCTGGCTTCATGCCAGTAGATACAGACATGGCTGGCTTCATGCCAGTAGATACAGACATGGCTGGCTTTTTGCCAGGGGAAGCGGACATGGCTGGCTTTTCATTGCCAGTGGGAACAGACATGGCTGGCTTCGTGCCAGTAGCTACAGACATGGCTGGCATTTCATTACCAGTAAGAACAGGCATGGCTGGCAGCGTGCCAGTGGATACAGACATAGCTGGCTTCGTGCCAATAGATACAGACATGGCTGGCTTCATGCCAGTAGATACAGACATGGCTGGCTTTTTGCCAGGGGAAGCGGACATGGCTGGCTTTTCATTGCCAGTGGGAACAGACATGGCTGGCTTCGTGCCAGTAGCTACAGACATGGCTGGCATTTCATTACCAGTAAGAACAGGCATGGCTGGCAGCGTGCCAGTGGATACAGACATGGCTGGCATTTCACCGCCAGTGGGAACAGGCATGGCTGGCTTTTCATTACCAGTGATAACAGGCATGGCTGGCAGCGTGCCAGTGGATACAGACATGGCTGGCTTCGTGCCAGTAGAAACAGACATGGCTGGCATTTCATTGCCAGTGGGAACAGGCATGGCTGGCTTTTCATTACCAGTGAGAACAGGCATGGCTGGCAGCGTGCCAGTAGATACAGACATGGCTGGCATCGTGCCAATAGATACAGACATGGCTGGCATCTCATTGCCAGTGGGAACAGGCATGGCTGGCTTTTCATTACCAGTAAGAACAGGCATGGCTGGCATCGTGCCGGTGGATACAGACATGACTGGCTTCGTGCCAGTAGATACAGACATGGCTGGCATCGTGCCAGTAGATACAGACATGGCTGGCATCGTGCCAATAGATACAGACATGGCTGGCATCTCATTGCCAGTGGGAACAGGCATGGCTGGCTTTTCATTACCAGTAAGAACAGGCATGGCTGGCAGCGTGCCAGTGGATACAGACATGGCTGGCATTTCATTGCCAGTGGGAACAGGCATGGCTGGCTTTTCATTACCAGTGAGAACAGGCATGGCTGGCAGCATGCCAGTGGATACAGACATGGCTGGCATCATGCCAGTGGATACAGACATGGCTGGCTTCGTGCCAGTAGATACAGACATGGCTGGCATTTCATTGCCAGTGGGAACAGGCATGGCTGGCTTTTCATTACCAGTGAGAACAGGCATGGCTGGCAGCGTGCCAGTGGATACAGACATGGCTGGCATCATGTCAGTGGATACAGACATGGCTGGCATCGTGCCGGTGGATACAGACATGGCTGGCATCGTGCCAGTAGATACAGACATGGCTGGCATTGTACCAGTAGATACAGACATGGCTGGCAGCGTGCCAGTGGATACAGACATGGCTGGCATTTCTTTGCCAGTGGGAACAGGCATGGCTGGCAGCGTGCCAGTGGATACAGACATGGCTGGCATCATGCCAGTGGATACAGACATGGCTGGCATCGTGCCGGTGGATACAGACATGGCTGGCATCGTGCCAGTAGATACAGACATGGCTGGCATCGTGCCAATAGATACAGATATGGCTGGCATTTCATTGCCAGTGGGAACAGGCATGGCTGGCAGCGTGCCAGTAGATACAGACATGGCTGGCATCGTGCCAATAGATACAGACATGGCTGGCATTTCATTGCCAGTGGAAACAGGCATGGCTGGCAGCGTGCCAGTGGATACAGACATGGCTGGCAGCAAGCCAGTGGATACAGACATGGCTGGCATCGTGCCAGTGGATACAGACATGGCTGACATCGTGCCAGGGGAAGCAGACATGGCTGGCATCGTGCCAGGGGAAGCAGACATGACTGGCATCGTGTCAGTAGATACAGACATGGCTGGCATTTCATTGCCAGTGGGAACAGGCATAGCTGGCAGCGTGCCAGTGGATATAGACCTGGCTGGCAGTGTTCCAGTGGATATAGACATGGCTGGCAGCGTGCCAGTGGATACAAACGTGGCTGGCAGCATGCCAGTGGATACAGACATAGCTGGTAGCGTGCCAGTGAATACAGACATGGCTGGCAGCGTGCCAGTGGATACAGACATGGCTGGCAGCGTGCCAGTGGATACAGACATGGCTGGCAGCGTACTAGTGGATACAGACATGGCTGGCATAGCATTCCCAACCGGAGACACTGAAACCTCACTGGGAAACGAGGGCATAGTGATCCCATGATTCACCAGATTTGAGGTGGCTATTCTGCCAGTCTGGATGCCTATGGAGGACACACCAGTACCTCCATAGCGATACCTGGATATATGGTTCCCCTGCCATTGCTTAACAGGTTTTAATACACAATGCTCAATAGTGTGATTTGGATCTGCACAATAAAAACAGAGACCATACAACCTGCGTCTTTCCTTCTCATACATGGATTTGCAAGTAGTGCAGGGTGGTGCTGCATCGTTAGCTGCAGCAGGTGATAGGCTCAGAGCATCCATTAACCTCTGCAGCTCTTTCAGCATAGCAAGCACCAAGTTCAATATAGCTTCATACATATGAGACATACCTGCCAGCTTCTATTCTGGGACCAGGATAATGTAACGGGGAGCCCCCTATAGGGTGAGGGGGAACCCCCAATCTGCAGAGATGAAGCCTTAAGGACAGGTATACAGCTTCCAGGGAACAAACCAAGATATTAACAGAAACTAGAAAGATCCCTAAGCCCTGACTGAGATCCTTGAAAGATGGTCTCGAAATACTACCTAGGCTAGGTTTGCAAGATGAATAAAACATAAACCAGACAGACAATAAATGCAGGTATACAGATTCCAGGGAACAAACCAAGATATTAACAGAAACTAGAAAGATCCCTAAGCCCTGACTGAGATCCTTGAAAGGTGGTCTCGAGATACTAACTAGGCTAGGCCTGCATGACGAACAAAACATAAACCAAACATACGATGAATGCAGACATACAGATTCCAGGGAACAAACCAAGATTTTAACAGAAACTAGAAAGATCCCTAAGCCCTGACTGAGATCCTTGAAAGGTGGTCTCGAGATACTAACTAGGCTAGGCCTGCATGACGAACAAAACATAAACCAAACATACGATGAATGCAGACATACAGATTCCTAAGCACGGTACAGTACAGGGGACAGACAGAAGAGAGATCCAAATACAAGAGCCAAAGGTCATACACGGAATATCAAAACTAGAGGGGTCAGACAAGAGAGGGATCCTAAATACATGAGCCAGAGGTCATACACAGCAAATCAAAGTAAACCAGCATACAGGGACTAGGCAAGAAAGACTATCCTGGTCCAAGGATCAAGGGGAGTCCTGGTCGTACTTATAGGGCAGAACAGGTCATGTGACCGCAGGCCAATAAGCCCAACAGATGGCCTGCAGGCTGAAAACAAAAATAAACAGGAATCCCTGCTACCACCAGCAGGGGGCAAGGCCAAGATGTGACAGTAATGGGCTTTCGCTATTTTTGTTTGTTTTGTGCATGCATTCCGGCATTTTCGGTATTCATAGTGATCGTTCATGGAATCAGTAGTCTTGCAATTTGACCGCAGTGAATCTCTAAGCTGGTACATTAGTGTAAGATCAGCTGTAACCCAGGGGAGATGGGTCCCTCTTACTCGCACTTTACGCAGCGGGGCATGGGAATTCCAGACTTGCAGGAGCTTGGACTGAAAGTATGCAATTGCACAGTCTAGGTCTGGGATTAGGTTTAGTCTGTTCCATGGGAGCTGTTTCAGATCGCTTAGGAAGGATTCAAAAATACATTTCTTGAAAGACCTGGTGGTTATTACCTTTTGGGGGAGATTTGGTGGCCTTTATTTTACGCACGCAGTACACAAGACAGTGGTCACTAAAGCTATTAGCGAGAACGCCTGCCTCCTGTATTCTATCAGGAGATGAGGAGAGATTCCAGTCCAGCAAGGTATGGTTAGGGCTTTTCATATTAATGCGAGTGGGGGAGGAGATTAATTGAGTTAGCAGCAAAGTTTATTGTTTTTAGGATTTAGCCAATCTTTATTAAAATCGCCGAGGACCAGCAGTTCACTTTTTTGGTTTTGTGCAAGTAGGTTAGTAAGGATTTGAGTTATGTCAGAGAGAGAGTGCACTGGGGAGCTCGGTGGGCGATAGAATCCAGCAACAATGATTGATTTACTGAATGGGATCTCAATTAAACCAGAGAGGAAATCAAAGGCGGCAGGGGAGATAGAATTCTGTAAAGGGGTGAACTTTATGGGCTCTTCAACATAAATAACAATTCCCCCTCCTCTCTTTGCTCTGTCCTTTCTATAACATGAATACCCCTGTATTGATATGGCAGAGTCTTGTACTTTTGGGGTTAACCATGTTTCTGTGAGCACAATGATTTTGGGTTTGTAAAAGCAACACCAAGCCTGAAGCTCATCCAGTTTAGGGAGTAAACTGCGGATGTTACAGTGCACAAATGAGAAGTCTTTTTTTAGTGGAGAGACTAAAGGTTGTGTCAGTTATGGGACCAGGGTTAGTTTCCACATCGTTTGCCAGGGAAAGTATCAGGATAAATAGGAATTTGGACAGAGTTTTATTTTGGTAATAATGTGATTGCAGAGTTTTAAATTTCTGTGAGTGGGTAGGAGGGCTGGATTTTAACACTCTCCACCAGCACTCAGCAGATAGGTTAAAAGAACTGAGCAGGCTGTGGTGTATTGGAACTTGTAAAGAAATGAGTATCTGGCACCACCTAGCGAATGGAGCTGAACAGTGCACCAATTAAGTAGCTATCAGCAACCCCAAATGGATTACTATTTATACATTAATAGAGACCATAGTTCATTAAATGCAGTTCATCAGAGTCAGCAGCAAAAAAATCACCCACACGGTGGTTTACTTACAACCACCGAAATAACTAATCAACAAAAGGATGTGATGAATTTTAGCGCTTCCCTCTATAAAGTAAGGATGTTTTTCAAGTAGGGAGAAGTTCTTATTCTTGTTCTTAGGTTCACTTTCACAAGTATTATTCTTCAACCCTCAAAAAAAGCAGAAGGTGGTCAAGATACTCCGATACTTTACTCGAAATGGAATTAATCCCTGATACATTTAGGCTAGCCATATAAGTTTGGAATGTTCGTTATCCGATTTGACACTTGAAGGTGAGAAGGTTAAATGAACACTTGGAGTAGTGAATATTATATGAAATAATTAAAATAGGATTATTTGTTGAGATATTTAGGAAATTTTTGTAATGATATATTGATGGATACTTATTAATGGGATATATTGAACACTTATATAGGGGGTAAAATTATGCACTTTAGAATTAATAATTCCTAGTATAAGGAAGTTTATAATAATATAAAAAAAAAAAAAAGGAATTTTGCACTTTAAGATTAAGGTTAAATATACCTTTGTATTGCACTTTAAGGAAGGGAATTATGATTGGACACATTATGGAGAAAAAGATATATGAAATATAGAGGTTATAGGAAATAGGGGCACAATTAATTATTTGATATGTTTCTAAATGGGTATACACTTGCTGACATCATATAAAGAGATGTATTGGATATACATATATGGAATAGAAATATATGGTTTAAGTTTTAGATTAGGTATGCCTTTGTAAGGGTTTGGAGTGATAGGCACTTATTTGTGAGATGTATTGAACACTCATATAGGGTATAAAATCATGCACTTTAGAATTTAGTCTGGATAGGATTATTCTTGTTTGAGCTTGTTGGATTTTTAGATATTATAAAAGTTATCAGGTTGTGCTGTGTAGAAATCGCCATGTTATTTGGCGTCAAAATAGTATGTTCAAAAAAGTCCCTTTAAACGGATCAACAAGAGGTAGCTATATGTGACACTCTTAAGGCTCTGTAATAATGCTCGGGTTCATATGAGAATAAGCTAACAATGATGGATAAGTGTGGATGGTTGTTAAGGATGGGATGAACCGCAGGATACAACGAGGTGGAACGCACCACCATTTTGAAGGCGGATCATTCTTTACGAGGTGGAACGCACCACCATTTTGAAGGTGGATCATTCTTTATGATTGGATGGTACCCCGCGCATGCGCGGTAGTATTGCCGAATACCGGAAGTTTTTGTTTGTTCGCCTAATTATGCCACGGACATTTATAGATAAAAGGACACTGCAGGACTGTTAAGATTATTCATTTTTGCCGACTGAGGAAGCGATTTGTTCGCGAAACGCGTCTCGGCATTATTTTATTTGTTCTTAATTGTTTTTACTGGAATAAATCTTTACCAATAGTCCTGCTGCTGCACTTTATTTCCTGAAGGAACATCTTGGATAAAGACGTCAGAGGGGAGTCCGGTACCTCCTTAATATACCGGTGGCGTATTGCATCTAGTGTCTGATTTGAGACACATTTACACGTGAGTTGAACCTCTATATGTGTGTGGGGGGCTCGGCTAAAGTAAGCAAGTTACACTATGTCGCCGTGTATTGGAACTTGTTTTCCATCCTGGGGCAATTGGAAAGGTGTATAGAAGGAGAGCGTAATTTTAGAGAGAAGGGATGAGAAAGAAAAGAGAAGCAACAGTCCAAAATAGCACCCAGTGTTTGGTTTAAATCTAGGAAACAAGAAATGACCTTTTTTTAAAAAACCATATGGATTTTATAGATGTGGACAGTGGCGTAGCGTGGGGGGGGGTCAATGGGGCGGTGGCCACGGGTGCGATTTTTTAAGGGACTTTTAGGGGCGCAAATTTGAAATTTGCACCCCTAATATTTTCCCAGCCAGCTGATCAGCCGCACCGCCGAATCCAGACCAGAAGGGAGGAGAATCCGGAAAGGCGTGCACTGCTGAGTGTCACGTGACGCCGGTGACGCAGCACGCCGGCGCCACGCTTCTCAGGTGGGCTGGAGCGCCGGGAGAGAGCAGGAGGCACATCATGGAGAGGTTAGAGGTGGAGAGGTGAGTGCAGATCTGGAGCACCACTCCACTGACGGAGAGGTCAGTGCCCTAATGGTGGAAGGTAATCGGGGCTTGCTAAAGTGTCCACAGGTTGGGGGGGCGCACAATTCTTGGCTGGCCATGGGTGCTGACAACCCACGCTACGCCACTGGATGTGGAGGATGATCTACCTGCTAATATCAACCACGAAAGGTTTTGGAGTTTAAGAGTACAGTGATTGGAAAAGTGTTTTCTATTGACCATTTTATTAATTGTAAAATTAGAAATGTTATCAATTTATTGGAGTCTAAATGTGGTGTCCAATATATATAGATAAGACCTCAAGAACTCTACATGAAAGACTTATTGAGCATTTCTCAGGGATTCGTACTAAGAAATTGAAATATAAGGGTCTACACACGTAGCACTGAACTTGCCCCCAAATTGCAATTTCAGGGCAGTTTGTCTATTCACTAAGCTGTCAATTTGCTAAATACAGTCAAATCGATGGCAAAATACTGTGCAGTTCAATGCAGTTTGGCGATCTTCGGCGGCATCGAAATTGTCCCCAGAGAAATAATGGTTCGTCAGTCACAGAACTCCGAACTGCACCGACGTGTCAGGGAAATGCTGTGTTTTCCGGTGTTTCAGTTCGAAAGGTTTAAACAGGCAAATTTATTTATTTATTCATTTGCAAAGTATTTTATCAGGAAGGATACATTGAGATTTCTCTCGTTTTCAAGTATGTCCTGGGTTCAAGAACATTGAAATGTTACAGTCGTTACAGAAATACAAAGTAATAAAATGCAAGATATTAAAAACAACACAGATATACAGATTAACACAGAAAATCAATATGTAAGTAATATAGTCACTATCAGAGTTATTCAGAGAGTGTGAAAAACAGGAGAATGACTGGAGAATGAAAAATTCTAGGTCAAAATAGCCAAACTAGAAAAATTCTCCCTTTCATCTCACTTTCCAAATCGGCTATTTTGACCTAGAATTTTTCATTCTCCAGTCATTCTCCAGTCATTCTCCTGCTTTTCATGCTCTCTGAATAACCCTGTATGTTACATGTTTACAGGTGCATTCTGTATCGAGGTATGTTAATAGGGAGCTCTTGAGTGACTTAAGACTGGGGGGAAGACTTGATGGCGCCCGGGAGGTTATTCCATAATTGTGGTGCTCTGTAGGAAAATGAGGATTGAGACACTTTATTTTTGTATTGTGGTATTGCAAGTAAGGTGCTGGTCCTGGATTGGAGGTTATGTACTGATGAGAGACTGGATGGGAACGAAAAAAGCTTAAGCAATTTCCCTGTTTAAAGAAAAGAGTTGAAAGTTGGGAGGAGTTACAATGGTTCACCCTTTTGTTTCAGGGTATCGCTGGGATTGGGTCTCGGGGCAGATAACAGAAAGGGGAGGGGCAGGGGTAATAGAAAAGGGTAAGCAAAGGACAGAAGAAATCAGTCTAACCTTTGTCTTTTTGGACAGCCAACTCCATTTTACCATCATCATCAGCATATGAAAGCCAACGACTGGATAAGTATTACTGGCTGTATCAATCTGTTATATATTCCCTATTATTATAGTCTGCTAAATATATATATTCCTAGTTCTATTATTACTTGGATAAATAGGTGCAGGTTTTTCCATTGTATTGATTTGTAGGTTTTATTTAGTAGATGCTTTTTGATATTGGTTACACTTTGCAATACTGTATTCCCTTGTTAATTTTGTGTAGTATCTGCGTGATAGTAATTATGAATAGGTTAATTGTTCTAGTATAACTCGGCTAGAATTCAGTGATTGTTTTGTATGTTATTAGGGGCATTTGGGATCAGTAATTTTGCGTGTGTCTGTCTGAAGATTGCTGTGCCTTTATAGTTAAAGTGCTCACTCTAGTAAATGACTGACGGTCAATTTTAAGAATCACGCAAATGAATAGTGGGTATTTTAGCACCAAATAGCACTCCAAAATCGATACATTTTAATGAGCTGCAGTCATTTTTGTACTGAACAGGCCGGAAGCATACAAAGCAACCTGTGATAAAACGGCCGCCCCAATGTTTATTTGCAAGTATTTTGCTTTACAGTTTATTGTCTCTGTATATAGTGTAGAGTGTTGTGTGATGTGCTATGCTGTTGTCAAAGTGTGTATCTGTATGTTACAGTTATAAGTTGTTATATTTGGCACTCATTAAACAGTAGGAGAGGCCCCTTGCTCAAGAGCTTGCACTCTAACATCTTGGGTTTCCCTAAGCACACTGTTTAGAGAAGCGTGGGTAAACATTCCCTTGTGATGACTGTTATTTCTATTGTCCAGTGGCTGGAGCCTGTTGTTATCTGTAATGTATTCTGGAAGGGAGGGGGGTTGTCTCACCTGGGTGTATGTGAAATAAATAAAGTAACTCCAAGAGCTAAGCAATAAGTTTATTCATCAACTCATTTGAATACTGTATTTAAGTTCACTATACTAATTGAGGCAATTTTTGAAGTGACACAGCAGTAATGTACAATCTTTTTTGCGCACTTGCTACAGTGTGAGTAAATAATTATTTCAGAACGCTAACTTTGTCTTTATTGAGGGAGAGGAGAGACTTATCTCCGAAATGGAGGAAACATGAGCAACAACTCCCTCATCATTCCCACTCGTACCATCATCATAAGAAAGCCTGGGAGTGGATAAGTATTAAGTGTATTAATTCTGTGAATTTGTCACTATTTTGACATTATACTGTATGTGTGTGTGTGTAATCTATTTGGTTAAATACGCACTAATTTACCCATTATAGTGATTTGCATTTTAGCTAGAATATGCTCGTTGATATTTGCTTCACTTTGTAATACTTGATCAAACCTTATTATTTGTATAGTCTGTATGATCTTATAAACATAAGTAATCAGTCACCGCATGGCTGACAGCCATCTTAAACCTCAAAAAGTCACATGGTCTGCTGTCAATGAGGAAGTGCGGCAGCAGTAACTGTATAATCTGCTTAAATTTACATTTGCGCAACTAAATTAATCCAGATGGTTTCTGCCAGACTTATGAATATAACAATTACTAACCAAATACACATCTAAATGTGTCTGTTATAATTTCTGAAGAGGCTTATCAACTAAACAGTGATTTTGTATGTTAGCAAATGCTGTTTCACTATTTTGGGTAGGTTGACTTAACTTCGGGCCTATAGATTAATATACTAAGCAAGAAACCGTTTCATTGGTAGACGTGGGTTAAAGACGTGGGTTAAAGACTTGGTAAAGGATTCCAGGGCTGGCAAGCCTTAAAGATGGAGGATAAGGAGAATAGAGTAAGGTTTTTTTTTTTTTTTTAGGGAAGGCTTCAAGATACTGATTAGGGGTGAAGCGAAGGGGGGTAGGAAAGTAAAGCAGTTGAAATCAGCATATGAACTGCCAGAAATATTGAGAGAAAAGTGGGGGAAGGAGGTGCTGTTAGGTAGAATGGCTGGTCCTTTAGAGAAGTCCCCATTTAGCTTAACCCAGAGGGCATTCGAGGAACGAGGCTGTAACGTAGGGGTTCCTGTCCACGGGCAGACTGCTCCCCTTGAAGTCAGTATTCCGCAGAAGTACTGCTTATGGCCCAACTCAAAATGGAGACTACATTGATTTACATTGTGCAAGGGACACACACACACAGAGGAAAGGTGAAGAGACAATGTAATCACATCCAGCTAGGAACAATGCATCAGATAACCAAGAGCTGGGCGACCTTGGTTGCTGGGGGGGCGAGGGGCTGACAGAAGCATGTGAAAACAAAAGGAATCCATTACTTAGAGGGGGGAGGGTATATTACACAAAGACTGGAGCGTAATACAGAGGTTAAGTGGAGGTATGCCCGGTGTTATGTAAGAGGTTATTTGGAGGCGGCTCCTGCAAACGGCCATATGTTTTTTTTTGAGGCATGAGGATGGAACCAATTTTGTCCAGGTTGCAATTCAAAGCGGCTGTGGAAAAGGCTGTAACGTTGCTGGGATGGAAAGAAACATAGAAAATGTCGGCAGATAAGAACCTTTCGGCCCATCTAGTCTGCCCAATTACATGGATACTTTACCTGGATTTATCTTTTGTTTAGGATAGCCTTATGCCTATCCCATGCCTGTTTAAATTCAATCACTGTTTTAGCCTCTACCACTTCTGCTGGAAGGCTGTTCCATGTATCCACCACCCTCTCAGTAAAATAATGCTTCCTGATGTTACTTTTAAACCTTTGCCCCTCTAATCTAAAACTATGTCCTCTTGTTTTGCTACTTTGTTTCATTTTAAATATACGCCCTTCCTCTACCTTGTGGATTCCCTTTACGTATTTAAATGTTTCTATCATATCTCATCTGTCTCGTCTTTTTTCCAAGCTATACATGTTAAGATCATTAAGCCTTTCCTGGTAACTTTTCTCCTTCAAGCCATACACCATTTTAGTAGCCCTTCTCTGAACTCTCTCTAAGGTGTCTATATCCTTATGGAGATATGGTCTCCAGTACTGCACACAGTACTCCAAGTGAGGTCTCACCAGTGCTCTGTACAGTGGCATGAGCACTTCCCTTTTCCTACTGCTAATACCTCTCCCTACACACCCAAGCATTCTGCCAGCATTTCCTGCTGCTCTATTACATTGACTACCTACCCTTAGATCCTCTGCAATAATAACCCCTAAATCCCAACCCTCAGATGTTGAGGTTAGGACTGTATCAAATATTCTATTTTCAATCTAGGAGAAGGTGGGGGAAGCCAGACATAATGATAGTGCATTTAGGGGGTAACGACATAGGGGATATTCTGTTTTTAATAAAAAAATAAAAAAATTAATAAACCTTCATTTCTCTGGCAGATCGCGAGCAGTTAGGATTAAACAGCGATGGGGAAAGGGAATTTGTTTAAAGGGCACCGGTCTTAGCAGGCTAGCTGGTATTTCATAATTTACTAAGTTAGAGAGGAGAGGGTTGTGAATAAGCGGGGGTAGGTATATAACCCTGATTCAATTTACAGTCGCGATAAAAAGTTAGTATGTGTTTGAACGTTAATATTCTGTTTTTTGGGTTTTTTCTTTCAGAGCGGGCGAAGAGAGTATGGATCTTGGGACACTCCTATGTGCACTGGGCGGCTGTTCACGCTGTGGGCACAACGATGGGAGTGAACCTAGGGTTCAGCCTCACTAAAGCGGGCATTAGGTGGATATGAAGGAGGGGTATGGGGTGGGCGCAGTTTTTAGGGGTAGCACAGGAATCTAGGAGAAGGTGGGGGAAGCCAGATATAATGATAGTGCATTTAGGGGGTAACGACATAGGGGCTATGACAACGATAGATTTTCAGAATAGGGTCTGGGAAACACTTAGGTGGTTCAGGAAGGAATGGCCGGATGTTCAGATAGTGTGGTCTAACGTAATTGCTATATTAGTGTGGAGGAACTGCAGGGTGCAGGATACATCGGGAGAAAGAAGCTAAACCAGGCAGCGAAAAAGATTATGCTGGAGATGGGAGGAAAGGTTTTGGAGCATCAGAACATAGTGACAATGCAGGAGGAATTGTTTTGGAATGACGGGGTCCATTTGTCCAAGGCGAGGAACAACCTTTTCGGGGGCAACATCGAAGGGCTGATAAAAACCCTTGTGTAAGGTAAGTGAAAAGGTCACGGTCTTTTATTGGTGGCGGAAAAAGAGGGTCCTCATTTTTGGGCGGTGAAATATGCGGCCCTGGCACGTGGAGAGGCGATAGAGGGGGAGGATCTGGGGGTCTGTGTGGTGGTTTGTGTGGCCAAACACAGGTGCCTCCTGGTTTGAAGATCCTCCCGGGCCTGCTATCTGCTATAAAGAGAGCAGCGTGTGGTCGTGCTAGCTTAGCCACGTGGGGCCGGCCGCTATTTCTGGGCAATGCTGGTGGTTCATTGCGGTTGCCAGTGTTATCTGGCTGGATATATGGTACCAGTGTTATCTGGTGTTACCTATTCCAAGAAAGCGAGGATCGCTGATAATTCTGCCACAAAGGCAATGTTTTTTTGGCCTTGATTATAAATAAAAGACGTGACCTTTTCAAACCGCCAATACTTTTGTCATGTGTTTTTATTTATGGGGAGAGCGGGGGCGGGGGGTGGGGGGGATGGTTTGGGGGGTTGAAAGGAAGTAAGGGTAACTTAAGAGAAAGGTAATGGTGGAAGAGAAATAAGGGTAAAATGCTTAGTACTGATGAGAGACTGGATGGGAACGAAAAAAGCTTAAGCAATTTCCCTGTTTAAAGAAAAGAGTTGAAAGTTGGGAGGAGTTACAATGGTTCACCCATTTGTTTCAGGGTATCACTGGGATTGGGTCTCGGGGGCAGATAACAGAAAGGGGAGGGGCAGGGGTAATAGAAAAGGGTAAGCAAAGGACAGAAGAAATCAGTCTAACCTTTGTCTTTTTCCCACCCTACCCACCCTGTTTTTAGGTTACTGCCTGTTCACCGAGTCGAAAAGGTCACGTCGTCAGACAGCAGCTTGACCACGGATAGGGGCAAATGAAGTGGTGATTCCGCCAGTCATTTCAAGACCGCCTGTGGGTTCCTATACGGAGTCATACCATGTAGCAGGAAGCCGGTTGGTGGTTTGTGCGGCCAAAGCCGGTGGATTGCTTTAGATATGGGCATGGTTAGTCGAGGTGCAGTCAGGTAATTTCACCATGTTACATGAAGCCAGCTGGTGGTTTGTGCGGCCAAAGCTGGGGGATTGTATTGACAGTTACTTCAGCTGGTGGTTTTTCTACGGCCAAAGCCGGAGGATTGTTTTTTGAGTAAAGACATGGTTAGTTGAGGTGCAGTCAGATAATTTCACCATGTTACATGAAGCCAGCTGGTGGTTTGTGCGGCCAAAGCTGGGGGATTGTATTGACAGTTACTTCAGCTGGTGGTTTTTCTACAGCCAAAGCCGGAGGATTGTTTTTTGAGTAAAGACATGGTTAGTTGAGGTGCAGTCAGATCAATTCACCACGTTACATGAAGCCAGCTGGTGGTTTGTGCGGCCAAAGCTGAGGGGATTACATGGACAGTTACCTCGGATGGTGAAATATGCGGCCCTGGCACGTGGAGAGGCGATAGAGGGGGAGGATCTGGGGGTCTGTGTGGTGGTTTGTGCGGCCAAACACAGGTGCCTCCTGGTTTGAAGATCCTCCCGGGCCTGCTATCTGCTATAAAGAGAGTAGCGTGTGGTCGCGCTAGCTTAGCCACGTGGGGCCGGCCGCTATTTCTGGGCAATGCTGGTGGTTCATTGCGGTTGCCAGTGTTATCTGGCTGGATATATGGTACCAGTGTTATTTGGTGTTACCTATTCCAAGAAAGCGAGGATCGCTGATAATTCTGCCACAAAGGCAATGGTTTTTTGGCCTTGATTATAAATAAAAGACGTGACCTTTTCAAACCGCTAATACTTTTGTCATGTGTTTTTATTTATGGGGAGGGCGGGGGGTGGGGGATGGTTTGGGGGGTTGAAGGGAAGTAAAGGTAACTTAAGAGAAAGGTAATGGTGGAAGAGAAATAAGGGTAAAATGCTTAAGGATGAGGGAACTGCTAGGGGAAGCAGCCTATTCAGGTAGAGTGGCAGCTTCCCAGAAAATCTCTTAAACACCAGGTTGGAAAGGTGAAGGGTGAGTTTAAACTCCAGCGATGGGCAGTTTAGTTCTTTTAACATGTCACAGTGGGGGGTCATGTAGCTACATTGTAGCAAAAAGCGGCAGAATGAGTTATACAATATAGTAAGTTTCTGAAGGTGCGTTTGTGGGGCCGCTGCATACACTACATCTCCGTATTTAATAGCTGGCATAAGCATTTGTTGTACAATTTTATTTATTTGTACAAACCTCGGGCGGTTGTCCCGGGTGCAATTGTCTTAGAGGGTGCAAAACCACTAATATTTTCCAGCAGGGATCAGCAAGGTGTCTGCCAGTTTTGCCACGCTGGCGGTGACTTAGCACTCAGCGTCCAGAAGGGAGTACCAGGACAGAAAATTCTGGTCCTGTCCTGACTCCTCCTCAACACTGCCATGAGTCACATGAAGCAGCACAGCATTATTTGACAGAACACCCTGTACCACGCTTGTCGGCCCCCTTGAAGCCCTGTTTCAGCCCCCCCGCCGCTGGCAGCCCTGCAGCCGCTGAACAGGAAGGAGGGAGTGAGGTGCATGCCCTGCAGCACATTTAAAATCCGGTCTCCAATAAACCCCCTGGACAGCTCCCCTCCCCCCGGGGCCACCAGCAACTCCACGCAGGTAGGCGACACTGTATGACACCCAGAGCAGCATGGCCACCACACAGTGAGGGGATACTGGGGGTACAGGGAGAGGGTGACTGGAGGTTCGGGGAGAGAATGACTGGGGATACTGGAAGAGCGTGACTGGGGATACTTGGATAGAGAGATTGACTGGGGGTACTGGGAGAGAGTGACTGGGGGTACTGGGAGAGAGATTGACTGGGGGTATTGGAAGAAAGTGGGGGTACTGAGAGTGACTGGGGGTTACTGGGAGAGAGTGACTGGGGTACTGAGTGTGACTGGGTATAGTGTGAGAGTGGAACTATGCTAGGGTATACTGGGACAGGGTGACCGGTAGCAGTGGCGTAGCGTGGGGGCGGCTTGTGTGTTTAATTTTTTTATTATATCAGTATTTTGTTAATATACATTTGCTTGTGGGGTAAGGGGGTCAATACTTTACTGGTGGAAGGGAATCATGGTGTGTTACCGTGTCCACAGGTGTGGGGGGGTCACGCACAATTCTTGCCTTCACACGGGCGCCGACAACCCACGCTACGCCACTGACAAACAATGATCTATGCCATTGCATGTTTTTTTGCCAAATTGAAGTGGAATCAGGCTGGAAGATGGTCGCCATTATGAGCCAGGCGGCCATCTTGTTCAGAATATTGGTTCACTTGAAAATAACTAGGTAGATTTCAGTAGAAACTAGAATGAAGCTTACATAGAATTTTAGGAATGTGTTAGATTAGTAGAGAAGAAATTAAAATTGAGGAAGATCCGGGCCGCTCTTGGCACGGAGGGACAGGATGACAAATGGATACATCAAGGTCACAGAGGCCTGCAGAGAGACAAAGAGAGCATAGAAAACAGACCATGTCTTATCTGTGACAAATAAACATAGGCTCTGGGGAGGTGGGCACGGCCCGGATTGAGTGCCGCAACAAATCACGAACTGTCAGACTAACATGAAGTTTGCCAATTTACGACCAATGTATGGAATGCCTTTGTAATTAACCAAGGGAGGTACTAACCCACGTGGGGTGGGATAGTGTCACCGGGAGGTGGGCTAATTGGGATGTACCTAATTATGTATTCGGGGTATAAAACCCCTTGTCGGGGTGAGTTCGGGGTTCACTCTTTGCGATTTAATCCTATGTGAGCATTGTGTGACGACACAAATAAAGTTTGCCTTTCCTGTCGTGTTCAGACAATCCTTGCTCGTGTCCGGTCCGGCTTCGTCCAGAGTGAACCTTGCAGATTCCGGTAACATTTCTTGGGGGCTCGTGAGCCGGGATACGGGCCCTTGCCGGCACGGCAACGACTGCTGAACACTGTGGCGGTTGACTGCAGGTGCGAGTGATCCCGTCGGTTGGGCGTCCGTTGAAGGTGAGCTGACATCTGCAGGCGCCAAGCAGGATTTCCTGTTCAGTGGACCTCATCTCGTCCCAAACGGACCCCCGGCCCGGGAAGCTGGGACACCACCGAGTCTGAGGAAACAGCGAGCAGCGCGGCGATAGGTAAAGTGTCTTCTATGTTTGTATGTGTATCAGAGATACCGGTATAAGGGAAACGTCCGACCATAGTCGGATAAGGACACCCGCGGCCACGGTCTCGTTGACATACTGAACCCGCCGCCGAAAGCACGGACAAGCAAAAGAGCCAGAGTGGCTAGCGCATGTCTGGACCCGGGGGATCAGATGTTAACTAAAGGATAATTCTGTAAAAGAGGGAGAGGGTAGCCACGTGGAGTTGCATAGTTGTAGTCAGTGTTTGAAAACAGAGCTTCTGCACGTGGACAAGGAAAGGAGGAGGGATTTCTGTGACTGGGCAGAGAGCCCTGAGTCAGTGCTAGTGTGTACGTCGTGTAGTGAAGGGGGCCAATTGAGGTCTGCGGTAGCTGCAGCGGTAGTGGTGCCGGGTGGGTATAGTACCCATCTAGTCAAATTGGAATTGCAGACGGGAGTGTTGTTGTAGAATGGGGTGCACATAGTCACAAGCAGACAAGAGTAGAGTTCAATCAATTGGGTATAAGGAGCCAAGAGGAGGGACAGCGTGCCCTCGGCTAGTAGAGAGAGTAGAATTGTTTATGTATTGTTTTGTGCTGAAAGTATCTGGTACAGTACGTGCTGTGAGTGATTCGAGTGCTGTGAGTGATTGAGCGCCTACTCGCCTAGCGAGAAAGCAAACTTGAGAGTGGACTCCCAAGGTACGTTTCCGGCTCAGGCGACTGCAGTCCGGCTACTGACGGAGGAAGTGAATCCGATATATATGAATTGTTGACTGAAGTACCAGACAGTAAATTTCAAGTGTTTTTGCTAAAAGGTAATAGCTGTATTGTAAAAAGGTTACTGCCCTTAAAGAGTAACAATGGGTAACGGGTCGTCCAAACCCAAGAAGGTGAAGAAGGGTGAGACGCCCTTAGGGTATATGGTGCGGAATTTTGAAGCGCTATATGCAACACATGATTATGGTGTAGAGTTAACTAAGGAGAAACTAACATTAATGTGTACAATTGTATGGCCACTGTTAGTTCCAGAGTGGCCAGAGCAGGGGTCAATGGACCCGGAGTTAATACAGAAAGTGCATTCCCAAGTCTCCGGGAAATGCGGACATCCTGAACAGTACCCGTATATAGATATATGGAGGTATTGTGTAAAAGATAAAAGTCATTTTATAATGATGGCGGGACAAAACAAGAAGCAGGTACCCCCAAATAATGAAGAGAAAGGGAGACCGGTGTTGATAGAACAACCGGAGGAGATTGATTCTTTGCCCCCTCCTTATCCATCATGTTATGGGGTAGCTAGAGAATCTTTGAGTGCCGCGGTTGCGCGGGCGGAGAGGGGGGAGCAGGCAGCTGCTACTTCCCGGCCGGCTCCCTTCGCTCCGCCACGTGGTATTGCGGAGGAAGACCAGGGGGCAGCGGGTGGAGGAGACAGAGAGGTCCCACCAGGAAAGATTGAAATGCCCAATGGGAGCGTATATAAACTAGTAACAGTAACCCCAGAGGACAGTGATGATGACAGTGGAGATGTAAGTCAAGGTGCCACCACTCGCGCAGCGAACAATATATATAAACCCCGAGAACCATATCAGCACAATCCCAACAAAAGTAAGATGCAAATGCCTCTGCGGGAGGTGCCAGGACCTTTACTGGAGAATGGAGCACCTGGTCCAGTACAATACACATATGTCCCATTCACGACAACAGACCTATTTAACTGGAAAACGCACACACCACTGTACTCCACTAATCCCGCGGCAGTGGCCAGTATGATAGAGTCAGTCATGCTTACACATAACCCCACATGGGCAGATTGTCAGCAACTAATGTTGACAATGTTCACTACTGAGGAAAGAGCCCGAATAAATAGTAGCGTGCGGAAAATTCTACTTGCCCAAGCTGTAGAAGATGCTAAGCCCCAGCCAGAAGTGTGGGCAGAGGAGCATTACCCCAAAACAGATCCCAAATGGCCATACAATACTGCTGATGGTATTGCTCACCTACAGACGTACCGTACAGCGGTGATAATGGGCATTAAAGCGGGAGGGAAGAAACCCACAAACATGGGGAAAATAGCGGATATTGTACAAGAGTCTAAAGAATCCCCAAGTGCATTTCTAGAAAGGTTACTAGATGCATATAGGATGTATAGTCCTATTGACCCTGAGGCAGTGGAGAATCAGAGATTAATCAATTCTTCTTTTGAGGGTCAGTCACAGAGAGACATACGGAATAAAATACAGAGACTAGATGGGTTCTAGGAAAAGGTTTTAGCGAGTTGGTAGAAATTGCTAATAAAGTGTATCATAACCGGGATCTAGAGGAAAAGCGGGAGGAGATAAAGAGACAAAGAGGGCACACAGGTGTTGTCGGTTATATGGGAAATGGTGGAGGAAGAGGTGCCCCGGAGAGAGGGAGACCAAGGGGTCGGGGAGGTAGAGGTAGGGGAGCCCCTAGGGAACCCCTGGGACCCAACCAGTGCGCCTGGTGCCGGGGTGAGGGTCACTGGAAAAATGATTGTCCTTCATTTTTGGCTAAATTTGGGGGACAGGGGGAGGCTGGGGAATCGGGAGGTCAAGCCTCCAATGGTCAGGTAACAAACGGTAGATATGAGAGAAGTGAGGGTGCTGGTGCAGGGTTTGTGGGTTTGGCGGGAACGTCATTTGAAGGGCAGGGTACATATTGACAAGGACCTGGGCCCATCCCACTCGGTAACCACGAGCCCACGGTCACTATGAGAGTGGGAAATAAAGATGAAATTTTTATGGTTGACACCGGTGCCGAATATTCTGTTGTAACACAGCAAATTGCACCCCCAATGGGAAATGAAGTTGATATTATGGGAGCAATGGGGGTGTCCGCGAAGTACCCCTTCCTTGCTTCTCGAAAATGTAGTGTGGGTGGGCATAATGTTGAACATGAATTTTTGTATATGCCCGAATGTCCCATCCAGCTCCTGGGGCGGGATATCCTTTGCCCTATATAACCACTAAGACTGGCTCTAGTGAGCCTTGGCTCCAGTGACCTCCCCAAGTGGCATCCTAAGTGGATGTTCAGAGTTGATTTCCTGGAGTTTTATCCAAGATCCCTTATGCCATCCACCATCACGATCCCTAATTCCTGTGTCTCCTCTCTCCACAGGTAAGACATTATCACCCATTATCCACAGACACCCACATCTCAACTGATCCCCTGCATACTTTTGCTGGTAAGACATTATCACCCATTATCCACAGACACCCACATCTCAACTGATCCCCTGCATACTTTTGCTGGTAAGACATTATCACCCATTATCCACAGACACCCACATCTCAACTGATCCCCTGCATACTTTTGCTGGTAAGACATTATCACCCATTATCCACAGACACCCACATCTCAACTGATCCCCTGCATACTTTTGCTGGTAGGACCCCATCACCCAGTATACGCAGGCACCAACATTGTAACGTTACCTTGGTCTTTTTCTGTTTTTTATTTATTTTTGTTTTTCTCCACCATTTGCTTTGCTAATTAGCATGTGAATCTCCTGCCCTATTGACACAGCCCATCCAGCTTCAGGTGTTTACATTTTAACTGCCTGAATGCAATCAGTCTGCCCTATATAACCACTAAGACTGGCTCTAGTGAGCCTTGGCTCTTGTGACCTCCCCAAGTGGCATCCTAAGTGGACGTTCAGAGTTGATTCCTGGAGTTAAGTGGCATCCCTAAGTGGACGTTCAGAGTTGATTCCTGGAGTTAAGTGGCATCTCTAAGTGGACGTTCAGAGTTGATTTCCTGGAGTTGCGGGACTGGAGGAAGGAACTGCAAGGCCCACTTTTTACTCTGGGTAAACACACGTCTATATCATGCTTTCTCTCACGCTTCTACCCTTTACTTCTACCTTTCTCGTTAAATGGAACTCCTGCCCCTCTACCACCGACCCCTACACTATCTGCATCTCTCCCTCCTCTCGTCCCACATCATGGCCTCGCATGAGCTCCTTTGTTTCCTCAGAACATGGTCTCCCTCTAACTCTCGTGCTGCCAATCACTCCCACTCCCACAAATCCCATTCCCACCTTCTCTTTCTCACCCTCCTGCTGTTACTCTATTCAGGTGACATATCCCCTAACCCTGGCCCCACAACACATCCAATACTTCCCTCTCATCCTATCTCCATCGCACATAAATCACCTCCCTGCAAGCCCAGCAACCTCATTCCCATAATCCCTCAGCGCCTGTCCTCTTTCTCCTGCGCCCTCTGGAACGCTCGCTCTGTGTGCAACAAACTCACAGCAATCCATGACCTCTTCCTTTCAAACTCCTTCAACCTCCTAGCTTTAACTGAAACCTGGCTAACTCCCTCTGACACGGCCTCCGTTGCTGCTCTCTCACATGGCGGTCTACACTTGAGCCATACCCCCAGACCGGGTGAGAGAAATGGTGGCGGGGTCGGAATCCTGCTCTCTCCCACCTGCACCTACCAGCATCTCCCTCCACCCCCATCCCTCTCCTTCTCCTCCTTCGAGACACACTGCATCCGCCTGTTCTCTCCTCTGGCTCTCAAGGTGGCAGTCATCTACCGCCCACCGGGACCAACCTCCCAGTTCTTTGACCACTTTGCTACCTGGCTTTCTCACTTCCTGTCTTCTAATCTTCCATGCCTAATTCTCGGGGACTTCAACATTCCCATTGACGATCCTTCCGCCCCTGCTGCCTCCAAACTTCTTTCACTCACGTCCTCCCTTGGACTCACACAATCCTCCCTCCTCCCTACCCACCGCGATGGTCACGCTATTGTCCTTGTCTTTTCCAACCTCTGCTCCATTTCTGAGTTCAAATGTTGCCCTTTCCCCATCTCTGACCACCACCTTCTCTCTTTCAACCTATCTGGACTTCCTAAACACCCTGCTCCCCCACCCCGCACACACACTCGCAGAAATCTACATGCTGTGGACCCCCATCAATTCTCCAACCTACTTCACCACCTCCCTCATACCTCATCCTTCACCTGCCCTGATGCTGCCACTAATCACTACAACACTACGCTTATCTCTGCTCTAGACACTCTTGCTCCTCTTCGACTCTGTAGGGCCCCACGCCACCAGCTTCAGCCCTGGCACACCCTCCAGACTCGCTACCTGCAAAGATGCTCCCGCACCGCAGGGCATGCCTGGAGGAAATCCCGCTCTGAAGCTGATTTTGTTCACTTCAAGTTTATTCTCCGGTAATACACCTCTGTCCTCCACTTGGCCAAACAATCCTTTTTCTCATCTCTTATATCTACGCTGTCCTCCAACCCTAAATGGCTCTGGTCCACCTTCAACACCCTCCTCTACCCACCTGCACCTCCCCCCACAGCTGCCTTCAGTGCTCAAGACCTGGCAGACTACTTCCTCAGTAAAACTTTAACTATCAGATGCAACATCCCAACACAAGATAGTTATCTGCCACCTCCACTCCCAAAGGTCCCCTCTGCCACCCTCTGCCGCTTCCTCCCAGCCACTGAGGAGGAAGTCAATTCCTTATTGTCCTCCTCACATCTCACCACGTGCCCGCTCGACCCCATTCCCTCACATCTAATTCCTCCCCTCTCCTCCTCCCTCACCCCTGCTCTCACACACATCTTCAACCTATCTCTCTCCACTGGCTCCTTTCCATCCGCCTTCAAACACGCGCTAGTTACCCCTTTACTAAAGAAACCATCCCTAGATCCCAACTCTCCATCCAACTACCGCCCTGTATCCCTGCTTCCCTTCACATCAAAGCTCTTAGAATATCTAGTCTTCAACCGCCTCTCCCTCTTCCTGTCCTCCAATTCCCTACTTGACCCCCTGCAATCTGGCTTCCGTCCCCTACACTCAACTGAAACTGCCCTCACCAAAGTCACCAATGACCTCCTAACTGCTAAAAATCACGGCCACTATTCTATTCTCATCCTGCTTGACCTCTCGGCTGCTTTTGACACTGTTGACCACCCCCTCCTTCTACAGACCCTCAACTCTCTGGGTCTCGGTGACACTGCACTTGCTTGGGTTGACTCCTATTTATCCAACAGGTCCTTCTGTGTGTCCTTTGCTGGTAACTCCTCCTCCTCCTCATTGCCTCTATCTGTTGGTGTACCTCAAGGCTCTGTCCTTGGTCCTCTGCTCTTTTCCATCTACACCTACTCCCTGGGCAAAATCATCAACAGCTTTGGCTTTAATTACCACCTCTACGCTGATGACACTCAGATCTACCTCTCTACCCCTGATCTCTCTCCCCCCTGTCCTTTCAAAAGTCAGTGACTGTTTATCTGGCATCTCCTCCTGGATGGCCTCCCACCACCTAAAGATCAACGTGTCAAAGACTGAACTCCTACTTATTCCTCCCTCCAATGCCTCCCCACCTCCTGACTTCTCTATCACGGTGGAGGGTATCACCATCTCCCCATCAAACCAAGTTCGCTGTCTTGGAGTTACACTTGACTCTGCTCTTTCCTTCATCCCCCACATCAAGTCTCTTTCCTCCTCCTGCCGATACCAACTGCGTAATATTTCCAGAATTCGTCCATTTCTTACCGCTGTCACCACAAAACAACTCATACACGCCCTGGTAATCTCCCAACTCGACTATTGCAATAATCTCTTATCTGGCCTCCCTCTGTCCCGCCTCTCCCCCCTACAATCCATCCTGAACGCCTCCGCCAGGCTAATTCACCTCACCCGCCGCTCTGTCTCTGCCGCTCCCCTCTGCGAGTCCCTTCACTGGCTCCCCATCCACTGCAGAATTAAGTTCAAAATCCTTATCCTTACCTACAAAACCCTCACTAACTCAGCTCCCCACTACCTGTCCACACTAATCACCAAATACACCCCAGCCCGCTCCCTAAGGTCAAACAGTGACCTGCGCCTAGCTTCTCCCCGCATCACCTCTTCCCATGATAGACTGCAGGATTTCTCACGCGCAGCCCCCACTCTCTGGAACGCTCTCCCTCGTACTGTCAGACTTTCCCCTAACTTCTCTTCCTTCAAACGCTCCCTTAAAACATTCCTATTTAGGGAAGCCTACCACCCAACTCACTGACGCAACCATCAATCACTCTCACCTCACAGTCCTCTCCTCCTGTTTCCAACCCCAACCCTCCCAGATTGTGAGTTCCTACAGGAATAGGGCCCTCATCTCCTCCTGTACTGTTTGTCAAATGTTGTTCAATGTATTGTAACCCTGTCTATACTGTGCTTATTGTACAGTGCTGTGGAATATGCTGGCGCTTTATAAATAAAGAATAATAATAATAATAATAAGCCCAAATTACATTTCTTCCCGGGGGACATGCTCGATTAGACCTGCCTGAGAGTGGCAGCTCTACACGGCAGTACAGCCCAGCCAGCCAGCACACCCAACCTGTAAAAATTGCAGTGATTATGCCAAGAGAAGAAGAATGGTGCACAGCACCAACTCTGCTGGCTGCCCCGGACCCGCACACACTACTTCTGGGAATTCCTGGGGTGTGGGCAGAGGAAAACCCGCCCGGACTAGCTGTAAATATCCCTCCAGTGTATGTCGATTTAAAACCTGGTGCAACGCCTGTGGCTTTAAGACAATATCATATCCCACAAAAAGCCAAGCAGAATATCCAGACACATTTACAGAGACTTAAAGACCACGGCATATTGAAATTCTGCGTGTCACCGTGGAACACACCCCTGTTGCCAGTACTGAAAGAGGGCACACAAGAGTACCGCCCAGTCCAGGATTTACGAGCCGTCAACGAAGCCACAGTAACTCTACACCCTGTGGTTCCCAACCCATACAATTTATTGGCGTTAATTCCCGGAGATACAAAATATTATACGGTGCTTGATTTAAAAAACGCTTTCTTTTGCATCCGACTGGCTCCGGCAAGCCAGCCCCTTTTTGCATTTCAGTGGGAGGAATCTACCACGGGAGCGCGCCATCAAATGACCTGGACACGCCTCCCTCAAGGTTTCAAAAACTCGCCCACGATTTTCGGGTGCGCGCTCAGCCAGGACCTCCTCTCCTTCAACGCTCAGCCAGACAGAGTTGTTTTACTACAGTATGTAGATGATTTATTACTGGCTTCTCCCACAGAAAAAGACTGTTTATCTGCCACAAAAGCCCTGCTACATCTACTATGCCTTGCAGGTTACAGAGTGTCAAGAAAGAAAGCACAAATATGCAAACAAAGTGTAAAGTACTTAGGTTTCCAATTAACAGGTACCAAGCGTGCATTGGGGGCAGAAAGAAAAGAAGCAGTATGCCGAATACCCCAACCAAAGACCAGAAGACAAGTCCGTAAGTTTCTGGGAGCTGCAGACTTCTGCCGCCTGTGGATCCCCAACTTCGTAGATATTGCCAAGCCCCTTCATCAAGCCACTAAGGGGGGAGAACATGACCCCTTCCTCTGGGAAGAAGAGCAAACAGCAGCTTTTCTAAAATTAAAGACTCTGTTAATGGAAGCTCCTGCACTGGGACTGCCAGATCACAGCAAGCCCTTCCAGCTGTACGTGCATGAACACAATCAAACAGCAACAGGAGTGCTGATTCAGAGTTTCGGCTCCTGGCTAAGGCCTGTGGCCTATCTCTCCAAGCAACTTGACCCTGTGGCCTGTGGCCTACCCCCATGCCTGAAAGCCGTGGCAGCCACCGCAATGCTGATAGCAGAAGCAGACAAGCTGACCCTTGGACAAGTTCTTCATGTCAAGGTGCCCCATGCTATCAAAGCCTTGCTGGATGTAAAGGGAAGCTACTGGTTCAGCAACAGCCGGATAACGAAGTACCAAGCTATGATGTGTGAGAATCCACGGGTTCATCTGGACCTTATCGCTACCTTGAACCCTGCTACTTTACTGCCTGACTGTGAAGAGGATCCAGATCATGAATGCCTCCAAGTCATGGAAGAAGTGTTCAGTAGCAGGCCAGATTTGAAAGACGTACCCCTAGACAAATACTGATGGTAGCAGCTACATGGATGATGGGAAGAAAGTCTCCGGCTATGCAGTAGTCTCAGCAAAAGAAATTATCGAAGCAAATCCACTACCAGGCCATACATCTGCACAACTGGCTGAAATAACAGCCCTAACCAGGGCTCTGGAAATCTCCGAAGGCAAAAGAGTGAATATCTACACTGACTCCAAGTACGCCTTCATGACGGCCAATGCACATGGTGCACTCTACAAAGAAAGAGCCCTACTTACTTCCTCAGGACAACAAATCAAGTTTGCAGCTGAAATCGCAGCCGTCCTAGAAGCTGTATGGAAACCAAGTGCTGTCAGTATCATGCACTGTCGTGGCCACCAGAAAGGTCATGATGAAATCCCAAAAGGCAACAGGCGCGCTGACCAGGCCGCAAAAGCAGCTGCAAAACCATTGCTAACAATTGATCAAGCCAAAGTCCTGCTCTGCAAGCAAGAGCCTCAACCTCCGGCGTGTCCGGACCGTTGAGCAAGATGGACGCATGCTGAGAGCTCTCCGAGTCCCCCTCCGTCATTCCGCCCTTTAACTCAGAGACCACCCTACTATGGTCCGCACCAAAAGATCCACAGGCATCCCGAAGACCCCCGCAACGCCTACCCGCAATTCCACGCGCTCCTTGGACGCCTATCTGCTGCCGGCGCCGCAACCCGCGGCGGCTACTCCACCTTCTAAGATGGTGGGCGCGGCGGCACAAGTTCCTGCTCAGGACCCGACGGCGGCTATAACGCGCCTGGAACTGAGATTGGAGTCCCTCCTGGCAGGTATGCCCAACAAATCGGACCTAGCCGAGATGCTGACCGACCTGCGCAGCACCTTCGGGAGGAGGAGGTGAGGGAGGAGGTGTCGACCCTGACGGCCGGAGTGACCACCCTTGAACAGGCAGCACCAACACCTGCACACGCGGCGGAAACATCGACGCGTGACTTCTCTGGACTCAGGCGCCTGGTCGATGACCTCGACAACCGAGGTAGGCGCTGCAACGTGCGGATCCGCGGGCTGTGGGAACCAGACCATCCCGAACACCTCGACGAAGTACTTGGCCGGCTTTTCACCGCGATTACTGGGCACGAGGTACGTCCGCCCCGCGACTTGGCGCGAGCACACAGGGCCCTACGGCCAAAACCTCCACAGGGAGAGCCCCCGCGAGACGTTGTGTGCTGCTTTTCTAGCTACAGGCTGAAGGAATCTATTATGCACCGAATACGCAACTCGAGGACCTGGGAATTTGAAGGCCAGACACTCGAGGTGTTCCATGACCTGACGCCGTTTACCCTCGCGGCACGACGCCATCTCCGCCCTATCACTCAGGTGCTGCGCCAAAGAAATATCCCATACAGATGGGGCTTCCCATTTGCCCTTACAGTGCGCCTTGACGGCACCCAATACTCAATATGCTGCCCTGGGGACGTGCAGCCCTTTTTGGAAGCACTCCGACTCCCACCGCTAGAGGTACAAGACTGGGAGCGCGATGAACCTGGGAGGGGATCTACGAGGCCCAGACACCGAAGGCCATCGCAACGTCGCCGCCTGGAGGCAGACCTGTAGGCGGCGGCACCTGACCGCTAGTGACCCGCGGATAGACTCCACAGAAGCGACACGACCCATGTTCCCGTGCTACGCCCTTTCAGGAGAATGGAATGGTAGAGTCCCCTTCAGTCTTTCATTGACCCCCTCTCTGCCCTAGAAACCTGCCTGAAGCCACCGCCCACCGTCGCCAAGGATACCTGCCGGGTACACCCCCGTGCCAGGTGGGATTTGTCATGCACACGCGGGCATGCAGGCCCCCCCACCTGGATACACACGACATGTACCAACGACCTTACATACTTGACAGCAGAACCCGGTGCATGCACCTCGGATCTGAAATGGTGTACCCTCCCCCCCCTTTTTTTTTTTTTTTTTACTTTCTTGCTTAATTCCTGCTGCATTGTATGGCCCACAGCTGCATCTCCTGATCCTACCGCGGCCGGGCCGCCTGATCTCCTCCTGCTGGCTGATCTCTCTGTCGATGTGCCGTTAACCCGGTCTGCTCTTACTCCTATTATCGACCAGCAGTTTACCTTGCACAACTAGAGCCCAGGAAGGAGTGGGGAGGGGGTTCCAGCTGCCTGACGCACTCCATGGCCGTCTGGGCCCTATTCCCTTTTTTTTTTTTTTTTGCAGATACGGTCGACTGAAACCCGCAGGGGGGTGGGGGTGGGATAGGGCCGGGAGAAATGTTCCACCCATATGCTTGCTTCCACCGCGCGGACCACGACTCGTGTGGAGGGTGGGGGGCGGGCCCGGGGTTGTGGGAGTGTCCTGCTAGGTAAAGTTTACTGAAAGCACATGTTATGACGCCCCCCTACCGCTTCGAGCAGTAGGGGAGCTCCGAGATGAGGGAAGTCGAGACATATCTCCGTCTCCCTGTACTACGGATCTTTAAGTTTAACTGTTGTTATTTACTCTTGTAAGATGTTCATATTTCTACTACTTGACGGAGGGGACCGGTCTCTCCCCGGTTCCCTATATATCTTTTTACTCAACTGTTATATTGCCTCATAGCTGACTACGACCTCTTGGTGACTCTTGCGGTCTCCCACGCGCCCCCAAGGGCTGGGCACACTAGTACAGTCGGAGAGAGCACATAGGTCCTCGACCTGCCCCGCAGAGTCGGGACCCACCCCTCTCTCGACCAGTGCCTACAGCCCCCTTCTTTTTTGGCCCTTCATCTCGGAAGGGTCTAACTTGTCTCTCCTACCCTTAGAGAGACACCTCTCTTTAACTTTTCCCCTTTCTTCCTTTCCCCGCCAACCACACCCCCTCCGCTAGCTAATCTACCCTCCCTCAAATTTTTTTTATTTTTTTTTAAAAAAAAATTCTCTTTCTCTTCTCTCTCTCCTTCTCCTCTTCCCCTCTCCTTCCCCTACCTCTCTCTTTCTTTTTGTCCCGCTCTCCCCCACCCTCTCTTGCACTCACCGCGTTTCCTCCTACTTCGCCCTCTTCCCCCCGCCCCCACTCAAATTGACGCGACCTACGTTCCTTCCTCCCCCAGCGCTGCGCGCCATTCCGCTAGACATGCCGGGGCTGGGCGCGGGCTGCCGGGCGGCGACGCTGCTGCCCGTGGACATCCGGATGGTGAGCTATAACGTACGTGGCCTCAACAAGCCCGAGAAAAGGAGGCGACTTCTCCGAGACTTGGCCGCCCTCCGTGCCTCGGTCGCCTTCCTTCAGGAGACCCATTTCTGTTCCTCGGCCCCACCATCTCTGCGGGACCGCCGATTCCCTACGGGATTTTTTGACCACAACCCGGACTCCAGATCCAGGGGCGCAGCGATCCTGTTCGCCAGCTGTATCCCATTCGAGCACAAGGACACCTTCACGGCAGGAGACGGTAGATGCCTGTTTGTCAAAGGCACAATAGCGGGAGCAACGTATACCTTTGCGAATTTATACCTCCCCAACACCAAACAACACTTATATTTATCGAAAATGTTACAGACCCTAGAAAATTTTACGGAAGGGACGTTGATACTTGGAGGCGACTTCAATATTCCTATGGTACCTGCTGAAGACTCCTCTAGTGCGACACACCGGACGCCCAAGAGGATACTACGCCGCATTCACTGTTCGCTACAAGCTCTACGCCTGGTGGATGTCTGGAGAGCACAACATCCATCGGACAGGGATTATACCTACTTTTCGTCGGTACATGGCACATACACCAGACTGGACTACTTTTTTGTCCCCCAATACGATCTCCCTATGGTCCGGTCATCGGACATACAAGCCACGACATGGTCAGACCACGCCCCGGTAATGCTTACTATGACATCCCCGCTGAGAAGACCGAGGGTTAGCAACTGGAGGCTGAATACATCACTTGTGTCGGATGTGATGATCAGGGCTGAAGTCGAAGACACTATTCGGTCCTTTTTCAGTGATAATTGCGGAACAGAAGTGCCACTGCCCACGGTGTGGGAGTCGCACAAGGCTGTAGTCCGAGGCAGGTTGATATCACTTGCCTCGGGGAGGAAGAAGGCTGCCGGGGAGGAAATTGCCGCGTTGCATGCCGCCATCCGGACCCTTGAGCTCGAACACCAGAGTTCGGGGGACGCGGACACATATGCCCGCCTATTACACCAACGCACCCAATTGGCGAATGCACTCAATCCCAGAATCCAGCGTGCAATGATTCAGACGCGATGCTTCTTTGCGCTTCACGAGGACAAGCCGGGTCGCCTCTTGGCGCGCCTCCTGAGGCAGAGAAGGAGACGGGCATACGTTCCGTCGATCCGCTCGCCCGCGGGCACACTGGTACGGGACCCTATGCATATCGCACAAGCGTTTCGGGAATACTACTCGACTCTGTACCACTCTGTCGAGGAGGCAGGATCGCCACCTGGACATCTCATAGACGACTATCTAGCGACACGAATACCTTACCGCCTCACAGATGCCCAACGCACCACGCTTGGAAACCCCATCTCCTCCGAAGAGGCCCTGCAGGCCACAAAGAAGCAGAAGAATGGAAAAGCCCCAGGCCCGGATGGCTTTCCGGCCCTTTACTACAAACAATTTGGGAAACTACTAATACCCCACATGGTAAAGACCTTCAATATACTACTCTCAGGGGACACCTTCCATCCGCACTCCCTTTCTGCCACGATAGTGGTACTACCTAAGGAGGGGAAAGATCCCCAGCAATGTTCCAGCTACAGACCCATCTCGCTCCTCAACGGTGATCTTAAAATATTTGCCACGATCCTCGCGAGCCGCCTGGGTGCTGTGCTCCCTGCCCTGGTGAAGAGGGACCAGGTGGGTTTCGTTCCGGCCAGAGAGGCGAGGGACGGCACGATCCGGACACTGAACATGATCCACGCAGCGAGGAGTTCGGAGACCCCAATGCTACTACTGTCAACGGATGCCGAAAAGGCATTTGACAGGGTCTCTTGGCCTTTCATGTTCTCCACTCTGCGAGCCATGAACCTACCGGCTCCATTCCTGCTCTGGGTAGCTGCACTATACCACGTGCCCAATGCCAGGGTCGGAGTGAATGGAGTCTTCTCTGAAACATTTCAGATTAGAAACGGGACCAGGCAAGGATGCCCGTTGTCCCCTCTCCTCTTTGCCCTGACGTTGGAGCCCCTGTTGGAGTCAGTCCGGAATAATGCCAAGATACCGGGCCTGAGAGGCCGACTTTATGACCACAAGGTGTCGGCTTACGCCGACGACCTTCTCTTTTATGTGACCGACCCTATCGCAGCAATACCGGAAATTGTCCATGAGTTCGGGGTATATGGCCAATTGGCTAACCTTAAACTTAATATGGAAAAATCAGAAATACTGAACGTGACGGTCACAGAGGCGGTGGAGCGCGTGCTCCGCCGCCTACACCCATTTGTCTGGTGCGCTAAACGCATGAAGTATCTAGGGATATGGCTTACAAAACTCCCGCAAGATCTATTCAGGGAAAACTACCCACCACTATGGGCGGCGGTCTGCCGGGACTTAGTGAGTTGGCGGCCGATGAGGGTGTCATGGCTTGGGAAAATCAGCATACTCAAAATGAACATTTTACCACGGCTGCTGTACCTTTTCCAGGCCTTGCCCATCCAGGTACCGGCCACATTCCTAGACCGGGCCCGGTCCTTCTGTTCTCGCTTCATATGGGGCGCATCGCGTGCGCGGCTTAGTGGTCGCTTGTTGTCCTGCCCTAAATCGGCTGGCGGTCTGGCACTCCCTGATCTGGACGGCTACTACAGGGCCGCACATCTGGTCCGAGTGGTTGAGTGGACGACGGGGGGTAGGCGGGCGTTGTGGCAGGACCTGGAGTGGGAGACGGCCACGGGTGTCACCGCGGCCCTGCCTTGGCTGGCGCAGAATAGGCGATCCCCTGCGGCGTGTCGCCACCCTTTCGTGGGTGCAACTTTACAGGTCTGGAACTCTGTGCTACGCCGCTGCTCCTTCTCTACCTACCCCTCGCCAATGCTCCCTCTGACGGACAACCCGGACTTTGGGGCTGGGGTGCACCCTGGCCTACGGAGAAGACTGGACCCCGTAGAAACGCCCAGGGCCACACACTTTCTCTCGGGGCAGGACATGATGCCCCCGTGGGAGCGACCGGCACAGACCACAGTCCCGACGCCTCTGGAACGGTTCAACTTTAATCAGATCTCACATTACCTGCTCTCCCTCCCCGCACGCCACCGGTTACTTCGGCCGCTAACAGCTTTTGAAACACTATGCCTGGCGCGGCGCCCACTGGCCCACGGCATCTCGGTACTGTATCGGCTCCTGCAAACACACCCGAGTCCTGACCCTCCGACGTTCGAACACACATGGGAGCAAATGCTTGCTGTCACCATCTCTGAGGAACAATGGGGTAACACGTACGAACTTACGCATCGCGGCTCCCCTCAGGCGAGGCTACAATCCACCTCATATAAGCTCCTCTCGCTCTGGTATTGCACTCCCTCGCTCCTGTTCCGGATTGGACTGCGCCTCACCCCGACATGCTGGCGATGCGACGACTCATCGGGCTCCTACCTCCATGTGTGGTGGGACTGCACGGTTATATCCCCTTTCTGGCGCATGATACGAGACACCATCAAAGAGGTCACTGACCTTGACCTTCCGCTCACACCGGCGGTATTCCTCCTCACGATTACGCAATGTTCTATAGGAACCCTCAAGAAGTCGGTGGCGATGCCGATGTTGATGACGGCGCGCCTCCTGGTGGCCCGCGCCTGGAAGACGGCACACCCCCCGGCATACCGTGATTGGCTGACACGGATGGAGGAAGTGCGAAATCAGGAGAACCTGTCGGCTGGGACAGGGGAACCCCTGGAGAAGCACCTACACAAGTGGTACCACTGGTGCACATACCTGACCACGCCCGTCTGCCGCGGACGCATTGGACCCTGAGACGGCCACTGTTTACACCATACAATGACGCAACACGTCCACTGACGCCCCCGGGGGCACTGGGTGGCGGGGTCGCTGGTGCTGCGCCCGCGCCCATCCCTAGCTGCAATGACCCGGACCCTGTGACCGACCTGTATCCGTACATACCACCCCCCTCCCTTTTCTTTTCTTTTTTTGTCTCCCCTCCTCCTCTCTCTTCCTCCCTTTACTCTATTTCTTTCACTTTTTGCTACTCCCCTCCCTCATTTGCCACTGCACCTCTCCTACCGCACCCTCCCTCCGCCTCATGCAAACTCCCCCCCTGCCCTCTGTTCCTCCCACTCCTCTCACATACGCACGTCCCCTCTTGTCTTCCTCTCATGTCACCCTTGCTAATACTGCACGGGACCGCAAATGACTCACCAAGGTACTGGGAGAGCTGAGATAACGTTCAATGTATCTTCTTGACTTACTGATGCTGATGCACTGCTCCACATCCATATATGATCCTTCTGTTATACTGCTTATATTGCCTTTTCAACATCATCAATGTACAACCGACTAAATCTACGTATACTTACCCGGATCTGAGCTTTGTATTGTACAATTGCATTTATCTGTATGCCATTTTGTTTTGAATAAAAAAAAAAAAAAAAGAGCCTCAACCTCCCATGCCAAACTACAAATTCTACATGAATTGGAGACAATTTGAACCCAAAGGCGAGTTCATTGAAATTATATTGCACAAATGGCAAGATGAGTACGAACTATTAGAACTCAATCATGATGTATATCCAATGGCTTTTCCCAACAAAGTCTCAAGGCCGAAATTTCTACTCCACTCCTCTGAATCCTCAAGAGACACGCCTAATGATCAACACCTCAGAAGTTCAGCAAAGACTACGCAGAGCATACAAAATGATGCTGAAATTCTTCGGCGTAAAATTAATGGGGGAGTGTGAAGAAGATACAAAAGTAACCGAAGTTGAACGAGCAGAAAATTTCGCTTCACGTTTCGAAAATCTAACAACCAACCCTCATAATAATCTACAGATTACACGAATACTGCTAAATCTGGGAGAGTTGGGAGCAGAAGAATACCAAGCCCCGTTGGTGAGGATCTTCCTCAAGGAGATCCTTATCAAAAACAAGCTGCCAAGTATGATGAAAAGTGCAATGAACTTTTTCATACCAGCAGTAAGAGATTCACAGGACAGACAAGATCTGCTGTTCTTTGCCTGGCGATACTATTTCCCAAAAGAAGAATTTGTCTGGGGAAACCGTGGAGAATTGGCACGATACAAAGCAAAACCAGTGGTGGCTGCACTCCTACCGGCGCCACTGAGTGAATGGACACCCTTATATTCAGAGAAAGAGAAGAAATGGCTGTCAGAAGAACAAGGCGGATATGGAGAAGACGGATGGTTCCAGTTGAAGAATGGACAAATAGTCCTACCAGCAACATTGGCTCCTGAGATTGTAAGAATGCTCCACGCAAGTACCCATGGCGGAAGAGAAATGATGGAACAGCAATTGGAGCCACATTTCTACGTACCAGGACTGTCAGTAGTCTGCAAAGCAATAGCCCAGCAGTGTGTGACATGTGCCAAAAATAATCCAAGAACAGGCCCATCTCAACCTCCAGGGAAGCAGCCAATCGGGCTATCCCCAATGGCATCGTTACAGATAGACTTCACGGTGTTGCCGCCCTGCAAAGGATACAAATATCTACTGGTAATGGTGTGTACCCTGACAGGATGGGTAGAAGCTTTCCCGACAAGAACAGAGAAGACAGTGGAAGTGGTGAAAAGTCTGATGAAAGAAATAATACCACGCTATGGAGTTCCTCTCGCGATAGGGTCAGACAATGGCCCTGCATTCATACAGAACTGTTTACAACAGCTCGCCCATCTGTTGGGCATTACCTGGAAGCTACATACTGCCTACAGGCCCCAGAGCTCGGGAAAAGTCGAGAGAATGAACCGCACCCTGAAGACTTTGATGTCCAAACTATGCCAAGAGACGTCACTAGGCTGTTTGGATGTGCTGCCGATAGTCCTCTTGCACATTAGGTGCAGGCCAACCCCCCAATTGAAGCTAAGTCCGTACGAACTTATGTTTGGACGGCCTACCCCTCTGATTAGTGGACTAAGGGGGGACCTTCGGGCATTGGGAGAAACTAAACTAAATGATCAGGTTGTACTGTTAGGAAAATCAATGCAGAAACTGAATATTTATTTATTTTATTTATTTATAAAGGATTTTACCAGGAAGGATACATTGAGATTTCTCTCATTTTCAAGTATGTCCTGGGTTCAAGAACATTGAAGTGTTACAAATACTTGGGTGGGAGATAATATACCTCACTTTTTATATCCCCCACTGCATAAGTATTGTCCAGGTGACTCAGTATGGGTGAAAGAGTGGAAAAATTACCCACTAGGCCCAAAGTGGAGAGGTCCTTACCTTGTCCTGTTATCAACCCCTACAGCAGTAAAGGTTGCCGAGGTGGTCCCGTGGATACATCACTCCAGACTGAAAGTAGCTGCAGCCAGTCCTGAACCAGCATGGAAGGTCGTCACCAACGAGACCAATCCACTGAGGCTAAAGCTGACAAAGACCACAGCCGTGAGCATCTGAATGATCCAACTGAAAGCACCCAAACGATTTCACAAGTGGGTGTTTTGATGGACACAATAAGGCCTGACCATCCACCAACAGGGGAACAAAGGGATCCCACGGGGGATACCCCAAGGGTGCTTTTTAGAGGCCCAGCCCCCACCCTTGATCAACCGGAAATATCTTTTGTTTTTGAAATTCCGGTGGGGAGGGATTGGGTTTATGTGACTGTGAAAAGAATTGCCCAAGGGATTTTGACATTTGGGGCATTTGTGGTACTGATTTTGTACCTTGCAAACTTGATTTATGGACTCTCGCATGCCCCAGGTGCCCAAGCACCACCAAGAAAGTGGATATCTCCCATATCTGGAATGGTACGCACCCGGTGATGGAGAATCGTACTATGTGGAGACAAAGCGAGAGGCGACGTCCGAAATTTTGCCAAGAGGACATTTACTTGTGCAATTTAAATATGACTATGCTAAAAAGTCTGGGCAAACCACATGCTGGGTGTGTAGTAGGTTGCACCCAGAGACAATCCACATACCATTTGCCTCTGTTCCAATGAATTTGAGTATGTTTGCGTCAGGGAATGTCACAATACATGCTTTCGATGCACCAAGGGAAAAAACAGAATCATTCAGTCCCGGGTACCCCATAATAGGGCCAGTATACCCACCAGAATGGTGTTTCCAACTAGGACCAGATAGAGAATCAAATAATGAGGGTGGAGGGTGCTATTCAAGCAAGTTCAACTGGACATCATACATCTACACATTTAACACAAAGGAGCAATCAAATTTTCTATACATACGATGTAGAAAGCTCACAAGTGATCAGGAAGAGGTGATTGCGAATGTGACAAATGGAAGGCAGAGTGCATTGGATATGATGAAACGACTGAGACAACTGATGATAGAAATAGCAAAAGGAACACTGCATCTGTCACCATTTATACTGAAAGGGGGGTATCAGGTGTGTTGTGGAAAGGTGTGTTACACATGGGTGCCACCAACAATAACGGGAATGTGTTATTTGGCTAAACTGATTCCAATACAGAGAGTAAGGGGAGACAACACGGATACAGACACAGCACTTCACCATAGGTACCCACTGGTGTTTGAGAAACAGAAGAGAGAGTTGTTTAGAAAGGCGGATCGAATATGGGCATGGCTGCCGGCATGGACTGGATAGGGAAGAGAGTTGATGGTAAGAATGAACAGTTATGCCAGTCTGATGGACGAGATTCTGAATAAGACTAGTATGGACATTCAGGTGCTGAATCTGGAGGTACGTGAGATACGGAAGGTGCAAATGATACATGATATGGCACTAGAACAGATCAGTGCGGCTCTGAATGGATTGTGTGAGAGGACAATGCATTATGAATGTTGCACCTTCATCAGGAACACCACACATGACATCCCTGACTATTACCAGGTAATCCAAGATCACCAGGAGAAGGTAGCACAGTTGCAGAACACAGCAAGGAGGATCACTGCTGAAGGCTGGAATCCACTCTGTGGGTTCGGAGCAATCGGAGAGTGGTTCGGATCCATTCTGAGATTTATCTCACAGATTGGATCCATGATTCTGATGATGGTGGTGATCCTGGTCGTAGGGACACTAACGTACCGCATAGGGCTATGTCTATGGCCACTATGCAAGAGAGCAGTGACACCCACACAGACACAAAAGATACCACTGATTATCCCAACGAAAATAGGTCCCCTAAAGTATGAGGAACTCAAGAATAACACTAGTGGGGTGTGATGGCTACAAGCATCAGGAAAAGAACCTGAGGCTTGAGCCAAGGGGGGAATGAAGTGGAATCAGGCTGGAAGATGGTCGCCATTAGGAGCCAGGCGGCCATCTTGTTCAGAATATTGGTTCACTTGAAAATAACTAGGTAGATTTCAGTAGAAACTAGAATGAAGCTTACATAGAATTTTAGGAATGTGTTAGATTAGCAGAGAAGCAATTAAAATTGAGGAAGATCCGGGCCGCTCTTGGCACGGAGGGACAGGATGACAAATGGATACATCAAGGTCACAGAGGCCTGCAGAGAGACAAAGAGAGCGTAGAAAACAGACCATGTCTTATCTGCGACAAATAAACATAGGCTTTGGGGAGGTGGGCACGGCCCGGATTGAGTGCCGCAACAAATCACGAACTATCAGACTAACATGAAGTTTGCCAATTTACGGCCAATGTATGGAATGCCTTTGTAATTAGCCAAGGGAGGTACTAACCCACGTGGGGTGGGATAGTGTCACCGGGAGGTGGGCTAATTGGGATGTACCTAATTATGTATTCGGGGTATAAAACCCCTTGTCGGGGTGAGTTCGGGGCTCACTCTTTGCGATTTAATCCTATGTGAGCATTGTGTGACGACACAAATAAAGTTTGCCTTTCCTGAAGAGACTCGTGTTCAGACAATCCTTGCTCGTGTCCGGTCCGGCTTCGTCCCGAGTGAACCTTGCAGATGCCGGTAACAAAATCACTTGAAATTGTTCATCAAGCAACTTGCTATGAACTGATATTGACTGTCTTCTTTCAGAATTGTGTGAATGCTACACATGGTGAATAATAGATCTGAATTTATTTAACCCCTTAACGCCGCAGGACGTACATTTACGCCCTGCATTAGGCGGGCTTTGCCGCCGCAGGACGTAAATGTACGTCCTCGGCGTTTAGAGCCCCCCCGGGAGATACTCACCTTCTCCGGTCGCTTCCCACGCTGTTCTGACTCCCCCGGAGTCAGATCAGTGTGATCCCTCCTCCGGCGTTGTGACGTCATCGCGCCGGTGGCGCGATGACGTCAGTTTCAGGCGTCCCCCCCCGCCGGAGCAGGGGAAGCGCCTGGAGGGGAGGGATCCTTTGGATCCCTCTATCTCCCGATCGCCTGGTCCCCGGCGGCTGTGGCCAGCATCGCTGGAAGGGTCACAGCCTGACCTTTCCAGCGATGTATGGGGGGTTAACCCCTTAGCTGCCAGGTCGCGACCGGGCACTAATTTGTGCCCGATCGCGGCCTATTTCCGGTGGGGGCCGCCATCTTGGATGGCAGCCCCCACCTCTGGGTCACCCCCCGGTCAACTGACTCATCGCGCCATGCGCGATGATGTCAGTTTACCGGGAAACCCCCTAGCTGCAAAGGGATTTCCCATGGAAATCCCTTGCAGGAGATAGGGGGGTTCTTTGAACCCCTTTATCTCCTGATCGGTGGCAGCTAGGGGGTCATGTATGATATTGCTGGAAAGGCCAGAGCATGGCCTTTCCAATGATATCAAACATGACCATGGTAAAAGTAAAATAAAAGTGTAAAAAAAGTAAAATAAAAATAATAAAAAAATAATAAATTAAATAATAAAAAAATAATAAATATAATAATAAAAAAAAATTTGTTTTTTTTAATGCAGCACTATTGTTCACATTTCAATTATAATGTGAACAATGATGCTTCACTAATGATTTTTTTTTTTTGGGGGGTTTAGCTAAAATCACGCAATTTCTCCCCAAAAAAAAAATGGGTTCACCGTTCTAATTTTTTTAACAAATCTACCCAATAGAATATGACCGCAGAGCCTCGGATAATAAAATTAAAAAAAAAAAACACTTTACACACTGTGGAAGATTGAAATTTTATTGAAAATTCAATTTTTTTTACATTTTTTGTTATAGCATTTTGGCAGGACATGACATATACATATAATAATGATATATTATTAATCTGCCGAGTCTGCCGGAAAGAACGATATATAATTTGTCTGGGTGGTATAATAATACGTGACTTAAAAATGGTCAAAATGAGCTCAGCAAACTTCTACTTCCGAAACAGCGCCGAAGTTGTAAAATTACTCCCGTCCTTAAGGGGTTAAATGATATAATCATTATGTCCACTGTTTATTACTTGAAAAAACTTACCAAAGCAACGTATTGAATTATGCTTTGTTTTTTATTAAAAAGTCCTAACAATATAATGCAAAAAACCCCCAAAAAAACCTGCCCGTATCCACCATGGAGTTCTGGGCTTTCCGTATCTCCATGACAACTAGGTGAGAGCACTTCCGGTATAGTGATGTGACGTCCCACATGCGCCGGAAGTTACAGATTGATCGGGGAACAAGCCGGGAGCATTGTGTTGGGGTCTCGTTTATAAATCTGAAAGAGGCTCCGGAATCATGATCACGTCGGCAGGTGAGGGATCTTGTTCGCGTGGGAGCGGCTGGGCTTGGGATCAGCTCGAATTGCCGGTCACGGTGCAGCTGTATTCTTTCCGCCGAGTCATGCACCGTGTGGACGCTCAGGGCCAGGCCCTGGCTCGAAGGATGCTGGTGCCTGGGAGCCAGGGGCGAACGGAATGTAATTGCAGTGGGAGTCCAGGCGTGATGTGAGGCCGGGGCACGCTGGGAGCGCTGTGTGTGTTCCTGAGAAAACCAGAAAGGCAGATCCGGGCGCATGCTGAGTCACCGGCCGACAGAGGCCCTAACCCTGCCGCCTCCTATGATCATCCCACCGTTGTGTAATGGGTCTGTGACCGCCTAGGCTAGTGATGGCAAACCTTGGCACCCATGATGTTTCGGCTCTACGTCTGTCATAATGCCCAGTCACATAGATTAGATTGTAAGCTCTTGATCAGGGTCCTCCCTCCTACTGTTCTTTGTGTAACGTGTATGTATATTGGCAAAACTGTATTTTAGCTGTGTAAATTAGTTGGAAATCTAACAAACAGAGTAACGTAGTACATGTCACAGTGTCAGTATAGGGTCAGGGTTGGGGTTTACAATGCCTAAAACGGTTGAAATGGGTCACACATTTACAGCGCTAAAATACAGTTTTACCTGTATAGTTGTTGTTCTGTCTCTCCCATTGTACAGCGCTTAGGAATTTGGCGCTTTATAAATACTTGTAACTGTAATATAAAAGGTTGACTTTGCATCACTTGACATGTTTAAAAACATCTAGGGTGTCAGGCTTCTCTGTCACTGGTCTTGTCCATTGTATGGGCACCTGTGTGGCATCCCTCCCTATATGTCTGAGTTACTCAGCAAGCATGTCCCATCTAGACAACTCCGATCTGCAGGTGATCTCCACCTGTCATTGGTCTACACCTGTCATTGGTCTACACACGCACGGCCAACTCTCGCCTCCAAGACTTCTCAAGGGGAGCACCAGTCTTGTGGAATGACTTTCCTCGCCCTATCAAACTCTCCCCTGACCTTCAGGCCTTCAAGAAATCCCTCAAAATCCATCTCTTCAGATTAGAATACCACGTCATTGATACAACCCCTCCCTCTGCTCACCTACTCACACTTGATTGAAGACGCTTGTATGGCCCCACCATTCCCAAACCACTGGCACTAATGATCCTGCTATCTAGTGCAATTCCTCCTGTCTTCCTCAACCCCAATCCCTCTAGACTGTAAACTCCTATGAGCAGGACCCTCTACACCTCTTGTTTCCATCCCATGTCCATTTATATGTATTTTGTTCCCTTTGGTTATTGTAAAGCGCTGCGGAAACTGTTGGCGCTATATAAATCATGACAATAATAATAATCTGCATGGGGACAGAAACAAAACACGCCAACAATAAGTTGCGTTTTATTTGACTCCTTTTTGTCTGTATTTATACAGTGTATATACTGTAAAAAAAAAATTTAAACTTGTTCTGATTTGGTATAAATCATCATGGCTGGGCTGACATGCAAAGGAAATCACACAGGGTTGGGTTGATCTAGAGCAGACATTTCAAACACTGCCCCCTTTCCCCCAGGTGTCTAAGAACTAAAACTCCCATGATTCTCTGTCCATCTATTGCATTCAAAGAATTCTGGGAATTGTAGGCAATCAACATTAGTGGAGTATAGACTAGTGATTCTAGACAGCCACGGATGTAGTGCGTTCTGCTCAAATAAAGGTAGTGTAATAGTCCTGAAACGTAGGTGCCCTATTAAAAGTTATAGGAGCAGATGGCTACCTGGCCAATGAGTCCTCACTATATTTGCATTTTAGCTGACAAAGCCATTAAATTCGTTTTTTAAAATGGTTTTGTATGCTTAAGCACGCCCACTCCTTCCTTTTTCATCCTTTTTTTGAAGGGTGGGAATTTATCAGTTTGAACTAATAAGTCTTCGGGGATTTTGACCAGAGGTGTGTTCAGTTCCTCAGCAGCTACTGATTACTTAATTAAAGATGCTGAGGATTACTTAAAGATGCTGTTTCTGCAATATAAATGTTTTACCAGGGTTTCTCTCGTTTTCAAGTATGTCCTGTTATCCACTGTTGTCCATTTTATTACAACTTTAGTGTTTACCATGTTCCAATAAATATTTGGTGTTTTGTCCACCAAAACTTCAATCTGAACATTTCCTTATTGGATTATTTGCTCCATGGAGGCGGCCATCTTTCCCACGTCACACTCAGCTACTCTGCAGCACCTTTCTACTTGGTTACAAGTGCTAAGTTAGCAGTGCTTAGCGCTGAACTGCAGCACAACATTCAGTGCCGAGTTGCTAACTCTGCACTTGCAGAGACTGAGGAACTGAACGCACCTCTGGAGTGTCCGACTCGGTGGCTCTCAATGTGCATGCATGGACTAAAAGTGGAGTAAAGGACATTTGAGGGTTAATATTGTAGTGGGACCTTTATGGCAAGCCAGAAGACAATGCTAACCTCTCTGTCTACCCCCTCTAAATCCTAGAGTGAGCTTTACAGCCACTTTGGCCCTTCAGATGTTTTATGGAACTACATCTCCCATGATATCCAGTCTCTCAGTAAATTGGCTCCGCATCATGGGAAATGTAGTTCAGAAATATCTGAAGGACCAAGGTGGCTGACCCCCCCCCCCCACCTGCTCTACAGGATGCTAGATTCAATTGAGTAGTGTCAGTAAAGGTAAGATTGACCAACAGACCCTACAATGGATTCACATCCCTGATATTTAAGTTGCATTCTTTAAGGGGTTATTCAAAGAGCTCCGACATTACCATTGAATTGCACTGGTCGGGGAATTTCACCGTAATATAGTGTCATTCAAAAAGCTAGCGATTCGCCGAAAATTTAACTTCCAGCAAAGTACAGCAGCAGTGAAATTTTCGATAGAGAAGTAATGGTTAATCTGTTCAGAAAACGCTGAACAGCACCAAAATGTCAGTGAAATGCCCTCATTTTCAATTCGGCACACTTCAGGGATCCTGCGGTGAATGCTGTATTCACCGCAGGGTCGGTGAATTGAACATGCTGCGCCGAACGAGAGAGCACAGAAATTTTGGTGCGCTGAATAACCCCTGTAGCGATTTAATCCTTTCACAGTAAATAAACCACCAATCAAGTATACAGCGCTGAGGTTAGCACTGCAGTTCGTACAGCAGAATCCAGTAATCCCAGAACTGGTTGGGAATGGGAACCACAGATTTGAGTCTCTAAGGTGGTGTTTCCCATCCCTGTCCTCAGGACCCGCCGACATGCCAGGTTTTCCAGATATCTGAAGCACAGCACAGGTGATAGGATTTGCTGCTCAGTGATCTAAATCACTGGCCTGGTTGAGGGTCTTGAGGGCCGGTTTGGGAAACACTGCACTAATGGGGTTAATCAGAGAGAGGTGAAAATTCTAGGTCAAAATAGCCAAATCAGAAAAATTCTCTCACTTTCCAAATCGGCTATTTTGTCTAGATTGTTCCTTCTCCTGTCAATTTTCCTGATTTTTCACCTATCTGACTAACCCTGTAAGGGAAGCTGTCTGTGTGCATCTCTGTTCAACAGAAACACAATCAATAGTGATTTTAGGGATGCACCAATACCGCTTTTTAAAGACCGAGTACCGCTACTTTTTTCAAGTACTCATCAATACGAGTACTGATACTTTTATTTAATATCATGTGACGCTTGGACGCACTCAGGGTCTTGAAGTATAATATAAAACACGATGCTTTATTAATCCATAATAAAATTGTTGTGTTTAAGAACCTGGTTCTCGAACACAATTTTAATTTGAATCAATAAAGCATTGTGTTTTATCTCAGACCCTGAGTGTGTCCATCTGTTTTCGATATACATTTCTACTGGACTGTGCACACCCTGGCTTTTCCTTTTTTTGGGTGGCTTTTTGCAGGCAGAGATTATATATCCCTTATCTCTCATCTCCACAGACCTGTGTGTACACAGACGTCCGATACAATGTGGGCTGCAGAATGCAAGTGGTTATAATAATTAAAAGCATAATTTAATAGTTTGATTACACCTCTTATTTTACCAAAATATATATTTCAATAGGGATGCACCGAAACGGAAATTTCCAGCCGATACTGAAAATTTGGGATCGGTTCGGCTGAAAATCAGACATGAGAACCTGGGCCTGGAGGCCGTGCCGAGCCGGGGACTCGCCTGATCCCGAAGTCCGGCTGAGGAAGCTGCTTGGCCGGCCTCCAGGCTCAGATGAGCCCCCAGCTCTGCCTTTAAGGCCCAGCTGACCCGGGGGCTCGCCTGAGCCTGGAGGCCGGCCGAGCAGCCTGCTACAGCCGGAGGACTGTCACCGCTGGAGCTCAGGGCCGAAGTAGTAGGAGGATGTAGGTGAGTATGTTGCCTACACCTAGTCACCTACATCGGCCCCATGTCCTCCACTGGTTGCACATACTCACCAACATCGGCATCCACCGGTGGCAGTCCTCCTGCATCCAGTGCCCGCTCTCTGTGTCGGCCGTCAGGATGACGTCACGATAGCCTTTGACTTCAGACTCAGGCGAGCCCCCTGCTCAGTTGGCCCTCCGGTTGAGCAGGGGACTCGCCTGAGCCTGGAGGATGGCCCGAGCAGCCTGCGACAGCCGGAGGTCTGTCACCGCTGGAGCTCAGGACCGAAGTAGGAGGAGGTAGGTGAGTATGTAAGGTGTGTCTAACCCATTGTGGCAATAGTCCAGCTTGTGATACCCTGGTCATGTGATTTTCTGTTCTAGAAAGTATCTACTTACTTATTTATAAGCTTGCACGGTTCTCCAGCAACCGCTAGATGGACGCGCAGAGAGTGCACCACGTCCGCGTAACGTTCTGTGTGAGTGATGAGATGTCAGACGCACTCATTTGCGACGTCCAGCACCTTGACGAACAAAATGGCTTTTCATATCCTTTTCAAATTTTTATCATTTTTCATATTAATTTTGTTTCCCATAATTCCCCCCTTTTTTTTTTTTTTTTTCTACGTCCATCAACAAAAACAGACAGTGTGGTGTCTACAGTATCTTCCGTCAATACGTCCGTCCCTTGTGCACGCACGCAGAGTGCGCTCCAAGTCGTATGATCTGGGTTGTCCACTGCAAGTGACTATGGGTGACTCAGGAAGACCGCAGAACCCCCCCCTCCCCCCAAAACCAAACTCTGCTATTCTTCTAATTAGATGTATTAAACCAGTAAAAATGCATTTAAATAATAAAGGTCCTTTTAATAAAGAATAAAAAGGTCTGTTACAGAGTAAAAAGAAAAACCTATATTAAAAAAATTGACAATCAAAAATTGAGCATTAGCATTCTTTTAGAAAAAACCCACAAAAAAAACCAAGGGGGATATTTGCTGTTAAAGATCCTAGTCCCCCTTGTGAGCGTGACATGCCACCACGGTAAAGGACTGTAGCGAACAGAGACCTGTCCTACAGGACAGCCCTCCGCTCATATCTCCATTATTTCAATCCTTCCCTTGTAGCATATCGCAGTCACGTGGGGATTGGGATCTTTAAAAGCAAATATTTCTAGGGCTGCAACTAATGACTATTTTCATAATCGATTAGTTGGCCGATTTTTATTTTTTTGATTCGTCGGATAAAAGAAAAACATACTCAAATTGCATATTTTTCGCACACAAGGTACACGAGCACCTGGTCACAGTGATGGATTGATGCTGCGTGCGCAGCTTAACCTCCCTGGCGGTATTCCCGTGTGTGACTCGGGGTTAAATTTCGCTACCGCGAACGGTAACGCCGAGACACACTCGGGCTGCATACTCACCGCATCCTGCGCTCCCTCGCTGTCTCCCGCAGTGTGATCGCGGTGACTTTCTTCCTGGTAACGCTCCCTGCGAGTCACACGATGTAGGGGGGCGGGACCAGGCATCAAATTAGACAGTAGAAAAAATAAATTTCAATGTAAAATCCCCAACAGCATGACTTGCACTAGGTGGCAGTAACAGATCAGAAACAGACCATACACATTTTAAGACTGGACTTTACTGTATATATGGTTTGAAGATCTCTTATATGAAAATATAATTATTGATAGACTATGCATTATAAATGTTGCTGTATATATGAGTGTACATAATTGAAATAATATATCATACCAAGGATGTTTACACTCAGACAATATGCAGTGACTAATATTGCACCCTTGTTTTCTGAAAGATTTCAGTGTTTTTGGTTTGATTATATTATTGAACTAGCTTTTGCCGCGGCTTCGCTCGCGTGGATTTTAGGATTTGTTAACCCTTTCACTGCTGAAGACGTGTGGGGCACGTCCTCATTGATGCACGTTACATGCTGAGGACGTGCCCCACACGTCATCAGCTGTGCGGGACCCCCGGCGGAGATACTCACCTCTCTGTCCGGGGTTCCGCGGCGTTCTGACTTCAGCGTCCTCAGACGCTGAAGTCAAGCTCCTCTCGGCGTAAATGACGTCATCGCGCCAAGCGCGATGACGTCATTTCCAGGCGACCCCCCCCCCGGTAATGCCGGGAGATAGCCTGGAAGGGAGGGGGGGAATCCGTTCGGATCCCTCTCCCTCCCGATCGGAAAAGAGCAGCGCCAGAAGCCAGGCACCACTTAAAAGGGGAGAGTCTCCCCTTTTAAGCGGTGCCTGGCTTTAACCCCTCAAGCGCCGGGTTGCACTTCAGCGCCTTGCGGCGCTGAAGTGCAGCATGGCTCCGGTGGGGGCCTCCATCTTGTATGGCGGCTCCACCCCCGGGTCTCCCCCCTCGCTGCCTGATGTCATCATGCATAGCGTGATGACGTCAGATAGCCGGGGAACCCCTAGCTGCCAGGGGATTTCCCAAGGAAATCCCCTGGTGGAGATAGGGGGTTCTTGTGAACCCTGATATCTCCGCAGCTAGGGGGTCATGGAGGGTGTCATTTGAAAGGCCTGAGCATGGCCTTTCGAATGATACCCAACATGACTAGGTACAAAGTAAAAAAAAAAAAAAATAATAAAAAAAATTTATAATAAAAATAATAAATTAAATTTAAAAAAAAATAAAAAGTTTTTTTTTGTGTGTTTTTATTAATGCAGCAATATTGTTCACATTTCAATTATAATGTGAACAATGATGCTGCACTAATGATTTTTTTCTATGGAGTGCGTTTGCTAAAAATCACGTAATTCCCCCCACAAAATGTAACAAGTCCCCATTTCAAATTTTTGTACAAGCGCACCCCATAGAAAACATAACCGCAAACGCTCATGTGATTAAAATGTGAAAAAAAAACACTTTACACACTGCAGATGATTAAAAATTCAATTTTTATTGTATTTTTTGTTATAATATACAGACAGGACATGACGTATACATATAAAAATGATATATTATGAATCTGCGGAGTGCGCCGGAGAGAACGATATATAATATGTCTGGGTCATTTATTAAAATGTGGCTTCAAATCGCGTTTAAACATGATGAGCGAAAGCGGTAAAAAGGAGCTCAGCAGGACTTCCGGGAGGCGGACCTTCAAGATGGCCGCATCTTAACTAAGCTCCGTCGTTGAGATCCACAGCTTGGTGGAATTACTGCCTCACACCGGCTGGCTCATCGACCCCTGGGGTGATTTCTGCCTGCTGTACCACCTGGGACTCTGGCGCTTCTCCCCCCTTCATCCCCGGAGGTGTCTAGGCCGAGATTCGGCCGGTGCCATACCCGAGTTAACTTGCGGGTGCGCAACCACGGGTCCGAGCGGGCCGAGGTCCACAGCACCCCATACTCTCCCCTGACCCAGAGGAGGGAGCGGAGGGGGTGATCCGTCGCCAGCTCATTCGCTGTCGGAGACGTTCGTCCTTCCGAGGAGGACTGAGGCTCGGGATCTCTACGTGAATCCCGCACGTGCCGCGGCCTACCGAGTGGAACAGGTACTACCCCTACCCAGCCGGACGAAACCTGCCCTTTTCCCGCGCCCGGTGTCTCGGACTACCTCACGGAGGAGGGGAGCCGCACGCCGTTGCGACCCCCCACCGTGGGCGGCGGGGGAGTAACCCCTCAATTGATGCCGACGGGGGGGAATACCCTGACCCGGACCGCGCAACCCTTCCCCACGTGGTCGGGCGGGGCGCCCCCTTCGTTCTGTCCTCCCTGCAGCCCGGTGGACCACTATCATTTGACCTCACTGCGGGTGGGAGAGATCCCCCGCTTCTGACAGGTGCGACCTCCACAAAATTTCTGGACATTACTCCCCACGTGCCTGTTAAGGGAGAGGGGGACTTTTTGTTGACCTCTAGGAGGCCCACTGATCCAATACTTTTAATTTTTACGGTGACCCCTAGGAGACCCTATACCCACGCATATTCAATTTTTCTGGTGGGCCCTGCGCAGCCCACCGCCTCACAACATAATTTTTTTTTTTTTGAGAATTTTTTCTGGACACTCTCCGCGGTCTATACAGTATAATTCTTCTGGAAACTCCCGGCTGTCTATACAGTATAATTTTTCTGGAAACTCTCCGCTGTCTATACAGTATAATTTTTCTGGACACTCTCGGCTGTCTATACAGTATAATTTTTCTGGAAACTCTCCGCTGTCTATACAGTATAATTTTTCTGGACACTCACCGCTGTCTATACAGTATAATTTTTCTGGAAACTCTCCGCTGTCTATACAGTATAATTTTTCTGGACACTCACCGCTGTCTATACAGTATAATTTTTCTGGACACTCTCCGCTGTCTATACAGTATAATTTTTCTGGACACTCTCGGCTGTCTATACAGTATAATTTTTCTGGACACTCTCCGCTGTCTATACAGTATAATTTTTCTGGACACTCGCCGCTGTCTATACATTATAATTTTTCTGGACACTCTGCACTGTCTATACATTAGAATTTTACTGGACACTCTCCGCTGACTATACTGGAGAAACAGTGCAAGTCACTAAGGTGAAAAACGCATATCACAATTTTTCTTGGCTCCCCGTCTTGGAGGCCCACGTGTTAATCTTTTTTTAGACTCTGCGTCAAGCTCGGTAATTTTTTCTTTTGGGTTGCTGTCCTGACTTTCCATTCGGTGGGGATAGAGGCACCCCATACATTTAAATTGCCCACAATTATAATTTTTCTGGACACTCCACACAATCAGCGAGTTATAATTTCTCTGGACACTCTGCACTATCTGCGTTTTTTCAAACTTTCTGGACACTACTAGATCTGATAACTCCCGTCACCATGGACAAATTCATTGCTTCAACGTCTAAATCCTCCAAACGGCAAACGACCAAAGGACAGGGAAAGAGTGCCCTTGCGCAGGCCAGATCTCCGGCCCACTCGACTTCGGACTTGGGTAGCGCTCCGTCTAGCCCACAATTGGCGCTTACACCTACGCCCGTAACCACCGCTCAAATGGCTGAGTTTACAGCCATACTATCGCCACTACTGGATGAAAAACTGGGCCGTCTCTCAGCATCCCTCGAGCTGGCGCTTTCCCAACTTACCTCTCAAGCCCAACGTTTGACGGAGGTAGAGGACAGAGTGTCTACATTGGAGGATGGGCTTACTCCTCTTCAAACAACTGTGGACTCTCATGACTCCTTGCTTTCCACCTTACTGGACAAAATCGATGACCTCGAAAACAGAAGCCGCAGAAATAATTTACGCATTGTGGGGCTCCCTGAGACCGTGAAAGGCCCGCAACTTCAACACTTTGTCAGTACTTGGCTTCCCGCCGCCTTGGGCATCGCTACCAATGTACCACTGGTGGTTGAGCGAGTCCACAGATTGGGGCCTGATCTCTCCCCATCGTTGACCCGCCCTCGCACGGTCATATTTAAATTGCTCAACTTCATGGATAAAACCAACATTCTACAAGCGTACAGAAAAGCCGGCGCTTTGGATTATCAGGGAACTACATTGCGTCTTTTCCAGGACTTTTCGGCGTCTTTAGCTGCCCGTCGTAGGGCGTTTGCCCCTGTCTGTACAAAACTGGCGGCGGCCAACATCAGATTCACCCTACAATATCCGGCGCGTCTTCGAGTGCACCTTCACGGTCAGGTTACGTTCTACGACACACCGTTCGACGCTGCGGCGATCTTGGGAGATGGATCGGACCAGCAGCAACGACGCCAATCTACACCTCCCCAATGATGGTTGCGAAAGCTGTGTCATGGATATACCACGAACATTAACATCCACTAATGTTGGTTTGCGTTTTTCTTTATTGTGTTCTTATAGTAGTTTGCGATTTCTCTATGTGCTACACAGACAACTCCACCACTCAGCGATGTGTCATTGGACAAAATAGTAATGGAGGTGAGGGACTTACACTCCCCAAACGGAGCCTTTTGATTTTCTTCTGTTATATGGTTCATATTTTTTCTGTTAGATACATGATTACTTTGTTGTTTATAGTTAAAATGTCTTGGTTCGCTCTTCTACTGATACACCTATGGATATTGACGTCTTATATTGTGCTTGAGGTGCGGGGACCGCTGCTGGGACGGGCCCTAACCCCCTTAAATGTTGCTTATTCCTTTACATCATCTCGAATTCGATTATGGCATCCACCATAATACATGACACTAATACCTCACTCCCGTCCTCTGTTGAACCTCAAATATTCACACGTAATTCTTTTAAGGTAGTATCCTGGAATGTTGAGGGTCTTAATTCGCCAATTAAACGTAAGAAAGTTATCCAGTATTTAAGGAGGTTAGACCCCGATATCGTTTTCCTCCAAGAAACTCACTGGACTAAATCGGACCAAACCCTGCGGGCCCCCTGGGTGGGATATCAAACTTCCTCGGTTTACACTCAAAAATCTAGGGGCACTGCAATCCTCTTAAATAAGAGACTTCCATACACTGACACGGTAGCGGTTAATGATCCAGACGGCAGGTACTCCCTCCTTACGCTTATGATTGGACAGGAACAATTTCAATTACTCAATATCTATGCCCCTAATGGCCTGAATTTACCATTCTATAGAACGCTACTCCCGTTGCTCCACCTTCACGACGCTTCTCACAGAATAGTGGGAGGGGACTTTAACGACGTGCCGGACGTGATACTCGACCGAGCCCCACGTCGTGTGACACCTAGAGGGCGCTCGCAACTCACTGGACCGACCTATCTTATGACGCATTTTGACTTGGTTGACATATGGCGCGTGCACAACCCAACGGGCAGGGATTTTACATTTTACTCCGACCCCCACAAATCATTCTCGCGCCTAGACCTCTTTTTTAATTTCGGACGCTCTTACTTCCCGTGCTTTAAGCACTGAGATTGGCCCGATTACACTCACTGACCACGCCCCGGTCTCTCTGGAGATGAAACTGGGAAACCCACGGTCCTATTCACGGAACTGGCGTTTCCCTTCCCATCTCATGACGTCCGGTAAGTTTACGTCACACGTTGAGCTTGCTTGGCACAACTACACCGACGACAACATTGAACACGTAGAGGATGTTAATTTATTTTGGTCGGCGTCAAAAGCAGTGCTGCGGGGACAGATTATGGAATTTACGGCCCGGAAACGGAGGGAAGATGCCCTGCATCTTACTGAGGCCCATTCGGATTTGCTCAGGAGTTACAGAACTTATTTGACTGACCCAATCCCTGAAGCATTGCAGACGTATAAACAAGACAAAGCCAGATACGACACCCTAGCGACCGCTCAAGCACAGCGCTCCTGGCAGCATCAGAAATCCCGGTTCTATCGCTTTGGTAACAAGCATGGTCGCCTCCTGGCCAACCTGGTTCGCTCCCAGACTCAAACCAGACCCTTTATCTCCCAAATTAAAACCGCGGATGGTACCTTACTTACTGACCCGGTGGACATTGTTGGGTATTTCCGGCAATGTTTTTCTGACTTCTACAAGACAGGCCCTGACGATTGTCCGACACAATTAAATATCTTTCATAAGGCACAAATTCCTAAATTATCCCCAACTGAGAGAGATGCCCTTTCAGCGCCGATTTCGCACATCGAAGTCCAAAAAGCGATAGCTTTGCTCAAAAATGGGAAAACCCCGGGACCAGATGGATTTGGGGCAGAATATTACAAACTCCTTTCGGGCTCGGTGGTCCCACACTTGGTCTCACTTTATAATAACATTCTACAAGGGGAGGAACCCCCCCGACTTTTAACGCAGCCAGGGTAGTGGTGATCCCCAAACCGGGAAGGGATCCTACCTTGGTCACTTCCTATCGGCCTATTGCATTATTAAACACTGACTTGAAACTGTTATCTACCATCATGGCTGGACGTCTACAGAGACCGATGGCTCGACTAGTGGGCCCTCAACAAACCGGTTTCCTTGCGGGCCGACACTCTACCACAAACATACGCAAGGCTATAGCGGCCATATGGGCCTCATCCCTTACACCACAAGCCTCTAACCTTCTATTGAGTTGCGACGCCGATAACGCGTTCGATAGGATATCCTGGGCCTATATGGAGAGATTCATTAAGTTCCACCACTTCGGCAGGGTCTTCTTGTCCCTATTCCGCGCGCTCTACAATAACCCTTCTACAGTAATCACAGCGAATGGTCTTAATTCTGCTCCCTTCGTACTAGGGAGAGGAACCAGACAGGGGTGTCCCTTATCACCATTATTGTTTAATCTTGCCCTGGAACCCCTCCTTCGCATTATAGAGACGTGCCCGGCTATTACGGGTATTAGTTTGTCCTCTTCAGTGACGCTAAAAGTGGTGGCTTTTGCAGACGATCTGCTATTGTTTCTTTCGAACCCAGAGACTGCTATTACGCCATTGATGGCCTTGTTTGATTCATTTCACACAGCCTCTGGTTTCCAAATTAACTACGTTAAGTCTGTCGCTCTACCCCTGGGATTAAAACCTCAGGGAGATTGGCTAAAACAGTTCCCCTTCTCTTGGGCCCCCACACCTTTCATTAAATACCTAGGAATCATCCTACCGACGGACCTTTCTCAAATGTACAGCCTCAATATTGACCCCCACCTCAACCAAACTAAATTTCTCTTGGAGGCATGGAGCTCTCTCCCGTTGTCGTACATGGGAAGGGCCGCGCTCATTAAAATGACTTTATTTCCCAAATTACTCTATCCCCTACAGGTTCTGCCTCTACTATTGAAGCCCACAGATCTCCGTATATTAAATAGACTATACGCGGCATTCATTTGGCAAGGTAAACGAGCACGTATTCCACTTCCCGCGCTCCAACAGTCACTAGCGAGGGGAGGTATTAACTTTCCAAACATAATTGACTACAATTTGGCGGCCCTTTACCGTTATGCTGTCGACTGGCTGAATGATACTTCGCACTTTGTGCCCTTACAGGTTGAGCAGGCTTTGCTTCCTTCCTCTTCCTTATCGGCGTTCCTCCATCAAAGCTCACCCAATGTCCCCCCTAGTCTGCGTTCTAACCCACTATTGTCCTCCACGAAAGCGGCCTGGATTCAGATTCGCAGGCGCCTTCAGCTCACCTGGCGAACGACTTTGTGGTCACCTATACTGCACAACCCTCACTTCCAAAATGCCTCCCCTGCTCCAATCTTCCATACTCTGGCCCACCGCGGTTTTACTCAGATGCACCACTACATTGATGGACTGTCGGGCTTGCCGTTTTCCTACACGACCTTGAAAAGCCGAATTATGCCCTTAGAGATTCACCCGGTATTTTACTTGCAATTAAAGCAATTTCTCCTTACCCAGTTGAGCACATTGTCCCCAAATGACCTAGCTAATTCGCTCGACACACTCCTGTTTGCCCGCCCTCTGTCCCCTCCCTCTACCTCTACTATATACGCACTTCTACAATCCGCGTTACCCACTAAACTCCCTTGGGCAGCAGTAACTAGATGGACCATAATTTTTCCCGAGCTATCCGTACAAGATTTGATAGGGGCCACCCTACTGTCCAGGCGCTCTCTACCCTCTGCTAACTACTGGGACATGTTCTATAGAATACTCCATCGAGCGTATATGGCGCCTGACAGAATGGCTCGAGCGGGACTGTCACCAAATGCAAACTGTTTAAAATGTCAAGGTACTAATGCTGACCTGCGGCATTGTTTATGGTCATGTCCTTTTATTATGCTGTTTTGGGACACAATACGACGTTTTGGTTCACAGGTTCTACGTCTAGAAATTCCCTTTACCCCGGAATGGGCCATCTTTAATCGTCCGACCCCTCACACCCCCAGACCTTTTGGTAAGTCACAGCGATTTTGGCTCACCCTGTTAGCTGCTACAGGCAAGAAGGCGATCTTGTCCCAATGGATCTCCGCTACCCCTCCTTCCTTTCGCATGGTTTATGACAGAATCTACGCCATATTTTTGGCGGACTGGACCGAGGCTGCGATGCAGCAAGAAAAGAAGACTCAGTCTTTCTTTACAAATTGGACCCCCCTTATCCGCATCCTGCCATGTGAAACTAAGGACTCCTTACGTCAGGCCTTTTTCTGCACCCCATGGTACTCACTACAGATGTTGCGAGACACCCCACCCATTCCGCGAGGTCCCCCTGACCACTCCTTGTCCCGTTTTCTGGCCTCCACCCCCTCAGATCCAGTAGATACCCGCACTTAACTGACCACCATGTAGATCTTATGGGTTTTCAGGGGAGTAGCACAGTAATTTTTTCGGAAACTGGATGTCATATATATGTATTAGTTGATTATTTGATACTGATGTATACTAAGATGTCTATTTATCTGTTTTTGATGTATGTCGAACCAAGATGAATAAAAATATGTTTAAAAAAAAAAAAGGAGCTCAGCACACAGCGGTGAAATGCCTCAGCAGTGAAGGGGTTAAAATAGTTTTTTAAAATAAACTTGAGTTTTTTTTTGTAGAACACCCCCCCACTTGGGATTTTTGGAAAATTGTAAAACACGTGTTTTTTTATTTTTCAATAAGAATGTAAGTGCCAAATTTCACACCTGTAACATCTTTGTTTTTTTGAAATCCTAGATATACTGATAAAAGTATTCACATCCCTTTCCCCCACCACCCTTAACTGGATTTTCGGAAAATGGCAAAACATGTTTGTTTTTGTTTTTTTGCACGAAGATTGTAAATATCGAATTTCACACCTGTAACATCATTGGTTTTTGAAATATAGGTATAGTGATAAAGGTATTCATTAGGGATACACCGAATTTTCGGTGGCCGAAATTTATCTGCCGAAAATGGTGTTTTCGGTTTCGGCCGAAATGGAAATTCAGCCTAGAATTTCCATTTCCCGGCCGAGCCGGGGGCTCACCTGAGCCTGGAGGCCCGGCCGAGCCAGGGGCTGGGCCGTCTTCCAAGCTCAGGCGTGCCCTCGGCCGAGCTGCCTGCTCGGCCGTCTTCCAAGCTCAGGTGAGCCCCCGGCTTGGGGGGCTTGGAGGCCGGCCGAGTTGCCACCTGACACCCTGCCCCCAACACCCCCCCCCCCCGCTTGCTCGGCCGGCCTCCAGGCTCAGGCGAGTCCCAAGCCTGAGCTTGGAGGCCGGCCCACTTGGATTTTTGGAAAATGGTAAAACACGTGTTTCTTTATTTTCAAAAGATTGTAATTGCCAAACTTCACACCTGTAACATCTTGGTTTTTGAAATATAGATATACTGATAAGTGTTCACAACCCCTTCCCCCGACTCCCCCCCCCCCCCCAAACTGGATTTTGGAAAATGGTAAAACGCATGTTTGGTTTATTGCACGAAGATTGTAAATACCAAATTTCACCCCTGTAACAAATCTGCGGTTTTTGAAATATAGGTATAGTGATAAAAGTATTCAACCCCCATTTTTGCCCCCACACTGGATTTTTGGAAAATGGTAAAATACTTGTTTTTTTGTTGTTCAAGACAAATCTAAATACCAATTTTCTCGTTTGAAACATCTTTTTTTGAGATATAGGTATCCTGTTTAAAAGTATTCAGCCCCCCCTTTTTTTCACCCCCACTTGGGATTTTTGGAAAATGGTAAAACACCTAAGTACCAAATTTCACGTCTGTAACATCTTTGGTTTTTGAAATATAGGTGTAATGGTAAAAATATTCAGACCCCTTGCCCCCGACCCCCACCCCCAATTGGATTTGTGGAAAATGGCAAAACACATGTTTGTTTTTTTCACGAAGATTGTAAATACCAAATTTCAGACCCGTAACCTCTTCGGTCTTTGAACTATAGGTATACTGATAAAAGTATTCAACCCCCCTTTTTGCCCCCAGGAGTTTTCAGAACATGGTAAAATACGTGTTTTATTTTTCAAGACGAATCTAAATACCAATTTTCAGACCTGTAACATCTTCTGTTTTGGAGATACAGGTATCCTGTTTAAAATATTCAACCCCCTTTTTTTGCCCTCCCACTTTAATTTTTTAAAAACGATAAAGTGAGTGTTTTTTTATTTTTCAAGGCGACTCTAAATCCTTCCTTAGTGGGTGCCTACATCATAAAAACAGTGTTTCTTCAAAATTTCACGTTCCTAGGTTAAATGGTTTCAGCTGGGCGTTGATGAGTCAGTCAGTCTTGACTTTTGTGTTTATATATAGATGTATTTAACCCCCCATTTTGGCCCCCCCCATGGAATTTTCAGAAAATGGTAAAATACGTGTTTTTTTATTTTTCAAGACGAAACTAAATACCGATTTTCACATCTGTAACATCTTCTGATTTTGAGCTATAGGTATCATGTTTAAACTATTAACCCCCCTTTTTCACCCCCTTAGGGGCAGAGTTTCCAAAAATCCTTCCTTAGTGGGTGCCCACATCATAAAAACAGTGCACCTTCAAAATTTCCCGTTTCTAGGTTAAACGGTTTCAGCTGGGCGTTAATGAGTCAGTCAGAACTTTCGCGTTTATGATAAAAGTATACCCCCCTTTTTGCTCCCCCCCCCCAAGGAATTTTCAGAAAATGGTAAAATACGTGTTTTTTTTATTTGCCAAGATGAATCTAAATACCAATTATTAATTTATTTTTTTTACGTCTGCACCATCTTCTGTTTTTAAGATGTAGGTATCTTGTTTAAAATATTCAACCCCCTTTTTTGCCCCCCCAGTCGAATTTTTGAAAAACTGTAAAATACGTGTTTTTTTATTTTTCAAGACGAATCTAAATACTGGTTTTCACATCTGTAACATCTTCTGTTTTTGCGCTATAGGTATCCTGTTTAAAATATTCAACCTCCTTAGGGGCGGAGTTTCGAAAAATCCTTCCTTAGTGGGTGCCTGCATCATAAAAACTGTTCCTTCAAAATTTCACGTTCCTAGGTTAAACGGTTTCAGCTGGGCGTTGATGAGTCAGTCAGTCGGGACTTTCGCTTTTATATATATAGATATAATTTATTTGCTTTATTTTGTTTTTTGGGATAATAAATTATTATTTTGTGTTTCAAACTTTATCTGACTCAGTGTATTTCTAGACTCTTGTTTGCACGGATTTCAGTGAGTTATTCCTAATTATTACAGGCTTACTATATAAAACAACAAATTGAGATGCTTTTAGACACAAAATTTTGAAAAAATTAGATCGCCAGGGAGGTTAAGCCCATGTCTTGTTTCTCCCCAAACGAACGCTGCTACAAGCGCTCAGGTAGACCTGATGATGTTAGCATGAAATCCGGTTGAGAAAAGGGAGCACTTCACGCTGCCTGACCACTTTAGCTTATTAGAGTGCCCCTTTACAATAACTTCATGAACAAACTGAGCGGGAGGAGGGTCCGGAGGTGGAAGAGAGTTTGGGCAAGGGACTTGACCTGAGTGTGAGAGGGATTGGGTTTGGGCAAAAGACAAGACCGGAGTATGGGAGGAAGTTTGTGGGAAGGGACCAGACCAAAAGGAGAGAATGGCAGCTCCAGACCAAAGAGGGGGTGGCAGGCAGGTTGAGGTGGTGGCACAGGATGAAGCAGAATCTGACGTTATAACATTTAACTCTGACTCTAATCGATTTGTGTACAGCACACACTGTTTAATCGATAATGAAAATAGTTGTCAACTATTCTCATTATCGATTAGTGGTCGATTTTAATCGATTCCTTCTTTCAGCCCTAAATATCTCCCTTGTTTTTATACGGGTCACTGAAAAAAGGCTGATAAAGGGAGGGAGTGCTTTCCTGTCAAATTGTCTAAGGCCGCGGCACTTTAAACCCTGGATTGCAGTAAGGACACATATAACCCATACCATTTGTAAAAAAATGAAGCTATAGGTACATTCCAATGTAGCACTGCCATTGAGTAAAGGAGAAACAGAATTGTACTAATGGTTGTTCACTATGCCATATGTAATGTAAGTAAATAGCAAAATATAAGCAAATAGTATCAGAATTTGTCATCTCCTTGCATCCGTTTTGCATCTTTTTGCTTACTGTAATTTTTTTTTAATGCTGGAGATAGTTAGCAGGGTCTCCCAAAGTTGATATAATATGATGTTACTTGTACTAGAAGTTAATTTGACATTAAGTGGTCACGACTATTTAAAAATTAGCTAGCGCGACACAAAGCATTGCATTGTGAGTTTTATATTGTCTCTTGGTCAGGAGTTAAATGTATGTTCCTATGTTTCTGTAGCTGGAATCCTTTCCCTTCTGGACGAGGATGAACCTCAGTTAAAGGTATGTGTACATAATGTATATAATGGCCTAATAATAAATCTCTTTTTAATAATTACCACTTAAAGTATGAGATACTCTAGATACATCAGAATGTTATTTAACATGCTCATAACTGGATTTGTGAGAACATTACTTTCCATGAACTAAAAGTATTAACAACTCTTTAAGAGTAGATTTATGGCTCTCTGAGGCTCTTATTGTGTGAGTTAGGCCATAGATCTCAAAAGAATTCCCATGTGTCTTGTGCTCGTTCTTCCTGCACTGTATGCAATATTTACTGTTCTCTCAAATGTCTTTCAGGAATTTGCGTTGCACAAACTGAATGCAGTAGTGAATGATTTTTGGGCAGAGATTTCTGAATCGGTGGATAAAATGTAAGACCCAGCTGCGTTTGACGGTGGTTGGGGGGGGGGTATCTGCCAATATGCTTTGTGTGCTAATATGCATAAATAGGATCTACTTAGATCTATAATGTAAGTATCTTTTAACCCCTTCACTACCAATGCATTTTCCAGAAAACCACGGTCAGGAACCAGAAAGTCATTTTTAATTAATTGTACAGTAAGAAACTTTTGGGATTATTCCCAATGTATTCATTATTGTAATAATCTATTTGGACAGTAGATGTCCCCATCTGCTGGCCAAAATCAGTTACTGCAGTTTTGGTCTCTACGTAAGATCAAATGGAAAGATGTCATGCAGACACTTCCCCAGGAGGTTCTAAAAAGTGTTAGCACCTTGGGCATCATGCTTTCAGTGCTAACACTTTAGGGGCAATTTATGGAGCCCAAACAAATTTAATTTGCAATACAAGAAATTCTATTTCATAGTTCCTGTGGAACACTGTGTCTATTATACTTAATATTGGGGCACCAAGAGGTGCCTTCCAGATAGAGTATCATTGATTTTGGTAGAGAAGGGGGTAAATTAAGTTCATGAAGCACAATTTATTTTGCAATCCTATCCCTTTTGATATATATATTAATTTGAAACCTCTGCTTGTGTTTTTACTCATATTCTCACTTTTATGGATACTTTTTGTGTGAAGTCTAACTATCATAGTTAAAGGAATACCACCACTAACCTAAGATGTAACTAGATTACTTGTGCAATACAAAAAAACACATTAACCTCCCTGGCGGTTTTCCCGGGTGTGGCTTGGGGTTAACTTTCAGTGCAGAAAGCGGTAACCCTGAGCCAAACTCGGGCTGGATACATTACCTGTCCCTGTGCTCCCTCGCTAACCTCCGCGATTGCATTCTCCTCCATCGATCGCGGTGTTCTGCTTCCTGGTTCCCTTCTCACGAGAAGGAAACCAGGAAGTAAAACGTCACGATCGCTGGAGGAGAATGGGGACAGCAAGGGAGCACAGGGACAGGTAATTTATCCAGCGGCAGCCCGAGTGTGGCTCGGGGTTACCGCTTTCAGCAATGAAATTAACCCCGAGCCACACTCTAGTACCACTAGGGGGCTGAATAAATTGTTCCGATTCTGACATATAAAATATGTCTGAATCGGAACGCTAGGGAGGTAAAAATAAACACATACTGCTATTATTTTTCTTTGTTTGAAGTAATTGCATACAAAGGAAAAGTAAAGTTAGGGTTTTATCTCCTCTTTCCATTTTGTGGATTTTTTTTCCATAATGCAACATTTACCCAAATCTTATGGCAAGTCTCACTGTACAGCTGTTGTATATGGTTTAACCTTATTGAAAACACAATGGGTAGAAGAATGTTTAGACAAGGCTTCATGTGATCTATTGTGTTGTCTAGACTACTGGCTCTCAACCCTGTCCAAAGTACCCCTAACAGGCCAGGTTTTCCACATTTCTTGAAGCACAGCACAGGTGATATAATTTGCTGCTCAGTGATTGAAGGTTTCAGTTTGCATTTCCCAAAGGTTATCTTTAAAATCTGGCCTGTTAGCGGTACTTGAGGACCAGGGTTGAGAACCACTGATCTAGGCTACCTGAGATAAGAGACAGATGCCAGCTGAATGAGATCTGATACTGGGCTAACAATCATTGGTACACCTTGGAGACGTTCATACATGCATCCGCACAATGCAAGTCAATAGGTTGGTTTTCTGGATTTCTGACCCATAGAGTCCAATCTATGCCAGTGTCCCAGTATCACATAATAGATGCACCCAGGGACACATATAGAGTAAAATATTTTCTTAACTAAACAAAAATGAAAATACAAAGTACATGCAAGATTTTTTTGGCGATATTGTCCTTTTAAACTATTTTGATGATTTTTCATGTGTCACAAAATTCAACATTTTGGCTTAAAATAGTATTCTTTTCCAAATACAGCAAACAAAATCCTGTTGTAGAAATGCTTCTTCCAAGTATATAGGTACATGTGAAAGAACGTAATAAGTAGAATACACTGTTTAACAGACATAAACCAGCGTTATTGCAAACACTGAGGACATCCTCATTAATAAAACACAATTTCACTCTGTCGATCACCAAAGTTTATTGTCATTGCAACAACAGTGAATAACCCCTTTAGTGTTTTAATTTTTTTATAAGCAGAAATCCTTTCGCAGGAAATAATTTTACCCCAATGTCCCCTTTTATTTATTAGGTCTTCTGTTTTCTTTTTGGTTAGCTGTGTTCTGTTTTGTGTTTACAGTTTATCATACTTTGACAGTATGAGCTTGTTAATTTGTTCACGTTTTATCATCTGACCTGGAGATAAATATTTATGATGACAAACCATTAAAAATAGCACTGCTTTTGTGTACTGCGCACTCCCTCATGTGTAAAGACTAATATGTACTGTCCATTCACTTTACAGCGAAGAGCTCTACGAAGATGAGGGTTTCAGGAGCAGGCAGTTTGCTGCTCTTGTGGCTTCCAAGGTGTTTTACCATCTGGGGGCTTTTGAAGAGTCCCTGAACTATGCCCTGGGTGCTGGAGATCTATTTAATGTCAATGACAACTCAGAATATGTTGAGACCATCATTGGTAAGTAGTGCTAGATGTCAGTAGAAGCACCAAACTAGTTTTTACAGTTAACGGCCGGGATCAGACAAGCGCACTATGTGCACCCGTACTGACTTGCCTCCCCGCGTCCGTCGCAGCGTTGTGATGCTTCAACGGGCCTGGCCACATGCTGTAGCGTGCTGCGGACGTTCTGAAAGCTCTCCGTTGAAGAGCTACGACGCACGTTCGGCGCTGCAAAGCGCGATCCTCCATAGGAGGATCCAGCCTTGCAGCGCTGAGCGCACTAACTGCGCTCAGCGAGGTCGCCATGTAGGCGTCAGAGTGGAAGGAACATCCACTCTCATGGACGTTCCTTCTGCTCTCAAAGTCGCTTATCTGACCCTGGCCTAAAGGGCCACTCTAAGCACTGCGAATAACTCCATGTAATCTGATTGTTCACAGTGACCCGAGTGTCCTCAACCATCTTTTTGGCGGGAGGTTTGGAGGGCCGATTCAGCCCACAGAGATCAGGGTTTTTAGCTATGCCTAGAAGCGGAGAAAAGCGAGCGCTGCTCGCAGTTTCATAGAACGGTTCCCAGAGGTGGGACTCAACCTAGCCATTGCCTGTTACTGCGCTCGAATGAAAGGCCATTGGATGGGCCAGCTGCCCGCTGGTCACTTGATTTCTGTGCCATTTGAGGAAGCTACAGGATATCATGTCTAGTGCAGCATCGAGTGAACCTGGCACTGAAATAAAGGTGAGTTTTAATTAGGGATGCACCGATAACACTTTTTTAAGATCGAGTACCGATACTTTTTAAAAGTACTCACCGATACCGAGTACCGATAATTTTATTTAATGTCATGTGACGCTTTCCAATAGGAACAGACCTCATAAAAATTTATATGAGATTGACCGCAGCTCACATGGATTTGCCCCCAGGTCTCATGGATTTGCCCCCAGGTCTCATGGATTTGCCCCCAGGTCTCATGGATTTGCCCCCAGGTCTCATGGATTTGCCCCCAGGTCTCATGGATTTGCCCCCAGGTCTCATGGATTGGCCCCCAGGTCTCATGGATTGGCCCCCAGGTCTCATGGATTGGCCCCCAGGTTTCATGGATTGGCCCCCAGGTCTCATGGATTGGCCCCCAGGTCTCATGGATTTGCCCCCAGCTCTGATGGATTTGCCCCCAGCTCTGATGGATATGTCCCCCAGCTCTGATGGATATGTCCCCCAGCTCTGATGGATATGTCCCCCAGCTCTGATGGATATGTCCCCCAGCTCTGATGGATATGTCCCCCAGCTCTGATGGATATGTCCCCCAGCTCTGATGGATATGTCCCCCAGCTCTGATGGATATGTCCCCAGCTCTGATGGATATGTCCCCAGCTCTGATGGATATGTCCCCCAGCTCTGATGGATATGTCCCCCAGCTCTGATGGATATGTCCCCCAGCTCTGATGGATATGTCCCCCAGCTCTGATGGATATGTCCCCCAGCTCTGATGGATATGTCCCCCAGCTCTGATGGATATGTCCCCAGCTCTGATGGATATGTCCCCCAGCTCTGATGGATATGTCCCCCAGCTCTGATGGATATGTCCCCCAGCTCTGATGGATATGTCCCCCAGCTCTGATGGATATGTCCCCCAGCTCTGATGGATATGTCCCCCAGCTCTGATGGATATGTCCCCCAGCTCTGATGGATATGTCCCCCAGCTCTGATGGATATGTCCCCCAGCTCTGATGGATATGTCCCCCAGCTCTGATGGATATGTCCCCAGCTCTGATGGATATGTCCCCCAGCTCTGATGGATATGTCCCCCAGCTCTGATGGATATGTCCCCCAGCTCTGATGGATATGTCCCCCAGCTCTGATGGATATGTCCCCAGCTCTGATGGATATGTCCCCCAGCTCTGATGGATATGTCCCCCAGCTCTGATGGATATGTCCCCCAGCTCTGATGGATATGTCCCCCAGCTCTGATGGATATGTCCCCCAGCTCTGATGGATATGTCCCCCAGCTCTGATGGATATGTCCCCCAGCTCTGATGGATATGTCCCCCAGCTCTGATGGATATGTCCCCAGCTCTGATGGATATGTCCCCCAGCTCTGATGGATATGTCCCCCAGCTCTGATGGATATGTCCCCCAGCTCTGATGGATATGTCCCCCAGCTCTGATGGATATGTCCCCCAGCTCTGATGGATATGTCCCCCAGCTCTGATGGATATGTCCCCCAGCTCTGATGGATATGTCCCCCAGCTCTGATGGATATGTCCCCCAGCTCTGATGGATATGTCCCCCAGCTCTGATGGATATGTCCCCCAGCTCTGATGGATATGTCCCCCAGCTCTGATGGATATGTCCCCCAGCTCTGATGGATATGTCCCCCAGCTCTGATGGATATGTCCCCCAGCTCTGATGGATATGTCCCCCAGCTCTGATGGATTTGTCCCCCAGCTCTGATGGATTTGTCCCCCAGGTCTCATGGATTTGCCCGCAGCTCTCATGGATTTGCCCCCAGCTCGAACGCTGGGGAAGCTGGCCGTGTGCATGTAAAGCACGCGGCCAGCGTTCCCCTCCAGCGCGCCGCGATACTCACGCATCCTGAAGGTCCGGTCGCTGGGCAGTGATGCGATCACGTGGCCGCCGGGCGCATCTGTGACGCGGCCTCCAGCCGAGAGGCCGCGTCACAGGAGCGCCCAGTGGCCGCGGGAATGCATCACTGCCCAGCGACCGGACCTTCAGGATGGGTGAGTATCGCGGCGCGCCGGAGGGGAACGCTGGCCGCGTGCTTTTCATGCACGCGGCCAGCTTCCCCAGCCCCGCGGATACCGGCAAGCCGGCCCAGCGCCGGCTTCTGGTATCGGCGGGATGTATCGGGCCGTTTGCACGAGTAACAAGTACTCGTGCAAACGGCAATATCGGCCCCGATACCGATACTAGTATCGGTATCGGTGCATCCCTAGTTTTAATACTATGTTGTTAAAACGAGGAGGGGGAAGATGTGCAGAAAGTGCCACGAGGCGGTTCCTGTTTAACCTTGTTTCCCCCTTCCCATTTTAACCCCAGCATATCCCCATAACAACATTTACTAAGGTGGATTAAAAAAGAAGAAAAAAAATGAGATTGCAAATGGACGATCCATAATTTACGTTTTTAACCAATGTTTTCTGTTTGCATATTGAGTCTGCATGCACTGATTTCAGTTCCGGGTAGCAAAACAAAACAAACATGGCATTATTTAGGACATTCAGAGAAGTTGCAGCAAATCCTCTGTTCTCTCTTTTGTACTTGTCTTTTTATCAATTGAGCAATGTGAAGTGCTGAAATACTCTTTGTGTAATCAGCCGCTGAGCAGCTCTTGATGGGTATTCTTATTTGAGATCTGTAGGAAATGCAAGTTTTGTGGAGATCCTGGAGTATTTCTTCGTTTTTGGGCAAGCTGCACACTTGCAGTTTTTAGAATTATCTTATCATTATAATATTCTCTTTTTTGAATGTGTTTTTAAAGTACTATTAAGTTTAACTAAAGTCTTCTGTGAAGACTAGTAACTGTTTTGGCACATTGTCCACATGTCCTTGTGGTAACCTTTCTCATCGCAGTATTCGTAACGGTCACCACCTTATGTTTAAAATCCCTGGAGATGAGATTGATCTGACCGCTGCATACAAGTAACCTCACAATATTGCTCTCTTCTTTTTGCAGCCAAATGTATCGATCACTACACTAAGCAGTGTGTGGAGAATGCAGAACTTCCTGAAGGTCAAAAGAAGCCAGTGGACGAGCGTCTAGAGGGAATAGTGAACAAGATGTTTCAGCGTTGTCTAGATGATCACAAATACAAACAGGCCATAGGCATTGCACTTGAGACTAGACGTCTTGACATTTTCCAAAAAACTATATTGGAATCGGTGAGCCTATCTGTAGTTTGTGTGCATTTTCAAACAACAACAATGTATATTACTGTTTTTAATTGTAATGTAAAAACTCTTGTGAATAATTTTATTAACGTTTCACACGTTTTCAAATTGCATTCTTAACAAAGTAAATTATAGCTCTGAACAGCGTTTGTTTGCGGGTGTACTCCTCCTCCAGGTTCTATTTAACCTTGGTCTGCGGGAGCTCCAGGAAAGGACCTGATCCTCAGTGAGTTTATCCCATGATGGGCAGTCATTAGGTTTGCAGAGTAGGACCTACCAGAGGGCGGATTACATTGACGCTGTTGGCAGGCTTAAGCAATTCACGGCCGTTATTTGCGGAAACAAATTTCCACCATTTTCTTTCAACAAAGCTTAGATTTAAGAATTTTTCTACATGTGGTAAAAGCTGGTATTATGCACCCATGCATGAAGCTGTTGTTGCAGGTTTTTTGAATGTGTTTGACTGAAGTGCGCTCTCCCTTGTTTTGTTATATATATATATATATATCCACTTTATAAGGTACACCTTGCTAGTAATGGGTTGGACCCCCTTTTGCCTTCAGAACTCCCTTAATTCTTCGTGGTGCGGATTCAACAAGGTGTTGGAAACCTTCCTCAGAGATTTTGGTCCATAGTGACATGATACCATCACTCAGTTGCTGCATTGAGTTGCTGCCATGTGATTGGCTGATTAGCAATTTGTGTTAACATGCAATTGAACCGGTGTACCTAATAAAGTTGCCGGTGAGTTTATATATATGTACACTGTATATGAAGCTTAGCAGAAAACCACTCAATGTTCATGGATAAGTAGAAAAGGATTGGGTGCCTTGGTGCTAAAGCCCTTCCAAAATATTCAGCCTTTCATTTAGAGAGCACTTGGGGGACTTCATATAAGGTAAATTTATTAGGTATGCATTAAATAAATCTAACGTTACGGCTCCTTAGAGCCTTTTTCAAAGTTGCATTATGTGTATACATGATTGTTTAAATAAGAAACCTAATAACTCATCCACCAATAATAGTACACGATGCCATGAACCACGCCAAGCTGAACCCGGAAGTTCTAAAAACCTGATCCACAGATGTATTATTAGATTGGGTGACGATGGCAATGAATCATGGAGTCAAAAGAGACTATGTTCTCCAGATGTGTCACTTTCAGGCTTGGCTTGGCTTGACGTGGTCCATGGTGCCACGTAACAGCATCGGTGTGTGAATTATTGTGTTTACAGAATCAGGTCTACAAAAAAATGTAACCTTGAAAAGAAGCTCTAAGGACCTTAAAGGCTAGATATTTTTTTTAATGCATACTGTGATGGAACCGTCCTCTTCCGCCTGTCCCTGACTCTCCATACATGCCCTTTCCAAGATCAGCCCGGCCTCTGAGTTGCTTGGAGCTCAGTGCCTCGAGCAGCCTGATCTGCAGCTCCAGACCTGCTGGGTCTGAACCTCTGCCTTGGAGCCTCTTTGCGTTTCCAGAAGGCCGCTCTGTGCCTTCTGAGGTTGAGTGTAGTGTAGTGTAGCTTAGCTGAAGGAGACACCAGACGAGCTGTATGTTCCAACAGGATTCTCTCTTTTTATGGAAGATTTCACCGGATATTTATACAAAATATAGCAATGCACATTCAAACTTCCCGCCCACCCCAACAGTTCTGATTGGTTGGTTCCAAGACCACTGCAGGTTTCCTTCAGGTCCTCTTCAGTTATAATTTGCATACCAAATGGTGAACATGTACCTAAAGTCTCTAATTACATTATTTCAGTTAGATATTCACAATAAACATTCTTTAGCCTTTAGCTCACACAACATTTACATAATCTATTGTTCTAACACATCAGATTAAAGACTAACACTATCCCAAACTTCTTGAATCAAACATGCAGCCAGATAAGGGGGAAACCCCTTTTGCATAAATTACACAGTAGTAAAGCTTGTTTACTGGCTACCCAAAAACAGATTTACCTACAGAAATATAAGTATATTTAAAACTAAAGCTACGCAATTTACACTACATTTAAACTAAAACCAGGAAATGTAAAATATATTTAAAATCACACGATATAAATGAACATAAAGTCTTTCCCAAGGCAATTGTCTGTCTTTTGGGGTTTTTTCGCCATTGGAAATAAAAGTCTTTGGGTTTGACGCGGGGAGCGCTATGTCAGTTCCATGACACATACCTAATAAATTGGCTTTTTCTGAAATCGCCAAGTGCTCTTGAAATGGAAGTCTGAAATGTTGCATATAGTGTATAATACTTATTTTTTTGTTCTAGAATGATGTTCCCGGGATGTTGGCTTACAGCCTGAAGGTCTGCATGTCGTTAATGCAGAACAAGCAGTTCCGAAACAAAGTCCTTCGAGTTTTGGTTAAAATTTACATGAACTTGGAAAAGCCAGACTTCATCAATGTTTGCCAGGTAATCCAAATCATTTTATATTTTGTGTATCGCTTGTTTTGCACTTATGTATCTTACCAGCTATAGAATAATTTGGGGACCGTTTGGAATCTTGAAGACGAAAGGGCTCAATCAAATAAGTAAATTATATTCTAAAAAACTTGTAACTGTGTTTTCATTAGATAAACTTATTTAATGTCATAGGTTTTATCCTATTTTGTGATTCCTATTTTTTTTTTTACTGTCATTTTCGTCCGATTTCTACAGTGCTTAATATTCTTGGATGACCCACAAGCTGTGAGTGACATTCTGGAAAAACTGGTGAAAGAAGATAATTTGCTCATGGCTTATCAAATATGCTTTGACTTGTATGAGAGTGCTAGCCAGCAGTTCCTGTCTTCAGTCATACAGAACCTGCGCACCGTTGGGGCTCCCATTTCAGCTGTTCCAGGTTCCACAAACACAGGAACTGTCCCAGCAGCTGCAAAAGACAGGTAGGTCATCTGAGGACTGGTGTATTTCACACTGAACAGGATGTGTATGTTAACAAAAATATATTTCTAAAGTATCGACCATAGTAATTAAGCCTGTGGTCACGAACCTTGGCCCTCCAGATGTTTTGGAATTACATGTCCTTTGAGCCTCAGCCAACCTAATGAGTGACTGAGCATCAGGGGAGATCTATTTTCAAAACATTTGTAGGGCCCAGGCTACTGACCCATGTTAGGCCATATGTTGACTTATAATGCCGAAGTACTTTGTGGATGTTACTCGGCTACCAACGTAATCACTCTACACGACTGCAGCATCTCATCTCTTACAGGGACCCTCCATAACAAATTGTAATATTATATGGGCATTGAAGCCTTGCGCATGGGTGACTCTGAAGCCGTATTGTAGATGTGGAGCCTCAGTGAGCATTTTGTTACCTTAATGATTACTATACTTTGTGACCATTGCCCACAGGACTGTTCTTTTCATAAACTTGGTTGTTTGGCCATTCAGTAATTCAGTTTAATATGTTGGGAATGTGTATTTTAGAAACTTGTTAGCATTGTTTTGCATATGTTTCTGTTTTAAAGCAGATGCTTCATATGTACATTTTATAAGAAGATTTAACAACACGTGGCTGATGAATATGTCAAAATTATTATCTAACTAGCGGTACTTTGAACATTTGCTGTTTTCAAAGTATTTTTTAACTAGTAGGTTATGTCACTTTGGTAAAGAGACACCACGACCACTTAATTGAATTGAAATGGTTATGGTGTGCGGATTGTTCTCCCCCTCCCTGGCTGTTCTTGTGTACTTAGACAGCCTGTCATAGCTGATGTCTCCCCTCAGTCATGAAAGCTGTCACTGGAAATCTTCTGGAGGATGGATTAGTGTGAGTTACCTAACTGCGACAATCCACCCAAACAATCCCTAGATGCCCTTCGTTCCTCATCGAGAGGCATCTGTTTGGCTGTGTGTGCTCAAGTTGTGTTTGCACAGATTGTCCGGAGTGCAGCGCCATATTACTCCCTGCAGCAGTTGCTGTGCAGAGTTGGAGCGGACAGTGACTGTACGGAGGCTGGCAGAATTTTCTCCTCCATCGCAGCATCCCTAGGTAGAAATGATGGTAGGTCACTTCCTGCGTGAAAGAGCAATTAAGTCGGGAGTACAATAGAACAGCTACAGCAGAGCTTCACCACAAGACACTTGCAAAACAAAAAAGGTCTTAACGTGGGACAGATCTACACCTGACACCTGAAGGTGCGAGGCACAGTGATTGAAACGTTTTAAGATTGAGTCCTGAATGCACATCGGTCTTCATTCTATAATCCTCTTGTACCAGTATGGTTTATAAACAGAAGACAAAATTTGCACACAAGTGCAACAGGGGTGCCGATAGCACAGATAAATTTATTATATCATAAACACACAACCACATACAAGATGATCAAATAGTTGAGGCTTGAATTAATAGTCAGTGACAATGCACCATATCCAAATTAATAAATATTCACATGAATCGCAGAGGAATAAGGAATAAATCAGTAGGTACAAAATCCTATCTAATACCTCGGCGGTTCTGGCCACCTACATACCTCTTAGTTACGATGTAAATTATTCAAGCGATAATCGCAATAAACCTCAGCCAAGGCAAACGACCCAACAACACAAGGACAACTGTCAAAAACAATTTAGAGCCATGCCTCTACATTGTTTTTAACTGTTGTCCTTGTGTTGTTACGCCCAGTTGGGGTGTCCTATTACTCTCTTTCCAATTGTGTTTTTGGTTTGTAAACAGCCATTTTAGGCTAGGTATTTTTTTTTTATTTTTTTTTTAACGTATCCAGTTTTATTGTAGTTACAGTTGAAAATGAGGAAGATCAGCATAAATAATACAGCATCACGTACCTTCAAATGCAAAAAAACATTTTCACAGAATATGGATAGCAATATCATGCAATAAGAACATGAGAAAATAAAATGAAAAATGCTCCCTCCCCATCCAAAGAAAAAATAAATCCTCATCCCCCTCCTCCCAAACCCACCCACAGGAACTATTGGGCAAGACACACAAAACCAACTGCAAGAACCAGTCATGTAACATGCAGGAGCGGAGCCCAGACCCAGCAGAGACATTACAATGGAGACCAGGCAAATAAACAGTGGCGTTGTAGACGGATAAACGTCATTAGTCTACGAGCGGCCATTATATTGTTTATTTGGGATGCCATAATGCAGCCAGCAGAACCAAATGGTATTGTGGATGGTTGATTCCTTCAGCTGAGTGCGTAAGCTCCTCTAAAATGTGAATCTGTTCAACCATTCCGGAATAGCGGGAGGGAGGGGGTTCCTCCAGTGGGTAGGTGTAAGCGATTTCTCTGCATTCAAAAGCCGAATCACAACCAAATTTTTATGATCTTTAACATTGAGGCTAATGTCAGATGAACGCATTCTGAGCACACTGTGCGTCCGTGTACAACTGACGTACTTTCTGACTGATGATACTGTAGACACCACACATTCCGTTTTCTTTGATTGATGTTTTTTTTGACTGATGTACAGTGGGGCAAAAAAAGTATTTAGTCAGCCACCAATTGTGCAGGTTCTCCCACTTAAAGATGAGAGAGGCCTGTAATTGTCATCATAGGTACACTTCAACTATGAGAGACAAAATGAGAACAAAAAATCCAGAAAATCACATTGTCTGATTTTTAAAGGATTTATTTGCAAATTATGGTGGAAAATAAGTATTTGGTCACCTACAGTACAGTACAAACAAGCAAGATTTCTGGCTCTCACAGACCTGTAACGTCTTCTTTAAGAGGTTCCTCTGTCCTCCACTCGTTACCTGTATGAATGGCACCTGTTTGAACTTGTTATCAGTATAAAAGACACCTGTCCACAACCTCAAACAGATACACTCCAAACTCCACTATGGTCAAGAAGACCAAAGAGCTGTCGAAGGACACCAGAAACAAAATTGTAGACCTGCACCTGGCTGGGAAGACTGAATCTGCAATAGGCAAGCAGCTTGGTGTGAAGAAATCAACTGTGGGAGCAATCATTAGAAAATGGAAGACATAGAAACCCACTGATAATCTCCATCGATCTGGGGCTCCACGCAAGATCTCACTCCATGGGGTCAAGATGATCCCAAGAACGGTGAGCAAAAAATCCCAGAACCACACGGGGTGACCTAGTGAATGACCTGCAGAGAGCTGGGACCAAAGTAACAAAGGCTACCATCAGTAACACACTACACCGCCAGGGACTCAAATCCTGCAGTGCCAGACATGTCCCCCTGCTTAAGCCAGTACATGTCCAGGCCTGTCTGAAGTTTGCTAGAGAGCATTTGGATGATCCAGAAGAGGATTGGCAGAATGTCATATGGTCAGATGAAACCAAAGTAGAACCTTTTTGGTAATAACTCGTCGTGTTTGGAGGAGAGAGAATGCGGAGTTGCATCCAAAGAACACCATACCTACTGTGAAGCATGGTGGCGGAAACATCATGCTTTGGGGCTGTTTTTCTGCGAAGGGACCAGGACGACTGATCCGTGTAAAGGGAAGAATGAATGGGGCCATGTATCGTGAGATTTTGAGTGAAAACCTCCTTCCATCAGCAAGGGCATTGAAGATGAAACGTGGCTGGGTCTTTCAGCAGGACAATGATCCCAAACACACCGCCCAGGCAACGAAGGAGTGGCTTCGTAAGAAGCATATCAAGTTCCTGGAGTGGCCTAGCCAGTCTCCAGATCTCAACCCCATAGAAAACCTTCGGAGGGAGTTGAAGGTCCGTGTTGCCCAGCGACAGCCCCAAAACATCACTGCTCTAGAAGAGATCTGCATGGAGGAATGGGCAAAAATACCAGCAACAGTGTGGGAAAACCTTGTGAAGACTTACAGAAAACGTTTGACCTCTGTCATTGCCAACAAAGGATATATAACTAAGTATTGAGATGGACTTTTAATATTGACCAAATACTTATTTTCCACCATAATTTGCAAATAAATTCTTTCAAAATCAGGCAATGTGATTTTCTGGATTATTTTTTCTCATTTTGTCTCTCATAGTTGAAGTTACCTATGATGACAATTACAGGCCTCTCTCACCTTTTTAAGTGGGAGAACCTGCACAATTGATGGCTGACCAAATACTTTTTTGACCCACTGTAGATGGGAAATAAAATTAATCTGTAAAATGAAAAAAATTGATACATGATCTGAAAAAACGTTTTGTCTGTCAAAAATGCTGGACATCAAAAAATGCAGTCCATCTGACTATGTTCCATCACTCACACACAAAGCTACGCGGACGTGCGCACTCTGCGTCCGTCCTAGCAGTTTTACGTTCTTGCCTAAATTGCGTCCGGTGCCATGTGCGTTGTGCGGCGGACGTACTTCATGTGTGGGTCTCTATTGATCATAATTTTATGCTACGACGGACATTAAAATGTGCGGCAACACGTGATGACTGCGTTCGTCTGACACGGGCCTTAGGGTCGTAAGGTGCAGCAAAAACGCCTCTGGGGTAAACGGCAGAGGGTCAGAGACCATTTCAGAGATAATGAAGTGAACTCTCTGCCAATATGAGGTCCATGCCAGGCTGTGCCACCATTTTTGGAGCATTGTAGCTCCACGTGATCTGCATCGCCAGCAAGAGTCATCTCTAATCGAAAACATCTGTGGCAATTTAGCAGGCATACGATGACCTCTAGTAAGCATCAGGTATGCGGATTCCTGCAGTCTGGCAGCCATAGAACATTTATGGGTGAAAGTGCATACAGTATTTTATCCCACTCCCCATCTGAGAAGTGTAGTCTTAGGCGAGCGTTTCTCAGAGAGAGGAAGGAACGTCCGTGAGAGTGGACGTTCCTTCCACTCTGTGCGCTCAGCGTACAAAGCGCGATCCTCCTATGTTGAGACTACACGTTTTTGTCTTTAGTTTATTATTTTGTTTCCATCTACAGGTATTTAATACATCTGAATTTTAATTCCTCCCTTTTTTTTCCACTTTTCCTTCTTCATCACAAGACTACTGAAAATGTGGTTTGCAGAACTATAAAGTGGAATGAAATGCACATTTGTTTTGTTTTTAAAAAATTTCACACTGGTAAAGAAGTCAGAGCTAAAACAAAATTAATTAAATAAAGGGAAAATAAAAACTGAAATAAAATCACTTGGTCAGAAATAGTTTACAATTAAACCCTCCATTTTTTTTCCTTCTACGCTTGGTTTTAGCCTATAGTGACTTTTTAATGGTACTTAATGTATTGACTTGAGAAAGCTGAATAAGTAATACATTGCAAATCTACATTAAAGTGGCTGAGACCCTTACTTTTAGGCTAGGGTCAGACGAACGCATTTTCACGTTGTCTGTGAAAAAGTGCGTTCGAACGAATGGACGCATTTTTTCACGGAGTACGCGATAGCGGTCATACTATGCGCATTTGCGTTCGTGATTTTGTACGGATCATCAATAAAACACTTTGTGCATCTGGACGTTATGTTGGCCGGACATGAGCAGGGTCTGACATCTCCGATTCACGCACACACGCCGCTAGCGGACGCAGCGCACTCTGTACAACCGTACTAGCGGTTTTACGTTCTCGACAAAATGCGTTCGTTTGCCACTTGCGTTGCGCAGCCGGACTTTTGTGCGACCGTACTTCGTATATTGGCAGTCATCGCCCGGCATTTGCTGCTACTACGGCCGTAATTAAGTGCGCCTGCACGCGCGTTCACACTGCCTCAGTCTGACCCCAGCCTTAAAGTTGCTGCCTCTTCTTAGGTTTTGCATTGAGCTTGAATTAGATTGGAAAATGACTGTCAGAATGCTTACATGAATCAGGTGGAGTTTAAATTATTCCCCCACATCTCTAAAATTGTCTCAATGTGAAGGTGTCTTTGAGAGAAATTAAGACACATTTTATAACTAACTGATTTTTCAAACATCACTGCGTTTATAAGCAATAAGGTCCAGAGCAAATGAACCTTTTGCACTACAGGCTACGCATTGTGTTAAAGTTACACTTGAAATATACCATTAAACCTGGGTTTATGCCTATACGTTATTTGGCGCCGTTACTCCTAATTGTTACGTATTTTTAGTTGGGCTTGATGCATCTGTCTTTGCCTTCATCGTAGTGATAGTGAAATGTTACTCGCGGTGTGCTTTGAGTGTGTGGTTTTATTACAGATTTTGCTGTGCATTCAATGTTTTTTCCTTCTTACATTGCAGTGAAGAGATGGAATCTGAAGAAAAGTCTTCAAGTTCAGTAGTTAGCAAATCTGATGCAGTGAGTAAAGCAAGTCATTGAATACATTATCTGACTTTTAGCAACCTGTATAAAAATGGGGAAAATATGAGTATATAAGCTAAAAATACCTAAAAAGTAACATGGATATAACAATTTGAATATTGCCTTTTTTTGTTTTGTTTGTGCTCTTGTTGCCAATTAGTACATTTTCATTCTGTTTAGGCACTTTCAGAAATGCTATGATGCACTGTTATACATAACACCATTGACTTGTGAGCACTTGGTTAACAATTTGTATTTGCTTTTTGTTGTAGAGTTCAGAGCCAAAAGATCAAATCTCTAAGATGATAAAAATTCTCAGCGGAGAAATGGCGATAGAGTTGCATTTGCAATTTTTGATACGAAATAATAATACAGACTTGATGATTCTGAAAAACACTAAGGTAAATATTGTACACCTCCTTTTTTCCATACATTGTATAAAAGGTACACGGTTTGGGATAATTATTGAATTTTCCTAAGCATGAAGGGAAGTTATAATTTTGATAAATGTTGCACTTCCTCCTTTCTTGGACGGCTACCATCCAGAATACGAATCCACTGTCAGATTGGACAACTCTATGATAAATTGGACTACTACCTCTCTGTCTCGCAAAACACATCAACTTTGATAAAGTGTCCCACTCCTTTAATCATAGAAAAAATGCTAGTGTATACCCCCAAGTCTTTAAAGAAACCATTCCCAAAGAGAAAATCCCGGGCATCACTACCTAGGTCAGTATCAGCAATTGTCGCCAGTTGAGGATCAACTTTAAATCAAATAGATATCCGAAGTTCATCTGCTAATGCATTCGCATTCCCAAAAAAGCATAATGCCCAATGCATCCAATTAGTGACATCTGGCAGGTTGAGAACCATATAGTTTAGGGATAGTCCGATATAATTTTTTTTGGGGCCCATTCGGATCGGCAGCCTTTCTGACTGATGGCCAATATCTGGTGCCGATATTCGGAACATTTACAGTTGTGAAAAAAAAACACATATTTGACATTATGCCATTGCTGAATGCGTTTAATAAAATTTTAAACATTGCACCATGTCTTTTAACTTATTCAATTTAATAAAAAATATTTTTACTTTAGCTTTTAGTTTTACAAACAATATGGCCGTGTCTAGACTCTGGCTTTTGCAAGGATTACTCATATGACCCTGTACGTAAGGGGTTGGCAACCTTAGCCCTCCAGATGTTTTGGAAGTTTATCTGCCATGATGCTCAGCTACTAATTAGGTTTTTAAAGCCTCATGGGAAGTGTAGTTCCAAAAGAACTAAGTTCCATGTTGTTGCAAGAAAAGAAATGCAATAGGAGCCTCGGAGTCACTGTTTTAAATTCTTTCTCTGGTCTTCAAAGAGTACAGTGTTGGTTATAATACCTGTAAAATATGTCTATCAAAACAGATAATCCTGAATTTGTTTTAGTTCTGTTTATGTATTTGAGTCCTTTGGGGTTTTAGAGGTCATGGAATCTAATACATTTCTTTTTTATGCTACAGGATGCAGTAAGAAATTCCGTGTGTCATACTGCTACCGTCATAGCGAATTCTTTTATGCACTGTGGCACGACAAGTGACCAGTTCCTAAGGTGAGCATCTTCTTTTATTTATTTATTATTTTTTTTTAAATTTACACTGGTGGTGGAGCTTGCAGTTATCAGTTGCAAGAATCCACCTCTTGTATCCTAACAGTGATGATGTGGAATCAATTGCAGCAGTTTAGTACCAAATCACATTTGATTCTCCACATAAGCAGATAATGTTCTCACTAGCGTGGTAAGGCTGCTGGGATTTGTACAATTAGGAAATTCAGAATTTAGGCCAGTGCACACAAGCACAGAGTGGAAGGAACATCCGTGAGAGTTGACGTTCTTTCCACTCGACGCCTGCCTGCCCCCCCCCCCCCCAGCGCTGCAAAGCGTGATCCTCCTACGGAGGATCGCGCTTTGCAGCCTGTTGACGCGCATCCTAGCACATCCACGGGGAGGCTTTCTAGGCAGACGCTTGCTACAATCGTGTGGCCAGCCCCGTCGCAGCATCACATGGCTGCGACGGGCGCCAGTAAGTACGGGCGCTCGTGTGCACCCAGCCTTAGACAAATTTAGGCAAGTTAAGGGGTTGCATAATTGCAACAATTCTATACCAAATCCTATTTTGTTGACGAGCGTACTTGTCCAGGCAAATGTTCTCCTCATGGTATACAGAGGAGAGGCAGTGTTAACAGGAATTAAGTCATATATATAATATATATATATACTTTCACTATCCTCACAGGAGCAGAGGTTGAATAAGCACCTCTTTTCAAAGTTTTTGAATAAGATCAGAAGGGCTGATTTAAGATACAAGTATGTTTAATTGTGACCTTGGAAAGAACCGCTAAATATAATTTTAAAACACAGAGGGCAGTATTACAAAGTTGGAGCTAACTTGCTGTTGTAAATGTAAGTTAAGTTAGCACCAACTTTGTAATATTGCCCTGAAAGTGTTCAACGCTTCAGCTGATGATGCTACTCTCTCTCCTCAGAGACAATTTGGAGTGGTTGGCTAGAGCCACAAATTGGGCAAAGTTCACCGCAACAGCAAGCTTAGGAGTTATTCACAAGGTGAGTTTGACTTATCATTTATGCAGTGTAGAGTATTAACAGTGCCCCCTTCTTTAAAAATTTCCGAGTGTTTTCTGTGATGCTATTTCTACATACATTTAAAATTATTTATTAAACTGATTTTACCATCTAAATTTTGACAGCCTCAATATCTTTACTGCAGAATTCAGTTCTTGTTTTATTTGTGATTTAATGGCTGCTTGTTTACCTGGCTTCTGTTTTGGTGTCCATATTTTTGATTCCAGGGACATGAGAAGGAGGCACTCCAGCTTATGGCAACTTACCTGCCTAAAGACACATCACCTGGTTCCGCATACCAGGAAGGGGGAGGCCTTTATGCTCTGGGATTGATCCATGCTAACCATGGCGGCGACATCATAGACTACTTACTCAACCAGCTGAAGAATGCCAGCAACGATGTGAGAATTTATTAACAATACAAACTAATATATAACATTTCCAACCATCAAAAACTTTTCTTAACCCTTTCTCTGCTGAGGCTTTTCACACCTCTGTGCTGAGGTCATTTTTACCGCTTTCGCTCCTCATTTTTAACCGCGTTTTGTAGCCATATTTTGATATATGACCCAGACATATTATATATCGTTCTTTCCGGCAGACTTGGCAGATTCATAATATGTCATTATTCTATGTATACGTTATGTCATGTCTGTATATTATAACAAAAAATGCAATAAAATTTGAATTTTCAATAATTTATTATGTATAAAGTGTTTTTTTCACATTTTAACATGCGATCGTTTGCGGTTATATTTTGTATGGGGTGTACTTGTTAAAAAAATTAGAAATGGGGACTCGTTAAATTTTTTTGGGGAAAATTTTGCTTTTTTTTAACAAACGCACTGCATACAAAAATCGTTAGTGCAGCATTATTGTTCACATTATAATTGAAATGGGAACAATATTGCTGCATTAACAAAACAAAAGCAAAAAAAAACTTGTTTATTTTTTTTTTAGAATTTTTTTTAAAATATATTTTTTTATTTTTATTTATTTTTAAAAAACATTTTTCATGCTCATGTTTGGTATCGTTGGAAAGGCCATGCTCTGGCCGATCCAACGATATCAAAAATTAACCCCTAGCTGTCACGGATCGGGAGATAGGGGGTTCATTGGAACCCCCTATCTCCACCATTGGTGGCAGCTAGGGGTTAACTCCAGGACTGGCGTCATCGTGCTATGCACGATGACGCCAGTCCTCAGGGGGAGTTCCCGGAGGCCTGGCCGACATCCAAGATGTCGGCCAGCTCCGGGAACGGATCACGAACCGGCGCTTTTCAGCGCTGATTCGTGATCCGGCTCCCCAGGGGTTAATCAGGGAAGGGCAGGCTGTGCCCTTCCAAACGGTGCCTAGATTAACCCTCTGCCCCCCAGCGATCGGGAGGGAGAGAGGTCCGAAGGACCTCCCCCCCTCCCTTTCAGGCGCCTCCTCTGCACATGCGGGGGGGCGCCTGAATTAGATGTCATTGCTCCGCCGGGGTCCCGAGTGCTGGGCTGACATCCAAGATGTCAGCCCGAACCGGGGGGGCGCAGCAATCCGCCGGAATCCACTTGGCTGGAACGCGCTGGGCGCGTCCATAGCAGCCAAGTGGTTAAAGCTTTAACTATATAAATATTCTGTGAAAGGTTTGTTTCTTTTCCCTGTAGTGTTTTTATATTCATAATGTATGACAGATCATATAAAAGCCTGACTTTTATGTTCTGTAAATTGTTGGCTGTCAGTGTTGGCTCTATATAAGGTTGTTTGTGTGTAATAATTGTCACCTTGCCATAAATCCTGTCTTTTCAGATTGTGCGTCATGGTGGTTGCCTAGGACTTGGGTTGGCTGCCATGGGCACTGCACGCCAGGATGTGTATGACCTTTTGAAAACAAATCTCTACCAAGATGACGCTGTCACAGGTAAGTAAGCTGTGATGTGTGTGGTCCCTTGTTTGTATTCCCAGCTTGGCACACCATTTAATAGATTTGTACTTTAAAACAGTGCATGCTTGTAAATTAATATATATATGCATTTGCAATGCTCACTCTGGTGTTTTTCTTTAGGGGAGGCTGCAGGCCTGGCTCTTGGTTTAGTGATGCTTGGATCCAAGAACGCCCAAGCTATTGAAGACATGGTGGGCTATGCCCAAGAAACACAACATGAAAAAATCCTGCGTGGGTTGGCTGTGGGCATTGCTCTGGTCATGTATGGCCGAATGGAAGAGGCAGATGCTTTGATTGATAGCCTCTGTGGGGATAAGGTAGGAGACAGACTGGAAGATACCTGCTTCCTGCACAATACAAGATATAATTTCGAAATTTTCCTATCCTAGTGACGGAAAGTTTGGATTTTAATAAAGACTTGGAGATGAGTATTAACACTTTTTTTCTTTATTGCAACCACAGCAGCAAAGAAAGACTAAAGAAAAAAAAACCTGTAAAGCCCATCCCAACCAGGGATGCCCCCTCCCATTAGTCAAACAGACCATCCCCTTTCTCAGTCCATAAAAGGCCAGTGCAAGGGCGCCAAATCCTCTTTCTGTAGGTGAACAGCCCGACCAAAACCAGATCATCCTTAAATGAAACCATAGAAAACACAAAATATCTTCCAGTTGTACAGCTCCAGCAGGAGGTTTTCACGAAGCTGAAAAGGAAACACAAAACACAGGCAAAACATTAGTCCAGAGAAACCAAAAGGATTCCCATTCAAAACCCCCACAGTAACAATAGGAGGAAAGCTGAAAAATCGAATATGTACATACATATCAATCTGCAAAAGGAAACCACAGGTAAAGAGAAATAAACACATAATATCGGGAATGAAACCCTATAACTTTATTACACAATACATAGGTGTTACAAAAAACAACAATCTACCCGAGTGGGAGAGGAGAGATACTCGCCCCGGAGTCCTAATTAAAATCCAAACTTTCAATCACTGGGATAGGAAAATTTGGAAATTCTAATTTGCACGTTTAATGCAACAAAGTTTAAGAGATGAGAGATTGGCTTAAAATAAAAAAAAAACACGAAAGTATATTCCCGTGACCAGTCTGACGCTTTCATAAGATCTTCTAGGCGAAAGCCAGGTACAATCACCATAGGAGCTGGGCACCCCTCATGTACTGAGGTGAAAACTGTGAGGTATCAATACCTGCCAAACCTAAAACGCAACGTTGCCCACCTGGCCACCAGGATTTCCAGTACGCTGATTTTCAGAGCTGATTCCTGAACCAACCAACGTCCTCTTGTCTCTGGAACCAAACCTTGCCAACCATCCCTTCCGATGTGCGTCGATTCTATTGTTAACATTGGAGACGGACCCAGCAACGGGTGAGAGTTCCATCTGGGCTAATCAGTGAGCCACCAGGCCAAGTCCTGCCTCACATCGTTGGTCAGGGTAACTAGCTGCGCAAAATCTGGTTTGTGTCGAAGAGAATGGGCCTTCAATCTTTGGTAGTGTAGAGACGCTGGTCTCGGTGGTCAGGTATTGAGTGGAGGATGAGCGTCTGAAAACCCGATAGAGAAGCCTCAAGCCATTTGAAGTACCTACGTGTCTAAACTGACACACTCCCACTCTCAGGAAAACTCTTTGAGGTGTGCCCCTACCCTGACCCACGCATGAGGAATAATAAATATAGGATTCCCTAATGGACGACTTGTGTGGAGGCTTCCTAACACCAGCTCTGAAGCCGCGACCTTGTCAGGATTGGTAAGTGGAACCAGAGGGTCCAGTGTCTTGTGAGGTGGAGGCATGGAAGGAGCCTCTAGCAATGCGAGACGAGCTTGCTCCACTGGCAGAGCAGCCCCGTCCTCTGCCAGCCCGCCCAAAATTACCTGGTGGGAAACACCTTTTTAATGGAACTCTCCACTTTATCCCGGGCTGTGAATGTGCCTACATAGGTCTCCGCATTTTCGTGTCGCGCTCGCCAAAGAGAAGGCCCTGTGCTTTAGCCCCCAAATCTTTGTTCTCTATAATTAGCTGCGGATCCATCTTTAACAACATTGTTTCAAGACATTTGGCACTGATGACTGCGTTAGCGCCTGCAAGAAGGCATATAGACCTTTGGAGCCACCCCGACACTTCCACCGGGTCAAGTGGGTTATCATTCAATCTTTCATCTTCCACTGCATCCAGTAGATAAATCTCAAGGGTGATGCCACATCTAAAACATTATCCTCGCACCTTTTTAACGCGTGGTAAATAACCCATTTAGTGGACCTGCCCTTTTTCGCCAAATATGTTTGAAAATCCTCATTCGCCACGACAAGTCTTCCAGGAAATGGAGGGACAGCGGCATCCCGCCCTCATGTCCAATCTAGTGGCACGGTCAATTGGCAACCTCATATGGGTATCCACTCACATCCCTACGTGGGGAAGAGGCGTCCATGCTGAGGGGTGTAATACCTCTGAAGAGCAAAACACAGGCTGGCCCTAGGGATCACAAATAACGTATTTTTTGAACAGCAGGAGTGGTGGTGGGGGGCTGCTCTTGTTCGACCAGCAGGTTGCGATACATAGAGGTTCGAGGGCTTCATCTTCCCCAGGCTCAGGTACCTCACCCCATATAATCAGAGAGCAACCTATAGGCTTGGGTCTTCAATCACAAATCTTTTCTGTCACCCCGCGGTCGGAGGCTCTTTTAGGCGAGATATTCTAGCCGCTCAGAGAAGGCTGTGGTTCTGGGATGGCAGCTCATCGAGGAGCATCATCACAGTTATTAACCTTGGCACGTTTCTTGGACCCAACTGGGTCAGTATCTGAGGATACAGCAAGAGTGGGGACCAGGCATAGCGAAGGCTTTAATGGAAGCTACGGCTTCCTATCTTTTGGAAAGCTGAGGACAAGGTAGTCATAGCAGATGAAACGATACTGGTTACATAAGCCTTGAGTGAGGCCTCCATGACAGCAAAACTGACAACTGTTTGGGGGGGGGGGTGGTGTCCTATAACCCCGCTAGGTGACGGGAGCTCACAGCCGAATCTGAGTCTTCTGCCGGGGGAAAGGCTGTGGTCGATAGTTTGGACAGAGAAATACTTGTACTCGTAATGACTTGCCTGAGATCACCGTGGCCGTGATTGTCAAAATCGGAGATGGCGGCTGCCGAGCTCTTGTGGAGCACTCGAGATATCGGAGCAATGTCCAACAGCTTGCACCAAGAGAAGGAAACTCAGGCGGCAGCTTAAATAGACCTGCAACAGAGTCCCTGGACCCCCAAAGGCTGGGGAAAGGGACCAATGAGGGAGAGGTATGACAAAAAGCCAGGCTGGGGCAACCAGGCCGGTATAGCCAATTGGTCAGCGCCCCGGTACTATGGAAACTGACCACCCTCGGTTAGACCCAGGAAACGTCGGTTCTCAGGAGTGTAAAAATCAGAGATAATCATAAAAACCCAAAGATGAGACACAAAATCACAAGCAATGTAATGCTTTTGTAGGCTGTGCAGAAGCAGCAAACAAAGCGGGTTTGCCACGCTTGAACTGCCCTTTTATGGACTGCGAAAGGGGATACCCTGTTGGACTGATGGGAGGGGGCATCCCACGTTCGGATGGTTTTTTACAGGTTTTTTTTTGTTCCTTTGCTGCTTTGGTTGCAATGCAGAAAGTGCGTTCAAATAAGCAAATCAGAGCCTCCAAGCTCCTGGTTTAAAATTATAGAATTTAGCTAAGTATGACGATAAGTTAGAATTTTAATAATAAGACTCTGAGGCTCCTATTGCTTCTCTTTCTTGCTTTATTAAACATAGCAGCAAGTGGCAACTAGCAAGAACTTGAAAATATGAAGCATTTATATTGAATAAAAGAGAAAACATAATAACAGTAGTAACAGATATATATATATGGTATCTTCCGACACCCCTTCATTCCTTTGGACCGGTCCTCCTTCCTGTCTGTACCCATCAAAACCGAGCAACGCCCTTCCTACTTCCTCTTTCTTTGCTGTACGAGGTGATCAATGTAGGAGAGTAGTAAACCCAAAGGGCAATCCACAGGAAACAAGGAAATCCGTCACGAGGCTGAGGAAAAAGAAGACGTGAGAGTGGAAGATATTGGATCCGCAGACCCAGCAAACAACAAACCACAATAGCGGTGGGAGTGGCGGGCAATACTCGCCTCAGAGTCTTATTATTAAAATTCTAACTTATCGTCATACTTAGCTAAATTCTATAATTTTAATACATCGACTCTGAGGCTCCTATTGCTTGTTCAAAGCTAACCCACAACTGCGGATGACCAATGAACAACAGGCTGAAAGTAAAAGGATCGGAAGGTGGACGCTCTGGACCAGTCAGCTGATCGCAATAAGTCCTCCAACCGACAACCTGCCGAAACAGCGAAAGACGCCATAGCGCTGCGAATCGAATGAGCGTCAAACATATGTATTAAGCCTGACAATCCCCATAGCCAACGCGCAAGCGTAGTCGTACCCACCGGGGCGAAAGGAGATGTAAACGCAACGAAAAATGGAGACGGGTCAGGACCCCTAAATCGTAGAGGGACAGGATTCATACACCTGGAGACACCTAACCGGATAAAAAGTTGGGCGTGAGGAAAACGCCGGGTAAAAGGCAGACGAAACGGATGTCCTAGCATGGCGGGAGATGTCAAAGCGAACACCCCCAGACCTGAAAGAATGGACCCGGAAGTCCAACGCCCTGACATCAGCCACCCTCCTGCATGATATCAATAATAGAAGGGCCAACAACTTAGCAGAAAAGTTGACGCAAAATTAAATCCTGATGATAAGGCCATTGTGCCAGGGAATCAAGTTAAAGGATACCGTCCCAAATAACCGTATACCGCGGTAGCGGAGTACAATCAGATCTGATATCCCTAAGGAAATAGCAAACCAGAGGGTGTTTGCCTAGAGGCGTTCCTTAAAACCTACATGATAAGTGGATAAAGCCAATCTATAAACATGAAGTGTGCGGTAAGCCTACCCTGATCAAAGACTTCCATAAGAAAGTCCAACACGAATCACAAAGGGGCCTGGAAGGGATCCTGATCCCTTGACAGACACCAATGATGTCAGGTGAACCAGGTAACTTGTAACAGGAGCGGAACAGAGGAGACCTTTTCAGAGAAAAGGGGGTCCTTCGGGCGATGGAGGGCCCGATATTGCAGGGATGCTGGCTTCACAGACAGTCTCGGGACTGCCAGAAGGTCGCTCACGCGAGGACGGTCCCGTAAGGGAATACGTTTCCAAAAGGAACCGAACGTCGCGGAAGAGATCGACCCTTGGGCAGAGGAACTATCAGCGACATCGGAACCCTGTCCACCCCGAATCCCAGGAACTTTCAGGGACTGAGAGGGAAAGCGGACCGATTTTCCTGATGCACTAGGAAAACCCAGAGATTTAAAAAGGTCGACCGCCCACTGTACATAGAGACGCAGTTGATACTCCGATGAGGCCATCAGTAATACGGCGTCTAGATACACCATAAGACGGATACCCTTGGCGCATAGCCATGCCACGATTGGCTTCCGTACCTTGGAAAGTCCCAAGGGTTAAAGACAGGCCGAAAGGTAGACAGCGAAATCTCCAGAGATCGGAATCCTAAAGGATTGAAAGAAAGCCCGCGAGTCCTTGGCAATCGGGATGGTCAGGAATGCGTCCTTGAGATCCACCATTGCCAACCAATCGCGGGGTCCCAACCGATCCCATAGCATATGTGTAACCTCCCTCTGGGAGTGCCTGTAGATCACTGATCCATACAATTCTGAGGGTGATGACTGGACGACTGCCGCCGTCCTTCTTGGGCACCAGGAACAGGTTGCTCAGGAAGCCCGTGGACCCCTGTGGAACACGTTCTATGGCCCCTTTCTGGCCTAGTTCCATAGTACCCCACTAAGAATAGAACTCCAGAGCAAACCCTTGTACAGTATTGAGGACCCAACGGTCTGATGTAGTGCGACACCATACAGCGTGAAAATATCGAAAGCAACCCCCACGGTGGTCGTAGACTGGTGTAGACGGTGTAAAGGTACCTTTTGTATGTCTGAAGGGTAAGGATGACCGCCTCTGGCACCCCGGAATCCTCTGCCACGTCACGGTCGTGAACAGGTAGGGAAAAACGAGGGAGGTGCTGGATTAGCGGTAGTGGAGGGGTTGCCTCCCGCGGGGCCGGTGGTGATGGGTTTTGCATGGCCGGTAGCTCGGCCCCAATATCCATCGGCCCGCGGAGGAACCCCAGAGAATACCTTTTGTAAGCGAATTGGACACTCGTTCCATAGTATTAAAGGCACCGGAATATTCATTCATGTCTCGCAGGAAACCTTTTCCGAACAAAGCACCTTTAGCTGCAGCACCCAATTCATTATCCGCCACACCAGCTAGTTGGCGATTCATCTTTAACAGGATGCGTTTACGCCTTTCCGAGTCTAGAGCCGTGTTGGCATTGCCAAGGAAGGTAAGTGACCTTTGGGCCCAGTTAGTAATTAGAATGGGGTCCAGGGGATCACCCGATAATTTAGTCTGCTCTGCTGTATCCAGCAATTTTACCAGGGGTCCCATGGTGTCAAATAGTTTATCTTGGCAAACCCCAAATGCGTGGTCTATGCCGTTACTGGGGGTCTAGCCCCTAGGGGTGAATTTTATATCAACGGAAACTCTTATCCACTGTGGGAGTTAAGCAAGTTTTACCACTCGTGGTGGGGCAGGGACTCTCCGCTTTCATGCGGTTTACGAGTAGCTTTGTCCAGGGCTGTACGCACCTGTGTATCGACCCACTTCTCAACGTGGGGTAATTGGGACCATTCCGTGGATCTTGGATGGGAAAAGACGTCGGGCAAAAGTGTTGGTTCCCCATAAGATCATAAGATCATAATAATGCCCGGGTGGGCTTTGAAATGAACCCTTAAAGGGGTCTCAGGGAATTCCTCGTCAGAGGCATATACATCAAAGACGTCGCTAGTGTCCTCCTCCTCGGAGTCAGGGTATGAGTCCTGAAACGGAGCAGGGACAACAGCAGTGTCTGGATAAGATACGATAGAGACCTTAACTCTCTTGGTGGAAGCTGTAACCGGGTGTGCAGGAGCACGTTTACGGGTTGCAGCAGCGGGGATGGGTGCACGCGTCCCGGCAATGTTGTGGGGTTGCCAGCCCCTCCAGTCACGTGTCGTGCGTGTTTCACGGACTGTTTCCCCGTGGTGGTGGCCAGGGGGGTCTCGGGGGGCCTCACCGCAGTGAGTGTATCGCCCTGATCAGAAACCGCTAGCAGCGGGGGATTATCAATGTGGCGAGTCTCATCCATCACTTCTGTTTGAGAGCAAGTGAAGTCAGCAGACAGGACTGAGACGGCCTTAAATACTGCAGATCATAGATGCCTGCATGTATGGGTCCAGGATGGAAGGCTGGGAGGGAGCCATCTGAGTCTTGACAAGAACGGGTGCTTTAGGCTGCTGCTCACCCGAACTGTCTGAGGAATTATTATTATTTTTTATTATTGTTATTATTTATAATGCGCCAGCATATACCGCAGCGCTGTACAATAGGCACAGTTTTGTTCAGAATCCTCTGGGGAAGCTGGACGTTGCGGGGTTTTGCCTCGTGGCATGGTGCTTGTCAGAAACCCTGCATGTGCAGACCTTGTGGACTAAACCTCCGCCCACCCGGCCAGCGAGCGCGTGCTTCGTCTCGAGCAGGCAGGCAGATGGAGGTACGCCGCGGTCACAGTGAAGGAGACACAAACGAATGAACGGGACATGTGAACGCCGTGTTAAAAACGTTTGAGGCATGTTCAGAATCCTCTTGGGAAATTAGACGCTGCGGGGTTTTGCCTCGTGACCTGGCGCTGGGATCTATCGATGGCGCCGGACAGAAAACCCCGCGTGTAGACCTCGCAGACTGAGCCTCCCCCCGCCCACCCAGCCAGCGAGCGCGTGCAGCGTCTCGAGCAGGCAGGCAGACGGAGGTACGCCGCGGTCACAGTACAGTATAATAAATGAATGAACTAATGAGAAAATGCGAACGCCGCGGTTAAAGCCGGGCGCCCGCTGAAAAGAGCACAAATAAACAAATATATATATATTACACATCCAGTGTCTTTAAAATCTATGCAAACGGCAGATAAATGAACCGAGTATTATGGCAATATACTGAACTAGGATGCGAATTCCGCGGTAAAGCCGGGCAAGCTCAGAAAAAGTACCAAATGAAATATATACATATATATTTAACCCAAAATCAATCCAAGTCTATGCAAACAGCAGATAATATCAGAGGCAATTTGTTATACTTAACTAGTCGCCGAGCAGCAATGAAAGAGGAAGTAGGAAGGGCGTTGCTCGGTTTTGATGGGTACAGACAGGAAGGAGGACCGGTCCAAAGGAATGAAGGGGTGTCGGAAGATACCATATATATATATCTGTTACTACTGTTATTATGTTTTCTCTTTTATTCAATATAAATGCTTCATATTTTCAAGTTCTTGCTAGTTGCCACTTGCTGCTATGTTTAATAAAGCAAGAAAGAGAAGCAATAGGAGCCTCAGAGTCGATGTATTAAAATTAGATTCTCTAAAGCGTAACTTCACTGTGAACTATCTGATATATGTAAGAATTTAATAAGAGCTCATTGATCGAGTAATTAAATGTAGCATATTATGTTTTATTTTGTCTCGTACCATCTGTAATAACATATTTCCTCTAGTGCAAACAACCACTTAATGTTTTCCATCATAAAACCATAGCTTGCCTCCAGCTGTTTGCGAATGGAAAAAAAATACTCCACATATAAATATCAAACATAAATTTTACTTTCTGAAGGGAAAAAAATGAATGTACGAGCTTACTAAAAGTGTATTATAAACACAGAAGCTCCTTTTCCCCTGACGTCTGTTCTTGTCCAGAATTTTTCCTCATCCCTGCAGAATTTACAGGACGTGTCTGTTTTACCTCCCTGCAGTAGACATGTCTAGCTTTATAATATTTTTTTGATCCATGTGGTTTTGTCAGAGCACTATGCACTATTTATCCCAACAAGATTCGTATGAATGGAACTAGCTTTTCAGCAACACATGACCAAATGGCCTCACGTGTGAATGTTTCATAAATTATTTTACATGATTGTGAAAATGCTAATTTTTTTACGGTTGTTTTCCGGAGATTTACTAATGTAAACCCCCGCTGTTTCTTCATTTGCAGGATCCAATTCTACGCCGTTCTGGGATGTACACTGTAGCTATGGCTTATTGTGGATCTGGTAACAACAAGGCCATCAGACGCCTTCTTCATGTTGCTGTGAGTATGTGTATATCATAGTGTTTCTGTGTCTTTGCAGTATCTTGTTTTTGTGTATAATGTTTTATATTGGTGTTTTTATTTGTATAATATGTTTATAAATGGTAAGACCGCACCTCGAAGGCTAATGTCAGATGAATGCAGTCAGAACGCACTCTGCGTGCGTGCACAACGGACAGACGTCCTGACAGAAGATACTGTAGACACCGCACTGTCTGCTTTTGTTGACGGACGTAGAAAAAAAAGGGAAATATGGGAAACAATTAATATGAAAAATGATAAAAATTGGAAAATGATCCGAAAAGCCATTTTGTGCGTCAAGGTGCTGGACGTCGCAAATGCGCTGCGTCTGACTTACTGTCATCACGCACACAGAACACACTATGCGTGTCCGTCTTAGTGGTTTTATGTTCTTGCCTAAATTGCGTCCGTTGCCATCTGCGTGGTGCGTGCGCACGTACTTCGTGTGAGTCCCTATTGATCATGATTCTATGCTACGACGGACGTTAAACTGTGCGGCGACACGGACGTGATCACTGCGTTCGTCTGACGCCGGCCAATTATGTCGTGCAATTTTGGGCACCTGCTTTTTAAAAAAAGATATGGCGCTAGAAAAAGTGCAGAGACGGGCGACTAAATTAATAAGGGGAATGGAAGGGTTAAGTTATGAGGAAAGGCTAACCAGCTTAAACCTGTTTGTTTAGTGAAACGGGGCCTTAGAGGGGATCTGATAACCTTTATATAAATATATACGGGGCCATTATCAACCATTGTCTGGAAACCTATTCATTAATAGGACTATACACAGGACAAGAGGTCATCCATTTAGACTGGACGAAAGGAAATTCAGCCTAAAGCATAGGAAGGGTAATTTTACAGTGCGAACAATAAAGCTGTGGAATTCTCTGCCTGTTGAGTTGGTTGGGTCAGAGTCTATAGAGACTTTTAAACAATTGCTGGATTACTTTCTGCAAAAACTTAATATTAAGGATTATAATATTTAATATGTGGGTAAAAGCTTCATGATCCAAGGAGAAATCTGATCACCATCTGGGGTCAAGAAGCAATTTTTTCCCAGTTTGTTGCAGATTGGTGAGCGCTTCAGACTGGCTCCCCCCCTTTTTTTTTATCAACAGCTGTAGGTGATGTGTGAAAGACTGGACACACGTTAGTTATTGACATGGATATTTCGCAAGCCTTTTTTCCATTCAGAATATGTATCAGGAGGAAATTAAATCTTGGTGGGAGATTATTAGCTTACAAACCTATATCAATGAGAAATTGGTCCCTAGAGGTTTAAGACCTGAAGTTCCCTTTCCTGACAAAATCTCTCAAGAGAAACCAGACTGAATGGGAAGGTATCCTTTTAGAATGTTCATTCAAATTAATGGGGTTTCTTATAAAATTGGAACAGGAGAACCTAGATGAAGTAAAAATTCTAATTGGTGACCAGATGCAGCAAGTACAAACCTTTCAGGCTAATTCTGAATATGGCTGCTTTGAAACGAAGCTGCAGAAAAATCTAGAATTTTTTAAACCATAAGTTAAGGAGAGAACATTTCAAATTTCAATGGGACCTCAATGATTTCAAGACTAACAATGTTTTCCAAACCAAACGTCGCAGACGTAGATTTTCTAACTTTTCTACCACGTTTACTTCTAATTCTGAGATTTCTAGCCAAGGTGAAAGTGATGGTGACCATATGGCATGTAGAAGGTTCAAAAGCCCGACTAGATCTGGCGGTATTCTTCTAAATGCTAAGAAAAATGTATCTTTTTTAGAGTTTCCGTGGTCCACCGAAAATTTACCCAAGGAGCGGCTCAGACCCTGTCAAAAATGGGGATACAAAACACAGGGCCAGAATCTATAAACTCTGGACTAGATAATAGTATAATCAATTTATCTGATTTCAGACTTGAAAAGAGGCATGTTCATTTGTTACTTAAAGGCTTATCTTTTGTCCCAAGTCTGGGATTTGACAAATTCGTTTGGTTGAAAGATCTGAATTTATTTGCTAGGAAGCTAGCGTAGGTCTTGGCACATGATAAAAACAAGAACGACAGGCAAAAGCCCTGGGTATATGTTCCGAGGATCTACCACATATGAGGTCTTTAATGGAACCTCTAGAGAATGATGCTACAAAGACAGTCATTCATAAGAAATTCATTAATAGATCTACATATACTCCATCCTTCTCTGACTTTTCTAACATTGATATGTTTGTCAAATTGTTTACAAAAGAGATTATGGGGTTGGAACTGGGACAGTGGCATAACCTGCAAAATCTAACACGTTCAGAACAGCTGGCATTGAAGGAATTAAAAGATCAAGATGATGTGATAATTAAACCTTCTGATAAAGGAGGAAATCTAGTACTCCTGTCCAGCAAATTATATTCTAACATGTGTCATGAACGTCTTAACCCCTTAGTGACCGGGCGGTTTTACACAAATCCGTCTTTTAGTGACCGCTGCTGTTTTTATGTTTCTGCGCTGTTAGTGTTTAGGTCAAATTTTCCTCTTACTCGTTTATTCAACCCACACATATTATACACCCTCTTTCCCGCCATTAAATGGACTTTCTAGAAATACCATTATTTCCATCATATCGAATAATTTACTATAAAAAAAATATGAAATATGAGGAAAAAATGGTAAAAACACACTTTTTCCGTAATTTAATCCCCAAAATCTACAACCACCCAAAAAGACCCCGACTAAATAGGTTCAAAATTTTGTCCCGAGACTAGAAATACCCAATTTTTACATGCGTTTGCTTTTTAACCCCTTCACTGCTGAGACCGTTCACCTATGTGCGCTGCGCTCATTCTGACCATTTTGTGCGAATTGTTTTTAGATGACAGCCTAGGTCCTATTTAATTAAACTCTCCCCAGACACAAAAAAGTTCTAAAAAAAAAAAAACCATTTATTTTTTTTTTTTATTATTTTTTATTTTATTCTTTTAAAAACATTTTTAAAACCAAACCTGGTCATGTTTGCTATCATTGGAAAGGCCATAATCAGGCCTTTCAAATGATGTCAAATATGACCATCTAGCTGCCATGGATCGGGAGATATGGGGATCCTTAGGATCCCCTTATCTCTACATGGCAGCTAGATGGTTAACTGGCCCACTGACATCCTCACACATATGGTGAGGTTGTCAGTGGGTGGGGAGGGACCTGGAGGCTTGGCTGACATCCAAGATGTCAGCCCCCCTCCAGGTTTGAATCGCGTTTTGGCGCCAATTGGCGCCGAAACGTGATCCGGCGGCGAAACAGTTAATGCTATACACTGCTGAAAAGGGGAGACTCTCCCCTTTTCAGCGGTGCATCTCCCTAGCTTCAATGGTTGGGGAGATAGAGTGCTCCGAAGGCAAACTATAATCTGGCCTTCATGTTTTTGAGGCTCACAAATGGTTTACATCTTGTGGTGAACCCTCGGTATTCACTCTGGTGAAGTCTTCTCTTGATTGTTGACTTTGACACACATACACCTACCTCCTGGAGAGTGTTCTTGATCTGGCCAACTGTTGTGAAAGGTGTTTTCTTCACCAGGGAAAGAATTCTTCGGTCATCCACCACAGTTGTTTTCTGTGGTCTCCCGGGACTTTTGGTGTTGCTGAGCTCACGGTGCATTCCTTCTTTTTGAGAATGTTCCAAACAGTTGTTTTGGCCACGCCTAATGTTCTTGCTATCTCTCTGATGGGTTTGTTTTGTTTCTTCAGCCGAATGATGGCTTGCTTCACTGATAGTGACAGCTCTTCAGATCTCATCTTGAGAGTTGACAGCAACAGCTTCCAAATGCAAATGGCACACTTGAAATGAACTCTGGGCCTTTTATCTGCACATTGTAATTGGGGTAATGAGGGAATATCACACACCTGGCCATGGAACAGCTGAGAAGCCAATTGTCCCATTACCTTTGGTCCCTTCACAAGTGGGAGGTACATCTGCAAACTGTTGTAAGTCCTACACCGTTCACCTGAGTTGGATGTACATACCCTCAAATTAAAGCTGACAGTCTGCGGTTATAAGCACATTGTGTTTGTTTCATTCCAACTCCATTGTGGTGGTGTATACAGCCAAAGATGTTAGAATTGTGTCGATGTCCCAATATTTCTGGACCTGACTGTATATATAGTGGTGGGCTTTTGATCATCCAAAGCTACTATGACTTTATAACTATACCGGACAAATAATATATTAGCCTTTCAATGATAGGGCATCAGAATTAACAATAATAAATAATAAATTTGATACATCTGCATATAGTAATCTTTATCACTCTACATAAATGAGATGACCTGGGCCTTGATGGTTAATATACTTTTTTGTCCCTTTGGGGATTTCAATGATTCATTGACTTTTTGTCACTGTTAGCAACTTTAAAGTGTTGATAACTCATCGATTAACACCTCCTATGTGATTTGGGGTCTCCGAGAATTGGGTGTTCATTATAACCCTACACGGATGATGGAGGGGTAGTTGATATCATCCCGATAATGGGGTTGAAATGGCTAAGGATCTGACCGGACTATCCTAGTCTTTTTTTTGGATAATTTTCTGTGTTTTATATAAGATTCGGAGGAATGATATAACTGAACTAATAAATGGACGGTCTTACTCAGATCAGACACTCGGTAACTCTATGGTGCAAGTTTTCGATTTAGCACATATCACAGGATTTGTATTTTACTATGATGGGAGCTGTGAGTTTAAATGGTCAATATTGTATCTAGTCCTTTATCTTTGATTAAGCACTTTAGAAATATATGATCCAATTGCATTGTGTGCCCCTGCGAGGCTAACACAAACCAAATGATTTTCTATTTATGCACTGGGTATTTCCTTTGAACTGATAGGACAGCTTCACTCTTCTTTCCTTGTGATGGAGTGTATTGTTTTAGATCAAATTATGGCACAATCAGTAAATTGCAAAATTAACAAACAAACTGCTCTATTTCGATCAGTTACCTAGCAACGATATAACTAAGATCTCCGATTGGCCACCACACTTCGACTTGGGGGTCGAAATCAACATAATTTTGCTTCTAATTGATCTCGAATTGATTAGATAGGTTTAACCCCTCTATCCCTTCCACTTTTTATGGTGTATTATACCACTGTACTGAGACCCTTAAAATTGATATAACTACCAAGCTGCAGAATCAATAAGCGGATTGTTTTGTGTTGCTACTTGGCAACTTTACTATGCCGATCTTTGATTGGCTACCACATGACCCAGGATCTCTAATCAATAGGTGTTCGGTACATAAGATACCTAATTGGTCTAACTCCCCCACATGACCGCCTCATTGTATGCTTGGTTAGGTATAAAACGGGACCTGATACATTGTATCTTTGCGTCCCTGATCCTGATGAGCAGATCTATGCGAAACGCGCGTCCTATGATTTATTTTAATGTATTTCTTTGGTTGGTGCCACTGGTTTTTGAATATTTACATGATAGGAAGAATTGAGACATTTGTCTGAGCCACCTAGTTCCAATATTTATATGACGAAGTGATTGAGAGACAATCATCTTATCATTAACGGCTCAACTTGATGTGTTTTCTATTATTGTGCTATCAGGTCTTTTATATACATTTTTCAGTGTATTGTGTATGTGTTTTTTTTCTATTGTACAGTGTAATAAACTTTATTTTTTGAGACACTTCTTGTTTTAAATTGGATCAATGGGATCCTTGGGATTCATTCAGGGGTTAAGCCCCGCTAATTATGGGTGGAACAATCACCCAGACCCAGTGATTAAGCACTTGCATCTCTCCTGTAGACCCTCCCTTTCTAGTGGTGGGGTTGTTAATTGTGGTACAATTTGTCATGTAATATACTGCAGGAAACCTGCTTAGTTTCTCTCTTCTTTGTTCCTTTTTAGGTCAGCGATGTGAATGATGATGTCAGAAGGGCGGCTGTGGAGTCTCTCGGGTTCATCTTGTTCAGGTTAGTGACATCTCCGCCTTGGAGTTCACATTTATAACCTGAATATTACACATTGAAAGCTAGATATTTCAATGTTTATCAAGTATCATTTATTACTGTGCATAATTTGGCTGAGAACCTTGAAAACTGCATGTTTAAAAGTAGGCGTATTTAGCGTTTCTTGCCATCTGTAATGGAGTCCATATAAGAAGTGCATTCTTTATATGTGTGTTTTTTTTTTTTTTTTTTTTGAAAATGCACGGATGCCCATTGTTTTTCAAGCATGTATAACTGTTTGTATTTACATACACATGCATTAAATAATCAAAAGGAGAAAAAAAACCACTCAAAATTTAGCAAGTATTCAGTTGTAGTTATGTTGTGTAATTGATTTTTTTAATTAAAACTGGCTTTTCACCTCAATATTCAAATGATCCGGCTATCTGAAACCCTGATTTAGCATTCACTCTGTTACTATGCCATGACTAAACGTGCTGACGTACATGCTTTGAAAGGACTCTTTGGGTTGTACTGGCAGTGTGTTTGGGCTGCGTGTAAAGTTGGTGTAAAATTAACCAAAGCTGTTGTAAACTTGAACAAACACTCAAAACATTCCGACCACTTTATGTCTATTAAAATGGTCAGGATGTGAGGAGTCGTCCCCCCCCCCTTTTTGGTAAACAGCTGGGTGAGGAGGAGGAGTTTCCTCCACCTATCCAGTGTCACCAGCAGCCGGGGAATTTGATTTCCTGGCTGCCCGTTAATAAGTGATGTCGGCAAACAGGGAGTAAGACGAATCGCGATATCGAACAGTCTCAGAGAAGCCATGATGGATCTGAGCTGCGCATACGCACAGCTACGATCCATCATTCTACGCAGGTGCTACGGGACTCGTGTATGTAAAGTTCACAAGTCTTGTTGTTTTGCGCAACCTGCATTTCCTACGTTACACAAGTAGCGCAGGGAAGCAAATTGTATATAAACCCTCAGGGACTTCCAGGTTCAGGAGACCCCCGTGTCAAAGAGGAGGAGCTGTGCCTGTCAAAGAACAAAAAGAGTAAATAGTACCTGCTGGGTGGAGTAGAGGTAATACATCTCTCTATAACCACAGAGACACAGGTTCGAATCCCGGCAAGAGCACCTCTCCAGTAAGTGTCCTTGGGCAAGACACCTAACGGTACATACTCGCCACCCAGGACATACTTGAAAACGAGAGAAATCTCAATGTATCCTTCCTGGTAAAATACTTTCTCAAAAAAATAAAAATAATAATAATAAATAAATAAATTCAGCGTTCAGTATCCTCTGCCCAATTATTTAAGCAAGAAGAAAAATAGACCCTTTTTTTCAGTAGTGTTCCTTTTATCAACTACCTTGACCGCTACAATGGCTCTGGTATATCTACAAGAGCTCTGGGTAATTTAACACCAATCTTGGAATAGGGCCTTATGAATTTTTAAACCGTACTTCACTGTTCACAAGATTTGTACCTAGATTTAGTGTAGTACTAGAAGATTTTTTTCTATTGTTCAGTGTAACAGGTATCGCATAATAGTGAAGCATGCTTTTCTCGAATATATATGTGTTAATGTTATGCCTAGTTTAGGAAGTAATCATTTATAATACGCAGAATTCTTTCTTCAAAAGGCCATGTTTTGAATCATTTGAAGTCTTTTACCACATTTTTTTGAAGACTCTGTTCAATACACTATTTAGTATGCAGCAAAGCTGTAATATAAACTTTGATCTATGCTCATGTGTATGGTTTTCATTTCGGTATTGATGAGAAGGTTACTGGCTATTTTGTGTGACTTTTAGGTTGTTTAATTTTCCAGTATTAGCTCCCTATCCTTGGAAGTTCACACAAATATGGGGTATCGTATTGGCAGGGTCCACCTTTTGGCTGCCGATTTAAAATTGACATGGTAAAAAAGTAAAGGCGTACACACTACTGAATTTTTTTTCTTGCCCCATGTTGCTCACCTTTTGTTTCTCGCCGGGTGCTGCGTCTCCTTTTCATTTCATACTCCTGAACCCGTAAGTCCCTGAGGTTTCTCTGCACAATTTTGCGCTCCGTGCGCTATTTTGGTAGTGATAGAAATGCACACTGCACACTGCAACTGGACTTGCAAGTTTTATGTATGCAAGTCCCATAGAACTTGCACAGAAAGATGGATCGGAGCTGCGTGCATGCGCAGCTCGGATTCAACACAGTCTCTCTGCACACCCACTGCTAACGAGATTTGTCTTAGAGATAGTGACATCGGCACGCTCCCTTTGTGCCAACGTCAATAGTAACGGAGTAGTAACAGGCAGACGGGAATTTTTTAATTGGGTGGGGTGGAGGAAATTCTTCCACTTCACCCAGCTTTTTTCAAAAAAATGGCTGGGGGGGGGGGCACTCCCCACCATTTAAAAATATAAAGTGGTCAGAATGTGTACAGTGTTCCTTAATAGTTTTTTAAAATGCTGTGTACTTTCTGTAGTGTCTTTTTTTTTTTTTTTTTCTTTCATTCGGGGAAAAATGTAATTAACTAAAGTGCAAAAATAACTGTCACGTAAGTCTTGGGGTTAGTATTTGGGTTAGGGTTTCTGCTTGTGTTGTTTCATGGTTAGTGTTAGGGATGTCACAATCCGATCCCAGCCTTAAATCAGGGATCGGAGATCAGCCTTTTCAAGACCTGCCAGTCAGTGAGATTCCTAGCTGCCCAGCTGGAGTCCCCATTGCCTCAGCGGTGAGTCTTAGCATCTGCCCTGCCTTGTCATAGAGATGTCAGGGAAGACCCTGCAAATTTATGGGTGCTTCTGCATGCACTTGCAACGTCTTCCCTGCCTGCTCCATGACCTGCCAGCATGCAGTGATGCCCTGTGATTCCGTTTTGCGATGGAGCTGCTGGTCTGGCTGCGGTTAGTGCAGTAATGGATTGGGTCTCTGTATTGACCGATCTCGAATACTGCAGGATCGAAACAGCGCCTCAAAAATAGCAACCGGGACGTCTGTAGTTGATTTTTAGGGTTACTCTTTAGGGTTAGATATATCCATAACTAATAAAGTCTGCTCCCTTTTTTTTTCAACACAATATTCTCTATTCTATGCTCGCTTAATTTTCCGCTCCTTCTTGTGATGCTTGCATTATCATTACTGTACGCTCCTTTTGTGTGGTGTACATGGTGTGATGAATGGTTTTTGCAGGTTCTGATTTTATTTCTTGCAGGGTTGCTTCCAGTGTGCTTTTTATTTTTAGATCTTAATGTATTAATTAGGGATAGACCAATATCATTTTTTCATGGCCGATACCGATACAGATTATCGGCAGTTTTTCAGGCCGATAGCCGATATTTGGTGCCGATATTCTGTAAATTTAAAGTTCTGAAAAAAAAACAGCACAAATCTGACTATGCCATGAACTCAATGGCCTAAACAACAATCTTCGTGCAAACGTTTCCACCGGTGCAAAAAAACATTTAACACGAGGGGCAAAACCCTTTACGCCGAATGCCATATTACATAGTCAGCGCAACAAACGCACGTAATCGTCTACCGCGGGTGAACCTGCGAACCCTGCGTGAGCTTACTGTACGTCGCGCAATCTATACTTAACATTGTGAGCGCAAATGCGTTGGTATGCGGATGGTATTACAATCTATGCGCAGTTTGTAACGCACAGCGTTTGCGCGTATAGTTTTAGCAACTCCTAAAAGCTGGTGGTAACGGCAAATCTGAACGTCCTGGCAGAAACAAAATACGCCAGGCCAAAAAAAAAAATGCAGCAAAGTATAGTTACACATACTACACATACCCAAACCAATAAAATGGAGAAGTTGTGCGTGCATGTATTATTGCTGCAGCATATATGCTCAGATTGACTTGTGGTTGTGGTTCTTAATTCTGATTGGCTGAATTGCGTGGGAAAAAAAATGACAGTAAGCACACTAATTTCTGCGCACAACGGTACTGCGTGAGCATTTGGGCGCATCCGGTTTACGCGCGTTATTGATTGGATCAAAAACGCACGAGGATTGTAATTCCAGCTTTGATTTGCGCACGCAAACGTTTAACGCTTGGTGCAAAACTTCACGCTTTTGGCGAGCGTTTTTTGGGCAAAGATTGTAATATAGCCCAATGTGTTTAACGTGTAAACATTGCACCACGTCCACTTCATTTATTCAATTTAATAAGAATTTTTATTTTATTTAATCTTTTATTTTTTACAAGCAATCAGACCGTGTCTTTGGCTTTCTTAAAAATCCCTCATATGATCCTGTATGTAAGGGGTCCAGCAACCTTGGCCCTCCAAGGGTTATATTACAAAGTTATATTACAGCTCTGGTTAAGCAGTCACTTTGTAATATTGCCCCATGTTTTGGAATTACATCTGCTATGATGCTCATCTTCTCATTAGGTTCTTGGAGCCTTATGGGGAATGCAGTTCCAAAACATTTGGAGGTCCTAGGTTGCTGGACCCTGCCGTAGGAAATAGACCCTGCATCTCCTGTATAGGGAATTCCCTGCCAGATGGTATGGAAGCCCCATTTCTGTTGCCATCACGCTCATGCACAATACGGTCAGTGAGCAGGGGTCATTCTGCAGTGAGGGCTTACAGCCTGAGGTGGGAGAAGCCCCAGATTCGCAGCTGCAGTGAGCAAACTTGTCCAAATATCGGCAAATAAAATGCCGATACCGATATCAGTAATTTTCTGAATATCGGCGCCGATAATCGGCTAAACCGATATATCGGTCTATCCCTAGTATTAATTGCTTCCTGCATTCCATTAAGATGATAAAACCTGAAACATGCAATTATCTGTATCATTGACCTGTGGCTGATGCGACTTGGACAGAAAATCATTTGCCATGTTTTTTGTTTTATGCTTCTTGTAAGCATTATTCACACAAATAATCTCCTCCTTCTTTTGGTGAGTCGGTTGTTATATAGACACGGGAGAAAGAGGAGTGCTGGCAATAATATGACAATCTAAACAGAAAATGTAATTTTTATTTTTTTTATTTTTATTTAATTCTTTATAAGTTTAAAGTAGTGTCACAGTAGGACCAGCATAGTTGTGACCTTGCAGGGCCGACGCAAAAACTCAAAGAGCACAAACAATCAGGGTAACTCAGCGAAAAATCGGGGAATATCCTCAAAAAGAAAAGAGAAAAATCTCCGGATAAATCAGTAAAAGCGTCCTCAAATAACAAAAACAAGGGGAAGTCTCCGAGACCTAAAGGCACCATTTGCAGTGAAAAAGGAGGGGAAGGGAAAGGGTCGGTAAGAAAAAAGACTTGGGGGGGGGGGTGGAGTACGTAGAATCTAGACGGGTCGGGGTCCAGGAGAGGAAAAATGTCAGTCCCCATCAGCCTGTATCTACCCAGAGTGTACAACCCCGCCAGGCCTAACCTGTTTGTGGTGGGCCCGTCGGGCGAGCCACCGCCATGCAGCTCCAACTGCGTCACGAGCTGCGCCGCGAGCTGCGCCGCTGGACCGAGAACAAGGCTGCAGTGCTCTGGGTGGCAGCCCATCACCGCCGGGCAGTTCCGCTGCAGCAGACAGCTCAGGGGGACAGAGACCATTCCTCTCCTTGGCCACCACTTTGAGATCCTCTTTCACAGTATCTAGCAAGACCTAGTCGTGCGGACCAGGAGCCGTTCCCGCAGGTGGAGGAGCCAGCAGGCACCCGACATCCAGGCCTCCAGACACCTCCCCACCACCTCGACCTCTTCCGTCTCCGAACATCCTGCTGCACAGCTGGTGGGCAAGGCCTCCTGCGGCCAGCTCTCGTGGGCAGCAGCTTTCAGTCCTCCACAGCTCTGTGGTATCGCCATCAGTTGGCGCCAAGTCCCTCGCGTAACCGAGCTTGAATCCGCCTCCCCCAGTATCTCTATACAGGCTTATAGGCCCACCAGCACGGCCATTTTCACATCGGTGGGAGTGTCCCGTCACCAGCCCTCACATCGGTGGGAGTGTCCAGTCACCAGCGCTACACCCGCCACACTGTCAGCAGTAGGAGATGGGAGTCCTCCATCACCGTGGCCCACTGCAGGCATCCACCCGGCAGGAATCTCTTTAGGAGAGCGAAAGGGCAACGAGACGTAGAGTCGTTGGGAGCAGGGGAACAGGACCTAAAATGGCCACCGGCCAAGCTCCACAGACGACGAGGATCAGCTGCCGAAACCCGCGTCTCTGCTCCGGATGGGGGGGGGGGCAACACAGACTCTGGAGTACACACACCTGATGGCCAGCCGGTTAGGGACTCCACAGTGGAGCCGACAACATTAAAGGCCTTCCAAAAAACCCCAGTTGATAGCTGCAGAGCTCCAGCAAAACGTGACCTCTCCCTTCCACAACCGGCCACGCCCCCCATGATTTAATCTTTTAAACAGATCCAAACAAGACCCTGTGCAATACGTCATTGGTTCTGACATGTTTCATATGTAATATTTGCAGTGTTGTTTTTTTTTTTTCCTTTCTTCATTGTAAAGCACCATGAAAGATTCTGGCACTCTATTAGTGATGGCAACCGTAATCTTCATATTTTTTTTGAGAAAGGATTTTACCAGGAAGGATACATTAAGATTTCTCTTGTTTTCAAGTATGTCCTGGGTGGCGAGTATGTACCGTTAGGTGTCTTGCCAAGGACACTTACAGGAGAGGTTGCTCGCTGGGATCGAACCCATGACTCCACAGGCTCTCTCCATGCAGGGCAGTGACATTACCTCTACTCCACCCAGCCGGTACCTATTTTCTATGCTTACAGTTGTTGAAAAGGATGATTGCTGCAAAGGATGATTGCTGCCTGTAGAGTGTCAAATTTGGGACTAGTTCATTATGCATTGGTAAAATATTATAGAAATTAAGATACACGTCCTGTTCTTGCACAAAATATGTATTTAAAAAAAATTATATTGATCTTTATTATTTTACCTTTTTTTACAGTTACTTATTTTTCATTTATATTTAGGCTATGATAGAAAATATAAACAACACTATACTTTAATTTGAGCACCCAAAGCTTACCTTTTAATACTCCAGTGTAAGTTGTTCATGACGGTATCTGTACAACCTTTGTCGTGAACTTACCTAGCGAGTGCCATCTAGAACAAGCTTCGTATTTAGTCCTCGGACGGGAAGCTGGTGTTTATACAGCCAGTGACAGGTTTCCTGGGATAAGATGCAGCCGGGTTTGGTCTTGGAGTTGTGTGTAGACAGCCTTGTTAATGGTGCCGCTCGCGTGCCTCTAACAGTTCTATTAATGAAGTTCCCTGCTAGGCACCGCAAATGTGTGGATGCCCTATGCCGCCCTAGAACTGCAAATGTTGTTTGTTTGTGGGGGGCCGGGCTAACAGAAGTGATCAAAAAGCTGCATAAAGTGCACTTCTATTGGGGTGTCTCTTTGTGATTTCAACTGAACTTTTAGTTTAAGCTTTGTGTCTTCCTATATCCCAAATACCCAACTTTCTCAAATCTTCCTGTTCTTGTCTCTATCTGCTCCTCTTTGAGCCCCATTTCTTATAATGATATGCTCATTTTCCTTCATTCTTTCCCAATCTCCTCTCGCCCCCTACTGTTGCTCTACCTATTTCACATCATCATGTTATCCCCAACATCCTAATGTACCTCTCCTCCTCTTCCACAAACCTCTGAAATATTTTTTTCCCATGTCCTATTATCCTATGCATTATTACTTCTCATCTTCTTCCCCATTCACTTCAGTATGCCTTCCTTTTTGCACTTTTCTTTACAAAATCACCTTACCCTCATCTCTCTTCCCCCTCTCCCCTCCCCTCACTCTCCCCTTCCCTCACTCTCCCCTTCCCTCACTCTCCCCTTCCCTCACTCTCCCCTTCCCACCCACTCTCCCTCCCTTCCCTCCCACTCTCCCTCCCTTCCCTCCCACTCTCCCTCCCTTCCCTCCCACTCTCCCTCCCTTCCCTCCCACTCTCCCTCCCTTCCCACTCTCCCTCCCTTCCCTTCCCTTCCTCCCTTCGGAAGGTGGTGTGGTGGAAGGGTCCAGAACAAAGTGAGGAATGGCAGGGAGGGTGGGGTGGTGTCACAGGGCTCCAGCCCCAATTAAGAATAAAACACCGGTGTTACTACTCCTCCATCCAGTGACCATACCCCAGGGATTGGGTAATCGTTCTACTGCAGTAAACTAAAAAACAAACTGGTTATGTGTAAGGACAAAACCCTAGAATTAAATCATACATAGTAAAGCAGAGGCACATCTTTTCCATTCGGCTCCGAAAACGCGTCTGAGAATATAAACGTTTAATCTAGATTCTAATCGGCTTGTGTACAGCACTCACTGTTCAATCTAATCGATAAAATAGGTGGCAACTTTCCTGATTATCGATCCTGTGTAGGTTTGGTAAAAGCTAGTACTGTAAGTTGGGATATACTGCTTATGGATGTTGTTGCTTGCCTGGTTTAACATATTTTTACTTGTAGGTTTCTAGACTGTTTTTTTATCCCCTATACATTCTTCTTGCATTCGTGATCTGTTCTTTGATTCCCATCCTTTTTACAGCTGCATCTCCAGACCTTTAATGGCCAGTGAATTGCAGAGGACACAGTGAAAAAGTGTGCTCTGAATGCAAGAATTGCCAATTATTTGCCCTGTTGCTTATTTTTTTTCATGTGTTTCTCCTGTGATTGATTACTAGGATGACTGGGCGCTCATGTTGCAGTTAATGTCTCTAATTAGAAGTAGATATGCAAAGCAAACACCATGTAAAGTTTTTGTATGTAAAAGGAAAGTGCATGCAACTCATGTTACTTCCACGTGATTTCACTAGAATTTACAATGACTCATTGGCATCTTTACTTTATCCCCTTAACTGAATTCCAGTTACTGTTTAATTTTTTCCATTTTTGTCTCTCTAATCTATGTTACAGCACTTTGATTGATCCTTCAGTTCTCCAATATTTTTCAGAGAAACCCATGTCGTCCACAGATCATATCTACCATTCTGAGCTATTCTTTACTCTGCACCCTTTTCTTCTGCCTTTTACTTCTGCCACTTCTAGTCTGCAAGCAGCTGCTTTGTTCTTTTACTGTTCTGCCATGTTTTGTGTTTAAAACCTAGGCACTGATGCCTTTTCCTAGTAGACCAGAGAGGATAAGAGCTCTACTCACTAAACACTTAACTTGCAGCCGACTAGTACATTGCGTCTCCTCAGGTAATCGTGTAAGGAAAAGTAGACCAATTCAGATCTTTAACCCTTTCACTGCTGAGGACGTGTGGGGAATGTCCTCATTGACTCCTAAGGAAAAGATAGGGGGTTCCTTTGAACCCTGAAATCTCCACCCCTATCCCAAACTGTTGGTGGCTAGCAGTGTCGTATTTGGTATCATTAGAAAGGCCAGAGCATGGCCTTTCCAATGATACCAAACATGACTATGTTTAAAGTAAAGAAAAAAATAATAATAAAAAAAAGAAAAATGGGTTTTGTTTAAGACGTGAAATGGCTCAGCAGTGAAGGGGTTAAGGCTGGGTTCAGATGAGCGCACTTCAGAGTGGAACGAACGTCCATGAGAATGGACGTTCCTTCCACTCTGACGCCCGTCTGGCCGCCTCGCTGAGCTCAGTATGCCTATGGAGGATCACACTTTGCAGCCCAGTTGAATGTGCTTTGTAGGGTTTTGACGAGGAGGGTTTCAGCACGTCCGTCGCAGCGCGTGCACTACACGGTGTGGACCGCCCCGTTGAAACATCAACATCACAATGCTGCGATGGACGTCGGGAGGAGCGTCAGTACGCAAGCGCGTAGTGTGCTCGTGTGACACCAGCCATAGACAACAATTTGTTGGTGACTGCCCCAGCCAACGCTGACAAGTTCAGCAAGGCTACTACAGGGGAGTCATTCTAGGCTGCTGCAAGTTGGTATTTGGTGTGTAGAGCCATTTGCGCGTACTATTAAAATAATATCACTAAATTCATAGTCCAGGTCGTTGATGCAGAATATGATTATTGACTCAAATGTCTGTTAATGCAGGCTGTTTTACCTTTGTATGTCAGCCACTCTAAAGTGTGTGTGTGGAGGGTATTAAATGGTTTGTATTTTTTTGGGGGGGGGTCATTCTTTATATTGTCCAGCAGGTGGCGGTTTGAGGTTACAATCACAGCTTCTATATTACGCTTGGCAGCACTGATTGATTGTTCTCCCTATCCATATGTATACAATGGAGAAATTCCGAACGTGCTTTCTACAGTACATAGTCTGTGCAGACGTACTTATTTTCTTCATACTTTTGTATTATAGTAAGTCATACGTCTGTCTGTGGTTCTGATCTAATTCAGGAACCCCAAATCATTGTACATTGCAACAACGTCTGTAGAATGGTTCCTTCATAGATCCTAGGACAATTTTATCATTTAATTCAGTATTTGTGCGGGTTGTGCAGTTTTATGATGCCTAAGCAAAACAACACATTTTCTTTTTTTGCTATGTACACGCATGGCAGCAACCAAAGGCTTATTTATAAAAAAAAAAAGGAGAAAAGTTTATGTTCTTATTTATCTTTGCAAATTTATTTTGTATGTTTTTAGTGCGTCGGCTTTTGTTTCAGCAATCACTTTTTCTATTTCTTCAACATTTATACCAGGGGTCAGAGGTAACCTTGAGCCTCCAGATGTTTTGGATCTACATTTCTTATGAGGCTCAGCAAACCGAATTAGTGGCCTTAGCATCTTGGGAGATGTAGTTCCAAAACATCTGGAGAGCCAAGATTGGTAACTCCTGCTGTACATGTTTATACTATTTCTTTGCACACATGTTGGACTCCATTCGCTAAATGTCAGTTGCTGCTGAGGATGGAATTGGAGTGTGAGCGCTGTTAATCACATGTCAAAGCGGCTGATTCAGGAACCGTGGCCAATGCTGACGCGTGCAACAGCAGAATTGTTCTTAATGGCTGCCACTTGGCATTTAGTGATGGAACCCATTATGTCATATTTCTTTTACACCCACAAGTTTCCTGTTCCGGTTTACCTCACACTTCTCAGCTATTAAATTAGTGTCGCTTTTATTTACTTGGTTTTACTGTGTAACGTTTAACAGGACAGGAAATATTCCTGCGCTAGACCTATAAATCAATAATGCCACCTGGTCTTTGTTGGAATTATTCGGTCATCATTATTCTCCTGCACCTCTGCTGGTGTGTTTGCAGATGGACGGCAGCCGTTGGCTAATTAGGAGTATTTAGCAGTGTAATGGCAGTGCCAGGTCCATGAGTCAGTCTGGTAAGTCTGAACAGTCATTTGGGGGCATTGTCGTTGCTCTAGTGCTGGAGAATTAACAGACACCGCTTCATATTTACTTCAATCACTCTGACCCTTGCAGAAAGAGTCCCTGTGTCTGATTCTTTTGTATTACTACAGGGTTAAATCCATAGGCATTCAGTCTAAAGCCCCTGCAAAACATTGCACATTATTTGTTAACAGATAAGAGCTATTTGGCGGGGGGCGTGGCCTGACAGCGGACGGAGCTGGACGTGTGAGAGCTGAGCTCCGTCTCCCGAGCGCCGTTTACTCTCCTTAAGGGGCCTGCAAGCTGTAATGGGGCAGCGAAAACGGACCTCCCAATCCTCCCAACCTGCCGGTAATCGAACCACCGCGAAAACCGCCACCTTATTACCGTTTTTAAGCGGTTCTCCGCACTTGCGGCCTCCACCGCCGGAATCCAAGATGGCGGCCGCGACAGAGATGCACGAGGATGACAGAGAGGAAGATCCGCTCCCAGACAGCCCTCCCAAAGGTAACTCAGGGGCCACTGCGGACATTGAGCTGAGAGATATTCTCAGAAATCTCCCCACAAAACGGGACTTGACTACCCAGCTTTCAGCTATGGAGAGAAATGTAAATGGCAGAATTGATGCCCTGAGCTCTGATATAAAACATTTGGGAGGTCGCATTCTTGACTTAGAAGAAGATAGAGACTCTTTATTTACGCATGTGGAGCACCTAAATGTACAAGTAGCAGAGCAGGCTAAACATCTAACGAACCTACACCGTCACTTAGACGACATTGACAATAGGGGCAGACGTAACAACATTCGGATTAAAGGATACCCAGAATCAGATGAAAGTCCGGAAAATTTAGTCGAACTCCTGCGGCACCTCTTTAATGATATATTACATAGGCCAGAGGATGCGAAAATCAAATTTGATAGGGCCCACAGGGCGTTAAAACCTCGCGGCGCGACGACAGACCAACCACGTGACATTATATGCAGACTACATGACTTTGTCGTGAAAGAGGAGATCTTGCGGGCCGCCCGTAAAACTGCAACCATAAAGGTGGATGGCTGTTCTGTGGCCTTGTATCAAGATGTGTCATGGATTACATTACAGGCCAGGCGTATTCTAAGACCGATCACGGCTGCCCTTCGTGAACGTGAAATCAGGTATAGATGGGGTTTTCCCCTAGCACTTCATGCCCAGAAAGGCAACACTACCCACTCCATAATCACACCTGCAGATGTTTCGGGCTTCTTGATTGCATTTGGCTTACCTGAAATGGATGTCGCGGACTGGTATGGAGCAGCATCGACTCTGGCACTGCCAGCCCAACCACAACGGCAACGATGGAACCAGGTTGCTAAAAAACGTAAAGCGAAGCCACAATCACCACCCATGTCGAGCTCCCCAGGCCATGGCAGTGGCCTCCGAGCAATTAGTCCACTACGGTCTTCGCAAGAGCCGTCCTAGGACACGGAGGACTTCGGATCGTTTTCCTCTTTTATATTGTATCTCTTTCATATTGCTGCCCCATTGATCCAAAGTTTTCAGTCCATTTCTTGTCTCTCCTTACGAAGCTTGCCCCCCCCCCCCTGATACACTTCTGTTTCAGAGACGCTTGGGTTGGACGCTGGGATTGTGGGTCCCTCGTATTGCAATCTTCGACTCCACCACCCTGCTCTACCTGGTACTATGGTGACAGGGAATAGATGGGCCCCATGGACTCGGCTTCCTTTCCTAGGTGTCACGGCCGTGTCTCCTGAACGGTGTATATCGTTTTTGTTTTCACCTTCTGTTGACGTCCGAGCACAGAGGTTTACACTGTTTGATTCTGTATATACGAGTTTTTTTTTTTTTTTTTATATTATTGTTATTGATTTTGTGTGCCGTGGTCGTGAATGGGATTGAAACATCAGGGGACAAATGCTCACAGCAGGTCTTTTCCATTAGAATATTTAAGTGGTGCACAATTTCTTAATGGCTGATCTCCGTTTGATTACATATAATGTTCGGGGTCTTAACTCTCCCCAAAAACGTCGCCGTGCCTTACAGGAATTCCAACGTCTAGGGGGTGATGTGATATTTATCCAAGAGACACATTTTCAGGAGGGGCGCGCCCGGCTTTTCATAATCGCAAATATCCTCAGGGCTACTTTAGCAACTTCGGGGAAACTAAAGCTCGAGAGTGGGTATATTGATTGGGAGCCATGTCCCTTTTCAGGAATTAGGGGTGTTGACGGACCCACAGGGGCGTTATATCATGGTGAAAGGAACGATTGGGACCACAAGGGTCACTTTGGTTAATGTATATTTGCCCAATAGACTGCAGACTAGAGCATTCCGGAAGATCTTAGATAAATTGACGGCGTTTCTAGATGGAATGTTGATTATGGGTGGGGACTGTAATGTGGCTCTGGATCTGCCGGCGGAGGGTTTGGCGGGGGCCACGACCTCGGCGGGGTCCTTGCGGCGGCAGTTCCAGAAGCTATTGGGTGATGAGCGCCTGTATGATTGCTGGCGGACTCTCAATCCGTCTGACAAAGATTATACCTATTACTCACATGCTTTTTCTAGATATTCCCGAATAGACTATTTTTTTTTACCCCACCGTTATTTAGATCGTATTCGGAGATGCTGGATCGGCACGGTTACTTGGTCGGACCATGCACCAGTCATAATGCATTTGACTCTACCGCAGTCGTTTAAGGGTACATCGCACTGGAGACTCAATGACACATTGTTGTCTGACGTAATTTACCGGTCTGAATTGCAATTGGCCCTTACTCGATTCTTTGAAGAAAATGAGTCCCCAGATATAAAACCTACAATGCTCTGGGAGGCACATAAATGCGTTGCTCGAGGGGTGCTCATACAGATGGGAGCTAGAAAGAAAAGAGAACATGACGCTAGGGTAACACAACTCCTATCCGATATACGGGACCTTGAGAGGGTGCACAAGGAGGACCTTGATCCGCAGTCTTTTCGGAGCGTGGTAATGCTACGTGCAGAGCTAAATAAGATCTTAAACGACCGGGCTTCTCGATCGATTACTCTAACTAATCAGACATACTACTCTCAGGGGAATAAATGTGGGAAATTGCTGGCCCGCGCCCTTAAGAACAGACATCAAACAACTTTTATCCCCAAAATAAGAAGAGGAGGGGGGAGACCTATGGCGTACACGACGGGAGACATAGCTTCAGAATTCCACCAATATTACTCCACTCTATATAATAACCGCCCCGACATTCTGCCTCCAACGGTTATCGATTCTTTCTTAGCTAAAACAGTAGGCCCCACTTTGGCCCGTAACCATAGGACTTTATTGGATTCTCCCATAACGGCTGCGGAACTGAAACAAGCCCTGAAACTGACTCCTCACGGGAAGAGCCCAGGCCCGGACGGTTTTACCACTTTATATTATAAGACGTTCCAAAATTTATTGACCCCGTTCTTTGTACAAGCCTTTAATGGCATAGACGAGGAGACCCGACTACCCCGAGATACGATGGCGGCCTCCATAGCGGTTATCCCGAAGCCGGGGAAGGACCCTCTTGACTGTGAGAATTACAGACCCATCTCGCTTTTAAATACAGACATGAAGCTTTTCACTAAGATTCTGGCCCTCCGTTTACGTCCGCTCCTGGGGGGCCTGATACATGTGGATCAAGCGGGCTTTGTCCCGAGACGAGAGGCTAGAGATAACACTCTGCGCGCTCTGTCGGCGCTTCATGGGGCGTCTGCTTCCTTCACACCCATGTTGGTTCTCTCTGTCGATGCCGAGAAGGCTTTCGACAGGGTGAATTGGCAATATCTTTTCGCGGTCCTACACACAATGGGATTTGGCCCACGTTGGTGCCAGTGGAGGGCGGCCTTGTATGAAGAGCCACATGCCCGGATCAGAGTGAACGGTACCCTCTCTGATTCGATTGCTATTAGAAACGGTACTCGACAGGGGTGTCCTCTGTCCCCACTGCTGTTTTTGTTGTACCTGGAGCCTCTGCTGCAGGAGATAAGACGAAGCCAGGATATTAAGGGCCTATGTTTAGATGGACAAGAATACAAGGTCTCGGCTTATGCAGACGACTTGCTCTTTACCCTGACCGACGTGGACCGTTCCCTGCCATCCCTGATGCGAGTCCTCACAGAGTTTGCTAACATTTCAGACTACAAGATTAACCCCTCCAAAAGTGAGTTTATGGGACCTCTGATTCCCAATAGTTCCCTAGCCTCTATACAAGAGACTTATGGTTTTAAATGGAAACCCGAGGGACTTACGTACTTGGGAATTAAACTAGCTACTACCCAATCTCAATTGATAGCCCTCAACTATGACCCGCTTCTTCGCTCGGTAACAGAAGATTTACAAAAGTGGAATCTGCCGCACATATCATGGCTGGGTCGTTTGAATGTACTTAAAATGAATATTCTGCCCCGTTTCTTGTACTTATTCCAAGCCCTTCCAATATTTTTACCCCGTTCATTTTTTATCTCACTGCGAACTCAACTCACACAATATATTTGGAGGGGAAAGAGGGCTCGCATCTCGTTCGCGGAAATGGCCAGGCCGGTTGGAAGGGGGGGCTGGGAATGCCCCACTTTCAGTATTACTACCTAGCGTCTATGTTCTCTATCCTCTACCATTTCTCCAAACCGACGGCACACCGACGGTGGATTGAGATCCTACAGGCTACCTCGGGATTTCCTCTGGCCTCTCTCCCATGGCAGACGGCCTCGCTTCAGGCCCTGGGGCTTGCGAACCATCCGATTTTAACCCCGATTTTGAAACTGTGGAGAAGACATGGGATGGAGTTGGGATTGACGGCGGGGGGTTCCCCGCTGACCCCGGTCACCCACAATCCCCTTTTCCCGCCAGGAGTAACGGGAGAGCTGTTGGGCCTTGGGAGGAAGATGCCGTACCTTCCTGTTAATCAGATTGTTGAAAACGGGGCCCTGTTGCCCCTTAGCGTCCTCATTTCCCCCACCCAGTCTACGTTTGCGCACGCTTTTAGTTATACCCAATTACGCCATTTCTTTCGCTTAGAACTCAGGGAGGCGGCTGCAGGACGTACGCTCACCCCATTTGAATCGATATGCTCGGCGACTAGAGGAACTGAATCTAGTGTGTCCGTTATTCAGACTTATTTAACAGATGGAGGATACTGCTCGGACTCGCCGAGATTGGCGAAATGGGAAGATGAGTTAGGAAGAGATATAGATCCACAGGAATGGTACAAGGCTTTTCTCCTCACGTTTTATGCCTCACGGAGCATGACTATAAGAGAACAAAATTGTAAACTGTTTTTACGTTGGTACATGACTCCGGCGCAGCTGCATCGGATTTCGCCTTCGGAACCGGCCTCTTGTTGGCGTTGTCTAGGTGACAAGGGGGACTACCTACATATTTGGTGGTCTTGTCCTCGCCTGCGCTTTTATTGGGGGGAGGTGGCGGCTCATATTAAAGAGATTACTGGCAGTGATTTACCATTTGAACCTGCATCATATCTATTAAACATGCTTCAGTACTCAACTGATACCTTTAAAAATTCCCTGCTGGCCATTCTCTTGTCGGCAGCTAGGGGGACGATACCGATGTATTGGCGCCAAAGGGTAATACCTACAGTGAGAGATTGGGTAACACGGGTTGAGAGGATCAGGGGATTTGAAGACTTGCATTACACCGCGCAGGGTAAATATGATCTTTTTTACGCTGTGTGGTGGCCATGGATTGACCGGTTGCCTGCACTGGCAGAGGGCGCTGGGGTGGTGGAGGTCACGGATATATGAGACATTGCGCTTCGTTAGTCAACCACGGGGGGATAATACCTCACGGGAAGTACCTGCTTATGCTCGTTATGTTACTCTTCGTTCTTGTTCAGACCACGATTTGACACACTGTTTTAGTTCTAGTTTTTTAATGTTGTTTTAGTATTATAGACTGTTTTCCTGATTTAATTTGTCCTTCCTCTATGACATCTGAGTAAATTCATTGGACAATGATATATAAATACAACCTTAAGGACTTAGCACATATCTGACCTGAGGTACAGGTCGCGAACTGTCCATATGTATATGTTTTACTGCTAATATTGTTTTCCATACACGCCTTATGTAAACATGCATGTTGTTTCCTTTGGTTGAATAAACAGAAATTACATAAAAAAAAGAGCTATTTGGCCCACCCAGACTTTAAACGCTTGAATGAAAGTGCTGAGAGAAATGTTGGTACTTTCGATAGCTTTATGTTTTCCTCTATTAAATGCAGCTTGGCCCTCTGTCCTAAAGAAACTGCGATGAACGGTATAAAAAAATGAATAGCCGGCTCTTGGTGAATAACCCCAATAGTATTTGTACTAGTTTTCATTAAAATATAGCTTGACCCGATGTGCCAGATCCACCCAGGTTTACCCTTGCACGCCAGGTTTACATAAAACATTTTTCCTACTTTAAATGCTTCCTGTAACGTGCCAGGCGTGTCCTGGATAAACTAATGAGGTAAAGCATGAGCCTCTATGTTCAGGTTGTACACCCCTTGCCTGGCATGCACAGGTCTGATAAATGTCGGTTTTAAATAAAGTAAAGCCTGGCCACCTCTTTCTACAAAAATTGAAGCCTGACACCCCCCTTTTAAAAGTGCCAGCAAACTGATATTTATAAAGTATTTTAGCAGGAAGGATACATTGGGATTTCTCTCGTTTTCAAGTATGTCCTGGGATATGACAGCTGCCCACAGCCACACAAATGTCTGCTTCCTCTTGAAAGGTGTGAGAGCCTGGATTTATGCCATTAAAGGCCGTCCCTGCTACACATCACCCGTAGGCGAGGATCCCATTGTCCACACTGTTTTATACACTCAGTGTGATTTTGTCCCTCTCTAGACATTGGGAGTCAGCCTCTTCTTGTCTGTCTTTAGCTCTTGCTCTTCCTCCCTTCTGTCTCCCCTTTTTTTATTTGCCCAGGTTTACGCAGGAGGAACGTACTTCAGTAAAATTTGGTTTACCCACAATAGTCTTCTAGGACGATTGACATGCAGCTTATTCCCTTTAGAGGGACTCTTCCACTTGCACAAATAATCGAATTACAGTTTATGTATTACAAACAAAACCACTTTATAAAACACACGCTACTGGTTTTTTAATTGCATGTAAAAAGGAAAAATAAAGTTTTTTTTTTTTTTTTTTAAATCTCCTGTTTCCATTTTGTGGATTTTTCCCACGATGCAATATTTACCCAAATCTGTGCAAACCTTTTACAATACAGCTGTGATTTAGCTTCTGCAGTATTTAAGTCAGTGGGGTGGATGAGTAAATGTTTCGTTACGGGAGTAGGGAGTGTATTGTGCTGCCTAGGCTACTCAAGATAAGAGCTGGCAGCTGAATGAGCTAAAACAGGGAGCTTAACAGACTTCTAATCTACCCCCAGTGATGTCCTTTGAATACATCCCACACAATACAATGATGTAGTCCATCACTGACCCATAGACTGGATTCTATGCTTAATGGCACACAGTGAGGTGCGAGTGATATAAACATACTGTACCCTATTCCATCCTTAATGCTAACATGGGGATGCTAATAGGGAAAATATGCACCTGCTGATTTCCCCGTAGCGTCCCCATGTTAATGTGATATTCTGGGGCAGGCACTACCTCGGCACCTGGCCCCGGAACTCAGCACTAACCACTGGGTTACTTGTGGTAGCAATTCCAGACTGCCGCGAGTATCAACTCCCGGAGTCCATAGGACTCAAAAGAACATTGTGCTTCCGGGCCGCAAGATTGCACAACACTGTGGAATGATTGCCGAGTGAGACCGGGAACTACTTGTTCCCAGTCTCACTCTGATCCCGGCTACAAAGAGTGTCGGATTGGGCCACTGTTCTCACTGCGGGATGAGAGGGGAGTATCAGATTTATTGGGGGAATTTTAAGGGGTGCTAAATGATTCTGCAAATACAGACTCACGTGTGTCAGCTTTTAGAAGGTGCGTAGTCTGATAGGTAGTACAAAGTGCTGACGCTAATTACTATCGAAACGCTAATTAATGATTGCACTACCCATGTTAAGTATAGGATGCGCAAAGTACAGTAAGACTGCGGAAGCTAGCGTAATCACCGATGTGCTAACCGATTACTAATGGGGCTTGTGTCAGGAATGTAATACGGGTGGCATGCGTTAAACACACATCCTAGTGATAATGCTTACACATCCAGACGCTAATGTTAACTAGGGAATATTACCCACTGTGTGTGGGGGGGCAGTTTATGACAAGATCACACAATGGAAGCACCCAGTGACCCATATAGAGTAAAATATTTTCTTAACTAACATGAGAAAAGCAAAGTACATGTAAGAAATCAGCAACATAAAATAAACAAAATAAGAGCATGTCATTTTTTGGTGGTAGTGGCCCTTTAAGTGGGTTTATATGGTGTGAAGCTCCAGTTACAGTAAAATCCAGCCTGGCCCTACATCTCCGCTTAACCCAGACACTTGTAGCCTGTACCTACACAACAGGGGTACCCTAGACTAGAGAGACCGTATAAGCTTTCTCTGACACGTGTCCGAAGCGCTTTTGTTTTAATCTAGGTTCTTATAAAAAAACCGAATCAACCTCTTATGTAAATTCACCTGTTTGATGGTCCAAGGAATTCAACATCAGAGCCTTCCAAATGCTACAAGTGGGTGCTGCACATCCAAAAAAGGGCCGGGATATTGCTAGTGATAGATGAGCAGTGAGATAAAAGGGCTGTAAATCACGTTTTATGTAAATACGTCATTTCCCACTCACCAGAGTAAGAAATGTAGGGAGGCCACGTAGGAACGAGCGAGCACTGGCTTCAGTTTGAGACGCAGAGGTTGGCATCAATGGGATCTGCCAATTCTGCCGTCACTGCATCCCCACAGCCTTCCTGCCTTCCATCACTTTCAGATTACGTAATGAAGAATACAGCAATAGATGTATGGAGAAATAAATAGAAGGGACGAACGTGCCGGTATGAATCCGTTACTATATTTAGTAGTGATATGCATTGATAACCAGCACACAAATCTCTTTTCCTTCTTTTTAGTTTATATTCTTCTCTTGGAAACCTTCAATGCTTTATACTTCCGATAGAAACTGTACAAGACTTCTAGTAAAGCTAATAGTGGTTAGTCACGAAGCACCACTGCTTGAAATACTGGTGGATTTACTCTGGGGAAACACAGCGAAACTTTGGTAAATTCAAGGTTTAGGGAAGTTTCACTGTAGTTAGCCGTAGGTTTCTTCCCTTGGTAGTTTCAGCCGAGGGACACTTTATTTAACTAAAACCCTCTAAAGACCCCTCCATACTGGAGTAAATGAAATCTTTGTGTATAGTGTGAAGTCTCCTTACTCTCGGCTTACTGAAACAGGGTGCAATTTGATACATTTCTCAAGACTTTGAATTCCCCAGGTAACCCTTATGTAATTTGCTCTGCAACAAAAACTCCTCCACTACTGTACTCGTTCGGCATTATGCCTGTTCTGTTTGCCTTTACATATTCTTTAGAAACACATGTCAGATTCCTTTAAGGACTGCAGGTAATTACAAAATTGCCCCGACCCTAGGCACTTCATCGTTAACATTTTGTCCTTCTCATGCTCATTAAATATGACCCCATTGTCCATGGATCATAAGAAATGCAGTCCTCCTCTGGTAGGACAGTCCTTGCGCCTCAGTCATTGCGTGGCAGGCAAAATGTTTTCTTTGTTACGTTCCGTAGTCTGGAAACTGCCGAGTTAATGAGCCCTGCTAGTAAAACCGGTGTTTATTTGATGCTGCTTCTATAAAACAAACATTTACACATTTCAGGGGTGTAGGAGTGAGCGTTGCAGCTCTTCTGGCTCCCACCTAACATTCTGCGCATAATTCCGCGGGCAGGACAGGTGGTCTCGCCTATGAGCTGTGGTCCCTGGGATACATCTAAACAAGCAGAGAGCAAGGGCAGCGTGGCTATCAGTCTTGCGCTGCATACTCAAAGCATTTTGAACAGTCTGTTTACAGATTATGTTAACTCCTTTTGTTTTTGTGTATTGTATTTTATGCACGGTTTATGCAGTTGTGTTCTTTTGTGCACATTTCACACTTAGGAAATCTATTTGTAAATAGTGATTCTGTGTTTTGCTTGGTTCACCTCTGCCAATTTTTCCAACATTTTATTTCTAGTTCTGTGTTTTAATGTGGACTTTTGATGCCTACAGTTTGTGCCTTGCTGCATAATGAGTACATCTGCCCATGTACATTAGTCACGGTGTTTGTGAAACCCAACAGGTGTCTTTCGTGACATGGTCAGAGCCCAATACACAAACCAGAGTAAAGGCCTATGCACCGCATGATGGTCCTGTACAATTATTTAAAGGGACGCTCCAAGCACGAGTCTACAGCAGTTCAGGATTGTGGCAGCAGTGTAAGAAAGTTGTGCCAAGCCTGTACCTTTTTGTTCTTCCACATCTCCAGTTAAGTGACCACTTGGTAAGCTTAACTCCCCTATTCTAACCTAAACAGTGTGTGTGTAGCTCCCATGATTTCCTGCTAGTTCCTAAGTTTTAAATTAGTACAAGCAAACCGTTAATGCTTTGATGGCTTAGCAAGGACGAGTCTGGTCCTCAATGTTTTTTAATAAAAAGCATCTGACTGGAAGACGAGCCAAGAAGCTCCTTGAAAAGGGGGCGGGGCTTAGATCAAAACAATTCAGGGTGCAAAATGTAAATATTAAGAGTTACCCCCATTATTAACGAAAATATAGGAGTTTGGAGGTTTAGCTGTTCAGAATAATTTTTGGAAAATCGAAGAAGGTCCAAGACTTCAGCTTCAATTGAATCAACATGTACGATGTAACACCTTATCTGTAAATTATTTACCTTTCTGATAAATAAAATTGTAAATATATATTATAATGGGTATATAGATGGATTTTGTAATCGATTGATCAACGTCTGTAGAAAGAAAATGCACAGTTGGCTTTTTTCTATCACGTAGAATCCCACCTCTATTGTTGTTACAGTGCAGTTCCTAAAATACATATTAGCGGATGTGGGAAGGATGCTTTGTTCCTGTTGATCTGTATGAAGCCCAGATAAAAATGTTTATTTTGACAATGCATTCTGTCATATTTATCCTTTCTGATTTTAAGGGGGTAGCTGTTTGATTGCTTCATTCTAGTATGAATGGCATGTACTACTACAAAAAGTGTGTGTTTACATGACCTTCCAGTAATCCATGCTATGTTGTTCTGATTTATGTGTGGCTATAGTAACGTAAATGAAGGATCTCAAACTCTGGCCTGCCACATGTTTCTGAACTACACTTCCCATCATTCTCTGAACATTTATTGCATTCAAAAAATTCTGGGAATTGTAGGCAATAAACATCTGGAGGCAGAGTTTGAGATATCTGACATAATATTGTGGTAGACTTGGTACTTGATGTACGTAAATATATATTCGTAAAGGTGGAGTCCGCTGTCATGTGCAGGTTTGTATATTTTAGGTGATACACAAATGGTACAGTGTAACTGTTCAATAAAACCAGTGCTAGATTGGATTTAAACCCACGTAGGTTTATTGTCTGTCAGTCTTTACAAACCAACAAGAACAACCACAACAAAAATAAGCAGGAAGGACCTGCCAAAGTGACCCTGTGCTGTCACATCCTGCCCCGTTTTCTGAATGCAGTCATTACATAATGCAAATGTGAGCGCCTGGACAGGACGTGAAGGTTTAACCCTGCTTGAATTTATACATAAACCTTTTTTCTTTTGAATATAACAGGTTAGATTTGTCAGTGCAGATTCTAGGCGCAGCAAGGAGAAAATGGCAATCCTGAGAGCAGTTTTATGACCGTGTCTCTCAGACCAGCTCACCTACAGTCAAAGCCTCAAAAGCAAAAATAATTCTCCAGGATGCACCACTCTTAATGTATTGTCTTTTACTTATACTGTTACTTCGTGGCTTCCTTTCTCCTAATTTCCATCCCCAGAATTTAGGTAACTCCAATATTCATGAACAGTCCTTTGTTTGTGGCCAGATGAGGTCCCTGCAAATGCAGATGTTTTGTGAACAGCCATAGTCTTTGATGTCTCTTTTTGGACTTTGAAGAGTCAATGGTGTTCGACCACTTGAAAGTGAGCAGTTATCGGTGTACATAAATAATGCAGGGCATTCCATAATGCTCCAGAGTGTAATGTCCTTATTTTATATGTTTGCACCTGTTGAGAGTCAATGTTTCTACCCAGCTCACACATAGCTGACCTGCTCCTCCGTCTTCCCAGCTTCATTTTCTGTCAGTAGTAACGTGTCGAGCAAAATAGCCGATGATTCGAGCTGTGAGTTGCACAACCGCAGCGGACTCTGGTACATAACTGGATTAATGCCGTTTCTCATTCCATGCTTCATGATCAGCTTGGAATTCTCTGCCATGGTATTCCGAAACGAGAGGCGACTCGAGCAGTTACGCAGGATATTAACGGAATGCATACCACGGAAGTTGCATTTTATATACCGTCCAAAGGCATCCCGGAAAGTCTTATTAAAGAGTGTGTAGACCAGCGGGTTGACGCCAGATGAAATGTAACCCACCCAGACGAAGATCTCCATCAGCATTTTAATTACATTGGGGTCACAGTTATCTGGGGGACACAATACGGAGGCCACATTGGTGATGAAGAACGGACACCACATGAAGACAAAAAGAAAGAAGACAATGCCCAAAACTTTAGATGCTCTCTGTTCATTAGTGATCGTCTGCATGGACTTTTTCCCCACGCTGGATAGTCTGCGAATAGGAAATTCATCACTTGCAACAGCCAAGGGCCTGTCTCGCCTCTCCAGCATGGCCACTTTTTCTGGTGAAAATCCAGGTGTAATGTCCCGCTGGAAAACTGTGGACACAGTGGACCAATTCAGGCGCTGTGGTGGCTTGTTCTTTATGAGATAAGCCTTCTTCTTTAGCAGGTGAATGGTTAGAAAATAAATAACTACCATGATCCCAAACGGAACAAAGAAAGCAGCCATGGACCCATAAATGATGAAATACTTGAAGTGTTCCGTACGAACCAGGCAAGTGTTGTTTTTGTTGAAAATAGCGTTGGGATCGAGCATGCCTTGGATTGGGATGGGAACAGCAATTCCTGCAAAAGAGCATGAAGATCATTTACTGCTTGTATATACTTTTACGGATTCATTTTTTAAGCACTACACTGGAGATGTTTATCTCGAAGAGTCTAAAACACTTCTCTGGATGTAATCACCAGCCTCTTACTAATGCATTGTGAATACCCTTAAATAATCTTTATACTGGTGTGCCTTCAAAACATACTAGAATGTGCTAATGTTGCGAAGACTTTGTGTATTGAGTGAGTTTAAGATCAAGTATTCCTCCGGCAGTCTGGCGGCACGTGCGCGGTAATGATGGGTAAACGTCCTGTAAAAACATGTGAAAAGGCCTTGATGATTTTTTTTTCTTCCTTCAGAGGTAACATCTTTGTGGGAATTTGATTTCCTGTTCTGTTGTACAGCTGCTCCGGACTGATTACCAAAGCTTTGCCGTGCAGGACCCATGTAATCTGATCATTATGGGCAGTAAGCTTTCTAGGCCAGAAGAAATTAAAAGAAAGTGTCTGGGGTCTGTTCAGCATGGGAGTGAAGGATCGTGTTTCAGCATGTCCCAGTTCTGTGGAGCACCTCCACAGCTGCGGGATTCAGCGGGGATCAAGGGGTTGTCATAGCTCCTCTAACTAGCGCACACTGTTGCCAGTACGTCTAGTTCCTGGGGATTAGACGCTGAGCTTGGACTGTGGCTCGTTTAATATGTAATTAAACATTTATTTATCCGTTATTGAACCTGCTCCGAAGTATGGAGTATTGTTAAACGTTTTGTGTCAAAGCTGACATATTGGTTACTCAACATATCCTCACAGTGAGGGTTGACAAATACATGGTTCTATATACATCGCAATGAATTTATTCCCTAAACCGGTAATATATGTTATGGAATTAAGACAAAGATGTCTTCCAAACAGCAAAACAAACGCTGCTGACTTGTATGGTCTTGTGAGTAGGGAGTCCCCCCCCCCCTTTATTGTTATCGTTGACTTTTTCCCCATGCATGATGAGTTGTCTTGGTCTGTTTACCCACTTTTCTACCCCAGGTTATGTATCCCTTAGGCTAGGGTCAGACTAACGCATTTTTCGCATCGTCCGTGACAAAGTGCGTTCGAACGAATGGACGTATTTTTTCACGGAATACGCAATTGCGGTCATACGATGCGCATTTCCGTCCGTGATTTTGTACGGATCATCAATAAAACCCTTTTTGCGTCTGGACGTTATGTTGGTCGGACATTAGCAGCGTCTGACGTCTCCTAATCACGCACACACCCCGCTAGCGGACGCAGCGCACTCTGTACGTCCGTACTAGCGGTTTGACGTTCTCAAAAAAAAGGCGTTTGTTTGCCGCTTGCGTTGCGTGGCCGCACTTTCGTCCAAAAAATTCCACTTTATTCCAAAATATGGCAATAATATCCAAAACTCAAAATCCTTCTGGTCCTAAGCATTTCAGATAAAGTATACTCAACCTGTATTTTGCCCAAAGCACAATTATATAGACACACATACATCATAAAAATCACTATATAGTGAAACGAATTCCTCTAAAATAAACACAGAATATAAGTCCTTGTGAAAACCATGTACACTGTCTAAGCAAAGCGTCTAGTTTACTTAGATGTGTTAAATGTTTTATGGTGTGTGTGTGTGTTTTGACAAATTACAATCAGGGTTATTCAGAGAGAGGTGAAAACCAGGAGAATTGGCAGGAGAATGAACAATCTAGACCAAATAGCCGATTTGAAAAGTGAGATAAATGGGAGAATTTTTCTGGTTTGGCTATTTTGACCTAGAATTTTCACCAGTCATTCTCCTGGTTTTCACTTCTCTCTGAATTACCCTGAATGAAAACTCTGTTATAACTTTGGATATAGCAGAGAAATTTGTCACAAGATGGGATTTTATCTGTACCTTGTTACAGCATTTTCTACTAACTTTCTAGAGTGATGAGACTGAAGAAAACTAGAAATAAACACCATAGTATACTGAGCAGGAGACACGATCGAGTACAATAAAACCTAGGTTCAGAAAAGGCAGACTAGATGGACTAATTTGTCTTTTGCTCATTTTATTTACAGATCAAATGATACGAGGGAATTATCTCCATACAGCTAGTGTATATACATAGAAATGATTCTACTGATCCTTTAAATCTGTGGTTCCCAACCCTGGTCCTCAGATATTGCTTACAAGGCAGATTTTAAAGGTTTACCTTGGGGAAATGCAGAGTGAATCCTGCAATCACTGAGCAGAAAATCATATCCCCTGTGCTGCGCAAACCTGACCTGTTAGGGGTACTTGAGGACCAGGGTTAGGAATCACTGCTTTAAATGACAACATGTGATAAGTAGAGCTTCTAGGAGTTTACAGCATTTTCTCCTACCTGCTGATATCACCCAAACCACCGCAATCTTGACCAGTGTCTTTGCTCTGGTGTTGAACTGACTGGCCTGGATAGGTTTCTTTATGGCGATGTAGCGATCCAGTGATATGGCACAGAGGTGCATGATGGAAGATGTGGAGAATAGGACATCCAAAAACAACCAAATGGCACACAAACACTGTGGCAGAGGCCAGTGTGGTCCTGGAACGAAAAGGGGTGGGCTACGTTAGTATGGGTTACAGCCAAGTGGTTTTCCTTTCTTGACAGTAGCCTGTGAAGGTTCCTTAAGTTGTCATTTATCTAATATAGTTACTGAATTGTCAAGCAGAGGGTCACTGCTTCCGGTTCGAAAACTCCTGGGAAAAGGGCTGTTGTAATACCCTTCTTACATGTGATGGATATACTTATCAGAATAATTATCTTAAGAGGCACTTTAAAGAAACTCAGGGGAATTAATGGCATTACGTCGGCCGATCCAGCATATCTCAAAAGCACATGGCACAGACTGAGCAGTGATCACATTACATAGTAAGAAGGTGTGGGGGGGTTGCTTATTCTTTACCTGAAGGTAACGAGACGGCAGTTCTGAATGGTAAAGCGCCTCTGACCATTCATTTAATTCTTCGCTCTCCCAGATGGGCATCTCCGTTTACTTTTATTTTCTATCACGTGTTTGACAGCAATCAGGAAAATTAGGCGCTTTTTTTTGTTGTTTTGTTTTTTGAGGCTGCAATCCACTGTGTTCCCTACAGGCAAACCTGTAAGTCCTTCATACTGTGTGTGTCCCAGTTTCTCTTTGGACAGAAACTGATGAAAACCGATAAATATTAGGCTTTATAGCCCTATTACCAATTCCTGTATTCGCAGTAATAGGTTAATGGCTTTACCCACTTGCAGAAGATTATTATACTTTATATAGCTGCAGCATATTCTGCAGCGCTGTACAAGATGAGCAGACATGGGATAATACATTAGAACATACATAGATTTGAACAACATACAACGTAACCATGATGGGTACAGTAGGATTAAAGGAGCCTGTTCCAGGAGGAGTTTACAATCTATATGGCGATTGGGGTCATGGAGATGTGAAGGAGAGACATGCCTGGTCAGTGGTGCTTCAAATAGCAGGCAGGTTGATGTGGTAGGTTAGGTAATGCTGGATTATATCAAAGGATTTTATAAGAGGCCTAAATTTCTCTGTGCTAATGATCTGTCTTTGAACTTTTTGTATATCTAGATAATAGGCACCACCACCTCCAGTGATGCTGATCCCAGCCAGCCACTTGGCCCTAGATTAGCAAAGGTTAACAATGGCTGCTGTGTGCAGTATTCTCCATCCTATCTAAACCTCCCACCACTTGTTCTCTGTATGGTAAGATCTCATCAACTAGTGAAGTCAACTCTAAAATGCACAATTACACTGCGCATTAATACACACCTTTTTATGTTTTGATCACAATACTGACCATTCCCTGATCATATCACAAAAATTAACTAAATGCTTACATATCCATACACTCACTGCATTAAATCATAAACCCCTATTCCTGTATTTAAGTGTTGCAAGCTGTGATTTAACGTGTGTACAGATCATCATAACGGAGAGCTGGATGTTGCTTATATTTTGTTGCGCCACAATATTATCTGTAAGATCAGTGTGTATATACGTGTGATTTAAGATCTACTGCGCTCTTCTATTTCTGTTCTTACATACTCCAGTCCTATGTTTGGGACATCTTCGAAACAACGCGCTTTCCTTAATGCAAACAGTCGACGTGCACTTAACATTTTTTTTTCTTTTCACCTTTATGTTCCATAAGCACTTGGCTTCCTAGGTTGACGCATTGAACGTCTTCTCCATTCCCTCATCCATGCTCCAGTGCAGAAATCACGATTTATTTATTTATTTATTTATAAAGTATTTTACCAGGAAGGATACATTGAGATTTCTCTCGTTTATACTGGGTGTCACGAATACCAACTTTATTGTTAAACAACTTATTCGTGTTCTACCAGTCACTTTAATACACAAACACACTGCTTGCTAATCTGGGAACATGAACACACAATTTTTCAGTTCCCCCTCTTTCATGGTTGCATTTATTGGATCTCCAAGTTCATGTATTTTCAGATCTGGCCCATTGTGCCGGAGAATCAGCACCTCCATTGAGTGTTTCTATTAACGTGGACCGTTCGTTTGTCATATAATTTTTTTTCTTGCACTGTCCGTTTTAACTCTTTGCTACATTCACTTGGCATGCATCAGTATTGCCAAGATCTTGCAGTAGACCTCTGCCAATCCTGTGAAAGGAGGAATAGGCTCCTTTTCAACCAGGTATATTATTGTGCACCAGCTGCCGTGTCCAGCAAGATCCCCTGTAAATTCTTAGTGTTCATTTTTAAGTAGAGATAACATCACTGCTCTATAACCGTGGGACACAGGTTTGAATCCCAACAAGAGCACCTCTCCACTAAGTGTGCTTGGGCAAGACACCTAACAGTACATACTCGCCACCCGGGACATACTTGAAAACGAGAGAAATCTCAATGTATCCTTCCTGGGAAAATCCTTTTTCAAAATAAAATAAAATAAAAAAAAAATTTCCCCATCATTCTATAACCTAAAAGGTGTTTAATTTCTCTCTCTGCTCTCAGAGGCTTAAGTTAAACTGATAGTTATCGTTTCAAGCCCTCTGCTTGCATAGTGTCCAAATAAAATAACCCATCTGTTCCGACCACTTTCATCTCAAATGATTAAGGCATTTCCGGAACCACTGCAGATTTAGGCTAGGGTCAGACGAAAGCATTTTCCCCCGCGAACGTGAAAAAGTGCGTCCGAACGCATTGACGTATTTTTTCACGGAATGCGCAAAAACGGTCAGACGACGCGCATTTTCGGACGTGATTTTGTACGGATCGTCAATAAAACTCTTTTTGCGTCTGGACGTTATGTAGGCTGGACATTAGCAGTGTCTGACATCTCCTAATCACGCAAACACGCCGCTATGCCGCAGCTGCGCACTCAGTACGTCAGTACTAGCGGTTCAGCATTCTCAGAAAAATGCGTTCAAATTCCACTTGCGTTGCACGGCCGGACTTTTGTGCGGCCGTACATCGTATATTGGCCGTCATTGCCCGTCATCTGCTGCTAGTGCGGCCGTAATTATGTGCGCCAGAACGCACGTTAAAAGTGCGCTGGTCTGACCCCAGCCTTATATGGACACGTTCTGCTGTTTTTTTATTTATTTTTTGAGAGGATTTTACCAGGAAGGGTGCATTGAGATTTCTCTCGTTTTTCTAGTATGTCCTGGGTGGAGAGTATGTACCGTTAGGTGTCTTGCCCAAGGACACTTACTGGAGAGGTGCTCTTGCTGGGATCGAACCCATGACTCTACAGGCTCTCTCCACGCAGAGCAGTGATGTTACCTCTACTCCACCCAGCCGGCAGTTGTATCCTCAGAAGACTCCAAAGGAATCCTGTCTCCAGTTTGTAGCACTCCCTTTTTGTCCTTAGAAGTCACAACATGTGAGATAAAAAATAAATAAATTCTAGCCTCTTTAAAACGAGTTGCTTACATAGAACATCCAGTGTGGTTTTAAAGGTCCTTGGGCCAAACTGGAGCATCCAGGTCATTGTCTAACCATAGAACCTTCTACGTTTTGATGCCATTTTTGAAGGACCTGTAGGTGACGGCAAAAAGATATGACTGATTTTTAAAGGGGCTAATAAGGAGTGACCTGTTTGTGAGTCCTGGATTTTTTTAACCAAAGCAGCTCTGCCTGAGCCCAATGATACGAAACGATTTCTGACGGTAATTTTACTTTCACGTGCTCGTCTTGACTGTAAAAGACCCGAATCCTCTCAAAGTAAATGCAAAATTAGAATTTCCTTTTTGCCAACATGGCAAATATTTTATACTGTATTTTAAATATATATTCTATAAAGTTACAGATAAATTGATAAATATTTTGTTTTAGTTCTGTTCTTTTTTTACATATTTGAAGCAGACTTTCTTTGAAATCTGAGGCATGAAAAATGTGATTTTCATAAAAGTGACAGCATCAAATTCTACCAAAGTCACTTAATACTGATCATATACTCTTGCTCTCGATCTACATCTAAATGAAATCCAGAAAGTCGCTCGCTATGGTTGATATCAGCATGTGATGTAGCATATGAATGCAAGCAGATACTATATTTCGCTGGGCAACTCCGTGTAGGGAGGGTTACAGTGTTGTTTTTGGAGAATAACATTGCTATAATTTTATGGTGGGTGTGGTTGTTGTTCAGCTGCTCGTTGACATTATTTTACTGAATTTCAAAGATGGCGCTTTGGAAACCCAACATTTTATTTGCATCTAAATCCTTTAGATATCACTTATTCCTGCATTTTATTTAAGGCATTTTTCTAATTAGCCGGGGAAGGACAAATCCAGAAGCCTGGTATGCATTGGCTCACAGTATCTCTCATCTGGCTCCTAAATTTGTGGATTATTTACAACGGGGTCAGACACTTGGGCCTCCAGATGTTTTAGAACTACATTTCCTAGGAGTCTCCACCAAACTAAAAAGTAGCTGAGCATCATGGGAGATGTAGTTCAAATACATCCCCGAGGACCAAGTTTACTGAAACCTGTTGTATAAGAATCAACATATAAAGCCTTTACTTGGCTACATCATCTTATAGTTTAAATAAGTCAAAATCCTGTATTGGGGTACTGCTTAACCCCTTAAGGACCAAGGGTCTTTAAAGTCAATATATTTGTGACGTAACGGGTACACCATTGGCCCATAAGGGGTTAACTATTAATTTTCCACATCCTAGTAAAATTCACCTGACTTATTGCTGTTTTGTTTGTCTTTTTCGATGTAGTGATCATTTCTTGCTACTTCATGTCTCCCTTTCCCCTTTTTACCCTGATCGCAATTTGTTTTGTATTGGCTACACATGTTTGGCAATACAGCAAAGCGAGCCTGTAGAAAAGCGTAATTGGAGAAAGTGGCATCCTTACCACAAGAATGCGGCAAAGAGCAACAACAAATACTTAAAAATCATGCTTGTGCTAAACTAACAATTCCAATTGGATTCCCAGGGCAGGGGATTAGTTAAACCTAATCAGTTTGGACAATGCCTTTAACCTGTCATCGGATTCTGCATTTTTACGGGCTCTGGGGTGCCACAATGGTAACCAGCATATTGCAAATGAGCCAGCGTTAATATACTAGGACATTTTATCCCCATTGTCCAGGGTTATTCTAGGCTATGTGGAACACGTTTCCATACTTACATTATTTGTCACAGTCGCAGGGTCGGCCCTTTCATGGTTGGAGCTGATCTGCATATCCTTTGTGTGATGTATGTTTCGTGCTTGCTGTGCGGCACAGTTGCTGAACGCTGTTCTAGGGCTGTAGCCATATGGCCTGGCGGTATATAAACATGTGCGCACTTTGTATATACTGAGTTATCCTGTTCTAACAACCGTATTCCTGCACACACTGCACATGTGGATTTATGGATCAACATCCAGCCACTAGATATATACAGCTGTAAAGTGCTTCACACTCAGGCTTTCTACTGACACTTTATTTTTCTGGTGCCATTAACCCTATAGTTATCGCTCTGCAGGAGCGAGTGACATTCTTGATGTGCTGGTGCCCTGTTATGTGTCTTGTAGAATATTAGCAACGCTTGTGTGTTGTGGTCAAAGCCTGGCTTTACCATTCTGGCTCATCTTCCCGTCCCAAGAAGACATTAAAGGGTTATTCGCGTGGAAAAGTGGCTTGTTTTTTTAAACTGATTCACCAGAGGAATCTTGTGTCCTAACACTTTCAGGGGTCAAAACACTTTCACTCCAATCATGATCAGCATGCGCTTGCGAGTCTTCTGTATGCCAATTGTGGAGTTCGCTGATTGGCTGAGTAGAAGGTGAGTTGACTTGTCGGGGTTAAGGCATATGATTCCGTGCGGCTGAAATGACATGCCTTACTACAGGAACCTTGATATTTTGGACCTACATTTCCCACGAGGCTCAACTAATCGAATGCATTCTTGAGCATCATGGGACACGTAGTTTCAAAATAACTAGAGGGCCAAGGTCTACGGGAATTTCATGTTTCCGTATTACAGGTGTGTTCGTCATACATGGGGATCCCTCAAGTGGCTGGATTTGACAGAACGCTGAAGCATTGCATTAAACATACTTCATACTGATTTGTCATGAAACTGTTCGAGTAGGAGATTAACCCTCAGACAGCAATTTAAAGTTAACATGGAATATTACATTACGTTATCTTAGGAAGCCTAACATTTTACGATTTGGGTGAGACGAATGTAGACTTTCGATTCAATCTTTCAGGTTCGTGGCACACTTATTTGAATTCTTAGGTACCTGGGACAAATGTGAAGTTTGACGCATGATTTTACACTGTCCGTTTTGGTAACACCATTTGCCTGTGGAACTATATACACATTTAACTCTAGTTTTACAACCAATGTTAGCTGTGTTTGCCAGATAACTAGTAACACATTCACACTTTGATTTAGTGTCAAAAACCGCAGTAATACTTTCCAAATAATAATTAAAAAAATCACTTTTTTCATAATACCCCAATATTGTTTTATTACATTTTAGCATCTTGATTTAGGTGTTGTGTTCATTTTCCTATTTTTATACCCACAATCTCTTTCTGCCGTCAGCTCTCAAACTTGATCGGTAGAAGACATGAATTCTGTGTTCTGTATACACCTCAATGTTTCTTTTACAGGACCTTTCCTTGCTTTTTTAATTATTATTATTATTTTGACCCATTCTTTATCCGGCTGTAGTTTGCTAGATTTCAAAACCTTACCTGCTCCTATATTTTTCTATTTGACCGAGCAAGCATTTAATCCCATGTGCTAAAACTATTATTATACTTTATATAGCGCCACAGATTCCGGAGAGCTGTACATAGAACCTTTCATACACACACGCTAAAGAGGGGACAAGTGGCAATGGATAGGATACATAGATCTGTTTTTATATCTCAATTTCCACCTACTAATGGAAAAAAATATTCAAGAAAAGGTAAAAATAAGAGAATTTCCACAGGAAATACATAATGTCTATCCATGCGATCTCTCATGCGCCAATGCGATTTGCACGACCAACCCCTTCAGTAATGAACTTTACAGCAACATAAAATCAGCTCTAAACACGTCTCGAGCTCTGAAAGAGTTAACACCACCAGGCCTTTTAGGTTACTTACTGAAAAGGATTGTGAGAAGGGCGATGGGCATCACAAATATTCCAACCAGCAAATCTGCCACAGCCAGTGACATGAGAAAGTAGTTGGTAGCATTCTGCAGCTTCTTTTCCAGAGAAATGGCCAAGATCACCAGGATGTTGCCACCAATGGTGGGCAAAATGACCATAAGGGTGAGTAGCGCCAACCAGCATTTCTCGGGCTCTTCTTCAGTAGAGTTGCCGTTGGAGATGTTGGCATTGTAAGAATGATTGAGCTCTCTCATTTCGCGCTAGAGGACCGAGCCGGAGTTGAGTTGTGATCCAGCTGACCAAGGACTAGCCAAACTTGGCACTAGCATGTCCCAAGTCACCCGGCAAACTCCTTTCTTCTGCCCATAGCAAAGTATTGCATCCAGCGAATGAACACACCTTTGCTCATATTCAGATGGTCCGGTTCTGTGCCATGCTCCTTAGATCCTCAGTTGGCGACTTGATGTAGGCACGGTCTTGGTTGAAGTTACCTGTTCTTCACCGTACCACAGAGATGATTCTCTTTGCACTTTCTATGCTAGTCTCTTCTCCTGCCACACAAGGAGAGTCTTGATTTCTTTTTTTCTTTTTTTGTCTGTGTGTGTGGGAGGTGTTTGCTTAACCCCTTGCTTGCTGGAGATGATGATTTTCATACTATTCCATTCGGAGATAAAGTGGACACATCTGTTAAATGTCTCTTCTTGAGGCAGAACTTAAATAAAGCTCAGGAACATTTATATATCCAGACAGGAATTTTCTAGTTTTGATGTTCTTTCTTTTGCTGCGGTTGTTTTATTTATTCATTATTATTATTTTTTAATAACCTTTAAATGCCCTGCTCCTTCCCATTAATGAGGTAGATGAAGGGATTTGGTTGAGTGACGCTGCTTCATATAAGCCCATCTGCTTGGCCCCCGCGTGCTGATGTGAGTCTGCTCCCCCTCACAAGGAAGGGTAGATGTGGTCACTGGGATTACCTACGCATGCAGGTTTTGCAATTTTCACATAAAAAGTTTTGTTTTTTTCCCCCTGTTTCTTTACGGTTTGTAAAATTCTAAACAAGAACTGCCTGAAGGATTTCTATTGGAATTGTGGCAGCTTGTGTCAAAGGATAAAATCCAAATTCAAGTTGGGGATCTCTTTGTCAAACGACAATGTTCTTCAGATGTTCTTCAATATAGAAAGCGAGCAAGTGATGTCACTCACCATCCTCCAAAGTTGGCTCTGTTCAATATACATCAGGGAGTTGATTTGTGGGTAAACCGGTTGGCTGTGAGTTTTCTGTCACCATGTCGCACGCTGTGGGTCCCCCATGTAACATTAGTCCTGACCGCTCAAACTCTGAGCATGCATCTGTTTTTGCTTGCATTCCATGAAGAGATGGACACAAAGATGACACCAAAGCGGTGCTCCCCAGTGATGCATGGTCTCTCTGTCCTCCAGTCCCTACTAACTCTGTGTGTGCTGTTTCTGCCCTATGCTCTCTGGAGTTCTGTCTTCTCCAGAGAATCTAACAGAGTTACGGATCTGGAGGTCAGCCAAAAAGCCAGATTTTTTTTTTCCTCGCTCCTCCTTCTTCATCCAGTCGGACCCTTGGGGGGGCTTCTTTTGCTAGCTGCTGACAAATCAAACCCCCTACCATACACTCCTTCCACATCACACGGGGGGGGGCATTAACTCTTTGGGTTTCAAGTGCATAATGTTGCAGCTAAAATAAAAAGGCAAATTGAGAGATATGTTCACGTTACAATTCTAAAGTGCCAACATATTCTGCAGCGATGTGCAATGGGTAAGACAGACCAAACGTAAAATTAACCAAGGCGTTTGATGCACAGGACGATGAAAAGAGGACCCAGCGCAACAGCTTACAATCTAAGAGAAAGCAAGAAAGCAAAGACTCGCTCTCTTTATATAAATGTAAATATAAACCTGTATAGTACAGGTTGTCTTGTGCAAGTATATGAACAGGTACCTTTTTGTACAGAGTCCAAGATCCAATTTATACAGTGTTATTCAGAGAAAGGTGAAAACCAGGAGAACTGGCATGAGAATGAACAACCTAGACCAAATAGCCGATTTGGAAAGTGAGATAAATGGGAGAATTTTTCTGGTTTGGCGATTTTTGACCTAGAATTTTCACTTCTCCAGTCATTCTCCCGGTTTTCACCTTTCTTTGAATAGACCTGATTGTTTCTGACTATTTTCTTCATTGTAGTACATTTAGGTCACTGGATATTCACTGTTCAGAGGGGTGTGCTGCTGTTTTGTGTTTTTTTTTTAAATTTCTTTTGGACCCAATGAAGGTTTGTATCGTTTTAGGGGGAAAAAGTTTGTGCCTGGAGCACATCACATGCAGATATTGTATACACAGGACAGGCAGTGTACCTCTCACATCTTAACCCACTTTCCTCCCTAATACAGACACTTCCCATACATTAACCCCTTGGTGACCTCCCTAATCCCTATCAGTATTTCAAATATTTCTCCAGCTTTTTCTTGGACATTTTCCCATTGCATAGAAACTAAGCCCCCTCACTAGTATTGTCTTCCCAAGTCAGCCCAGCTTTCCATAACCTCTCTGTACAAAGCAGAAACATGGGATCTGGTAAATCGGGGACGTATGTTTATAAAAAAAATGGTACACCTCCTTCCACTGTATATGAATTAAACTTTTATTTGTGCTATCAGACTAACAACCTTTGAGCACAAGCATTAGTACTTTATCTGCTAGCACAAAGCAAATTCTGCAAAGAAAGTCCATAGCAGCCTCCTATGCTATCCCAAGGTCATAACTGGGACATTGTAACATTTATTCAACATAACATCTAAGAAGATAGTAATATATACCGGCCATGGGGCATTACTGCATCTACAATTATTGAATGCGCTCTGCTGTACTATACTTTAAAACCAGGATCTCAAACTCTGGCCCCCTCTGATATTTCTGAACTACAACACCCATGGTGCTCTCGCCATTTATTAAGTTCAAGGAATTCTGGCCATTGCGTTCAAGGAATTGTAGGCCATTAACATCTGAGGGGTCAGAGTTTAAAATCCCTGCTTTAAAACATGTATTCATACCTCCATTTATCATTTCAAGTGACCCAAAAGGAGGAGGATTGGTGGTGGTGTGACCAGAAATAAGGCTAATAAGGATAATTTTCAGGATCCCCCCCCTCAACTTTACAACACCTCACACACACATGTATGTGTGTATCTATACACGGATGGGTGATTTCGTATCGCCCGATTCCCCGGACACCTTGATTCTGGTGCTGGGCATGTGTACTTTAATCAGCTGTCAGCTGGCGGGCCTAGGAGCTGATTGGTGCTGTGATTGGAGCCGGTAAATGTAACTTATACGGGCTCCAATCGCTGCAACGTTCAGGTTCAAGCCCACCGGGCTGACAGCTAGCGCGGCTCACCAGTAATTCGAGTAATACCAGTAATAGACCTCAAACAAAATTCTTTAGCGCAGCTCCGGAAGGAGCGGTTTCTGCGCACCCCCTGGCTTTGGATTGGTCACTATGTGAGCCAATGAAAATCAGGCTGTCTGCTCGGCGCAGGAGCTCCCTCTGCTGGTCAAGCAGGAAATTTAAAACTGCATGCCTGTCACTGGGAGTTGTACAGCCCGGCAAGAAAAAAAAGCAACTGTTAATTGCACATAACATTCCCAGGTAAGTAAAGGAAGCAGGAGAGGGTAGCTACATATTGCAGAAGAGGTGATGGGGAAATTAAGCTTCTGCCTGTATTTTTAAAGTACAGCGCTGCAGAATATAAACCCACATTATAATATTGGAAGAATGCTGGAGTTACTTATTTCTTGAATTGTTCATTGGATTTGGGAGTGGATCCATCTCAGCCGGAACGGTGAGTTATCAGGATTATTGCTTGATACTGCAGAATATCCTGGCATGTTAAAATGCCATGCCAACTTATTCTGTAATGCTGTACAATTAAAATACAAGCAAAAGCTGTAGCCCTAATAAAATGGCATTGATTTATAGAGTGCCAAAATATTCTGCAGCGCAGTACAATATAAATAAGTCATTAAGGCTACAGCTTCTGCTTGTATTTATAAAGCGCCAACATATTCTGCAGCGAAGTACAATAAAAATACAAGCCTTGGCCCTAAAAGCAGAAATCCTAATGTGGTAAAAATATATATATATTTTTTTTATCAAGACAAGTAGATTGTTTTAGAATTTCCATACCCCTGATTAATTATTCTAAAGCAATTTGGAACAAGGCCTAAATAGACTAAATACACTTAGCAGGATTGCCATTTGAACAAGCTCTATTGAGTATGAAGGGATTATTTCAAAGAATTTTACCTGTAGTGAGCAAATCAATAAATGAGCAATCCCTGCAAAAGTCTGAAATAGATTTGGAAGCTACAATATCCAGATTTATAAAAACTGTCAACAGCAACAAATCCTGGGTCATACTGCCATTTGATGGTAACACTGTTAAGGTTATTCAGAAAGTATCGTACTTTCCCAGAAATTTTGGTACTTTCTGGTTTGGCGCAATTCACAATTCACCGCAGGGTCCCCGAAGACCGCCAAACTGCAGAAAGAAAAAAATCAGAACCCTGCTATTCTTCTAATAGGTGTTTAAACCAAAAAATGCATTCAAATGTGTGTAATAAACAAGTTCCTATAAAAGATAAAAAAAAACGTCAGGATTTAAAAAAAAATTGGATCAAAAGTTTTGAATAAAAATATTAAATACATAACTGTGTTCCAAAAAAATAAATAGAAGACTGCTGAAAATGAAAAGAATAAACAGTTAAAAAAAAAATATTATCCTTTTTAACTTTTACATTGAATCCTGTGGGATTCACCTGTTGAACAGAATCACCGAAAATCAGGGCATATCAATGACACTTTGGTGCAGTTCGACTTTCTCTGAATAGATTAACCATTACATCTCTATTGGACAATTTCGCTGTTGCTGATCTGCGCCGCACTGCAATATATTTCGTTGTCAATTCGCCAGGATTTGGTGAATTGACAGATTAGTGACTAGATGAACTGCCTCAAAATTGCACTGTATGTTGAAATTCCCCATTCGGTGCAATTTGGTAGCAAGTTCGCCACTTTTTGCATAACCCCTTGTGTATTAATACTGGAAAATATATATATATATATACTTATTCAGAATAGCGTTCAGTGTTTTTTGTATGTATGTGATTTTTGCAGTGGCTTGTTTGCACCTATTATCCTATCCTTATTCTAATTATTGAATCTCTTTTTGGCATCATATCCTCCCCATTCTCCGCTCTGGCCTATCCTGGCACCAGATCAGCTTTTGGATAAAGAAGCGTTTTCCTCTCTTGCAAGGTCAGAACAGCTTGGTTGGTTTCCTTGCGCTTTCACAGATGGTGGAATGTGTGAGACACGTGCCGTTTTATCCCAGAGCATTACTCGTCAGATGAGCTATGGTTTAAATCGTGATTTTCAAGGGCTCTTTTATTGTACTGTAAAATACAATAAAAGATAGAAATACAAATTACAATGCGTAAGACTGATCATGGATATTACAAGGATAAAATGGCTGAATTAGTGGGGAACAACAGTTCCAGCCGTACTACAGAAAGTAGGTAAATGTAGGCGGTCTACTGAGATGAGGGTTTGTTAAGGTATGTGATAAAAGCACGGCATCCCAACTATCATGAAAATGTGAGAGGTCACCTCATGCTCAAACGATTGACCACTTCTTGATGGAAGCAGGGTAAGGGCAGCATTAGGTGGAACAATAGGGAAACTCTTAGAGAAAGATTGAGGGGTGATGGAAAGAGGATAGGCAATCCAAAATTCCATAGGCTCTGGTGTAGGAAATCTCCGTTACATGTTGATTTAAGGATACAGTAAGCTGTAGGGTGTAGAACCAGTGGTGGGCCAATAGTCAATTTGAGTTATGTGGATGGATAGAGTACTTGCTGACCAATGAAGTCTTCCATACTACATGCTTGTTTTGTCTCGAGTACAACTCACTTATTGAGGGAGAATGATGGCTTCCAATACCTGGGCAGTATTTATTTGGCTGCATTCAGCAACCGGATTAGTATAGCACGCTTCTGTACAGACAGGTGTAAGGGGAGTTGGTGCGGCAGCTTTTGCGTAAATTCTGGTTGGTTGTTGGTAGGGATGCACTGAAATGAAAATTTGGGACTGAAACCGATATCGAAAATGCACGATGAGCTTGGTCGACAACCGATACCGAAAATGACTTTCTATATCTGACTATATATACACATACTGTGTATACATGTGTCTGGTGTGTGTAATATATATATATATATTAGTGATGCTCCGGAACGAAACCGAAAATGACTTTTTTCCCCTACAATTTATTTTAACTTAGTTTTTTGTATAACTATATTAATATACTAAACTTTATTAAAATAATATCATGAATTTAACTTAATCCACATTAACATTTTTAAGATATTTTTGTCCTATTTTGGTGGAGTTATTTTGCATCTAGTGCATACATTCATGTGTAAAATCTTTGGACACGGACACATACACTTTATAGTTTCAGAGGACTTTTACACATCCCAGCACTTCAGAGAACTCTGAATTGCAGGGATGTGTAAATGTCTTCTGCAACTATAAAGTTTATTATTTGTTGTGTGGAGGCTTTTAATCAAATGTTTTTGCTCTCCAACACAACTTAAATGAGTAAGATGTATATCTATAATCTATAATGGCTCAGTCTGTTTCTCTTAATCTATTATTTTTTTAAAGTGCAGAAACACAAAGCATTATAAAGGGGCCTTTAAGATGCAAAGGAAAATAAAAACCATTGCAAAATGAGTGTGTATACATTCAACTAACTTTTTGGAGGCATGGATGTAAGCTTCCACATTAACCCCCCCCCCTCTTGTCCTCCGAGCAGACACCGCTGGCAGGAAGTCAGTGATAAATCACTTGTTCCTTATCACTGAGAGGCCAGAGGTTACGGCTTGACCTGATAATGTGGATCATGCAGTTAACCCTTTTTGTGTGCAGAAATAAATATATGTAGCAGCTCCTACCCCTTTCCAATTGCAATCCTCTCCAGCTAAGCAGCATTGAAAGAGTGCTCGCTCAGTGTCAGCTGGGATCAGCAGTTTTCGGCTGGTGTTTTGCTTTCGGGCCGAAACCGATAACCCCATTATCGGCAGGTATCTATCGGTGGCCGAAATTCCAGTGAATCCCTGGTTGTCGGTAATTTTGTATATATGCGTCATGGATCAGTTTCCAGTAGGATTTAATTCATGGACAGGAACACTGTGTTTGAATAATGTTGGCCTGTGGCACCTGTGTATCACCAGCATGAACTATCCACTCCAGGTACAAAATTGATCAAGGGACAGAGTGCTCTACGATAAGAGCTTGTAAGCTGTTTCTTGGCTGCATGGTGCCATAGAGCATGTTCTACTCAAGGCGAAGGCCTTGTCCCACTTCCTAGCACTCTCTTAAGTTGTGTGGCTTCAGGACATTCATGATCTGCTACCAGTGCTTCTTTTCTGGAAAAATAGGTGGAGGTACTCTCACGCCCGGGGAAAAAATGATTATTATGAAAATTTTCATGTCCTAATAAACAATAGTTGTAGTTCACTTAAAGGAAGACACTATAAAAGGGAACCATATTTTTTAATACGGTGTTCCTTTAAATGAACTACAACTATTGTTGTAATCCTATGGGGGTTATCCACGAAGTGCCTCTGTTGCAAGAAAAATCTGTAATGCATGTTTGTTAGCTGTTGTTTTTTTTTTTTTTTTTTTGCAACAATGGCACTGAGTGGATAATCCCCTAGCATTTGTGAGCACCACAGCAATGAAACTCAGTTTTGCTGAGTATGTATGAACTCAACAGCAATAAAACTCACAGTAATGCAGTGTGTATGAGGTCCACAGCAATGACACTCACTGTAATGCGTAGTGTGTATGAGCTCCACAGCAATGAAACTCACTTCCACCTTACAGTGCCAGCTCCTCTGATCACACCGCTTGCCTGACAATCTGCAGCTCTGGCAGATGTGTGTAAACATGCTGCACCCACCCCCTCCCCATGCTGTTCAAAGTTTCAGCGGCTGCAGAGAGAGGGGGGAGCAGCCCTCCCTTGTCACTTACTGGGGGAAGGGGTTATCAGTCCCTACATACACTCCTGACAATCGGAAGCGTTCAATAGCAACATGAGCTGCCAAGCGCTTCCGATTCTCTGCCTGCCACTGCAGGAGGAGGGAGGAGCATCATGCTCTCTCCTGTTAGTTCTAGCTGAGGTGCCGGTACTGAGTACCCCTAAAAAAAAAAAAAGCCCTGTCTGCTACCCAGAATTCTAAATGCTAACTGCACTTGAAATTCAGTATGTCCGTCAACATTTGTTCCTTTTATCCTTTAGTCAGCAATATATATATTTTTTGGGGGTCTTTGTACATTTCTTCTGTATGATAACCCTATTATACAGTGCACATTGAATACCTTAATCACTGCACTCTTCCTGGCTTCTCACTCCGTTTTCCATTCCCAGCCGAATGTCTTGATCTGTTCCTGGCTGCCGCTGACATTGTATATTTATGTTGTAGACTTTTGAACACAAACACAATCAGTCCTCTAATAACGTGTGACATTAAGGCAGACCGATCAGACCTAAAGCAGTAATACGGAGGGTGGGACTTGCAAAGGAATCTGATGGAATTAGTGAGAGGCGAGTAAGTGTTGAAATGTTCCGGCCCTGAGATCAAGATTCCGATTTTTGGGTTTTGCTAAACAAAAAACTCCTGTGCCTTGATGAGGTTCTGTCTATGTTACCTCTGTTTACCCTGCTATATTTTTCCAAGCTGGCATGTGTACTAACATAAGGGAATACATTCAGAAATTATTTTACAATTTATTTTTTAATCGGGTGTTTCTTGACTTGGTGTTGTTTTACAGGATTTTGGAAAGGTGTTGGTGTAGGAATAATTGTATGAAATGATTGCAACAGGTGACTTTTTAACTTGCTATGTCTGTGTAAATATAGAACTATATCTGTGTTTCAGTCCTGTATCCAAACTTTTATAAACACGGTAAAACCCCTGATACAGGAATGAAATGCTGAGCTTCCCTTTTGAAATAAAAGAATTCATACTTTTGACGTAAGTGGACTGAGACAACACCGGGGCGCAAAAGTGGTACTGAAGTGTTAAGTCCCTTGTGCATGTATGTAAATTAATTATGTGTGTGTGTAATTGTAGAAGTGTAAATGTATGAGTGATATACACTCAATTAGGGATGCAATGAAATTAACTGTGAGAGTGTGATTAGGGGCAGGGTAATAGACCACAGGTTTGTCAGCATGCGAATGGAGAACTCCCTCTCCCCCCTATAGGGTTAACTCACAGTCGGTGCCTAATTAGGCTGCCCTGCCCTTATAGAAGATGTGGTTCCCTCTGATGGTGCTGGGTGCAGTAGGGAAGGAAGCTAAATCTTGAACCCAAAAATAAAGTACATTTTATTTTGTTTTTGCTTATTGGTAAGCGGCTTAGCCGCCCAATATTTCAGACAGGAATACTGACAGTTTATTTAGCCTCCTCATAAAAGGAGTAGTCGTTTGATTTACATCTGTTTTATATTCCTATTTATGACGTACCATGCAAGTTCCATGGCTGCATAATGAAGAAAAACGGAAGCACTGATCCCTGTGTCCAGTGGCTATATTTATTTATTTATAAGGGGATTTTACCAGGAAGGATACATTGAGATTTGTCTCGTTTTTCAAGTTTGTCCTGGATTCAAGAACATTGAATTGTTACAGTTGTTACAGAAATACAAAGTAATAAATGCAAGCTATTAAAAAAAACAACACAAATATACAGATTAACAGAAAATATATATATATTCACTGTTACATGTTTACAGGTGCATTCTGTGTTGAGGTATGAGATCATTTTGCCTGAAAGTCAATATTGAGGTTGCGCTTGACTGAAAACCCAAAATTACTTTTTTTTTTCTCTTCAAATTATTTAAAAAAAATTAGTCAATAAATTCTGTCTCTTCTTTTGAATCGACTGTCAAAAGAAGTGGCAGAATCTGTTCCAAGATTGGAGCCAAATGTTATTAAACCTCATCCTAAATGTAAACCCTTATCCTAAAAGTAACCCCAAACCCTAAAATGAACAGAAATAGCCTAATCCTAACCAAAAACCTAACTTGTAACCTTAACACAAACAGTAACCTAGCCCTTAACCCTGATTTCCAACCCTTGACCTTGGAAATAATGCTAAAATTAGGCCACAGTCAAGTTAAGCAACGTTTTTGCATCTTTTTCTCAGCTGAAGTTTTTATCCTTTTTTCCGAAAGTTGAAAATACCATTTTCAGACAAAATTTTGGTGCATCCCTTCACTCAATGAATCCATAAAACAAATGATTTAGTGATAAAGTTGCTAGGGTCGAACAGGTTAAATGGTTGAGCTAGATAAGCTGAAGTATCAGAGTCAAGGAGCCAGCTTTGCACACGTTGATTTATTGCACTGCTGAGCCTGCACACTGTAGTGTCTTGTCACCGGCACTGGCACTGAGATTACAAATGCATTATTTCAGAGTTCCTCATACAGCCATCGAGCAATAAAAGGAAGTTTCTGTTCTTTGTTACAGTTTACCTTTTCATATGGACTCTGATTACTCTGTCAGTTTTTTCTCTCCATTCAAAACACGACTAGACAGGAAACAGGTCAGATGGGTAGTGTCACTTTCCTCTGTATATGTATGAAGCTTATCCTGACGCTGAGCCTTTTAGTCCTTAAATCTGTATTGTGTCTTTACCATGTTCAAGTGACTTTTAAAATTGATTTGAGTTACTATAGATTAGGGCCGCAACGAACGATTATTCTCATAATCGATTAGTTGGCCGATTTTATGTTTTCAAATAATCGATTCATCGGATAAAAAAAGTATACTTTAAAAAAGGAACATTATGTAAAAAAAAAACAAGCTCCTGCTTCCCCCTTTTTCATAAACAATTTGAGTAGTGTACATAACTTATGTACGTATACACGCAAATTGCATACTTTCACACACGAGGTGCACAACCATCTGCTCACAGCAATGGATTGATGCTACGTACGGGGCTTAAGTCCATGTCTGCTTTCTCCCCAAATGAACGCTGCTACGAGAGCTCAGATAGACATGATGAGGTCAGTATGAAAGTGGGGTGAGAAGGGGGCACTCCATGCAGCCTGATCACTTAAATAAGCTAAAGTGGTCAGGGTGCATAGAGTGTCCCTTTAAAATAATTTCATGTACAAACTGAGCGGGAGAGGGTCTGTAGGTGGAAGGGAGCGAGTTTGGGCAAGGGACTTGACCCTAGTGTAAGAGGGAGTGGGTTTGGGCAAAAGACCGGACCCTAGTATGGGGACAGCGCTTGTGGGAAGGAACCGGACCAAAGAGAGGTAATGGAAACTCCCAGACCAAAGAAGGGGAGGCAGGGAGGGTGGGGTAGTGACACAGGATTCCAGCTTCAAGTAAGAATAAAACACCAGCGGTACAGCACCCATACCCAGTGGCAGTATCCAAGGGTTTGTGTTCTAGCGCTGCTACAGTTGTAAACTGAATAAAACCAAACTGGTGATGTCTGACATAACCCTAGAACTAAATCATACCGAGTCTTCAGCAATCCACTCCGAAACTGACTCTGATGTTATACCATTTAACGCATTGTGACCGTTTGTGCTGTACACAAATCAATTAATCGACACCGATTAATCGATAATGAGAATGGTTGACAACTATTTTTCATTATCGATTAGTTGTCGCTTAATCGACTAGTTGTTTCAGCCCTACTATTGATACTGTCTGTTAAAAGTATAATCCCAAATACAGGTGTTATCTGTTCGGTAAGCATGCTGTTGGTACAGTCTCACCCTGTACGTATGAGATAATTTAACAATCACATGCCTATTGTTACTTTTGCTTTTGAAGATTAAAGAATTTACAAAATCTGCACTGAGCTTGTATATAGGAGAATGATGGCTGTCTTCTTATTCATCATGAACCTCTGATGTTGAAATCACTTGATAAATGTTGCCCATGCATAGTGCTAGCCACATCACTAGCAAACATAGGGCCCTATTCCAAGGTTGGTGTAAACGTAACAACTTCATAGACTATAATGCTCTGGCAAGTTTACAACAGCTCTGGTTAAGTTTCAACCAACCTTGGAAGAGTGTTTGAGTACATCCAGCACCAAGCAGTGGGGAATTTCTGTATAAATTTCTAGTCTGAATTCAAGTAAATAAAAAAGCTCGGACAGGATGTTATTGTATCCCCTACTTGAGACTGTTTGAGACTGGCCAGGCAGAGGTGAAAGCTAGGTAGCATTTTTAAAACAGAAAAAAACACACTCTGAGAACGCAAACCAGTACCAACTTCTGATAACAAAGTGCATATGTCTATGATCACACTGTATATCCTTTTTATAGACCTAAAACTTAAAGTGATACGTAATGTGACTTTATATAGTGATATATCTCATATACAGTGTTACCAAAAATTATCTGACCAGTTGTATGAAAGTGATTTCACATAGTGAGCTTATTCCATAAATTCTTCAATTCAGTGGTATAGTGGGAAAATATAAAAGCTCATTACATCATACGAAAGCGAATGATCCCCATCTGAGGGTGTATGAAATCCATAAATCTCAAAAAGAACAAAATACAACCAGAATAGTGCAATATTGTCCATTTATATGGAATAAAAAATTGTTGAGATTAGGAATAATCTGAAGGTATCCCACTCACAAAAGGTGGAGCCCTCCTATTTGCTCTGTAGATAGTGCAGTGTGCCAACTTGATTGGGAGTGGCAACGTCCACTACTCCAGGTATTGCGTTCCAAGGCCTCTCCGGTAAAGGGAGGGAAGTGGAAATTGTCTCATGGTGCAGTAAGTTTATACATTATTGGTGCTCATTCAATAGCAAATAACAGTTTTCTGCTCACATGGCCCAGAGCCATAATCACCGGCTCCAAGTGCTAAACGCCTTGGCAAACTCTTTGTGAGGGTTGCCTTCACTTCCTCCTGGTATGGTTGCGTAGGTTGGTGGTAGGGGGCATATGTGGCCTGGTACTGGATTGATGATAATCCTCAATGGTATTGTAATAAATAATCCAGGAGAATGAGTAAATAAAAAAAAAAAGGGGGGGGGGTTTATTGTATCAAACAATAAAACCATATATCAGGGTATCCTTGCATAAGTGTAGATAGAAGTAGTGCAAGAGTCCCAAAAATGACAAGTTAAAAGACAAAACGCATTTCACTGCTCCTAGGCGGCTTCATCAGTTATCAAATGGTCCATAGGAATGAAGTTTTATTATATCTGCTTTCAGTTTCAAATTTTGGCGCCAAAACCACACAAAAAAAAAACAACCAAGATGGCCACCGGAAATTCCTGTTTTTTTTTTTATGTTTGTGGTTTTGGTGCCAAAATTTGAAACTGAAAGCAGATATAAGAAAACTTCATTCCTAGGGACCATTTGATAACTGATGAAGCCGCCTAGGAGCGGTGAAACGCGTTTTGTCTTTTAACTTGTCATTTTTGGGACTCTTGCACTACCTTTATCTACACTTATGCAAGGATACCCTGATATATGGTTTTATTATTTTATACAATAAACCCCCCTTTTTTATCTACTCATTCTCCTGGATTATTTATTACAATACCATTGAGGATTATCAGCAATCCAGTACCAGGCCACGCATGACCCCTACCACCAACCTACGCAATCATACAAGAAGGAAGGGAAGGCAACCCTCACAAAGCGTTTGCCAAGGCGTTTAACACTTTGAGCCGGTGATTATGGCTCTGGTCCATGTGAGCAGAAAACTGTTATTTGCTATTGAATGAGCACCAATAATGTATGAGTGAGTTAAGTTTTAAGTACGGTGAGTTAAGTTTTATGTCTTTATAAAGGATATACAGTGTGTTCATAGACATATGCACTTTGTTAGCGCAAACTAGTACCAACTTCTGCTATAGGTGTGTTTTTTTTCTGTTTTATTGTATTTTGTTAGAGAGTTTTGGGGATTGATTCAGTCAACACATTCATTTATATAGCAGCATTCATCAAGGTACTCACACGCACCTCCTTACCCAGCGCTCCTAATACGGGTGTTCGTGCAATCTCTCCAGGTAGCATGTCTACCCTGGATGTGCGTCTTGCCTCTCCTATGCTCATTTTTACATTGTCAGTCAGTATAGAATTAAGTGGATCTGAAGTTCTGTTTCACAATAAACTTTCCACCTTCCTGTATTGCAGGCAGGATTAACATTACATTAGCATTGTGAAAATGCCATATGTTCCCAGTGTCCCTATCTTACCGTATGGTCTTTCCATCAACCATACTACAGGCTTTGCATATTGCGGTCTCTCCACTCTCTTTTTCCTCCTGCCATTACCTTGTACCTTTCTGATCTGTAGCCCCAGTTGCCCTCCTTTTGTTTATTCTGTACTTTCTTTTAGAAAAAACATGTTCAATTGTCGAAGTGGATTAATTTTTAAATGAAGAATTGTGGGAAGTTTACCTCTAGTCATGTTTTACATTCTGTTTGTTCTTTTTGAACACAGTGTGTTTTGAGTGATTATTCGCTATATCCAGGGCTACTTTTTTTTTCCTGAATTTTGAACGTGTTCAAAAACATGACTGCAGGGTCTTATATGCTAATAATATACTGAACACTGTTAGGTGCTCTAAAATGATGTAGAACAAGGTGAACTGTTTTATGAAACCATAAAATGCACACATACTTTATTTCAAAATAATATATATTGTCCATACATCTGTATATATTAGGACAAATATACCCTCTGGAAAAATGTATAGAAGTATTTAAAATAGCTCTGCATTTCCATATGGAAAATACCACTGCGCACACCAGATTAGAGTATAAAAAATATACGACTGCACACATATGATGTTATTTTACAGGACGACAACAAAAAAATTCTAAAAGTAACACATTTAACCCCAGACTCCATAAAGTAAATAAAAACACACAATTGCTTTGTGGATAGAGATCCCTTTCTTGATACTAAAGTGTTTTTTTTAACCTATTAATGACACAGCCTTGCTTTGCTTGTTTATTACTTAAAGTCTTAAACAATTTTTTTGATATTGCTTTGTATCTGTTCATCCAAATTTGCCTTTGTAAAATATCACCATAATTTGCAATTTCTCATAACTTATCGTCTTCCGGTCTTTTTGGCTCACCATAATTGTATCGATAAGGAAAGTCAGTGCGCTACATAAAGAGTCGCACATGACAGTTATACTATACAATGCATCGTTTCACATTCTCCCTGGTGGTTTAACTATAAAAGGCATCTTTTTCATGTAAACTTGTACCAGATCGCCCCAGCATAGTCCGATAACTCCCATAGAAATAGGTAAGATCCCTAGTCTGTTGTAATCGCAGAAAATCGTCTGAAATCGTCCATCGGTGGCCGGATGCAGTGGAAGAGGGCTGATTCACCTGCATGTTGTAGGATCAGTTGAACGACTTCAGACGAGATCGGTTGATCGCGCAAATACGGCCAGCCTTAACCTGCTGGTCATCGGTGCACAGCAAGATTAAGCCGCATGATACAATTATTCCGTCATGGGAGCGTACCCGTCAAACATCCATGACGAACAATTCTCACGTGGCGGGAATATTATATAGGCATCATGTCTGTTGTTTAAACAGTAGTGTCTGTTTGTACACTAGCACTAATCCTCTTAAACCCTTCACTATCAAGATATCTCGGGTCTTCAAAGGCACCATCAGGTGCTCGATATAGAGTTATCTCGTCCTGCACATGTGCAGGACCAAAAGCAAACCAAATTCGATTGCTGCAAACTAATTTAGTTTGGGTGCACCTGCTGCAACTGAAAAGCAGTGTTTTATTCCTGTTCGCATAATTTCCAAGATGCTAAAATTGGTTAAAATCAGCTAAGTGAATATCCCTATTGGACATTCAGCAGCCGATGCAGGGAGCCACAAGCTGCAGTCGTATCTTCAGTAACTTTGTTTGGCCAGTGATGGTGAAATCTGCCTGCCAAATCGGTTATTACAGTAAGAAATACATCAAGAATATTTCCAAATATAAAGTCCATGGCATAGTAGCTTGGGGAATAAAAAACACAAATGTATTTGGGGAGGTGTATTGCAAATATTTTACATTTCCTAAAGCTAAATGTTAGAGCCGTTTTGAAATCTATTTTATTTCTTATGTCCACAGGACTCCAGAGCAATGTCCAAGTGTTGTGTCCCTACTGTCGGAGAGCTACAACCCTCATGTACGATATGGAGCTGCCATGGCACTGGGCATCTGCTGTTCCGGAACAGGAAACAAGGTGAGAGAAGCAAGTCTGTACTGGACATCTACAGTTGTGTTCAAAATTATTCAACCCCCACTGAAATTGAGTGTTTTGGCCAGTTTGACATTGCTTTTGATCATTCAGTCATCTTGCTTACAATTAAATCAAAGAGGCACGTGTAGGTCAGACAAATATAACATAACATTTATAATGAAATAACCACAAATGTCTTTTCTGTGCTCACATCATTATCAGTTTTATTCAACCCCCAAGTGACATTCAATCTTAGTACTTAGTACAACATCCTTTTACAGTTATAACAGCTTTTAAACGTGAACCATAGTTTGACACAAGTGTCTTGCAGCGATCTACGGGTATCTTCGCCCATTCGTCATGGGCAAAAGCCTCCAGTTCAGTCACATTCTTAGGCTTGCGCACTGCAACTGCTTTCTTTAAGTCCCACCAGAGGTTCTCAATCGGATTTAAGTCAGGTGACTGCGATGGTCACTCCAAAATGTTCCAGCCTTGAATCTGCAACCATGCTCTAGTGGACTTGGAGGTATGCTTGGGATCATTGTCCTGTTGAAAGGTCCAACGTCTCCCAAGCCTCAGGTTTGTGACGGACTGCATCACATTGTCATCCAATATCTCCTGGTACTGAAGAGAATTCATGGTACCTTGCACACGCTGAAGCTTCCCTGTACCTGCAGAAGCAAAACAGCCCCAAAGCATGATTGCCCCCCCCCCCCCCCGCCATGCTTCACAGTAGGCAAGGTGTTCTTTTCTTCATAGGCCTTGTTCTTCCTCCTCCAAACATAGCGTTGATCCATGGCCCAAAACAGTTCTAATTTTGTTTCATCAGTCCACAGAACACTATCCCAAAACTTCTGTGGTTTGTCCACATGACTTTTGGCATACTGCAGTCGACTCTTCTTATTCTTTGGAGACAGCAAGGGGGTGCGCCTGGGAGTTCTGGCATGGAGGCCTTCATTACGCAGTGTGCGCCGTATTGTCTGAGCTGAAACTTCAGTACCCACATCTGACAAATCTTTTCTCAGTTCCTCAGCAGTCACACGGGGACTTTTCTCCACTCTACGCTTCAGGTAGCGCACAGCAGTCGAAGTCAGCATCTTCTTTCTGCCACGACCAGGTAGCGTTTCAACAGTGCCCTTTGCCTTGAATTTGCGAATGATGCTTCCTATGGTCTCTCTTGGTATGTTTAACATCTTTGCAATCTTCTTATAGCCATTGCCCTTCCTGTGAAGAGTAATCACCTCTTCTCTTGTCTTCCTGGACCATTCTCTTGACTTCACCATGTTTGTAACCACACCAGTAAATTTCTAGAAGGAGCTGAGTATCACAGTCATTTTAAAGCTGCCTAATTGGTGCTTATTATGCTTTATTGCTGCTCCGTGACATCCACAGGTGTTTTCAATACCTGATTGAAAACACTTGAATGAACCTCTGTTCTTCAGAGTGGTAGTCTTTAAGGGGTTGAATAATTGTGTCAATGAAGAATTCACAAAAGAAACATTTATTATTGTATTACAAAACCAATTGATGTCATTTTAGTTGCATATGGTTCTTTAAAAAGTCCTTGTAAGATTTCATTCTGAATACAATTACAAATGTACACTAAATTCCCTAAAACCCTTTACAGCATTGGGGGTTGAATAATTTTGAACACAACTGTATGTAGAAATGTATCCTGTAGCTACAAGGAAATACTTAAAAAGTCTCTTTGTCTGAAATGTTCTCTTACAACAGGAAGCCATCAACCTCCTGGAACCCATGACCAATGATCCTGTGAATTATGTGCGTCAAGGGGCATTAATATCTTCGGCATTGATTATGATCCAACAAACTGAAATTACCTGTCCTAAGGTGAGAAAAAGTCGTATCCCCAAGTCATTTTTTTTTTCCTTTTTACATTTGATGGTTGTCAAATTCCAGAGAACACCATTTCTCCTCCTCCCCTAAAGATACGGCTCCTTTAAAGCCCCTTCTGTTCCTAAATCAGTCTGATATAGATGAAACAACGAATTCTCTCTGGTTCATTTTGTATTTAATTTATCTCAAGCACATCCCACTTGTAATATAGATCAGCTGATGAATTATTGGGCTTTCCTCTGGTATCTTTGTCGTGTTTGTACTGTGCCAGACTATGAGTAAATAACGATAAGTTGACATAGCAATGTTGTATGCTATATCTTATAGTTATATGCTATTATAAAGTACCCTCCACAACCACTCACAGCATTGATGTCCAGTATAACGGGCGCCACTGAAGTTTTATGTCTGCTGTGCATCTGCTTCAGCGCAGATCTGCTTCCTACTGATATGATTATAGGAAGACTTGTATGTTCAGTTGCAGGCTGTCCCCAGGGCCATTAAATTTGTCACCAGGCACAAGCATTGTCTCAAGCATCCCTATACCTCTGTCAAGCTGCAACCTGTGGTGTTTAATTGCTAAATTAAATCCACACACCCTATAAACACATCTTCCATGTATAGGTTATGACAGGGCTCAAAATTTCCACTCGCCTACTAGCATTTGGCGAGTGGATATTAAGTGAGGGCGAGTGGAAATGCACACGCAGGCAGCACAATAAATTATTTTGTGCCGTGTATTCCGGCAGTGCCACCGTGCAACCCCCCACCCCAAGCTGCACTGTGGCAGAGATCAGCGGCCTAACCTGACCAAGCTTGTCTCTGTCACTGGTAGGGGGTGGAGGGGAGTTTCCCTGCCTCCTCGCTCTGCTCACACTGGGGTCTGATGACTGAGTATACATGTATCTGGGGTCTGATGTCTGGGTATTAATGTTATTTTTGTCACTTTATTCTAAATAAAACATTTAACAGTGTAATTTCATAAGATAATTTAAGAGGGTGTGTGTTTAGAAGCAGAGTTAAGGGGTGGGTAGGGGTTAGGTGGAGCAACTGGTGGCGAGTAACTCTTATGGCCTGGTTAGTAGCTTGGAGCTTGAAATTTTGAGCCCTGGGTTATGATGTTGGGTCAGTCGTTCCTGGCCCTGCTCCTCAAGTAACTAAGGCTGTGGTCACACGAGCGTTCTTTGAGCAGACGGAACGTCCGTGAGAGTGGACATTCCTTCCACTCTGACGTCCGTGTGGCCACCTTGCTGAGCGCAGTTAGTGCGCTCAGTGCTTCAAAGTCGATCCTCCTATGGAGGATCATGCTTTGTAGCACCATCAGCGTCCTTTGTAGCTTTTTGATGGGGAGGTTGAAATCACGTCTGGTGGTAGAAATTCATGCGCACACTACACCACGTGGCCCACCCCGTCCAGCCTTTACAAAGCTGCGATGGATGCCAGGAAGTGCAGTCACACGGACACACTCGGTGCGCTCTTTTGACCGCAGCCTAACAGGCCAGATTTTAAGGATTACCATATGGAAATGTAGAGTGAATACCGCAATCACTGAGTAGGAAATCACATTACCTGGCCTGTTAGGGGTACTTGAGAACCAGGGATGGGAACCACTAAGGTAGGAGATAATGTGGCCCTGTTCACACGTGGCTAGTACTGTATAGAGCCGGAAGCGTCATGGCAGCTACAAAACCCACACTCTCAGTGGAAAATGTCAGATGAGGAAACAATGAACAGGTTGGGTATCAACATATTCATCCCAGAAAGAGGATTGTTTCCTTATTGCAATTACAATTTTGTCAAAAGAAAGGTTTGGACTAATATATGGTTTCGAAGAACCTATTTAGAGATGAGGTTTAATCTTCAACAAAATGTTATGCATTTTTAGGCCAAGCTAAAACTATTTTGATCCCTTTTTTGATATCAATTTGATAATCTTCATTTATAAAAATAATTATATTTAAAAATATGTATTTTAAGGAGGTCTTTTGGTCACAGGTCGCAACCTTGTTCCTCCATGTGTTTTGGAACTACATTTCGGTGCGGCTCAGCTAGTTTATTGGTGTGGCTGATCAGCATTGGAGATGTAGTTTCACAACAGCTGGAGGGCCAAGGTTGCTGACCCCGGTTTAATTATTTTTTATATTTGTTTGCCCTGTGTCTGAAATCCCTTATTAACCGATGTACAATACACGTTTTTTCACAGGTTAGCCAGTTCCGTCAGCTCTACTCTAAAGTGATTAATGATAAACATGATGACGTGATGGCAAAATTTGGTGCCATCCTAGCCCAGGGAATTCTTGATGCAGGTGAGAGCAAAAGTGACTAAACCTTGTTTATCTAGAGGTGTAAACTGATATTGCAAGCCCGTATCTGTAAGGGGAACAACAGTTATCGGAATTCCACTACTTTAAATGGAATATTTCCGGTAACTAATGGGTTAGCCGCTTTGTAGCCATGACACTATATATTCTGAGAGCCAGCCACTAATGACTCTGTAATGCTATTAACTGGCTGCACCTGGCCCTCCAGCGGTAATGACGCTGCCTGCTGCCCTCTTCACCCTGGTCTGCTAGAGGAAGGTCTGGCTCCGGCCACTTTATTTTAACCCCTTAGTCTGCACAATCTGAGAGGACTTTAGAACGCACCCAGACTTTAGTCAGAACGTCTGGTGCATATGGGGAATCCCATTTGGGAAGATTTGTAGTGCTGGCTGTGAAAAGTCTAATATCTAATGCTGGTTCTTTTTTAATTCTTGCAGGTGGCCACAACGTTACCATCTCACTACAGTCACGCACAGGTCACACTCATATGCCTTCTGTAGTGGGGGTTTTGGTCTTCACGCAGTTCTGGTTCTGGTTCCCTCTGTCACACTTCTTATCTCTTGCTTTTACCCCTACTTGTGTCATTGGGCTAAACAAGGACCTGAAGGTGAGTAGCCCAATACCATGGGACAGAGTGGGCTCTTTCATATTTTGATGCAGCCACTGGCATTGTCTCTCTGCTCCAGGTCATAACTGGTTACAGTATCTGCAGCATCACAAGTTCCTGAAAGTTAAAAGAGAAATGCATAATCCTCTTATAGACCTTATGATGCTGGATATTTCAACACTCGTTAGCAGTACACAGTAATGACAGACAGCACACTTAATAAGATACTAATTAACTCTCTCATTGCCACAATAGCACATTCTGTATTGTTAAGTAGGTCTGCAGCCTTACATATGAGATCTCTGTGCGTCACTCTGGCAGCCAAGCTGATAAGGAACAGGTCTGATGTGACCGACACAAACAGAAATGTTGTGCTCTTTATAAATATTTAAATCATTTAATGGTGATGCATGGTAGGCCAAGATATCTAACCTAATCAATGCTGTGATAGTTAATAGTTATTGTCTGGCCATGTGAGTTTAAATACTAATTGGTCTGGCTCTGTACAAAGGAATGAGAACAACCTGGAGGTTGACGAGAAAGAAAAAAAGTCACAGAACAAAGGGAATTTTAGAATTTTAACTTGTACGGCTTAGGAAGGATAGGTTTTTATCTATTCAGAAATTCATTTAGACACAGAAACAGACAAGTTCATATATACAATTTGTATTTGTGTGGAAAATAAATTATAAATACACACACTCACACACACACACACACACACACACACACACACACACACCTCAAAATTTGAAGTCCCAAGCTACTAACCAGGCCAGAAGAGTTACTCGCCACCAGTTGTTCCACCTACCCAGCCCTTAACTTTGCCCCTAAAAACACTCCCTTAAATTATCTTATGAAATTACACTGTTAAAGGTTTTATTTAGAATAATCTTACAAAAATAACATTAATAACCAGACCCCAGATACATGTATACCCAGTCATCAGATCCCAGCAGCACAAAATAATTTATTGTGCTGCCTGTGTGTGCATTTCCACTCGCCCTCACTTAATTTCCACTCGCCAAATGCTAGTAGGCGAGTGGAAATTTTGAGCCCTGTGTGTGTGTGTATATATATATATATATTTGTGCACCTAACGCTAAAGAAAACTGCAGCATGTAACATTGAATGGATATGTCTTTGCAAGCAGCTATTTAGTTGACTATCACTCTGGCAAGGACACAGAAATGTAAAATTTATTATGTAGTTTGTAAGTTTAAGGGATCAGTCGTGATCAGATTATGTGGAGTCGCTTAAAAAAATATAGAAGAAATACATTGGGAGCGGGAGGGAATGTTAAGAGGGAATGATTAAAGGCAGTCCAACCTGACACATAAAAAGTAAAAGATAAATAAACCGTAAAGCTGTGCTCATCTAATCCAGTCTTTTAAGACCATTAGCGGTCCGTGTCCTATTAGTGTCAGTTTAAATATTTGGTTGTTGATCATCTTCCAGGGTTTGTCCAGAGTAGTTAGAAGAGTCAGAATGGTATTTTATAAGATTTAGATTTTCTTTTGAAATATGTACCCCCGGTGTAGATAAACTATACAGAGGGAGCTAATCTGCACAAGGTAGTAGACCCCAAAAAAACAGGGACAAAAACAGACCAGAGAATTCCCCTAGAATTTACAATTAATTCAGTAAATACACCACAGAAAGACTGGCAATCCTGCGTACGGTTCAATGATCGGATTAGCTATTGGACGAACAAAGTCCTGTTCGGTACATTTTGGCCTTGTGATATCACTATATGCAGTTTTTTTCCCCATTTGTAAATATGTTGTGTATTATTTAACCAAAATAACACAATATTTAAGAAATATGTGTCTCTCAAAGTGTTTATGGCTCTCTGAAATCTTTTTCTGAACGGTTTTCTTCTTCTGTCCTCCAGATGCCAAAAGTTCAATATCGGTCCAACTGTAAACCATCAACCTTTGCTTACCCTGCTCCATTGGAAGTGCCCAAGGAGAAAGAAAAGGAAAAGGTAGGGACTCCGTCTATAAGTGTATACTGGGCCTAGTCATTTACAAAGACTGATATCCTTGTACAACATTCTACCAATGGACACCATTTCCAGTTCTGAGGCTGCTTGGGTGCAATCCGTATATCATTTCTTCATTTTAGTGTTTAGGCTGGGCAGATAGACATTTTACGTGAGGGTTATCCTGATAGGTTTTACTATGGTGAGTTCTAAAATGTTGTGCTGCATTCTTGTTTTCTGAATCCCTTCATTTTTTTTGGAACAGCAACTTAGAAATGTGTTCTTTCCCACAAATGTCTTATCTGGTGCTAATTAACAGAGGTTCTCTGTTGTTGTTACTGGCTTATGCAGTGTGTCATGTTGTGCTGTTTTTATGTCCATGCAGTTATAGGGATCTAGAAAAATTTAAAGAAGCAATTCTTGTTCCAATTGCTTTCAGGGGGAAAAAAAAACCACGTTTCACTCTTTAGCCCAGCAATCCTTTCCTGAGCGAACATCCAAAAAATGTAGTAGTTCTTCCAGGAAGTCTAGGATTGAAATGGTACTTGGAGTTTCCAGAGGGCATTTCGGATGAAATTTTAGTGCTTGGATGCTATTTATCCTCTCTTTATCGAACCATACTCCTTCCATTAACATAAATCTCCCATAGGAGTTCCTTAACATTATTGTATTTGTGATGTTGATATGAATACACTAAAATCCTGCATTAAATCTATCATGTTATAAAATTAACATTTTATTGAATTGTTTGTACTGTTTCAGGTCTCCACCGCTGTACTGTCAATCACCGCAAAGGCCAAGAAGAAGGAGAAAGAGAAGGAGAAGAAAGAAGAGGAAAAGATGGAAGTAGTGAGTAGCCTTTAGGCCGGGTGCACACTAGGCGTTTTTTTTGTACGCACTAGCACGCGTTCTGACCCTCTTCATGACGTGCGTTGTAGCATATAAGTACGTGGATAGAGAGGAACACACACATACCGCGCGCTACGTATAACGCGCGCTGAAGACGTCGGTCATGGAAACACCATGACTGTTGCGCTAGCATTGACGCGACGTTGGCAGCACTTGAACGTTAAATGCAGCGCGCCTGCGCACTTGAACGGCTGCGTGCAGTCAAATTAGCACACCTGCGCACTAGCGATGCCAGGCACGTTGGGTAGGCCAGTGTGTCGCTGCAGCTGCACAGAGACAAGTGTGAAGGCTGGCCAGAAAAGCTGTGTGTGTCTCTACTGACTACTCGGCTGCTGGTGGATACGTGTCGTCCGGTCACTATGGATGTGGAGCTGCTGATTGATGCTGTCCAACAGCACCCTGTTTTGTGGGACACTGCTCATGTGGAATACAAAGATAAAATGAAAAAAGCGAAGGCATGGAGTGATGTCTGCAAAGCTGTTTTCGAAGGGTTCCCTAGTTTCTGCGAATACACGTATGCCAGCATAGTAAACAGAACATCATCTTTCCCATCCATCTTGCAAAAAACACCTCACCACAACACGCCTTTTTTTTTGTCTTTTTTATATTTCAACTTTATTAATTTCGTATCTTCTAGCCCAACTTTTTTTTTTTTTTTCATTATCAACTCAAATTTTTTTTTTTTTTTTTTTTTTTTTTTTTTTTACAACGTACGTCAAAAATAACGCATCATCTGGCCTCTACCATCTCTTGCGTCAATTTTAATGCACGGGTGCGTTGTTTTTAACGAATGCTAGTGCGCGGAAAAAAAACGCCTATTGTGCACCCGGCCTTAGGCCCCGTTCACACTGTGTGATTTATCGCGGCGTCGCAGCAAAATCCGTGCGATGTCGCGCTGTGTAGCTTCTACAATGCATGTCAATGGAGCTGTTCACATCTTGCCGGGCGACGTCGCACAAGCACGTCGCTGGTACATGACCCTTTTTTTGCGATTTTGCGATTTGTATTGGTGGTGCTTTGCAAAAATCGCATAAAACAGCGATGTCGCGCGACATTATCGCACCATGTCGCGAATATGAAAATCGCGCGGAAAGTCATGCGATTTTCAAATCGCACAGTGTGAACGGGGCTTCAGTGTTATCAGGAGTACATATTTTAATGTCAAGAAATGCCATCGCTTCTCAAATCTAAACAGCAAATGAAGACACTTTACAGTGCAGCACTTCTTTAACGGTTGAGCTTTTAGTTTTGAGACGTGTCGGTGTTTCTCGGCAGTGCAGTACCAGCGATTTTAGCCAGTTTTTACAACACTGGCAAACACCGGCACTTATTGGATAACACCCATGATTCTGTAAACTCTCTTGCAAGCGATCACCCCCTACAACTAGAATATGGACCGTTCCAGTTTTAATCAAACCTATATCATTTGTCATCTCTTTCATACTGCGACAGGTTATTCATTTATTAAACTCCAAGCTCATGCACACATTCTCTGTGTACTTTCCAGGATGAGACTGAAAAGAAAGAAGAAAAAAAGAAGGAACCGGAACCAAACTTTCAACTCCTTGAGAATCCAGCCCGCGTAATGCCAGCTCAGCTCAAAGTGCTCACCATGCCTGATGGCACGCGATATCAACCCTTTAAACCTGTAAGTTCTAAGCTTCTCAGCACACACTGGGCTAGATTCAATAAAAACCCTCTGCTGCATCTATAGTAAAAGATTTTTCTCCAGATCATAGAAGACTATCCTGTCTTTTACTCAACAGGTTTAAACGGGCGAATCCCAAAAGTTACAATGTAAAAAAGTGATTTAATTTATTTTTATTAAAGACTGTTTATTCTTTTCATTTTGAGCAAAAACCCTTTTTATTTTTTACAGCAGCTGTTTGTATTTTCTTGACATTTTAGTTTTTATTTTGAAACTGACCTTTTTGTCATGTTTTAAATGACTTTTTTTTATTATTTAGACACATTTTTACTGCATTTCTAATGATTTATACTCCAATAAGAGAATAGAAGCCTTTTTCTTTTTTTTCAGTTCAGTGGAATTCGCCGATGCCATTTCGGAAGATATCGGTGCAGTTAGACTGTTTTCACCACCGTTTGATAACTGCTTCAGTGACTCCAATTTCGCGAAAATACAATGACCATTCGCTAAATTGTGAATTCATCGTATTTTCAGCGAAACAGAATCGTAAAAATGCAGCGAACTGCAGCGAAACACAAAGCTACAAAATTGCACACAATTTTGGTGCTTTGTGAATGAGTAGACCCTTAACTTTCATGCCTGTCTTGAGCAGATCCTCACTTTTTTTGGAGAGCGTTATACAAATTGTATGTAGTGTAGATTTAATATATTACAGAAAGTATAGTGAATAGTATAAGCTCATTTGTAAAGTATGTATGAGCAGCACAAACGTGAGCAGCCTGTTGCATTAGGATGTGCACCCAAGGAATATTTATTCATTGAAAACTTATCTTTAAAAGATTTTTTTTACATAAAATGTAATTTTTTTTAGCAATAACAAGCCTGTAATCAGAAATACTGCCAGTTTTTACGTTAGTCATCATAAACCAGATAAGGGACATCTAAAAATTTAATGTAGGAGGTAAAAAAGGACCTCTTCATCCAGCATTAGGGTGTGCCTGGACATATGATGTGTGGGCATATCTCTCTACTGGAGCAGCTGAATGTGTGATGTACCTGTAGGTTATGTGTTGGGAATATGTGTGTGTGTGCAACATATATTCAGAAATAACCTTTTGTCGCTTTACAGCTTTGTATTGGTGGCATCATCATTCTCCGCGACACCAGCGAAGAAGAGGAACAACTAGTGGAGCCTGTTGCAGCACATGGGCCAAAGATAGAGGAGGAAGAGCAAGAACCAGAACCCCCTGAGCCTTTTGAGTATATTGATGACTAGAAACTTAGGTACTTTGATTTTACTATTTTATGTTATTGGTCTACTACTGAAGAGTTAATATTTCAGTTACAATTATTGGTGTATATGTGGTGCAGCTAGATGGGTTTATACCAGTGTTTCCCAAACCTGTCCTCGGGACCCTAAACCAGGCCAGATTTTGCAGATCATCTTGCAGAAATGCAGACTGAATCCTGCAATCTCTGAGCAGCAAATCATATCACCTGTGCTGTGCTTCAGATATCTGGAAAAAGTGGCGTGTCAGAGGGTCCTGAGGACAGGTTTGGGAGACACTGGTTTATACGAAGTTTAAAAATACCAGTGCTGCTCTTGGGCTAGCAGCTACAATGAGCGTTTGTAAGCATTTTCTATCTAAGCTGTGATAATCAGGGGTTTTCAGGAGGGCTGAAACAACTAATCGATGATTAAAATAGTTGTTGATTAATCGTCCTGGGTACAGCACACACACTGTTCAGAAACGTAAATAGCCTCAGCTTCGGAGCTGATTGGAGAAGATGCGCCCCCTGCTTTACTAGGTATGATTTAGTTCTAGGGTTATGTCAGACACAACCAGTTTGTTTTTATTCCTTTTACAACAGTAGCAGAACTATAAACACAAACAATAGGATTCTGCCACTGGGTGAAGGAGCTGTATGCCTGTGTTTTATCCTTACTTGAAGCTGGAGTCCTGTGCCACCATACCACCCTCCCTGCTACACCCTCTTTGGTCGGGAACTGCCCAATCCCTCCCTTTGGTCTGGTCCCTTTCCCCAAACTCACTCCCGCACTCAGATCCGGTCTTTTTTCCATACCCATTCCCTCTCACACTCCGGTCAAGTCACTTGAGCAAAGTCACTCCCTTCCACCTCCAGTCCCTCCTCCCACTCGGTTTGTTCACAAATTTATTTAAAAGGGAAACTCTATGCACCTCGACCACTTTAGCTTATTAACCCCAATTTCATGTTGACACCATCATCTATGTCCAAGTGCTTGTGGCCAACAGGGGCGGATCCAGGGGGGGGCAACGGGGCAATTGCCCCCCTCGAGTAGTGCAGTTGCCAGGCTGACCTCCAAAAGAACTCGAATGGCGATGAGTGCAATGAATGCAGACATCGCGATTTGCAGAGACACTGCGCAGAAGCCCTGTGGACTGCCCCCCCCCCCCAGTCATGTGTCACGTGGTGATCCTTTTCCCCGGTGACCATGTGGCAGAGCCTGTCTCCTTCCATGCCTGCCTGACAGTCACAGGAAAGGGGTGGATCTGAGGCTGCACTGTGCAACAGGACCAGAGGAGAGAGGGGCTGGAGCCTCCGTGCAGGGACACCAGGGAGGCAAGTAATGGGTCCCTGAGAGTTGGATCATTCCTCCAGGGTGTATAAGAAAGCTAGAGCTGCACAGTAATAAACCTCTCAGATATGAGTCTGTAAACTCCTCTAGATTGTAAGCTCCTGTGTGCCCTCTGCTCCTCAAGATTGTAAACTCCTGTGTGCCCTCTGCTCCTCTAGATTGTAAACTAGGGATGCACCGATACCACTTTTTTAAGACTGAGTACGAGTACCGATACTTTTTTCAAGTGCTCACCGATACCTAGGCTTTTATTTTATGTCATGTGAACGCTTTCCAATTAGAACAGACCTCATATAAAAATGCCCAAGCTCACATGTATATGCCCCCAGCTCTCATAGATATGCCCCCAGCTCTCATGGATATGCCCCCCCAGCTCATGGATATGCCCCCCCAGCTTTCATGGATTGTGCCCCCCAGCTTTCATGGATTGTGCCCCCCCCCCCCAGCTTTCATGGATATGCCCCCAGCTCACCTGGCACCTGGAACTCTCTGTTCATACTTACCTTCCTGAGCGACGCCGGGAAAGTCTTGGTCCCACGTGATCGCGGCTGGGGTCCTTCCAACGAGTGCACGCGCGGAAACTTTCCCGGCGTCACTCAGGAAGGTAAGTATGAACGGAGAGCTCCAGGTGCCTGTCCGAATGCTCTATCGGCATTCGGACAGGCCCTGTAGCTGCTCTCCGCGTTCTTTCATACTTGCCTTCCTGAGCGACGCCGGGAAAGTTTCCACGCGTGCGCTCGTTGGAAGGCCCACAGCCGCGATCACGTGGGACCACGTGATCGCGGCTGGGGGGCCTTTGAACGAGCGAAGACTTTCCCGGCGTCGCTCAGGAAGGTAAGTATGATCGCGGAGAGCAGCTGCAGGGCCTGTCCGAATGCCGATAGAGCATTCGGGCAGCCGCCCCAGCCCCTCGGATGCCGGCAAGCCGGCTCAATGCCGGCTTCCGGTATCGGGGGAAATATCGGGGGTACTGCACGAGTACCAAATACTCCTGCAGTACCCGGTATCGGCACCGATACTAGTATCGGTATCAGTGCAACCCTATTGTAAACTCCCGTGTACCCTTTGCTCCTCTAGATTGTAAGCTCCTGTGTGCCCTCTGCTCCTACATTGTAACCTCCTGGGTGCCCTCTGCTCCTCTAGATTGTGAACTCCTGTGTGCCCTCTGCTCCTCTAGATTGTAAGCTCCTGTGTGCCCTCTGCTCCTCAAGATTATAAACTCCTGGGTGCCCTCTGCTCCTCTAGATTGTAAACTCCTGTGTGTCCTCTGCTCCTCTAGATTGTAAGCTCCTGTGTGCCCTCTGCTCCGCTAGATTGTAAGCTCCTGGGTGCCCTCTGCTCCTCTAGATTGTAAGCTCCTGGGTGTCCTCTGCTCCTCTAGATTGTAAGCTCCTGGGTGCCCTCTGCTCCTCTAGATTGTAAGCTCCTGGGTGCCCTCTGCTCCTCTAGATTGTAAGCTCCTGGGTGCCCTCTGCTCCTCTAGATTGTAAGCTCCTGTGTGTCCTCTGCTCCTCTAGATTGTAAGCTCCTTTGTGCCCTCTGCTCCTCTAGATTGTAAGCTCCTTTGTGCCCTCTGCTCCGCTAGATTGTAAACTCCTGTGTGCCCTCTGCTCCGCTAGATTGTAAACTCCTGTGTGCCCTCTGCTCCGCTAGATTGTAAACTCCTGTGTGTCCTCTGCTCCTCTAGATTGTAAACTCCTGGGTGCCTGACCCTCTGCTCCTCTAGATTGTGAACTCCTGTGAGCTAGACCCTCTGCTTCTCTAGATTGTAAGCACCTGTGAGCCTGGCAGTCTGCTCCACTAGATTGTAAGCTCCTGTGAGCTGGGCCCTCTGTAAATTCTCGTGAGTCGGGCTCTCTCCTAAAACACCTTATTTTCTGTCAGTGCCCCTCCCGGAGACTAGTCTCTGGATCTGCCACTGGTGGCCACGTTCATTTGAGAAAGCAAACCTGGGCTTAAGCTGCACTTGCAGCATCAACCCATCCCATTGACCAAGTACTTGCATACCGTGTGTGAAAAGTACGCAAGATACGCAATTTGCGTATGTATGTACACTACGCAAATTGCTTATTATTTTTTTTACTTAAAATTCCTTTTAAGTAAACAAATTTTTTTTAATTTTTTTTTCCAATGAATCTATTAGTTGGGCGATTATTTTGATGAATCGATTATGAGAATAATCGTTAGTTGCAGCCCTAGTTTTCAGTCACAGGGGGCTTATTATTCTAATCTCATAATCTAAAATGATCCATTTGATAATGATTTATTTTTGTTTTTTTAGATTGCATTTGTTCCAGTGTTTGTCCTTGTTTGCAGTCCACTGGTTAACCGTCATAAGAACTGCATGTTGAACATGTACCACCGCTGTATTGCTCCATCCCTCGGGCTGTTACCGATCTGACTGATTTGTTTTCAAATAAAAATATGTTAAGACCAAATGTTGTTTGGTGTTGTTTATTAAAAGTCGGTTTCTGCTGGTCATGTACAATTAAAACATGTCACGTCCATATCAGTAGTTTTGTCAAGCCAGGTTAGTTATGGACAAATATGTTAATTATAGTAACATGTTTGTTGTCCTATCCTTTCTAAATCAGTCTTGAAAGCTATAAGCAGGATCCTTCTGCTGGCATGTTACTGTCATTCTTCATAAATTGTATTTGAACTAGTATTTTTAGACCAATATTTCCAAGCCCTTCTCTGTATCTATGCCAAAGGTTAATTAGTCTTGTCCTGCTCCCTAAAATTATTCAAGCTTATTATCTCAGACATTTCCTGCATATTAAATTTGTTGTTGCCTCCTGTTTCAGGAACCTTTTCAAGCAGATGAAGTAGAATTAGTCTGTTCTCGGTGCTTTCAGACGGAATGCACAAACAAACCTCTGCGTAATTAGTTTATAGAATTATCTACGTGTACAGGTGGTTGAAGTTTGGGTGCATAATCTGTAATAAAAAATATAACAATATTTTATCATTTTAAAACATTCCATTATCTCATAGATCTCCTCAATGTAGCTTTTGCAGACAGAGTAAATTCTGTTCTCTCAAAGTACAAAAGTGAAAGGAACATTAAAGGGACAGTCTGGTTAAAACTGAGGGCTACATAGTTCCGCAGGCTGAAAAAAGACATGCGCCACAGAGTTCAGCTTTTCACACATCACCTGCTGCTGTTGAGCCAAAAGAAGGCAAAAACCCCAATCTGTAGCGTTCGCCAAATATACAAAATACTGGGGGAGAAAATTCCTTCTTGACTCCAGATGGCGGCCAGATTTTTCCTTGAATCAAGGACTGTGAGAAATACGGAGGGGAATTATTAATAACCCTTTCTGACCCCTTCACCACCATTTTTTAACCTTTCATGTCTTTAATACTTGCTTCCATCGCTTTACCAATCTCCCCATAGCAATGCTCTGACTTGACAGCTGTCGTTACTTCCTGCAAACAGAAGAGTGCCGAGGCAAGCAGTGGATTGATGCTCGCTTAAGCATCCAGCAAAACCAATGGCTCTTAGGCTCGTGTCAGACGAACGCACTGATCACGTCCGTGTTGCCTCACATTTGTACGTCCCTTATAGCATATAATTATGACCAATGGAGCCCCACACACAAAGTATGTCCGTACGGAACTGCGGACGCATAACGGACGCGGCAAACGGACGCAAGTTAGGCAAGAATGTAAATCCGCTAGAATGGACGCACAGCGTGCACTGCATTCGCAACGTCCGCATAGCTTTGTGTGTGAGTGATGGAACGAAGTCAGACGGACTGCATTTTTGACGGACAAAATGTTTTTCATATTAATTTATTTCCCCTTCTAAATTAGTCAAAAAATACATCAGTCACAAAAACGGACCGTGTGGCCACTACCTTGTCGTCAGTCAGAAAGTACATCCGTTGTGCACGGACGCACAGTCCGCACAGAATGCGCTAGTCTGACCCTAGCCTTAATGTACTTGAACCCAGGACATACTTGAAAACGAGAGAAATCTCAATGTATCCTTCCTGGTAAAATCCTTTATAAATAAATAAATAAATGTGTGCTCATTGAGTGCCATCAGGTGGTTACCTTAAGCCTGGGAAGCTTATCAGAAGTTGATTTACTGCTTTCTGGGCAGCGAGAACTTGGCAACTAGGGTCACCATGAGCATTAATATTATATTAAATAGTCACGGTGTCCTTTTATAATAATAAACACCTTATTTGAAAAATGTTTGCTTATATAAGTGACATAAGCTCCTATGAGCGGGGCCCTCTACACCAGGGGTCATATTACATACTTGGTGCTAACTTAACCAGAGGTGTTGTAAACTTCCCAGAGCCATTATAGCCTATGGAGGTTTTCAGTTTACAACAGCTCTGGTTAAGTTAGCACCAACTTTGTAATATGGCCCCTAGTATTTCCATCCTATGTCCGTTTATGTGTATCGCGTTCCCTTGGGTTATTGTAAACCGCTACAGACACTGTTGGTGCTATATAAATGATGACGACAATAATAATATGCCTTTTGTCTATTACAAATTAGCACCATGGCCATTCCATTTTAAGAGCAAGAGATTCTTTTCCAGTAGTGACAGGTTATTTCAATTAAGAAAAATTGGTCTAGATGAAAGTTCTTGGATAGGAAACTGGATAAGAGGGTACAGAGAGTGGTCAAAAATGGTGACTTTTCAAGATGGGCATCAGTGGTAAGCGGTGTCCCCCAGGGGTCTGTTATAGGGCTAATTCTATTCAATTTATTTATAAATGACCTTGAGATAGGCATTGAAGGTCATGTATCAGTGTTTGCAGATGACACAAAACTAGGAAAAGTAATACGATGTGAACAGGATGTTACTTCGCTGCAGAGGGATTTAGATAGATTGGGGGACTGGGCACTTAAATGGCAGATGAAATTTAATGTAGATAAATGCAATGTTATGCACTTTGGAGTGAAGAACACACAAGCAACTTATACCCTAAATGGTACGGCGTTAGGGAAATCCAAGCAGGAGAAGGATTTGGGAAGAATCATAGACTTCAAACTAAGTAACAATGTGCAATGTCAAACAGCAGCCGTCAAGGCCAGCAAAGTATTGGCATGCATTAAAAGGGGAGTTCACTCACGGGATGAAAACATAATTTTGCCTCTTTATAAATCAATGGTAAGACCGCACCTTGAATATGCCGTGCAATTTTGGGCACCTGTCTTAAAGGATATTATAGCACTAGAAAAAGTGCAGAGACTGGCAACTAAATTAATAACATGGTAATAAGAGTGACATATTACAGATTTTTTTTTCCGCCCCAGGGAAAACGCAAATCTTGAACTAGATGTCTTTGGGCCCACCAGTTGTCGCGCAGCGCACGTCATTTGCTGCTACGGGATGGCCTGAACTCAGGCCGTCCCTCTGCAGCCAATGACGGGCGTAATTTGTGTAGGTACGCCCCGCTGTCGTTAACACCGTCCTGCTGGGCACAACCTGCATGGCGGGGAGAGGATAAGATACAATACATCACAACGTTAACCCTTATATGCCCACTGTCAGAGTTGGTTTTGCCACTTTCGTCCATGGTCCCTTGGCAGGAGCCAGCATTCACACTTCTCCAAAGGGCCATATGTAGTGTAGGCAAAGCTGAGCCAAGTGCCATGGCAGGTGATGGCACAAAAGTGGAGGGAGCTTCAGTTACAGCATACAAACATTTTTTTCGCTAAATTCCATGTTTCCTTTTATTTTAATGCATACTCATGGATACATGGATTTGGTAATGAAGGGGTTAAAGCTAGACTGGGTTAGGTGTGTTTGACATCCACATTGCGCTAATCAGAATATAGTGAATAAGTACTAAGGTTTGATTGTAAGTTGGCAGCTGTATAAACATAGACATTTTAGCCAAGAAATACAATGGGATCAAATACAAGTGTAAAAAAAAAAAGGAATATCCTTATGTGCTCCTACAATGATATGTTTAGATCTGCGATTACACAAACTGTTGCTCATACACTGAATGACATAGAATGGTTCTATCATTACATGGTATCCTTGAGAGCAGATTTGGGGAATCAGTACATCTGTCAGACTAATCTCCACTTTCAACAGCAGCATCTAATAATCCTAAAAGGGATATATGAATCTGTAGAGAGGGCTAGACACGATGTGGTACTGAGGATCACTGCATTGTGCTATGGAAGCAGATGTGCAATAAGTGGTGCAGTGTATTTCATTAATAAGAGATTTCATTCCAGTAAATTAAATGGAGAAATAACCAGCCCTCATTGTTCAGTCATGCAGTAGAGTAAGCTTATCTTTTTTCTCTTATAAGCATTATCCGCTATAAGATCTAGAAAACCTAAGATTTGCAGGACAGCTTCCCAAACTACATTGTTTATTGCCTGTATTATGCCAGTAATACAAATGCACAGTTTGCTGTATGCCTTGTTTTGATATTTGTAACTCCTTGTGCATAAACATTGCTTACTTAGAATGCCGTAGTTTGTTTGAGAAAGTATTTTACCAAGAAGGATACCTTGAGATTTCTCTTGTTTTCAGGTATGTCCTGGGTAAATTTAGAAACATAGAAAAATGTCGGCAGATAAGAACCTTTCGGCCCATCTAGTCTGCCCAATTACATGGATACTTTACCTGGATTTATCTTTTGTTTAGGATAGCCTTATGCCTATCCCATGCTTGCTTAAATTCAATTACTGTTTTGGCCTCTACCACTTCAACTGGAAGGCTGTTCCACGTATCCACCACCCTCTCAGTAAAAGAATGCTTCCTGATGTTACTTTTAAACCTTTGCCCCTCTAATCTAAGACTATGTCCTCTTGTTTTGCTACTTTGTTTCCTTTTAAATATACTCCCTTCCTCTACCTTGTGGATTCCCTTTAAATTTAACTTTATATATATTTTTTTTTAATTTATTTATAAAGGATTTTATCAGGAAAGATACATTGATATTTCTCTCGTTTTCAAGTATGTCCTGGGTTCAAGAACATTGAGTGGTTACAGAAATACAAAATAGTAAAATATTAACACCATTAACACATAAACACAAAAACAAATATACAGATTAACAGAAAAATAAATATGTAGGAAATAAAGTCATTATGTCACATGTTTACAGGTGCATTCTGTATTGAGGTATATTAATAGGGAATTCTTAAGGGTCTTTAAACTGGGGAAGATTTGATGGCGTCTGGGAGGTTATTCCATATTTGTGGTGCTCTGTAGAAAATGAGGACCGAGCCACTTTCTTTTTGTATTGTGGTATTGCAAGTAAGGTGCTGATCCTGGATCTGAGGTTATAGGATGAGGGAACTGCTAGGGGAAGCAGCCTATTCAGGTAGGGTGGTAGCTTCCCAGAAAAGCTCTTAAACACTAGGTTGGAAAGGTGAAGGGTGCGTCTAGATTCCAGTGATGGCCACTTTAGTTCTTTTAACATGTCACAATGGCGGGTCATGTAGTTACATTGTAGCACAAAGCGGCAGAATGAGTTCTACAATGTAGTAAGTTTCTGGAGGTGTGTTTGAGGGGCAGCTGCATACACTAAATCTCCGTATTCAATGGCTGGCATAAGCATTTGTTGTACAATCTGCTTTCTTACCGTGGGGCTCAGACAGGATTTGTTTTTGTACAGGGCACCTAGTTTGGGGTAAAGTTTAGATGAGTTTTTCGATGTGGGGGCCAAAGGATAGATTTGTGTCTAACCACATACCTAGCTATGAGAGAAGTGACTGTAGTCAGTGTGTCATTTGATCTTGTCCTGACACATAGATTGGGATTTTGCAATTTGTGTAGCTTAGGTGCTGTTCCAAAGAGCATCGTTACAGTTTTGTCAGTATTTAGAAAAAAGTTTGTTATCTTTGATCCACCTTTCTACCTCTGTGAATTGTTCTTGCAGCACGGCCTCCAGCTGCGAAAGATTTGGTTTTCTGGTATAGATTACAGTGTTGTCTGCGTACATGTGTACAGTTAAGGCTTTGCAGACATTGGGCAGATCATTTATGAATATCGTGAATAGCAGGGGGCCGAATATCGAGCCTTGGGTATGTGACTGGGAGGGGGAGGGAGGAGCTGTCAGAAATGGACACATATTGTGACCGATCAGATACATATGATTGAAACCAGGTTAGGGTGCGATCACCAATACTGGAGTTTAAGTTTTTGCAATAGGATGCCATGGTCAAAGAAGTGTTTCTAGGGGTTATTCAGGAAGCAATTAATAATGGGGAATTGCCAAATATTTATTAACTCCTTCATTCTTTTAGCAGGAAGTTTTTTGGCTTAAGATTTACAATTTGTCAACGATCCATTACTCGATGATTGTGTGTGCTGCACATGCGAAGGACTGAACAGCTCTAGGCTATACCTGCAGTCCTCTCCTCCTGTTTCCACCCCCCAACCCTTCTAGATTGTAAATTCCCACGGGAATAGGGCCTTCGTTTCCTCCTGTACTGGTTTGTCAAACGTTGTTCAATGTATTGTAACCCTGTATATATTGTGCACATTGTACAGCGCTGCAGAATATGTTGGCGCTTTATAAAGATTATTAATAATAATAATGCCAGCACTATACTTTAGGAAAGGGCTGTCAAACTCCAGCCGCTCCAGATATTTCAGAATTACAACTCCCATGATTCCCTGGCCAACTGTTCAAAGAATTCTGGGAATTGTTGGCCATCAACATCTGGAGGGGGTGGAGTTTGACATCCCTGCTTTAGGCAATTGGTGTTCTGTAAAAAAGTTATTCAAAAAAGTTTTTATTAGGTTCAAAACCAAATATGGTCAAAACAATACATGTGCATATTAATCTCTTTCAAAACAACACCTGTCTACTCTTCCTTTGCCTGATAATGGCTCTACTACAATTTATGACACTTAACACCTGTGACTGGTTGTGTGTTGTTGAAAATAATATCTGTAGCAGGCAGGCAGTCAGCTTTCTTTTTACATTAGAAAAGAAAATTACGAAAAATAGTTGAACTTGAACAAAACTCTTACCATGACAATATCACTATGACCTTATAATCCTGCAACGGAGGATGGTGACTCCCTGTTTCCTGCATTATACCTGTGCTAGGAAAGGGCCCATGAAAAATGACTAATGTATTCTCAAGGTAGCATTCACATGTGACATCACATCTCTCTTTGAAAGTATGTCTCGCATGCCATACGTTGTATATCCACATTATTCATTCTACATTGTACCAAGTAGCTCGTGACATCAGTCATAGGATGGCAACATGATAGTGATTCAATAAAATTTAATTATTTAGCACAGTAGTTTCCAGCCCTGGTCCTCTAGTAACCCTAACAGGTCAGGTTTTCCAGATATCACCTGCGCTGTGCTTCAGATATGATTTGCTGCTCAGTGACTGCAGGATACAGTCTGTATTTTAACCTCGCTGGCGTTACGATTCTGACATCTTTTAGATGTCAGAATTGTTACGATTTTAAAAAAAAAAATATTTTGTATTCCCCCGCAGTATAGCGAGTGCGGCTCGGGGTTAAATTCCTATGTTGGAAGCAGTAACCCCGAGCCACACTCGGGTTGGATACAGATACATCATCTGTCCCTGTGCTCCCTCGCTGTCCCCTCCGGCGATCGTGACCTCATACTTCCTGGTTCCCTTCTCGCGATCGCCAGAGAGACAGCGGGGGGACAGCGAGGGAACGCAAGGACAGCTAATGTATCTCTATCCAGCCTGAGTGTGGCTCGGCGTTACCGCTTTCAGTGGTGAAATTTTACCCCCGAGCCACACTCGGGATAACTGCCAGGGAGGTTAAGGTAATCCTTAAAATCTAGCCTGTTAGGGTTACTTGAGGACCGGGGTTGGGAACCACTGATTTGGCACATTAGGAGCCTCATAAAAGCCCCTGAAGGTACCATAAATCAACGGGCACAGTCACATATATGCAAAATGTGTTTGCGCATGTGCAGAATACCATGGTAGCACATGACAGCTAGCACCATTTGACCCAATACAGGCTCCCTGTAAACTGCAGCTCTCACGTGACGGTGCGCAGGCTGGATGCTAGAGCAAGCACACAGCCAATCCAATGTCTCTCAATCCCGGATGTGCATGAAAGTCAAGAGGGAGAGGAAAATAATTCATCTTGCTTCTCTCTGCAGATTCTCATGTTCGGTGGAAAGGGGAATAATGTTCATTAAGTCAAGATGAATGGCCCTGTAAGATAAATATTTCTGGACTTGACACATCCACTGTTTTAAGGAGCGCTGTTAATGTACAAAGCTTATTCATACACTTCAGATATTACAATCTATAGAATTACCAAGGAGTTGTTTTCCAAAGTAAAACCCTTTTAACACTCTACTACATTGTTAACAAATCCTTAAAGATTGCAAGCATATGATGAAACAGCGAATATTTCATCAGGTCAGGAGAAAAAAAAATTGGCAGTTGACACGTGAATTGAATAACATTAGAACACATTCTTATAGCAATAATATACATTACCTACCAACAATAATAAGCTGACTCTGTAGATGTACCACTGACTGTAAGAATTCGAAACTCAGGGTTTTGCAAGGCTATTTCCCATTTAAAAAATCGAGTGGAACCCTCCAACAGGGTTTTATGTAATGGTCAAGGTCAGAAATGGATAACATAAAGGGAGTATCCCCATATTTATTATCAATATACATAAGAGTGTAAATAACATTTTCCATATGTAAAACATAATACATAGAAATAGAAAAAAGGAATAATTATGGTATCAAATCTAGTTTATCCAGATGCCCCAAAATATATATTGAAGGCTGGTAGGGAGTTATACGTCAGTACAGACATTTTGTTTAACAATAAATTTAGGGCTGGTAATGATTAAAAATTTTCTGTTCGATTAATCAAATTGTTTTTAAAATTAATTTTAATTATAACGCACATACAGATCAGAAAAGAAAAACTTAAGGATATAACATCGCTCCACAGTAATCAAACTCACAGCAATATGCAGTGTGTATGAGCGTATCACAGAATCCACAGCAATAAAACTCACTGATATATATATATATTATATTGCCCCAGCTCACACGGATATATTGCTTTGCTCCCAGCTCACATGGATATACTGCCCCAGCACACATGGATATATTTGCCCCAGCATACATGGATATACAGTTGTGTTCAAAATTATTCAACCCCCACTGAAATTGAGTGTTTTGGCCAGTTTGACATTGATTTTGATCATTCAGTCATCTTGCTTACAATTAAATCAAAGAGGCACGTGTAGGTCAGACAAACATAACATAACATTTATAATGAAATAACCACAAATGTCTTTTCTGTGCTCACATCATTATCCGTTTTATTCAACCCCCAAGGGACATTCAATCTTAGTACAACATCCTTTTACAGTTATAACAGCTTTTAAACGTGAAGCATTAAACGTGAAGCATAGCTTGACACAAGTGTCTTGCAGCGATCTACGGGTATCTTCGCCCATTCGTCATGGGCAAAAGCCTCCAGTTCAGTCACATTCTTAGGCTTGCGCACTGCAACTGCTTTCTTTAAGTCCCACCAGAGGTTCTCAATCGGATTTAAGTCAGGTGACTGTGATGGCCACTCCAAAATGTTCCAGCCTTTAATCTGCAACCATGCTCTAGTGGACTTGGAGGTATGCTTGGGATCATTGTCCTGTTGAAAGGTCCAACGTCTCCCAAGCCTCAGGTTTGTGACGGACTGCATCACATTGTCATCCAATATCTCCTGGTACTGAAGAGAATTCATGGTACCTTGCACACGCTGAAGCTTCCCTGTACCTGCAGAAGCAAAACAGCCCCAAAGCATGATTGACCCCCCGCCATGCTTCACAGTAGGCAAGGTGTTCTTTTCTTCATAGGCCTTGTTCTTCCTCCTCCAAACATAGCGTTGATCCATGGGCCCAAACAGTTGTAATTTTGTTTCATCAGTCCACAGAACACTATCCCAAAACTTCTGTGGTTTGTCCACATGACTTTTGGCATACTGCAGTCGACTCTTCTTATTCTTTGGAGACAGCAAGGGGGTGCACCTGGGAGTTCTGGCATGGAGGCCTTCATTACGCAGTGTGCGCCGTATTGTCTGAGCTGAAACTTCAGTACCCACATCTGACAAATCTTTTCTCAGTTCCTCAGCAGTCACACGGGGACTTTTCTCCACTCTACGCTTCAGGTAGCGCACAGCAGTCGAAGTCAGCATCTTCTTTCTGCCACGACCAGGTAGCGTTTCAACAGTGCCTTTTGCCTTGAATTTGCGAATGATGCTTCCTATGGTCTCTCTTGATATGTTTAACATCTTTGCAATCTTCTTATAGCCATTGCCCTTCCTGTGAAGAGTAATCACCTCTTCTCTTGTCTTCCTGGACCATTCTCTTGACTTCACCATGTTTGTAAACACAAGTAAATGTCTAGAAGGAGCTGAGTATCACAGTAATTTTAAAGCTGCCTAATTGGTGCTTATTATGTTTTATTGCTGCTCCGTGACATCCACAGGTGTTTTCAATACCTGATTGAAAACACTTGAATGAACCTCTGTTCTTCAGAGTGGTAGTCTTTAAGGGGTTGAATAATTGTGTCAATGAAGAATTCACAAAAGAAACATTTACTACTGTATTACAAAACCAATTGATGTCATTTTAGTTGCATATGGTTCTTTAAAAAGTCCTTGTAGGATTTCATTCTGAATACAATTACAAATGTACACTAAATTCCCTAAAACCCTTTACAGCATTGGGGGTTGAATAATTTTGAACACAACTGTATTTGCCCCAGCACACAACAATATATTTGCTTCAGCACACATGGATATACTGCCCCAGCTCGTGGATATACTGCCCCAGCTCGTGGATACACTGCCCCAGCTCGTGGATACACTGACCCAGCACATGGATATACTGACCCAGCACATGGATATACTGACCCAGCTCCCTGTGAGCATCTGGTGGCATGGAGCTTGGGCGCTCGCCTGGGGGAACCACGTGACGAGCCACGATATCACGAGAACACGGCCGTTCACGTGTAATCTGCTTCCCTAAGCAAAGCTGTGAGGCGTGGATGCTTTAGACTAGCGAAGTCTGTATTTGACCAGTACTCACACAATGAAGTTCAGCAGATAGCTTCAACTCAGCAAAACTGACACGTAGAAAGATGAATCCAGTTGAAGAGTTTAATAATCAGACTGACAATCTTGTTAATGTACAGCTTTGCAGGTAAAAAGTCATTAATTTTGTCTAGCAGTGAGAACAGAATGGCTGCTATGTAACCAGGAAGTAACTAAGAAGACCCTGAGCAAAAGGAGTGAACTAGCTGAATGCAGCAAGCTAAGGAAGCTCCGCAGGGACAAAATAGCTGTGAAATCCATAGCATGTAAGCAGCAAAGGCAGATTCAACACAAAACAGAAAATATAAAATAAATCCTAAATCATGGAGCATGACACTCCCCGTCTGAAATCTTTAGATTTAAAATAAACTAACACTATAACTTTAAATGTCCTCCTGGAAACCCAATGCGGAGACCTGAAACACAAAAGGTAAAGCATTCAACTTTACACTTTATAGTCGGTAAGTAAGTCGACAGTCTTAAACGTAGGCCATAGTTCCAGATGCGAGGAGTAGTTTAACAAGTTAACCCATCTTCGTGCTGGGGAAGCCGCTCTAGGTCAAACTTCCAACACAATTGTAATCCAATTGGCTGTTTGTGAAAGGCTTCTGCCGAGAGCAGAAGTCCCATGAGTGATGGAGGAGCGCAGGTTGCGTTTGTGCTGGCTGAAAGGCTTCTTGCCATGGCTTAACAGCTTCCTTGGAACACCTTCAGTAGGATAATAGTGAGGCATTTTACGCAGTTTGACTACACGTGTACCTCCATTCTTATCCCCACCGACTGTATTTGACACGGCAGCTCTAGCCTTCCCCCTTTTCTTCCTTTCAAGCTTTGTTTCTGGGGCTTTGTACTTGCACTTGTAGAGGGCTTTCCTGGCAGAACTGGAACATTTCCCGATTCTGCGGGCCAGCACTGGATTCCGGCTGGCATGGAGATGGTTCATCTTCACAGCCTCAGTTTTCTTCTTCGAGGTGCGCTTTAAAGAGGCAAAATCGAGCAGCTGCTTGCTGTGGATTGTTAGGTAGCTTTTCTCTAGGCGTACGAGAGGGTAAGGGTGCTACCCAGCTATTGGCATCATCCTGAGCGAATTCTTTATACATCGTCTTGAGGAATTCCCTATCTTCTCTGGTCAGTTTGTTGTCATTATTGGTAGAATTGAACACTGTGGCTCCAAAGATGTTATCCCAGGACTGAAAGGCATTTAATTTATCTTGGTCGTAGGCTGCCATTCGTTGCTGTTCAATTTCTCCTTTACTCTGTAATGGTGTGGGCACGGTTCAAGATAGGTGTTGCGACCATTTGGCAAGATATGTGTTTTGTAGGAAGCAATCTTGGTAGGCACCTTCATTTCCCTTATACAAACATTGCCTATGATAACCCAACCTAGATGAAGGCGTTGAGCGAATGGAGCATCATGTGGACCATTAGTTTGTTGCCGTACCTTATGTACTCTGAGGATATCTCTGCCCAGGAGAATTAGGATATCTGCATTCTTGTCAAGGGCTTGAATTTCGTTAGCTATAGCCTTCAGATGAGGATGGTGTAGGGCAGCTTCTGGTGTAGGGATCTCTTGCTTGTTAGATGAGATCTGGTTGCATTCGACAAGTGTGGGTAACGGTAATTCCAGATTGCCCCCAAGAGAGGCTACTATGAATTCGCTGGATCTTCTTCCAGAGACCTCTGTAATGCCACTACATGTACCTAAAGTATAATGGTAGGAATCTCCTTTTATGTTGAAAAGATCAAAGAGTTCCGTTCTTGCGAGGGACCGATTGCTCTGATCGTGCAGGATGGCGTATACTTTAGCAGACTTTCCTGGGTGATCCTTGTGATATATGTTAACTAAGCATATTTTAGCACTAGACTTGTCGCAAAGATCTTCACTGCATACTGCTGTACAAGAAGAGGACACTATGGTAACTTCCTGATCTTTAGTCTTCCCGCCGTGCATTAACCCAGGAGGGGAGTCTGTTGACGTTGCAGGCATCTACTGAGATGGATGTAGCGCCTGTACGTGATCCACACTATTGCATTCTATGCACTTGATAGGAAATTTGCAGTCTTTGGCAAAGTGCTCAGTAGAAGCACAACATCTGAAACATACACCATATTTCTTTAGGAGCTCCTTGCGCTCTTGGAGTGGTTGCTTTCTAAAGCCGATACACTTTTTGAGGGGATGTGACTTTTTATGAATGCAATTCTCTCTTTCGCCTTTACTCTGGCTTGATGTACTAAATTGTCTCTTTCTGCATTAAGACATTTTAATTGGTCTATTTCCTGTAATGTCAGACGGCTTCTTCTGTCTGCCATGTTTACACAGATGAGAAGAATAAGAAAAGAGCAGCAGGCACTGTGTGGCAAAGTATACACAGGCCACACGCTGCATCTGTAGGCAGACTGTCTGTGGCTTTTCAGTAAAATCTGATCTCTGTTCACTGAAGGCTGTATACTAGTGCTGCAAGCTCTTTTACTGCTGGTTTAGGCTAGAGTCAGACGAAAGCATTTTTCCCGCGAACGTGAAAAAGTGCGTCCGAAAGCATTGACGTATTTTTTCACAGAATGCGCAAAAACGGTCAGACGACGCGCATTTTCGGGCGTGATTTTGTACGTATCGTCAATAAAACTCTTTTTGCATCTGGACGTTATGTAGGCTGGACATTAGCAGCGTCTGACATCTCCTAATCACGCAAACACGCCGCTATGCCGCAGCTGCGCACTCAGTACGTCAGTACTAGCGGTTCAGCGTTCTCAGAAAAATGCGTTCAAATTCCACTTGCGTTGCACGGCCGGACTTTTGTGCGGCCGTACATCGTATATTGGCCGTCATTGCCCGTCATCTGCTGCTAGTACGGCCGTAATTATGTGCGCCAGAACGCACGTTAAAAGTGCGCTGGTCTGACCCCAGCCTTAGCTGCGTACTTCTGCTGCAGCTGCTGTTAATGTCTTTTACTATTGCTAGCAGTTGTTGTCTTTTCACTAACAGCAGTAATGCTAGATAGTATTGACTGTTTACTATTCTGCTTCCCTAAGCAAAGCTGTGAGGTGTGGATGCTTTAGACTAGCAAAGTCTGTATTTGACCAGTACTCACACAATGAAGTTCAGCAGATAGCTTCAACTCCGCAAAACTGACACGTTGAAAGATGAATCCAGTTGAAGAGTTTAATGATCAGACTGACAATCTTGTTAATGTACAGCTTTGCAGGTAAAAAGTCATTAATTTTGTCTAGCAGTGAGAACAGAATGGCTGCTATGTAACCAGGAAGTAACTAAGAAGACACTGCGCAAAAGGAGTGAACTAGCTGAATGCAGCAAGCTAAGGAAGCTCAGCAGGGACAAAATAGGTGTGAAATCAATAGCATGTAAGCAGCAAATGCAGATTCAACACAAAACAGAAAATCTAAAATAAATCCTAAATCATGGGGCATGACAACGTGGTTCCCCCAGGCGAGCGCCCAAAGCTCCATGCCGCCGGACGCCCACAGGGAGCCGAACATGCGGATCTTATTCTTAAGATCAGAAATAATTTATTTAGGGCTGCGGATTGATTAATCGACCAAAAAGATTAACGATTAATCAATGGATTAATCAGTAATTTCCGCAGCCCTAAATAAATTATTTCTGATCTTAAGAATATTTTCTCTGGATGAAAAACAAGGTTTATAAGGGTGCAAAGAAAGAGCAACAGCAATAGTGGAATGCTTCAAAATGAGTCCTCAGGTCTCACAAGATTTTAGCTCAATGGTACCATTACAGAGAAGACTATTCTATATACAAATCAGACTGTTATCGCCCAAAAAGGGTGACCAGTACTTAAATTCCAAGGAAGTCCTCTCTGCCCAAGAGATGCGGCAAACCCTGACTATCGTTTTGGCCTTGTGAGGCCTGGTCAGGAGGGTATAGCCGGCACCCCTTATTCCAAAATTAAGCAACTGCTCTTCTTCCGGCCATGACCAACTGTAATAAGTTTATGGACTACAGTGGTAGGCATAAGTAATAATTTTAATACATCGACTCTGAGGCTCCTATTGCTTCTCTTTCTTGCTTTTATTAACATAGTAGCAAGTGGCAACTAGCAAGAACTTTGAAATATGAAGCTTTTTTATATTGAATAAAGAGAAAACATAACAGTAAAACAGGTATATGGTATCTTCCAACACCCCTTCCACCCCTTTGGATCTGTCCTCTTTCCTGTTCAGTGGCCATCAAAACCGATCCACGTCCCTCCTACTTCCTCTTTCTTAGCTACTCGGCGACTAGATAAGTATATATATCTATTCTCTCTGCGATATTCCGTTTTTACCTATGGTTTAGAGATTTATATACAAATTGAGGTTTATATTGCTAAGTGTTTACTTTAGCGAGCGCCCGGCTTTAACCGCGGCGTTCGCATTTTTTCCTCCAAGTTATTTCCCTTTGATCCTCCTGGTGACCGCGGTGTAACCCCGCCTGCCTGCCTCTCCGAGGCGCCGCACGCGCTCGCCGGCTAGGTGGGCGGAGTGTGCCCGATAGGTCTGCGCACGCGGGGACAATTCCGGACATTCTCCCGGATTCATACAGCACCATGCCTCGTGGGAAGACCCCACAGCGCGCAGCTTCCCCTGCAGAGATTTCAGCGCAATCCTCCGACGAGAGTGTGGGTGAGCAGTCCCAACCTCCCGTACTTGTACAGGCGCAGATGGCTCCTTCCCAGACTTCCACTTTAGACCCTTACATGCAGGCTTCAATTGATTCTGCTGTTTTCAAAGCGGTCTCAGTGCTGTCTGCGGATTTTACCCGCTCTTTAAAAGAAATCATGGCCGAAAATCGCCAACCTGATATCCCCCCGCCGCCGGCGGTTTATGACATGGGCAGTACACTCACCGCGGTGAGGCCCCCCGAGCTCCCCCTGCACAACACGGGGAAACAGTCTGTGAAGAAAGCACGCCACATGACTGGAGGGACTGGCATACCCGCAACAATGCCGGGGCACGTGCACCCCTCCCCCACTATTGCACCCCGTAAACGGGCTCCTGCACATACGGCCGTATCTCACTCCAAGAGGTTTAAACTACCATCTGTCTCCAACCCTGACACCGCTATTGTCCCTGTCCCGCTTCAGGATTCTGTCCCTGATTCGGAGGAGGATGACACTAGCGATGTCATAGACGTTTATGCCTCGGATGAGGACTTCACTGAGGACACCGTAGAGGTGGATACGACTGCCCGTCCGGGCATTATCTATGATCCTCTGGGGAACCCCCTTTTCTGCCCAGAAGACCTGTCTCACCCAAGGTCGGCAGATTGGTCCCCATTACCCCACGTAGAGCAGTGGGTCGATGCACAGGTGCGTAAAGCCCTGGATAAAAACACACGAAACCGCATGAAAGCGGAATGCCCTCGCCCTACCACGAGCGGGAAAACATGCCTCACTCCAGAAGTGGATAAGGCGTTCGTGGACTTTGTCACCCCTAAAGGATGGACGCCCAGCAAGGGCATAGACCATGCCTTTAAGGTGTGCCAAGATAAACTGCTGGACACCGTGGGTCCTCTGATAAAACTGCTAGATACGGCAGAACAAGCCAAGCTTTCTGGCGAACCCCTGGACCCAATCCAGATCACTAACTGGACCCAACGGTCCTTAAGTTTTTTGGGCAATGCCAACACGGCCTTAGCGTCAGAAAGACGTAAATGTATCTTATTAAAGATGGATCGCCAACTGGCAGGTGTGGCGGATAACGAATTAGGCGCTGCGGCCAATGGCGCTTTATTTGGAAAAACCTTCCTGAGGATATGAATGAGTACTCTGGAGCATTCAACACCATGGAACGAGTTTCCAATTCGCTTAAAAAAGTGTTCTCCGGGGTTTTTCCACGGGCCGGTGGATATCGGGGCCGAGCTACCGGCCGTGCAAAACCCTTCACTTCAGGTCCCGCAGGAGGCAACCCCTCCACTGCAACGGCTCCCGCGCCGTCCCCGTTCTTCCCTTCCCGTTCCCGACCATGGAGGGGCAGAGGATTCCGGGGTTCCAGAGGCGGACATTCTTCCTCAACCTTCAGACATACAGGTACCTGTGCACCTTATTCACCCGTCTACGACCAAAGTAGGAGGTCGTTTAAAATTGTTTCACACAGCATGGTGTCGCATTACGTCGGACCCTTGGGTCCTCAATACTGTACTAGGGTTTGTTCTTGAGTTCTCTTCTCCCCCGCTCCAACTGCAGATCCCTCTCCCTCTCCCCTTTTCGGGGACGGGCAGGCGCTGGTGGAGCGGGAGATTATAGAATTATTCCAGAAAGGAGCCATAGAGCGGGCTCCACGGGGACCCTCGGGTTTCCTAAGCAACCTATTCTTAGTTCCCAAGAAGGGAGGAGGTGTTCGTCCAGTTATCAACCTCAAAGAGTTGAATGGCTCAGTGATCTACCGCCATTTCCAGATGGAAGGCATGCACATGCTCAAAGACTTATTGAAACCCCGCGATTGGTTGGCAAAAGTGGATCTCAAGGATGCTTACCTGACCATCCCGATTGCCAAGGAATCACGGGATTTCCTTCAGTTCCGTTGGGGTCCCGACCTATGGCGCTTCCGCTGCCTACCATTCGGCCTCTCTTCGGCTCCTTGGTGCTTTACCAAGATGCTGAAACCGGTCGTGGCATGGCTACGCGCAAAAGGGGTCCGTCTCATCATATATTTGGACGACGTGTTGCTGATGGCCTCTTCGGAAAATCAGCTACGCCTCCACGTATGTTGGACGATCAATCTTTTCCAATCTCTGGGATTTCTGGTGAACCAAGAAAAATCAGTTCTCTCTCCATCTCAAACCCTGGAATTTCTGGGATTCGGGGTGAACAGTGTCATGATGACTATCACGGTCCCTCTACCCAAGTGCCGATCTATCCTGCGCGAGGTTCGGTCCCTTTTGGAGGTTCACACCCCATCCTTAAGGGACCTAGCTCGCGTGATAGGTCTCCTAGCGGCCACACGGCTAGCTGTCAAACCAGCCCCATTACACTATCGGGCCCTCCAACGCCTGAAGGCCCTTTTTCTCAGAAAGGGTCTCCCTTACTCCGCTCCGATCTCTCTCTCGGGAGAGGCCAGACTGGATTTGGAATGGTGGATCGCTCACCTCCACGCCTGCAACGGCAGGCCTATCCTGGTGCCACCCCCGACGCTTACGATCGACTCAGACGCTTGTGGGTCAGGCTGGGGGGCTTATTGCGACGGTTCCTCCACAGGAGGTCGATGGTCCATGCAGGAACGTCAATTGCACATGAACGGTCTGGAGCTCCTGGCAGGACTTTTTGCACTTCAGAGTTTCCTCAAAGACGGCACTCATCGTTCGGTCCTCCTCCGGATGGACAACTTCCCAGCAGTTCGATATATCAACTCACTGGGCGGCCCTCGATCCCTGCTTCTGACAACAATGGCTTCCCGTCTCTGGGAGTGGTGTTTTCAGACCGGGATCGAGGTCCAAGCACAATTCATTCCGGGAATCTCGAACCAATTCGCAGATTGGAGCTCGAGACATACAGAAGACTCCGGAGATTGGCGTTTGAGCTCGACAGCTTTCTCCGACGTGTCATCCCTTTGGGGACCTTTTCACGCGGATCTTTTTGCCAGCCGACTCAACGCCCATCTTCCGCTCTTCTTCAGTTGGCGGCCAGACCCACTGGCGGAGGCAACGGACGCGTTCTTTCAGGATTGGTCCGGGGCTCGCCAGTACGCCTTCCCGCCATTTCAACTGATAGCTCGCACACTGCGTCAGGTCAGGACGCAACAGACACAGATTGTGATCATCACCCCCTTCTGGCAGAACCAATCTTGGTTCCCGGTACTATTGGATCTCCTCATGGATATCCCCCGCTTTCTCCCGGCTCTCCCAGATCTCCTGAAAGACGCCTCCGGGCAACCTCACCCTCTCCTGTCTCCAGGATCCAGTCGGTTATTGGCCTCACTGGTTTCGGGACGCCCGGGGGAGCCGGAGAGATTTCGGACCGAACTACTACACTCCTACGCCAGGCGTGGGCCCCGGGTACTCGATCCTGCTACAAATCAGCGTGGCTCACCTGGCATAATTGGTGTCTGTCAAGGGGTCAAGATCCCTTCCAGGCTCCTTTGAACTTTGTCTTGGATTTCCTTACGGAGATCTTCGATCAGGGCAAAGCGTATCGCACTCTTAATGTGTATAGATCAGCTTTATCAGCTTACCATGTGGGTTTTCAGGGGACACCTTTAGGCAAACATCCGTTGGTATGTCGTTTGCTTAAGGGTATCAGATCTGACCGTCCTCCGTTGCCTAGATATACGACAACTTGGGACGTGCATATCCTCCTTAATTTTTTGGAACAATGGCCCTTGAACAAGGATTTAACCCTACGCCAACTATCGGCAAAATTATTGGCCCTCCTTTGCATGATTTCTTGCAAACGGGTGGCTGATGTCAGGGCGTTAGACTTCAAAGCTCGTTCTTTCATACCAGAAGGCGTGCGCTTTGACATCTCCCGCCGTACTAAAACGTCCATTTCGTCCGCCTTCTACCCGGCTTTCCCTTCACGTCCGGCTTTGTGCCCGGTCCTTTGTCTTCAGGAATACGAATCTCGTACTGCCGCCCTCCGAGGCACGGAGATTTCACCTCTCTTTATTTCATTTAAGTCTCCCTTCGCTTCGGTAGGTACAACTACGCTCGCGCGCTGGCTTCGTTGGCTCTTGGTGTTAGCAGGTGTAGATACCTCGATTTTTGGAGCTCATTCGGTTCGTAGCGCTGTTGCTTCTTCCGCTGTGTCGGCAGGTTGTCGGTTGGAGGACTTGTTGCGGTCAGCTGACTGGTCCAGAGAGTCCACCTTCCGCTCATTCTATTTCAAGCCTGTTGTTCATTGGTCATCCGCAGTTGTGGGTCAGCTTTGAACAAGCAATAGGAGCCTCAGAGTCGATGTATTAAAATTATAGAATTTAGCTAAGTATGACGGTAAGTTAGAATTTTAATAATAAGACTCTGAGGCGAGTATTGCCCACCTCTCCCGCCGCTATTGTGGTTTTGGTTGTTTTCTGGGTCTGCGGATCCAATGTCTTCCACTCTTATATTTTTTCTTTCCTCAGCCTCATAAAGGATTTTCTGGTTCCGGATGGATTGTCCTTTGGTTTTCCCTATCTACCTACACTGATCACCTCGTATGGCAAAGAAAGAGGAAGTAGGAGGGACGTGGATCGGTTTTGATGGCCACTGAACAGGAAAGAGGACAGATCCAAAGGGGTGGAAGGGGTGTTTGGAAGATACCATATACCTGTTTTACTGTTATGTTTTCTCTTTATTCAATATAAAAAAGCTTCATATTTCAAAGTTCTTGCTAGTTGCCACTTGCTACTATGTTAATAAAAGCAAGAAAGAGAAGCAATACTCGCCTCAGAGTCTTATTATTAAAATTCTAACTTACCGTCATACTTAGCTAAATTCTATAATTTGAAAGAGTAAGCTATATTCACCAGGTTTTGTTGTCAGGAGCTGCTGCTCTTGGAAACATTTAATGCTGAGTCGCTATGGAGGCTAAAATCTTCTTGCAGGGACCAGGTGTCTTCCAGTGTAGACACAGAGTGGACTATCCCTTCTCTTGGGATCAACAGGCCCCCCAAGATTTCCTGGCAGAACCAGACTGCATGTAGAAGGAAAATGCTGGTAACTTCATAAAATCTGCGATGGGATGCAAGAATCATAAATGACACGTCACTGTAGAAGGAGATATGACAGCCTTCCAAAGAAAATGGTTAATTTTGCTTCCCAGCCTTAACCATAATAACCTGGCCTGTGCGGCGGCATCTTCTGTAACAGACAAAATATCCCGAGTGGCATCCACAGGGGCCTTCATGGGTTTGCACAGTTATAAAGCAGATATAAATATAAGCAGAGGCGTACTTAGGGTATTTGGCAGCTGGGGGTATATATTCCCTTTTTCACCCCCCCCCCCCCATAAGTCTCACTAACAGAGGCACTCTCAGTGTCCTTCAATACAGTCTATAAGAGAGAGACCCCTCCAGGCCGCATTAGAGACTACAATACTGGATGGGTGGCGCTCAGTGGGAGGGGGTTAACTCCAGTGGAGTATACTAGTATGCTTCGAGGCAGTTCTACATATACCCTAGGGATGCCTGAGAGTGATAGGAGTTGTAGACACTGTGCTGCAAATGTCAGACAATATTGCATTTGCTTTGAAGCTTCACAGCAATTAAACTCACAGTAATGTGTGGTGTGTATGAGCGAGGTATCACAGAGCTCCACAGCAATAAAACGCACAGTAATGTGTACTTTGTATGAGCGTATCACGGAGCCCACACGTCCACATACCCACACACCGTCAATCATCCGCACACACACACACACAGTCACGCATCCAGACACACCGGAAACAGGCTTGACGAGGGATAATACACATTTGCCTATGTGGACAATAATTCTTGCATCGAATTACATCGTCCTTTGATCCATCCAGCAAGCAGGCCCTTTAGCTAGAAAGTCGTAACAGAAAGTATGATTGAAACATTTTCAGCCATATTTGATTTTTTTTGTTTAAATTTCCTTAATTTCTTGTCTTAGAACAAGTAGTGTTGACAATAATGTTTTTTTCCCTTTCTGTTTTACAGAAATGACCAGGGAGACCAAAATAGCTTTTATAAGTCAGATTCTGGGCATATTTTTTTATTTCATTGCTGAACTGGCAGCCAAGCAAAACCTTTATAAAATAAACAATGATTTCTGGATTCCATTGCACTGGGACCGTGTGCAAGACTCATCTGATGTTCAAAACCTGAACATAGTTTATTATTTTTAACTGCATCAAGGTGTGCCAAAATGCAAGCAGAGCTATGAAAACTTGAAGTGGTCTCATAAACTAACACAGCAAAATAAGCAGGTTTCAAGACTAAGAGGTTTCAGTGACATATCTAAAAGACAGAATCTAGTGAAAATACGGTTTATCTACACCTACCCCATATATTTTAAAATTATTTATAAATATATATGAACATGATTTATATAGAGAAAGTGTGTGTGTGGGTTATGGCTACGCATTTTGTTATCTGAACATTGACAGCACAAATGTATATTTAATAATACTTAAAGGGACACTTTAGCCATCATAATAATTTCAATTATTTAATTTACTCTCCTCCCCCTCAGGTGTCCCTGCAGATTGTGAAAGTCTTCCAAAGCTGACGGCTTGTGTCTGCCTGTAAGCTGTCCGTTATTAATGTACTAATGTAGGAAGTTCCATACAGTGATGTAGATGGAATGTAGAAATGATTGGCCACGAGGCATCACATTTGTTGAGCACTCGTGAGCATTCAGCCCATTTCAGTATGTGCTTCAAGATGTAGCAGATATGTTACAGCAGAACAGTTACAAGTATTTATAAAGTGCCAGCAGGTTGCATAGCGCAGTTCAATCGGAGAGACAGACTAACAAATAAACGTACGCGTTACACACACGGAACCCCTGCTCGAGAGCTTACAATCTAAGAGGAGAGGGTTGAGACACTAGGTGAGTGTAAATAGCAGAGTATGTGAAGTAGTGGGGTGCATGTGGGCTTAATGGGAATATGGATCAAGAAATGTACAGTGGGGGATTGTTGTGTGAGTCGATAGGTTTTCAGAGACTTCTTGAAGGACTGGAGAGACGAGGAGAGTCTAATGTTGCAGGAGAGGGAGTTTCCTAGAAAGGGGCAGCTCGGGAGAAGTCCAGAAAGCAAGAGTTTGGGATGGGGGTACGAGGAACTGATTGCTCTGCCAATAATCTGATGCTAAGTGGTCAGGTCGGGATGTACTTGACAATAAGGGATGAGGCGTGGTTCTGTGAGCACAGTATTTTGAAATGGATTTTAAAGGAAAGGGAGCAAGTGTAGAGATTGGCAAAGGGGTGAGGTGCGGGATGTGAGGTGTATGAGTCTGGCACAGGCGTTCATTACAGACTGCAGAGGGAGAATCTGATTTTTTTTAAGGCCAGAGAGCAGGAGGTTACAGTAGTCACGGCGGGAGATAATAAGAGCTTGGATGAGCATTTTAGTAGAGTCCTGATTAAGAACGGGACGGATGCGTGCAATGTTTTTTAGGTGGAAGTAGCAAGATTTGGTTAGTGACTGAATGTGAGTAAAGGATAGATCAGAGTTAAGGAGGTACCCTAGGCAAAGAGCCTGAGAGGTAGAAGTAATGGTGGCACCATTCACCTGCAGGAAAATGGGCGCAGGAGTGTTCGTTTTAGAGGGAGGGAAGACGAGAAGTTCAGTTTCGGAGAGGTTGAGCTTTAGGAAACGGGAAGCCATCCAGTCGGAGACAGCCGATAGAACAGGAGAGTGAAGGTAGAGTTTGTTGTCATCAGCATAGAGAGTATATTGGAGTCCATAGGAAAAAATGAGGTTGCCAGAGAGGCAGTATAGATTGAGAAGAGTAGGGGACCCAGAACAGAGCCCTGAGGCACCTCAACCGAGAAAGGAATAATCTGAGGGCTTTTAAGGGGTTGTGCTTGGTGATCGCACGCTATCCTGGTTTCAATCGTATGTATCCGTCTGATTGCAATATGTGTCCATTAGTGGCAGCTCCTCCCTCCCCTTACCAGTCACGTGAGGTGTGCCCCAAGGCTCGATACTCAGCCCCCTGCTATTCACGATATTCATAAATTATCTACCTAACATCTGCAAAGCCTCAACTGTACACATGTACGCATATGACACCATAATCTATACCAGCAAACCAAATCTCCCGCAGCTGGAGGCCGTGCTGCAAGAACAATTCACATAGGAAGAAAAGTGGATCAAACACAACAAACTTTTTAAAATACTGACAAAACTGTAACGATGCACTTTGGAATAGCACCTAAACTACATAAATTGCAAAATCCCCATCTATGTGTTGGGACAAAATCAAATGGCACGCTGACCACAGTCACTTCTCTCAAATATCTAGGGATGTAGTTAGAGCCAAATCTATCCTTTAGCCCCCACATCGAAAAAATCTCATCTAAAATTTACCCCAAACTAGGTGCCCTGTACAGAAACAAATCCTGCCTGATCCCCGCGGTAAGAAAGCAGATTGTACAACAAATGCTTCAGTGACGTGCGGTGAGGTCAGTGGCTGGTGAGGCACTGGCTAGTATCAGAGCCAGATATACAAATGCAAAACAGTCATAAAACCTTCTAGCTCCCAAAGAGGAGGCTTCAGGCATTTAGTACATCAGAAGGACAGACACTGCGAGTAAGGACTGACTGGAAGCCGATTCTGTTCCCACAGACCTATCGCTCCTTTATACAGAACAATTATTTAACAGTATGCCTTCTAAATTGCATTGGCAAAGACTTCTTAAATGAAGAATCTACAGTCCTGGGTCCTTGTACCTAGACTTGTTTTCATACAGGGTTATTCATTCAGAAAGAGGTGAAAAGCAGGAGAATGACTGGAGAATGGAAACTTCTAGGTCAAAATAGCCAAACCAGAAAATTTCTCCCATTCATCTCCCTTTCCAAATCTGCTATTTTGACCTAGAATTTTCCATTCTCCAGTCATTCTCCTGCTTTTTACAGCTCTCTGAATAACCCTGATACAGGGCTATTCAGAAAGAGGTGAAAACCTTGAGAATGAGTGGAGAATTGAATTCTAGGTCAAAATAGTCAAACCAGAAAAATTCTCCCATTTATCTCACTTTCCAAATTGGCTATTTGTTCATTCTCCTGCCAATTCTCAAGGTTTTCACCTCTCTCTGAATATCCCTCATAGTATTATTGACTCATTATGCTGGCTCACTATAGCTTAACCTTTTATGAGCCTGAAATACTGTAGAGAGTGTAAGCTATAGTGAGCTAGCACAATGATTCAATAATACTATTAGGGTTATTCAGAGAGAGGTGAAAACCTTGAGAATTGGCAGGAGAATGAACAATCTAGACCAGGGTTTCTCAACTCCAGTCCTCAGGACCCACTACAGGCCAGATTTTAAGGATCACCTTGGGGAAATGCAGACTGAATACAGCAATCACTGAGCAGCAAATCATATCACCTGTGCTGTGCTTCAGATATCTGGAAAACTAGGCCCGTTAGTGGCTCCTGAGGATACAAGTTGAGAAACACTGATTCTAGACCAAATAGCCAATTTGGAAACTGAGATAAATGGGAGAATTTTTCTGGTTTGACTAGTTTGGCCTAGAATTTTCACTTCTCCAGTCATTTTCAAGGTTTTCACCTCTTTCTGAATAGCCCTGTATTAGGGTTATTCAGAGAGCGGTGAAAAGCAGAATGACTGGAGAATAGAAAATTCAAGGTCTAAATAGTCAAACCAGAAAAAGTCTCCCATTTATCTCCCTTTCCAAATTGACTGTTCATTCTCCTGCCAACTCTCAAGGTTTTCACCTCTCTCTGAATAACCCTGATAGTATTATTGAATCAGTGTGCTGGCTCACTATAGCTTACACTCTCTTCAGTATTTCAGGCTCATAAAAGGTTAACCCAACGCTTGCCCCTGGCAAAACACACACACACAGATTGGAGATATAAATATACATACACACAGCATGTGAAAGAAAGGGTGTGTGTAAAGAGACTGGCACTGTAAGAACACACACACACTCTCTATATGCTGCCCCTATAACAAAGTATTAAGAGGAGCCTGGCCACATCCATTAGGTTTCCTTAAAGCACCTATACATTTTGCGTCATTCATAGTAGAAGGGAAAGCAAGCCACTGACCCAACTGGACAACTGACCCAACCTGACTTCTGCACACTGCAGGGCAGCACTTTCAGGCACTGACCAGGGAACAAAATGGAGATCTGACACCGCAGCCAGTGACCCATGAAGCACACGCTGTGATCTGACAGCCCTGGTAGAAGATGAGTTGTGAGAGTCTTGCTGGCAACTTTGCATCTGCTGAGTCCCCCGCCTGTCCTGTCTCTCCCCAGGCAGCCTGGCTAGAGGTACAATACATCATACAGTTTGGCAGCTAAGCACTATCTGAACATCAGGAAATCAGCACAGAGGAAAGCCATGGCCTCTCCCTCCCCATCATTAACACCCCCCCCCCCCGTGAGGTCACTTACCTTGCAGCTGGGCAAAGCGGGCTTCCTGCTGCTGCTTGAATTTCAAAGCTTGCACCTCTGACTCCTTGGCTTTCTGGACCATGTAAGAGGAAAGCTCCACTTGCCAGCACCATCATTGCTATGAGACAGGAGATAGTCTGGAGCAGACCCTTCTGCCTCCTGCTGCAGATACAGAACCCTGTGCCCATGATGCCTGCAAAGTCAAACCTATGCCCTCCTTCTCAGTGTCAGCGCTTATTCCAGCATGGGCACCTGGCAGAGGGGGAGGCTGCTGCAACCCCTCAGAACCCTCCTGGGGGGGGGCAGATGTGTTGTGCATTCTTCCAGCCCCAGTTAGCAGACAATAACCAGCCTGGGGTATAAATGGGCATCCCCAGCTGATGCAGATCTGAGTGGCAGAGCAGGGCACCCCTGTGCCAGGCTCCTGGACTGCAGCTCCCCATGCAGCCAGTCGGGGTCGTCCATAATGCAATCTTTTCACAGCCTGCATTGGAGGGCTGCCTGGCCTAACTGCTAGATGTGCCCCTTCCTGTCAATCAGAGGCAATCCTCTAATGCAGGCGTTTTTTGGGAATGCAAGGTTGGGGGGTTTTCTGTGGAGGCGCTGATTTATAGATATAAGTTTGGTTTGCAGCCTACGAGGTGTTGCACATAATCTCAACAAAATGTGCAAATGTAATAGAGAAAACAGTAGATGGTCCTGGTGGCGCAGTGGTGTACTATAAATCGTATAAACCCTAGCCTGATATTAGACTCTAGTACGAACACCTGTAGGGCCTAAGATCTAAAAATGTCGCCAGGAACCTTCAGGTCCCGAGAGACGTACAATTTAAAATGAGAAGTGCAAATTACAATTGATACATAAATGCAGTAGCAAAGCCGAGAGACATACAAGGATTGTGTATAACAATAAAGTGCATGTGCTTATGAAACCATTCCTAAGTAAAGTGCATACACAGGTGGTGCGCTAAAAACGCAAATCGCTGATAGTTCTTTGGAGGGTTGTACAGTCAATAAGTCCTAAGCCACAATAAAGTGCACGTGCAAAAGTGCAAATAACATGAAAAAGAACCGGAAAATTTTGTGGCCACTAGTGGTTGCACAGCATATGAGCTGTGTTGTAGAGATAAACGGGCCACTGCCGCAGCTCCTCTCCACAATGGGTGGTTTGTATAAGGGGAGAGAGAAGAAAAAAAAACAAAAAAAAAAACAGGGAAGTTTGGGGAGCGGCCTCAACCCAAACGTCTCACAAGGTGGAGTACCAGCATAGAAGAAGGAAAGAAACAGGCGTTCCAGGCGAGAGAGATGAGGTACACACCGATTTAAATGGTACAATATGCTTACAAGCCGAGCCTGAGAAAACCGAGGCTCCACCATTGGTGAGTGAGATTGATCAGCTTTTTAACTTGCTGCCACTTTTACCGAATGTGTTACGCTATGGGAGCACTGTCTATCTGCTTGTATTTCATCTGAGGCCAACTGTAGGACAAAGAAGGGATACGTCACCCTATATCTGGTGTGAGGTGCTTCAAGCCAGGGACACACTAGGCTCTGTAATCCGTGAGTGAGATTCTTGTTCTATCCTCACCATAAATACCTGAAGCAGTCTGCACTATTATCTTTTTCTTCTCTCTCCCCTTATATAAACCACCCATTGAGGAGAGGAGCTGTGGCAGTGGACCGTTTATCTCTACAACACGGCTCATACGCTGTGCAACCACTAGTGGCCACAAAATTTTCCGGTTCTTTTTCATGTTATTTGCACTTTTGCACGTGCACTTTACTGTGGCTTAGGACTTATTGACTGTACAACCCTCCAAAGAACTATCAGCGATTTGCGTTTTTAGCGCACCACCTGTGTATGCACTTTACTTAGGAATGGTTTCATAAGCACATGCACTTTATTGTTATACACAATCCTTGCATGTCTCTCGGCTTTGCTACTGCATTTATGTATCAATTGTAATTTGCACTTCTCATTTTAAATTGTACGTCTCTCGGGACCTGAAGGTTCCTGGCGACATTTTTAGATCTTAGATTCTAGTACGAGCACCTGTAGGGCCTAATATCAGGCAAGGGTTTATACAATTTATAGTACACCACTGCGCCACCAGGACCATCTACTGTTTTTTGGGATTGGCTTGGACCAATGGTGCTTTCCCATTGGTCCAAGCTTTTCCAATGCTCTATCAGTGCCTGTCAGTCTCTGCGGCACTAATGAGCAGTGACCAGGAAATAGGCAACACTTGTCTCTGACGTGTGCTGTACACATCTTGAGCAGTTTACGCAATTAGTGCAGCAGGGAAACATCCTGCTATGCAAATTGCGTAGGCTGGGAAAACTAATGCCTGCAGAGGATGGAGCTGACAGCGGGGGAGCAGGTGAGTTTTGTTTTTTGTTTATTAACTTATCACTTAATGGCAGGTGCGGCTCTGCACGTCCCTGAAATGCTTATGCCGGCTATTGAATACAGAGATGTAGTGTATGCAGCTGCCCCGCAAACGCACCTTCAGCAACTTACTACATTATATAACTCATTCTGCCGCTTTGTGTTACAATGTAACTAAATAACCCACTATTGTGACATGTTAAAAGAGCTAAACTGGCCATCGCTGCAATCCAGACGCACCCTTCACCTTTCCAACCTGGTGTTTAAGAGCTTTTCTGGGAAGCTGCCACCCTAACTGAATAGGCTGCTTCCCCAGCAGTTCCCTCATCCAATAACCTCTGATCCAGAACCTGCAATTTGCTTGCAATACAATACAAAAAGAAATGGCTCGATCCTCATTTTCCTACAGAGCACCGCAGCTATTAAATAACCTCCCAGACGCCATCAAATCTTCCCCAGTCTAAAGTCACTCAAGACTATTAACATACCTCAATACGGAATGCACCTGTAAACATGTAACATAATGACTATTTCCTACAGATTTATTTTCTGTATTAACATGTATATTTGTGTTGTTTTTAATATCTTGCATTATATTACAGTCGTTACAGAAATACAAAGTAACATTTCAATGTTCTTGAACCCAGGATATACTTTAAAAACGAGAGAAATCTCAATGTATCCTTCCTGGAAAAATACTTAATAAATTACCAACCTGGGAGCGTGCGCATCCAGAGTCAGGTTCGGGCTCATAAAGGGATGAGTAGTTCTCAACCCCTATTTGGGCATTCCTGTATGTACTGTGCCATGTGGCTGTTTTCTGCTATCTTCTGGAGGTTCTGTGGATTAATTTTGATGGCTATATATCCGATGAGCAGGCCCTGAACAACCCATGAAGCATGTGGATTAGTGCTGGAAGCTCTCAAAGTGTGAACGTACACCTATATTTATATAAGGACTCCATACCATATTATGCTATGTTTTATATTTCTATTTATTTTTGAGGTACATCAAGACTGGGTACAATCGTATCAGTTGGATTCCACAGTAGAATATTGTTGTTACACAACATCCAATACAAGCGGATTTATCTGCTCAACTTTACACCTTTTTGACATGGGATGGGAGCGTGGTCTTTGTATATAATCCAACAACAGCCTTTAGAGCTCCTTGATCTCAGTCTACTAGATCACATTTGAAATGAGATAAATATGTGAATGGCAGACTGTTTGTAACCGGAATCCACTTGGTTCACTCGGGACGAGGCCGGGCCGACACGAGCAAGGATTGTCTAGACACGAGTCTCTTCAGGAAAGGCAAACTTTGTGATATCACAGATGCTCAGACAGGATTGAAACTCTAAGACTGAGCCCCGAACCCCCCGTGACATGAGGTTTTATACCCCGAATACATAATTAGGTACATCCCAATTAACCCACCTACCGGTGACACTGTCCCACCCCACGTGGGTCAGTACCTCCCTTGGTCAATTACAAAGACATTCCATACATTGGTCATAAATTGGCAAGCTTCATGTTGGTTTTGTAACGATGAGCCCCCTATAGGGTGATGGGGAGCCCCCAATCTGCGGAGATTGAAGCCTTTAGGGCAGGTATACAGATTCCAGGGAACAAACCAGGATATTACAGGAATTAGAAAGATCCCGAAGCCCTGACTGAGATCCTTGAAAAGGTGGTCTCGAAATACTAACTAAGCTAGGTCTGCAAGGTGTATAAAACATAAACCAGACATACAATGAATGCAGGTATTACACGGATAAATAAGCACGGTACAGGGGACAGACAGAAGAGAGATCCAAATACAAGAGCCAAAGGTCATACACGGAATATCATAATTTGAGGGGGTCAGACAAGAGAGAGATCCTAATCACGAGCCAGAGGTCATACACAGAATATCAAAGTTACACAGCACACAGGGACTAGGCAAGAAAGACTATCCTGGTCCAAGGATCAAGGGGAATCCTGGTCCTACATATAGGGCAGAACAGGTCATGTGACCGCAGACCAATAAGCCCAACAGATGGCCTGCAGCCTGAAAACAAAAACAAACAGGAATCCCTGCTACCACCAGCAGGGGGCAAGGCCGAGACGTGACAGGTTTACAGAAGATGATTTGCTGCTACGCTCAATCCGGCCTGTGCCCACCTCCCTAGAGCCTGTTTGTTATTTGTTGTAGATAAGACCTGGTCTGTTTCTACGCTCTTCTTTGTCTCGCTACAGGCCTCTGTGACCTTGGTGTATCCATTCCTCATCCTGTCCCTGTGTGCCAGGAACGGCCCGGATCTTCCTTAATTTTAATTGCTTCTCTGCTAATCTAACACATTCCTAAAATTCTATGTAAACTTCATTCTAGTTCCAACTAAAATCTACCTAGTTATATTCAAGTGAACCAATATTCTGAACAAGATGGCTGCCTGGCTCATAATGGCGACCATCTTCTGGCCGGATTCTCCTTCAGTATTAGTAGGTAATATAGTAGTTAATAGTAATATTTGCAGGCACTTTCTCTTGTGTCCTCATGTTAGCATGAACCAAGAGAAAAATTCTGACACTTTTGTAAAGCAAAATGGTTCTATTCCATGTTTGGCAAATAAGTCAAATAAAACAGACAGACACAAAACTCTTTATCTGGGGTATTCTGTACAAATGGGTACAGGAATGTTCACCATGATGTCATAAGGTCTGCCAGCAGATATCAAACCAAGGAATAAAACATATGCATGTTATATGCCTGCCAGTAACATTTGTCTCTACATGCAGTTGTAGCTATTCAATTGATGATGCCAGATTCCATTCACATTATGAATCATCTGCAGTCCCGCAGCCGCCATGAACCTTTGTTACAAATGATTCATTCAGTCCAGTAAATATTTTATGAAGTTATGAAGTCACATTTCCAGAAGTGTGGATCGTTCATTCATGTGGAATATTCATTCCAGTAATAAGTTAGGTTTTGAAGTAACAGCTGCTTCTCCTGCTACATACAAATTAAATGTTATACTTCCTTTTCAGATTTTTTTTGTTTGTTTTGTTTAATGATGATATAAACATTAATACATAGAATCAAATATAAAAGTAAATCTGGAGTGAGGAAAGTGGTGTATTTCCAAAACAAAGCCAATCAGTCAGGGCTGTGAAGATGGCAAACATACCAGGAAGTATGGATGCACCGATACCATTTTTTTTAAGACCGAGTACCGATACTTTTTAGGCTAGGGTCAGACTATCGCATTTTTCGCGTCGTCCTTGAAAAAGTGCATTCGAACGAATGGACGTATTTTTTCACGGAATACGCGATAGCAGTCATACAATGCGCATTTTTGTCCGTGATTTTGTACGGATCATCAATAAAACCCTTTTTGCGTCTGGACGGTATGTTGGCCGAACATTAGCAGCGTCTGACGTCTCCTAATCAGGCACACACACCGCTAGCAGACGCAGCGCACTCTGTACATCAGTACTAGCGGTGTCATGTTCTCTAAAAAATGCATTTGTTTGCCGCTTGCGTTGCGCGGCTGCACTTTTGTGCGGCCGTACTTCGTACATTGCCCGTCACTTGCTGCTATTACGGCCGTGATAAAGTGCGGCTGCACGCGCGTTCGCACTGCGTTCGTCTGACCCTAGCCTTAAAAAGTACTAACGGATACCGAGTACCGATACTTTTATTTAATGTCATGTGGCCGCATTTCAATAGGAACAGACCTAATATAAGATGCCCCCAGCTCACAGTGCCCAAAGCTCACAGTGCCCCCAGTTCATATTGCCCCAGTTTAGTGCCCCAGCTAATATTGCCCCTAGTTTATAGTGCCCCCAGCTTTTAGTGCTCCCAGCTTATAGTGCCTCCAGTTTATATTGCCCCCAATTTAGTGTGCCCCAGTTTATAGTGCCCCAGCTTATATTGCCCACAGTTTAGTGCCCCAGCTTATAGTGCACCAGCTAATATTGCCCCCAGTTTATAGTGCCTCAGTTTATAGTGCCCTCAGTTTGGCCGCTCGTTGGGAACCACGTGCACAGCCGCAGTCACATGATCTCTGCGGCTGTGCACGTGGTTCCCAACGAGCGGCCGGGCTACAACCTCTGCCTGCGGCCGCTCAAAGAGAGAAGGCGCCGGAGGACCCTGACAGCGCTGTAGGAGCCTGGCTGGGTGAGCGGGGGCAATAGCAGGAGCCTGGCAGCGCACCAACGAAAGCAGCCGGCAAGCCAGCCCAGCGCTGGCTTCCGGTATCGGGGGCCCTGCACGAGTACCAAGTACTAGTATCGGTGCATCCCTACCAGGAAGGCAGGACGAGCACCCCGAGAGCGCTTTTCAAACAGTTGGTCAGTCAGCTGGTGCATGCTCCATGGGTGCAGCACAGCCAACATGATAATGGAGGCATTGAATACTGGAGGTACTCAAAGTTGCTACAAAGGCCAGTTTATTGGAGAAAAAAAAGCAATGTTTCAGTCAGGGGACCTAAAACATAGCATTATTTAAGATTCTCTGACCAAAACCTTGCATCCTATTTGTGCAATTATTTGTGCCCCTAACCTTTTTTTTTTTTTTTTTCTTTCTTTTTCAAGATTTTTTATTTTGCAATAAACAAAATGTCACAGACTGACCAGCAAGGGGGCCTCGCAGGGCCAAATAAAACACACAGAAAAGCACATAAATCATAAGGGAAGGGGTCACATAGGAAGCTGCAAAATGTCAAAAATGTGGGGGGTACTGTAACAAGGGGGGATGCAGAAGGGCTAATCCAGAAATATCAAAAGAGTGATGGAGGTCGCCGAGAAGGTACCAGGGCAACTGACAAAAAAAAAAAAAAGGGTAAAAAGAGCGGTGAGGGACTGCCAAATATGTAGTGGCATTCCTGGCTCGCCCCGGTAACCCAGAGGGAACTGGGGCCATGGAAGGGGCCACAAGGCCGGGAGACCTGGGGCCAAGAGGACGGCCAGAGCCTAGGTCGCCATCCTAGCGGCTCGCCCAGGTTACTTCCCAATGTCCACACCACAAAACAAAAAAAAAAAAAAGGGGGGGGGAAAAAGGTGAGAAGTCCCGGTGCTTCATCGGACGAACAACGTTAAGCCCAAAAATTGGCAGGTAGAACCGACTGCCGTAGGAAAGTAAAAAGAGTCTCTGAAAAACAAAAAATTAGAGAGGATCACAGTGTCAGCCGGGTTCCAATTGTGCAGCAACAGGCCCGTGCGGCACCGCCCACAAGACCCAGTCGAAGGAGGATAGCACGTGCCTCTTCTAGGGTCGATGCCGAATGGAGTTTGCCATCCGAAGACACGGTGAGAGAGCCAGCAGATCCCCATTTGTAGCGGACACCATGTTGGCGGAGCACAGCAGTGACCTCTTGTAGCTTCGTCTGGCTGCGAGTGCAGGAACGGCAAGTCCCTAAGATGGTGATGCGGGTGGAGGCATAGGTAATCGTGTAAGCGGGGCCGGCAGCAGCGAGAAGATGAGAGTGAGTAGTCACATCTCTGGTCACGATGATGACATCCCGGGGAGCCACCACCGGGGCGGTGGCGGCCTTCCTAATACGCACCGCAGACAAGACCAACAAGTCCGCAGAGTCCCCATTCTCCGGGAGGAGATGCGCCACCAGGCCTGTAACATAGCCGAGAAGCCCATCAATGGACACAGACTCAGGGATCCCCCGCAGACGTAAATTACGACGCCGGTGTCTAGCCTCGAGGGACATCACAACCGAGCCAAGCGGGTAACTTGCCTCTGTAGCTCCGTAATTCGGGTGTCTGCAGTCGCTTGAGCCGACTCCGTGTCGTGCCCCTAACATTTAACTATGTGGCCCCCATTTTATAAAAGACAAGTAGGTTTGGGATAATACAAGTTAAACAAGGCATTAAAAGCGAAATCTTAAAAATTATGATTACCACAGTACTTCTTGATGTAAATTATTGCCGCTGAGGAAGCCGTAGGGTCTGATCCACCTAGGCGAAACGCGTTCGGCCTTGTTTTATATTTTTTATTAAATATTTTTTTACCACTTGGCTCTTTCTCTATGCTGTTCTAAGGATTCATTGAGGCTTTCATAAGAGATGTGCCCACTCGAAACAACCCTTGGGCCTAATCACTTGAGCCTCGGTGGCTCATGAACACAAGTGGTTTGAGTTTTTGTATCCAGGCATAATACATGTCTTTGCTGAATTACTCTATGTTGTCATTTCTCCTTTTTATATGTCCACTGGGAGTTGTTATCGATTGAAGTGGCTAGTGGGGGAGCCCATATGAATCCACCCATAGGCGAAAATAGCTAGAGCCGGGTGAGGCTCTCTACAGTGTGAGGGATTACACCTCTTGGAATTTCTAATTATATATAAACAGTATTATGCTATGTCTGTTTATTTTTATTTCTTGAGGTTTTGACCTTTCAATTGATGATTCTTCACCAACCTTATTCTTCGGGTAAATAACAATGAATATTGTACTTTTTACTGTGCACTGGGAAGCGCCGCATCCTTTTTTCACTTTGTTATCTTTTCTGTCACTCTAGGGATGACACTTATGGGTGCAATGGCGATCGTGTTTTAGGTTTTTTCCCCATTCAATACTATAATTTGTTGCGCCTATACCAATTTCCTTTTTTTTTTTCTATATTTAAGGCTAGGGTCAGACAAACGCATTTTTCACGTCTACCGTCAAAAAGTGCGTCGATGCATCCGAACGCATTTTTTCACAGAAGACGCGATAGCGGTCATACGATGCGCAATTTCGGCTGTATTTTTTGACGGGACTATTAAAAACAAATGGACGTGATGTTGGCCAGACATGTGCAGCGTCTGATGTCTCCTAATCATGCACACCACGCCGCTATGCCGACGCAGCGCACTCTGTGCGTCAGTACTAGCGGTTCAACGTTCTCGAAAAAATGCATTCGTTTGCCGCTTGCGTTGCATGTCTGAACTTTCGTGCGGCCGTACTTTGTATATCGGCCGTCATTGGATGTCATTTGCTGCTACTACGGCCGTAATAAAATGCGGCTCAACGCACGTTCGCACTGCATTCGTCTGACCCCCAGCTATAGTGCCCAGCTATAGACCCCCAGCTATTATGCTATAGTATAAATGATTGAAACCTGAATAGAAATTTACACTTTAGAATTTTTTAAGCCATTCTGATGAGATATATCATCACTGTGTGTATGTCATATTTTGAATCTGAGTCCACTGAGAAAAAAAAGGATTCATAATCTGCCTGTGTCCTACTATAAAATATCACTTAAAAATGTAGCATTTAAGGCCCGTGTCAGGCGAACGCAGTGATCACGTCCGTGTTGCCGCACAGTTTATCGTCCGTCGTAGCACAGAACCATAAGCAAGAGACCCACACACTAAGTGCGTACGCACCGAACTGCGCACACACAACGCACGTGGCAAACGGACGCAAGTTAGGCAAGAACGTAAAACCGCTACCACGGACGTGCACCACGTCCGCGTAGCGTCTGTGTGACTGATGAGATGTCAGACGCAGCGCATTTGCGATGTCCGGCACCTTGAAGCACACAATGGCTTTTCATATCTTTTTCAAATTTTTATCATTTTCATTTCCCATAGTTCACTTTTTTTCTACGTCCGTCAAGAAAAACAGATCGTGTGGTGTCTACAGTATCTTCCGTCAGTACGGCTGTCCGTTATGCAGGCACGCACGCAGAATGCGCTCAGACTGCGTTCGTCTGACTCTGAGAAAAAAATGGTCAAAATGACCTAAGCAAATGTGTGAAATGACCAGCAGCCAAACAGTTAAAAATGAGTGGAAAAAAGCAGCATCAGATTTGCTAGATAGGATTTTTGTCCACTAGCAAACATACTATATGGAATGTCCAGCCTTCACTTTTCCGTTGTTCTTGGTCTACATTTCTTTTGATATTCTGCCAGTAACTAACAAGCAGGTGCATCAGGAATATGTTCCAAGTATCTGTTTCGTTCAATTTCTTTCCTTTCCCTTGCACTTTTCTTTTTAACATCAATTTTGCTGAGGTTTTGGTTGTTTTTCTTTGTAGTACATGGATTAACAAAATGTTTAAAGAAAAAAACCTAAAAAATATTAGCGTAAACTCAAAGATAAAAGGGTATTACTATTTGAAGAGATCCATTTCCAACACCCATTCGGACATTCTTCATGAAACTGCAAGTAAAGAATGAAGCAAACCTAATTCTTACATATCTGCTATTGTAGCAAAAGCGGCATGTTTTGATTGATTAGTAATTGCAGCCCTGATTTAGCATCTGTTTTATATTATAAGGGACTGTTGTATACACTGAATAGCTGTGGAAATGTTTCCAAAGGGTAAAACAAAACTTTGTGGTTTTTATGGTCATAAAAAAATGTTTCAATACATTACAGACCGGCAATTCATACAATAAGGAATTTTCAGTACCTGGACACGATTTATAAACAGATTTCTATTAAATAGTTGCTACTAAAATCTTGTTGATGCATAAACACAAAAGACAGCTCTGTGAACATTGCCTGCAATTGAGAAAAAATATTAATCAAGTTATGAATGGAATAGCATGGATCCAAAAAACCCCAAAAACCTTCACACCTAATTAAATAGCAAATGTGCTAAAAAGTTGTATCCAAAACGTGTCTAGAAAAGGTTTCTCTGTTTAAGACTTGACAGACATATGTTTCTCTGGAAAAAGTGATACTTTTACTTTGAATGCATAACTTAACTCGATAAGGTTCAATAAACTTCCATGCCGTCATCAAAATATGGTTCTGGTTATGAAGTAGGTACGTGTGTTATATCTTGCCCCATATATAGTGGTCTTGTCTGCTGTATGAATTAGCACATATGGCACCACAGTATTTCAATAAATTTATATCTCATCAGCAATTTAAGATGCACCAAGCAGCAATTATTCTACACTCCCACTCGCAATCTTGGGGTAGATTCAAAGGGCATTATCAGCTGGCCTGACCTAAAACCAGGACACAAAGGGGAAAAATTAGCGTTCGCTAGCTTCCCCTTTGCGTTCCAGTTTTCCCAGCAGATCGCGGGGCAGGCACCGAGTCCGACAGCCTGCTCCTTAGTGATCGCTAAACTCGTGGATGCTGGGGGCAGCGCTACAGCACAATCCTCAGCATCCCCTCCACAGCGTCCAAAGGACTCCATGGAGGATCGTGCTGCCAGGTCACATAAGAGGCAAGATCATGCTGATTGGCGGAGTGGTCGCAGAGAGAGACAGGGGACTTTCTTCACCCAGTTTCTCTCTGCTCCTGGCAGCCAGAAGCAGCGGATCCCGCCATGCTCGCCACGGGAAGACAGGTGAGTATGTGATTTTTTTTGGGGGGTTTTGAGCTGCAGGTAACTAATGCTGCAGCAACGGAATCCATTACCTACACATCTGAGCTGGTGGTAACTCTTGCCAGCTCCTAGTAACTAGCTTTAGGACCAAGTGATCCTAACGCTAGTTAATCTGTGTTTGCACTTTGTGCACCCCATGTTAGGTATAGGGATCGTAAAGTACAGTAAACACACACACTACGAATTGCAAATTATCAAGCGCTACCAGTTTTTTTTAACTCATTAGTGATTCAAAGGCAATGTGAGCACAGTGCTATGACCTCCGTTAAGCTAGCGCTGACGCTAGTGTTAGCTTGAAGGAGGTGATAGAGCCCCAAGACGGGTGTAAACTTAACCATTGTTCTGGCAAACATACCGAGGCCGTTAAAATCAATGGAGTTGTTATACCAGCACTCCATTAACTCACAGGTGGTCAAGATTATTATTTATACAAAGTGAAATCAATAAAAAATATTCAATCAAAAATATCACTACATGTAAAAAGCATTCCGCCAGTATTCCCCTCTGGCTGGCCGTGTTACAGTGGCCGTCGGGCTGTGAAGGCTGTGGCGCGGCCTCCAGCCGTGATCTCGTGAAAGTCCCAAAATCTCACGAGAGCGTGTCACAGCCTTCACACGTCAACGGCCACTTGATGGATCGCTGACAGCTGCCCCGTTGGCTGAGATCTGTGGATATATCTGTCTGAGGTCTGTAAGTGTACTTGTGTCTGAGTGGGTATACATATATGAAATCTGAGTGGGTATATGTATCTGAGGTCTGAGTGGGTATATGTGTCTGAGGTCTGAGTGGGTATATGTGTCTGAATGGGTATATGTATTGAAAGGTATTTTAATATGATAGGTAGTGTGAAATCCACCCCCCCCCCATTATAAGTGTCAAACCCTGCAAGTCTTTTACTTGCATAGGATGTTAGCCTGTGGAATTTAGCCATTTCCTTTGTGTGCAGGAAAGGGTGTGTGAACAGTGTATGCTAGAAAAAGCCATCTCTGAATCAAATGTAGTAATTTTTGTCTCACTGTTGGTTAAACTCTGACGTAGAAATGTATCTGTATGCTGATTGGCTATAAGTTCTTTGAAATCTAATAAAAAGCCTGTCTGTCTAAGGAAGGATATTTCAGACAGGATTGACGCTACATTGCTTTGTGGCCGATTTTGTTGTCTCTCGCCATGGTGCAGCGCCGCGCCCTGGTTTTCAACTTTGATATATGAGAAGAAACTTGAAAAAGGTTTATTGAAATTTCATAAATGGTAATTATTATAGGGAGTTTGTTTTTGTTTGCTTTAAATCCAAATTTATCATGTATCTGAGGTCTGAGTGGGTATGTGTCTGAGGTCTGAGTGGGTATATGTGTCTGAGGTCTAGTGTGGATATATATCTGAGGTGAGGTCTGGTGTCTGTGTGTGGTCAGGGTGTGTGCAGGCTGTGCACATGGAGTGTCTGGCCATACATTTCAATAGTAACATAAATTGTACAGGCTGTGTGACGGATCCCACTACTCGGGGTGAGTAGATCCGCCGTCAGCGCCGAGTACACCTGGAGGTCGGTAGTGTGGTAGCGAGGTGCCGCTGGTGCTCGTAGGATACCCCGAGTTTGCAGCGCTGTAGAGAGGTCCTTGAAGCGTCCCAGTTCCCAAAGCCCTGTTATCCCCAATTACTAGCCGAGGCAGGAGTAAAGGTTCAAACAAGTGATTTATTTTTCATGGAGAACACAGGCTTATTTATGGGGAAAAAAGACATTGTTCTCCCCTGGTCCGCCCTCAGTCCTCCCGGGGTGATTTCTGCCACTGCCTAGCCATGGCCCAATTTCCCTTTGTTCACCTTGGGTCCCCCCTGGTGGGTGCAGCCCTTATCTTGAGGCTCGGTGCCAGCTCGTCTGGTGAACTTTCCGTGGCTCTGAATGAGCGGGGAACAACAGGGAAAATCATAGAGGTACTTATAAAAATAAGGGCTAACGAACTTTTAATAACACACAAATAAACAATTGAACTGTTGTACTGCGCTACAGCGTAGTGGCGGCCGTCCCGTCACAGGCTGTATTGTAAATTATTGATTGGGAAGTGGTCATATGACCTTAAATAAACGTGAGTACCTGAAAAAAGTATTGGTACTCATACTTGGTCTTAAATAAATGGTATTGGTGCACCCCTAATTGTAAACATGCATATGTTGCACACATCACACACACGTTGCACATGTTATGTCATGCACACACATACACACACTGTACATGTCAGGCATACATTGCACACGTTAGGCAAACCTCATATAGACACGTTGCACACAATACATACAACCAACAATGACAAATACTGCCATTTTTACAACACTGATAAACTTCGACATTCCCCGAAAGGGAAATTGTCATGGATCAGGTTCATTGTCCCTTACCCTCTGATGATTTTTGCACCTCCTCATGTCATTCCTCTGGTTTGCAGCGTTGTATTGTCGCAGTGCTCCTGTTCGACAGCGCTAATGAAGCCGGACACTTGCAAGTGTTCGATTTTAATGTTCCCTTTTCCATGCATCAGAAATATGACATGAGGCCCGTTCGTGGACGTTCTGGCGCACAGCCATGACGTGCCCCAATGAGATTTAATCCGTGACTATATATATCTTGGATGTCAGTTTCTGAGTGACCTGTTGTGGTTTCTATTATCCAAGAATACATCTTTCTTATCCTTGTTGCTCCAGTGTATTGACCATTCTGACTTCTAGAATTCTTTTATTTCTGCCTTGTATGAGAACCTCCCCTTTTGCTGACCTTGGCTCGTATGACCATCTCCTCTGGCTCATGACCTTGGCTCGTATGACCATCTCCTCTGGCTCATGACCTTGGCTCGTATGACCATCTCCTCTGGCTAATGACCTTGGCTCGTATGACCATCTCCTCTGGCTCATGACCTTGGCTTTTCTCTTGACTTTGCATTCTGTGTTTGTTTGCCTTGCAGGTAGTTTTTTACAGGCCATTCTAATGACTGGCAGTGTGGGTTGTGATTTGTGGTGTTTTAGGATCAGGGATACATGACAGAAATTTAAACAGCTGCAGGAGAAGAATAATTGGTGAATTTTCTCCTACCACTGGATCGCTGAATTTAATTGTTACTGTAACAATTGTGATAGGCATGGTTTGCAACAACAATAACCCTCTAGTGTTACTAGAGTTCTGCCCTCCACCAGTTCTGCCAACTACCTTGCAGATGCAATAAAAAATAGTTTTGTTTCTACACAGGCTAAAAATATGAATAAATTGTGATTTAAAATGGTGTGTATGTGGGATTTCATTGGGAATTATTTTGTTTTTTTTTATGTTTTTCAATATAAAACTGTGTATGCTTGTTTTGGGGATATTATTGAGATTTTATTTATAAAGGATTTTACCAGGAAGGATAGAGATTTCTCTCGTTTTCAAGTATGTCCTGGGTTCAAGAACATGGTTACAGAAATACAAAAGTAGTAAAATGCAAGAAATTAACACAAAACAAAATATACAGATTAACAGAAAATAAATATGTAGGAAATATAGTGACTATGTTACAGGTTTACAGGTGCATTCGTTATTGAGGTATGTTAATATGGAGCTCTTAAGGGACTTTAGACTGGGGAAGATTTGATGGAGTCTGGGAGGTTATCCACAATTGTGGTGCTCTGTAGGAAAATGAGGATCGAGCCACTTTCTTTTTGTATTGTGGTATTTCAAGTAAGGTGCTGGATCAGGTGATGTGGATGGATCTGGAGGTTATAGGATGAGGGAACTGCTGAGGGAGCAGGCTATTCAGGTAGGGTGGCAGCTTCCCAGAAAAGCTCTTCAACACCAGGTTGGAAAGGTGAAGGGTGCATCTAGATTCCAGCAACGGCCAGTTTAGTTCTTTTTTTTTTTTTAAACATATTTTTATTCGTCTCAGATCAAGATGAATTTACAGAAAAAGGGGTAACAGTTTTTTTTTTTTCCTTTTCATATCATGTACAATCTGTAACAATGCAAAAAAAAATCACAGCTTCCGGTGTTAATTAAAGTATTACATCACAAACCAGTACCGAAGTGTCATGGTAATGTCAGCATTTAAAAGCTCAGAGGTGGACGGCTGGGTTAGGGTATCCCGGGAAGTGGAGGCAAGAAAGTTACTAACAAGTGGTCAGAGGTATCTGAGGGGATCGGAGGGTGTTCCGCAGCATTTGTAGGGAATACCATGGGGCATCGCAGAACGTGTTTCGTAGGGAGGTTTTGACCTCAGGTGGTAAGGCACAAATAAAGGGGACCAGTGGGTAAAGAATTGTTGAGTTTTCTCAGTCTGATGTAGGGAGGCCTCAGACCAGTCAGCCAAGAATATGGAATAAATTCTGTCGTACATCATGCGGAATGAGGGAGGGGTACCAGATATCCATTGAGATAATATGGCCTTTTTGCCCGTCGCTGCTAAGAGACCTAACCAAAACCGGTGGCATCTAGAGAGGGGTGGAAGGGTCTGTGAAGTTGGTAAGTTGAAAATAGCCCAGTTAGGCGTGAAGGGAATCTCGATTCGGAGAACCAGAGAGCTGAATCGGCGTACGGTGTCCCAAAATAATTGAATAAAAGGGGCACGACCAGAGACAATGATGGAGGTCGGCTGGGGAAAAATTGCATTTTAAACAGTTGGCATTAGGTAATAGTCCTGAACGGGCCATTCTATCCGGCGCCATGTAGGCTCGGTGGAGTATCCTATAAAACATGTCCCAATAATTGGCGGATGGGAGAGTGCGTCTTGATACCAGAGTAGCCGACACCAGGTCGTGGGGGGTAAGGTTTGGAAAAGTAGTGGCCCATCGAGAGATAGCCCTCTAGGGTTTCGAGGTGGGGAGTGAATGTTGTAGAAGTGTGTAAATGGTTGAAGTCGAGGGAGGAGATGAACTATGTACGAGTAATTGCGTGTCTAACGGGTTAGTTAAATCAGTGGGAGATAAGGTGTGCAGTTGTGCGAGAAGGAACTGTCTGAGTTGTAAGTAATAAACAGGGTGTATAGTTAATGGGGCAATGCGTTCTGTCAAGGCTGTGTAAGAATAGGGCAGACCTGATGCTCCATCTAGGTAATGGTGTAGAAGTCTAAAACCTCGCTGAGCCAGGGTTCGAAAGATAGGAGCAGGGGAGGCATTTTAAAAGTGAGGGTTGTGCAAGATAGGGGACCAAAGGGATGTTTGCCAGGACAATTGGAGGCGTTTACGAATTCTGACCCAAGCTAATTTCGTCGTAGAGAGCAAAGGGTTATCGCGTAGGGGAGGGGGGATGACGGGAGAGTGTTGGTGAAGAAATGCTAGTAAAGAGGAGGCAGGAAGTAGCGCTTGTTCCACATGTAAGGCTGTGAAGCGGGAAGTATCATTCAGCCAATCCGATACGTAACGATATAGTGCTGCTAGGTTATAATCTAGTAAATTGGGGAAGTTGATACCTCCCCTCGCTATCGGTTGCTGAAGGCTAAGGACTGGTATACGTGCCCGCTTATCTTGCCAAATAAAGGACGCGTACAGCCTGTTGAATAACTGAAGATCATTAGGTTTCAGTAGGAGAGGCAATACTTGTATAGTGTATAGTAATTTGGGAAATAAGGTCATTTTAATAAGTGAGGCCCGCCCCAAGTAAGAAAGTGGAAGTGAGCTCCAGGCCTCCAAAAGTGCTTTTGTTTGGGCTAAGTGAGGGTCTATGTTGAGTTTGTATAAGCGGGAGAGGTCAATCGGTAGAATAGTACCTAAGTATTTAATATACGCGAGGGTGCCCAGGAGAAGGGAAAGCCCTGGAGCCATGAACCCTGTGGTTTGGGGCCTAGAGGTAGAGCTACTGTCTTGGCGTAGTTGATTTGGAAGCAGGAGGCTACGTGGAAGGAGTCAAACAACTTCAATAGGGGGGGGGGAAATCGAGGAGGCGTGGTCTGAAAGGAATATCAACAAGTCGTCTGCAAAGGCTACAACTTTTAATACTACTGTGGGGGACAAATGAATTCCTGATATTGTTTGGGACATCTCTATGATACGTATTAGAGGTTCTAGGGCCAGGTTAAATAATAACGGGACAGAGGACATCCTTGCCTAGTTCCTCGTTCTAGGTTAAGGGGGCGGAGTTGAGTCCATTTGCTGTGATCATAGTGGAAGGCGTAAGATAGAGTGCACGAAAAAGTGTTAAGAATGTCTTACCAAAATGATGAAACTTAATAAATCTAATTAAATAATTCCATGAGATCCTATCGAACGCCTTATCTGCGTCACAGCTCAGTAAGAGGTTTGAGGATTGTGGCGTGAGGGAAGATGACCATATTGCCGCTATGGCTTTGCGTATATTGGTAGTGGAATGGCGGCCGTTAAGGAATCCTGTTTGTTGAGGCCCTATTAGGCGTGCAAGAGGTTTTTGAAGACGGCGGGCCATGATGGAGGACAGTATTTAGTAGTGCAATGGGACGATAGGAGGTAACCAATGTTGGGTCCTTTCCCGGTTTGGGGAGAACCACCACCCGCGCCTCATTAAAGGTCGGGGGTGGGGTCCCACCCCCCAGGATATTGTTATACAGCGTAACTAAGTGGGGAATCACCAGGCCAGAAAGGAGTTTGTAATATTCCGCCCCAAAGCCATCTGGGCCGGTGTTTTTCCAGTTTTTAAGTGAGGTTATTGTCGCTTTGATTTCGGCGTGTGTGATGGGTACTGAGAGTGCGTCGCGTTCTCCTGGGGAGAGTTTAGGCACTTGGGCTGTATGAAAAAGATTTAGTTGGGCGGCACAGTCATCGGGGCCTGCCTTATAGAAATCCGCAAAGTAGGTACGAAAGTGATCCACTATGTCATTAGGTTTGGTAAGAATGGTTCCGTCCGAGGTCTTGAGTTTTGAAATTAAGGGTCTAGTCTGGGTCTGGGAGCGTACCAAAATTAGCAAGAAGTCGACCTTGTTTGTTGCCAAAGCGGAACAGAGCCTGTTTTTGACGTTGGCATGTACGGTGTGCCTGTTCTGTGGCCAGGGAGTCGTATCGCATCTTGTCATTTTTGTATTTTTGGATGGTCGTGGAGGTTGAGTCTAAGAGATAAGCTCTATAGCTGCTAAGGAGCTCTGAGTGGGCATCGGAGAGGTGTCTAGAAGTCTCTTTTTTTGTGCGGGCGGCATATTCCATTATTTGACCCCGAAGCACTGCCTTCGACGCAGACCAAAAGAGGTTGACGTCGTCGACATGCTCAATGTTATCGTCCGTGTAATTATTCCATGCCAGTTCAACGTGAGAGGTGAAGAGACCGGAGGTCATGAGATGCGAAGGAAAGCGCCAGTTCCTAGAATAGGGCACCGGGGTTTCCAATATGATTTCTAGTGTGATATGCGCGTGGTCCGTGAGAGTTATTGGGCCAATGTCTGTCCGTAGGGCACGGTTGGAAAGTAAGCTTGAGACCAGAAAAAGGTCTAGGCGGGAAAAGGATTTGTGCGGGCCGGAATAAAATGTGAAATCCCTGCCCGTAGGGTGGTGGGAGCGCCATACGTCATCCAGGTCAAAATGGGACCTGAGGAAGGTCGGGCCTGTGTGTTGAGCACGTCCTCTAGCCATCGTACGACTGGGTGCTCGGTCTAAGATAGGGTCTGGGACCTCGTTGAAATCACCCCCCACAATCCTACGGGAAGAGTCGTGTAAATGGAGTAATGGTAACAGTGATTTAAAGAAAGTGAGATTGGGGCTATTGGGAGCATAGATGTTAAGTAGTTGTAGGGGTTCTTGTCCCACTGTCAGGGCGAGAAAGGTATATCTGCCTTCTGGGTCATTAATCTCAAGCAAGTCAGAGTATGGGAGACGTTTGTGGAGGAGAGGATAGTGGTACCACGCGATTTCTGCGTGTGGACGGATGATGTCTGGAAGCCTATCCAGGGGGCGCGTAGTGACTGGTTTGGGGAAGTCCAGTGCGTTTCCTGTAGGAAAATTATGTCAGGATCTAACTTTTTCAAGTATTGTAGTACTTTTTTCCTTTTGATAGGCGAATTAAGGCCTTCCACATTCCAGGATACCAGTTTCAACGATTTGCGTGTAAAAATCTGTGGTTCTATAGGAAGGGTACTTTCAGACATAGTCTCGTGGATCATGGGGGATACCAATAGCGGGTTCTAAGCTTAACCGTCGAGAACAATTTGTTAAGTGGGGCCGGGAACCGTCCCAGCATCTGCTCCACAGCCCCATATACATTAGCGACCAGTGTTACCTCCTGCCTATGATTCAAAAGGTTAATCAGAAACATTTTAAAACATTAAGCACCCAACAGGAACATAGGGGTGCCTGCATCTGGTAGAAACAAAACGAACCAGAAAACAACAGAAGAACCATAAACAATATAACCAAGATTAACCAAAAGGATCCGGGTGGTGAGTGGTAAACATACGGTTCGGACCGTGGTTGGATCTAGTCCTGTCCGTGGAGTCCAGCACCGGAGAGTTAGTAAAATCGAACAAAAGGGGAAAAAGTCGTAGGGATCCATTGCATCTCTAGGACCACGCTGAGCCCGTTGTAGAGTCGGAGCTACAATCAGGTTGGGGGGGTTCGATGAGCGTTGCCTTGTGGATGTCGATGAGGGGGAACGTGCAGTGTCATCTTCCAATATGGTCAAGGCGTCGTTTGGTGAATGGTAAAAGGTGACTTGGCCGTGAAGGTGAACTCGCAAGCGAGCAGGGTATTGTAGCGTGAACCGCACATTAGCCGCCGCCAATTTGGAGCAGATGGGGCGAAGGCCCTGCGACGGGCCGCCAGAGATGCTGAGAAGTCCTGGAAGAGGCGTAAAGTAGTTCCATTGTATTCTAGGGTACTGGCTTTCCTATACGCCTGCATGATGCGGATTTTGTCTGAGAAATTCAGCAGTTTAAATATGACAGTGCGAGGGCGACCTAGGGATGGAGAAAGGTCCGATCCCAGACGATGTACCCGTTCCACAGTCAGCGCTGAATTATCCGCTAGTCCCAGGGCTGTGGGGAGCCATGAGGACACAACGTGGTGTAGTTGAGGACCTTTTACGGTTTCAGGGAGTCCCACTATTCTTAAGTTGTTTCTACGGCTCCTGTTCTCTAGGTCGTCAACTTTGTCTATCAGGGAGGAAAGGAGCGAGTCGTGAGATTCCACGGATGTTTGGAGGGGGGGGGGGTCAGTCCATCCTCCAGAGTGGACACCCTTTCTTCCACCTCAGTCAGTCTTTGTGCTTGCGAGGTGAGCTGGGAGAGCGCCAGGTCAATGGCGGTCGATAGTCAGCCCAATTTTTCATCTAGCAATGGCGAGAGCATAGCTGTGAATTCTGCCATCTGCATGACAGTAGTGGGCGGTGGAGGGGTATTCAGGTGTGGGCTGGAGGGCGGGCTTCCCAGATCAGATGTGGAGTGAGTCGGGGATCGTGTCGGGGCCGATGTACCTTTGCCCTGGGATTTGGTTGTAAGGCGTTTTGAACTTTTTGTGGATGATGCAACGAATTTATCCATGGTGAGGCGTAGGCCTGGCAACTGTAATATGCAGACAATGGGAGTGTCCGGAAAAAATGATATACAGACAGTGCGGAGTGTCCAGAAAAATTATATACAGACAGTGGAGTGTCCAGAGTGTTTTCTTGTTTTATGTGTTTTTTTCCCCCCTTCTTTTTTTTCCCCCTTTTTCTTCGCCTTTTTCTTTTGTTTTGTGCGGTTTTTCCCTTTTTTTTTTTTTTACCCCTCTTTTTCTTCCTGTTTTGTTTTATGTGGTTTTTCCTTTTTCCCCTCTCCCAAAAACTAAAGAGAAGGTAATCTGTCTTATCAAGTGTTCTCCTGTTCAACACAGCAGGATGGCATGTAGGTTGTAGGATACAGGGCCTGGATCCAGGACGGAGCCCTCCAAGGACGGTGAGGGGCGAGAGAACTCCTGCCGGAAGCAACCGGCAACTGTCCACGTGCGCCGGACCAGGTGCCTCCAAACAGGCCCCAGTAAACGGCGTTGAGGAAGAAAGCCCCAGCGCAAGATGAGGAAGCCGGCGCCTCAACACAGGGGTCCGAGTTAGCGGAGGGCAGAGGAAATGGCGCACTCACCCCGACGGGCGCGATAGCAGCGCGCTCGAGCACCGCGTCAGGCTTCAGTCCGTGCCTACAGAAGGGTCACGCACCCGCACAGCCGTGCGGGTATGGAACGGCCAAAATCTGGCCCACGGACCTCCGGGGATGAAGAGGGGGACAATCAGTCAGTCGTCAGCGGCGTGGCAGGCAGGGATGCCTCAGATGCCATCGGATGGAAACCCTCTGCAAATGGAGCTGTCTTAAGATGCGGCCATTACTTAGGCCCGCCTCCCGGAAGTGATCCAGTTTAGTTCTTTTAACATGTCACAATGGTGGGTCATGTAGTTACATTGTAGCACAAAGCGACAGAATGAGTTATACAATGTAGTAAGTTTCTGGAGGTGCGTTTGCGGGGCGGCTGCATACACTACATCTCCATATTCAATAGCCGGCATAAGCATTTATTGTACAATCTGCTTTCTTACCGCGGGGCTCAGGCAGGATTTGTTTCTGTACAGGGCACCTAGTTTGGGGTAAATTTTAGATGAAAGTTTTTCAATGTGGGGGCCAAAGGATAGATTTGGGTCTAATCACATACCTAGATATGAGAGAAGTGACTGTGGTCAGCGTGCCATTTTGTCCTGACACATTGAGTGTTTGCAATTTGTGTAGTTTAGGTGCTGTTCCAAAGAGCATTGTAACAGTTTTGTCAGCATTTAGAAAAAGTTCGTTATCTTTGATCCACTTTTTCTACCTCTGTGAATTGGTCTTGCAGCACGGCCTCCAGCTGTGGGAGATCTGGTTTGCTGGTATAGATTAGTGTCATCTGCGTACATGTGTACAGTTGAGGCTTTGCAGACATTGGGCAGATCATTTATGAATATTGTGAATAGCAGGGGGCCGAGTATCGAGCCTTGGGGTACACCGCACGTGACTGGGAGGGAAGTGCTGTTAGAAATGGACACATATTGCGACCGATCAGACACATGATTGAAACCAGGTTAGCGTGCGATCACCAATACCAGCGTTAAGTTTTTGTAATAAGATGCCATGGTCTACGTTGTCAAAGGCCTTGGCAAAATCAAGGAAGATGGCTCCAGTTAGGTTTCCTTGTTCCATGCCAGCCTGGATATCATTGGAAACGTTTAAAAGGGCAGTTGTGGTTGAATGATTTGGACAGAAGCCGGATTGATCTGGGGTTAAATAGTTCCAATACTGATAGTAATCGCGTAATTGAGTTTAAACACATTTTTCCAGGATTTTTGACATTACAGGAAGAAATGATATTGGACGGTAGTTGGATACCAAAGTATTGTCTCCACTTTTATGGATAGGTACCACTCTTGCAGTCTTCCAGAGTTTGGGTATATATCCAGTCGCCAGTGATTCATTGATTAGGGTTGCGACAGGTTTTGCAATTGCCGGGGCGCTGATTTTCAGCAGCATTGCTGGGATTTGGTCAGGTCCTGACTGGTGTTTAATTATTTGGTTACAGAGAAGTTTAGTAATGGCACTGACAGGCACCGGTCTAAAACTGATTTTTTCTTTGATACAGGGTTTTTGCACAGTTGGAAGGGTCTGACTTGTGTGCGGCCTTTCTGAATGTGTTTCAATTGCTAGCTTACCAATCAGGGTGTTGGCGCATCCAACAAAATAGTTATTAAAGGCATTTGCTACATCTAGGGGGTGTTGCAGGGTTTGGTTGTTTACTTTGACAGCAGCTGGTTGGGAGTGGGCAGGGGGAGATTGTATGTTATTTATGGTTTTCCAAAAATTTCTCGGATTTGATATGTTATTATTTAGATTTCCATTGAAGTATTGGGTTTTGCCCCATTTTTGTTTGCTTTGTGCATGCATTCCGCCAATTCGGTATTCACAGTGATCGTTAATGGATCCAGTACTCTTGAAATTTGACCAGAGTGAATCTCTAAGCTGGTACATGTGTGTGAGGTCAGCTGTAACCCAGGGGAGATGTGCCCCTTTGACTCGCACTTTACGCAGCGGAGCATGGGCATTCCAGACTTGCAGGAGCTCTGACTGAAAGTATTCAATTGCACAGTCCAGGTCTGGGATTAGGTTTAGCCTGTACCATGTGATCCGTTTGAGATCATTTAAGAAGGATTCAAGATTAAATTTCTTGAAGGACCTGGTGATTATTACCTTTGGGGGAGATTTTGTGGCCTTTATTTTGCGCACACAGTACACTAGACAGTGATCACTGAAGCTATTAGCGAGAACGCCTGCCTCCTGTATTCTATCAGGACATGAGGAGAGAATCCAGTCCAGCAAGGTATGGTTAAGGCTTTTCATATTAATGCGAGTGGGGGAGGAGATTAATTGTGTTAACTGGAAAGCCTTAAACTGGGAGCAGTGTTTTATTGTTTTAGGATTCAGCCAGTCAACATTAAAATCACCGAGGACAAGCAGTTCACTTTTTTTGGTTTTGAGCTACCAATATAAAAAAAATCATTGCAAAGATCAGGATGTCCATCCAAAGTTGTTGAGAGGACAAGGAGAAGACTTAGCTACTCTGAAGGAGCTACAGGAATTTCTGATCACATCTCTCATATGCTGCATGTCTTACCTATAGAGCAGGATGGTAAGATGGAAACACCATCTAAATTATGCCAAGATATTCATCCAGTCATGCCAAACCATGGGGGGGGGGTGTTATCTCACAAGTCAGAGGTTTAACTATTAGCACAAATTTGTAAATGTAGGTTTGGCGCAAAGCCAATAAAGCTCATCGTCCAAGAACAACGCACCTGTCAGGGCTGCACCAGGCGTGGGCCATGGTGGGACCCAATTGCAGGGGTTATTGAGCCCAGTAAGCAGGGTAACACACAGTACAGTACCTTGATGGAAGTGGATACTGGGTTATGCCAGAGCACAGTACAAATGGAGTAGGCAGAAGAGTGGCCAATAGGAGGTCCAAGGTCAGAGGATATCACAACGCGGTGGTCGGTAGGCAAAGTAGAGGGGCCTGGTACACAGAGAGCATATAGAATGTCTGAACAGATCAAGATATGAACCAATACTGAGGTGTATTCACAGAGGAGGGAAAGGTCCTTTATGGACAAACAGGGGGGTGTGGTTGTGTGAGTGCTTGACTTAACCCCTATCACTTCTGGAGGTTACTGCAGACCTGAGGGCAGCACCTTTTATGTAGCTGCTCCAGCAGCAGACATGAGTTCTGATGAGCAGGCATGGTTCCTGACAGTACCCTCCCCGTCACAGGCACACTCTGGGTGATCAAGAACTGGCAGCAGCTGGCATCAGCAGACAGGTTGCAGCGTCCATTTTCCTAATACAGGGTCCAGGGTAGGCATAATAATAGTTCCTTGCCCAGTTCTTCAGATGGGGGTTCTGGACGTGTACAGGGGTCATGACCTCGTAGGCACCTGGAAACAGAGGGACACTGGTAGGAGGCAGGGTCACCAGGGAACTTTGTGCCAACATAGGCAGATGGCATCGGGATAGATGTAGCCTGTGGGAGGTCCTGGGTCACTCCAACGGGGGGAGTCTGGAACACAGGCCTGGAGACGGTTCTTCCTCTGTTGTCTCCGCGTCTTAGGAGGTATATTTTTTCCTACAGGGATCTTCCACCCGGGTGCTGAGGACAACAGGATCTGTCGCCACGATAGTGCCCGTATCACAGGTGGGCATATAGTCCTCTTCAGCGGTGTCCCACTCATGATCAGACGCGTCACCGGGTGTATCGAGGTTACTCCAAGCGCTCATATGGGGCGTGGTGGTGGCAGCCTCCACCCCTTCCTCCTTGGTAGGTAAACCGTCCCAGGTGGTACCCCTTGGTAGCGGCTCTGGATCTACAGAAGAGGATAAACAGCCAAATAGCAAGAAATCACATAATGGGTCCGAACCAGTACCTTCAACTCCATGGGTGGCCGGATCGTGCTGGCTGAGAGTGGTGGTAAGTTGTGGTTACACCTGGACTCTGTATACACATAACCTCTATAGGGAGTGGAGGTGCTGGTTCCACAGTTATATTTTCAAAGTCCATAGGAGGAAATGGATCAAACTCGGGCTCTCTGGGCAAGGGAACGGAGTCCTCCACATCCATGGAGTTCGTCAGACTCCTGTTCAGAGCTGGACTTCGGCGACGCCGTAGTTTGGGGTACAGCTCTCCTAGGAGTGGGTCTGGGTACCGAAGTTTTTCTGGGTGCAGGTCTTGGAGACCTCTTGGGCACAGGAGGTTCTCTGGGTGTACCTCTCGTGCAGCAGACCCCCTGGGGGCCGGTTTGGGAAAGGGTACCGGCTTAGGCTAGGGTCAGACTGAGGCAGTGCGAACGCGCGTTCTGGCGCACATAATCACGGCCGCACTAGCAGCAGATGACGGGCAATGACAGCCAATATACGAAGTACGGTCGCACAAAAGTCCGGCCGCGCAACGCAAGTGGAAAATGAACGCATTTTTTCGAGAACGTTAAACCGCTGGTACTGACGTACAGAGTGCGCTGCGGCCGCATAGCAGCGTGTGTGTGTGAATTGGAGATGTCAGACGCTGCTAGTGTGCGGCCAACATAACGTTCAAACAGCTGGATTTCCCTAGACTTCTTTTCACCCCATCGTCATGAAATACGTCCAGAATTGCGCATCGTCTGACCACTTAAGCGTATTCCGTGAAAAAATGCGTGCGCACGCATCGACGTACATTTTGACGGTGGCCGCAGAAAATGCGCTCATCTGTCCCTAGCCTTAGGTGCTGCAGGTCTCCTCGAAGCGGGCTTCACATCAGGGACTTGCTTGGAGACAGCAGTAGGCCTGGGAGCCTGCGGTCTCTTGATTGCAGGCCTGGGTTCAGGTACAGGAGCTGGCTCTTTCGGGGGTCTCACAGGACAGTCTACAAGCCAGTGGGAGACCGCCCCACAGTACATACAGAGACCCTCCGTCAGTCTCCGGGTACGTTCCTCTGGAGTCAGCGGGCCTCTACTCTTCCTCACCGGGGGAACATTCACCTTGCTGGGGGGGGGGGGGGGGTTTCTCAGAGTATAAATAACAGTTCTTAAATCCTCCAGTCCCACACATAACCGGTAAAAGATGCCATCCAGGACTGATAGTAACCCCGCGGGCTCAGTTGTTGACCGCAGTATTCTGTCAGGGCTGCACCAGGCGTGGGCCATGGTGGGACCCAATTGCAGGGGTTATTGAGCCCAGTAAGCAGGGTAACCCACAGTACAGTACCTTGATGGAAGTGGATACTGGGTTATGCCAGAGCGCAGTACAAATGGAGTAGGCAGAAGAGTGGTCAATAGGAGGTCCAAGGTCAGAGGATATCACAAGGCGGTGGTCGGTAGGCAAAGCAGAGGGGTCTGGTACACAGTAGATAGAGAGCATATAGAATGTCTGAACAGATCAAGATATGAACCAATACAGAGCAGGGAAAGGTCCTTTATGGACAAACAGGGGGGTGTGGTTGTGTGAGTGCTTGGTGTTTGACTTAACCCCTATCACTGCTGGAGGTTACTGCAGACCTGAGGGCAGCACCTTTCCTGTAGCTGCTCCAGCAGCGGACATGAGTTCTGATGAGCAGACATGGTTCCTGACAGCACCAAGTTTGAAGTGTGGTGATGGTGGCATCATGTCTTGGGGCTGCTTAGCTTCACCTGGTCAATGGCTTTTGTCAAAATAGATGGGATAAAATTGAATAGCTCCAAATAATAATATCGCACAAAACCTTTTGTCCTATGATGAATTTCCTATTCAAACATGACAATGTCCAAAATCCCCCAGAGCAAAAGGCGGCACAATCCACTGCCTTCTCCAAGAAGCGGCAGACTGGGAACCAATAGCTCCCAGTGCTCTTCCACCGCTAATGATTATTGAACACAATGGGAAATATTCCAAAGGTTGGTGCTAACGTAACCAGAGCTGTAGCAAACTTAACAACTCCATAGACTATAATGGCTCTGGGAAGTTTATAACAGCTCTGGTTAAGGCCGGGTGCACACTAGACTAGAGAGACGTTTTTTGTAACGCACTAACGCGCGTTAAAAAAAAAAAACATCGTACCCGGCGCTCGTCACGCCCCCTTGCGTTATCTTCCATAGGAGGATAGCGGAGCACCCGTCGACGTGAATCCTAGCGTTCTAGAATGGCGATGCGCTAGGATTCGCGTCGACGGGTGCTCCGCTATCCTCCTATGGAAGATAACGCAAGGGGGGGTAGACGAGTGTCGAGTACGATGATTTTTTTTTTAACGCGCGTTAGTGCGTTACAAAAAAACGTCTAGTGTGCAGCCGGCCTAAGTCAGCACCAACTTTGTAATATAGTCCAATGATTTTTCCCGTTAGCGGCTTCCTGTTACGGAATCAGGCTCAGGTGTTCAAAAGATTTTGTGTCCTCCCTCTGGCACTGTGTGGGTGCGATCTTGCAAAACATTATCAGGGTTATTCAGAGAGCCGATCTGGCCCCGAAATGTAACCGGACACTGAAATTCTGCGTATGGCTACATTTCCTGGCCATTCGGCTATTCAGAAAGCAGGCAGTTCGCCAAATGTTGACGAATTGCCTGCACATACGGTGCCTGTTCAAGGGCAGTGAAATCCCCCATAGAGAAGCAATGCTATCTCTATTCAGAGAACACAAAACAGCAGGGAAAAGTTGCCGAAATGCCCTGCTGTTCAGTGGTTTCATTCGGCAGGTTTATTCAGGAGAATCCCATAGGCTTCAATGTTAAAAATATTCCAGTTTTAATCCAATATCTAATAAACTGTTTATTATTATATTCTGCAGTAAAAAGTCTCTTTATTCATATATTTTGTAGGATCTTTTAGGCATTTTTGGGGCAAACTCATTTTTTTTACATTGATTTTTCTTTTTTCTGTAACAGCCCTTTTTATTATCATTCATTGGATCTTACAGTATATGTAAATTCCAGGCATTTTCGTTCAGTAGTTTTTTTGTAAACAGCGTTTCAATATTCAAACTTTCAAGCGCACTGTTTTTTTTTCACCTCATTCGTCTGCGTGTCGGCTTTTCCGCGGCTGCTCTGTGATCGGCGGCTAGTCAGGTTTCTCCGGTGTGTTCGGCTTGGTTAATCCAGCTGTTTCTGCGGGTTTGCGGTGAGTGTTGCGTGTGTTTGCGGCGAGTTTTCCCTGCACTACGGGGGGGCCCTGCGATGCTTGCTGAATGCACCGCATGGTCGGCGAACTAGGATCGCTGAATCGCAGGGAATCGAACGTGCGGTGACTTTTCAAATCTCTTTGAATAACCCCGTATGTGGTCTTCCACGTGAAATCAGTGAGAAGTTTTTTATTCAGACATAAAAGCTGAAGGGCCCTATTACTTTCTAAACGCAAAAACGGCGCGCAACGCGTGACTTTTTGCGTGAAGCGTTAAACGTTAACGCGCGTAAAACAACGCTGGTATTACAATCCTCGTGCATTTTTTCATCCGTCAAAAAATAACACACGTAAAACGGACGCGCTCAAACGTGTGCAGAAATCAGTGTGCGGACCGTTTTTTCCACGCGATTCAGCCAATCAGAATTAAGAACCACAATTGTCTCACGTTAAGTTTTTGCGCCTGTCAAAGCCAATCTGCGCATATATGCTGCATCAATAAAAAAAACACGCAAACTTCTCACATTTATTGGTTTGGTATGTGTAGAATGTGTAACTATACTTTGCTGCATATTTTTTTTTGGGTTGTGTATTTGGTTTCGGCCGGGTTGATAGAATTTGCCATTAACACCAGCTTTTAGGAGTTGCTAAAATTATGTGCGCAAAGGCTGTGCGTTACAAACTGTGCATAGATTGTAATACCATCCGCGTACCAGCGCACAAACGCATTTGCGCTCACAATGTTAAGTATAGGACGCGCAAAGTACAGTAAGTTTGCGCAGATTCACCCGCGGTAGGCGTATACGCGTTTGTTGCGATGGCATTGTAATACGACGTTCTGCCCCTCGCGTTAATGCATTTTTGTGCACGCGCTGATGTTTGCGCGAAGATTGTAATAGGGCCCGAAGTATTTTCACTGCTGCAGCATATTCATCTTTCAAACTTTTCTTTTATTCAGTTGCCTAGGGTTAATAACAGGAGAGGGGCGGAGAGGTTAAGCTATAAGGCCATGCTGAACGCTCAAATAACATTGAATGTACCCGGAGCGCCCCTTTAAGGCAGGGATTTCAGACTCCGGCCCCCCCGGTATTTATTGCCTACGCGTCCCAGAATTATTTGAATTCAGTAAATTTATTTATTTGCAAAGTATTTTACCAGGAAGGATACATTGAGATTTCTCTCGTTTTAAATGACTGTTGAATCATGGGGGATGTAGTTTACAAACATATGAGGGGGGCAGAGTTTGAAATCCCTGGTTTAACGGTTCACCCATTGTTTATTTGCAGATCTGAATAGGGCTCCTGGTGTATTGGGACTGTGGGTCACACTCACAAACATGACTAAACAGCCATCACAGGACTCTCTATCCATCCTCTCCCAAGATTCATTGCGATACACAGCGCTGCTAGATCATTACCCAATCCCCGAGGCTCTCTTGACGGCTCAGGCACAGCTGCTCCTCTTTCTTCACCCTTTCTCCAGTGGATTTTTTTTAGTTCATGGATGCTATGCTCGCTCTGTCTTGTCCGTTCCTATTGGCTCCCGAGTAACGCTCTCCTCGTGTAGACTCTTCTATTGGTCCACGCGGAGTAGCGTCCGGAAGTGAACTGTTGCTGTAGCGACCAGCTCTCTTGCCTTTTAACGTCTGTTCTGTTGGGCCTGCACGAGAGAGTCGGGGCTCGCGGTAGGTTATTCAGACTGTGCGTTTACTCTGTCCGGGGCGGTGTGTTTACACTCTATTCATGGCGCTTGTGTCTGTCAAAGTCAGCACTAGTAATCGTGTGATTCGGATAGATTCAGTCCGTGTAGCTGCTCGGCTCTGTGTGCTGTATTTGCCCGCTGCTTGTAAGGTCACACGGTGCTGATCAGACGGTACGGGTGTGCAGGACCTACATAGGATACATGGCCAGGGGGATCTGACGGGGTCAATGATGGTTAAGGTCTCAATGCCAGCCGCTGTGAAGTGGGGTTTCCTGACCAGTAGAATGCCATGAGGTTTGCAAACTCTGTGGCCAGGGCCAGCCTGTCCATGGTGCCATGGCTGCAGCCAGCACGTTGTGAGGGGCAGAGTTTTGGGCCACAGCTATACACACCGCACATTACTGTGAGTTTTATTGCTGTGGAGCTGCGATACGCTCATACACCCTGCACATTTCTGTGAGTTGTATTGCTGTGGAGCTCTGTGATACGCTCATACACCCTGCACATTTCTGTGAGTTGTATTGCTGTTGAGCTCTGTGATGCGCTCATACACCCTGCACATTTCTGTGAGTTGTATTGCTGTGGAGCTCTCTGATGCGCTCATACACCCTGCACATTTCTGTGAGTTTTATTGCTGTGGAGCTCTGTGATGCGCTCATACACCCTGCACATGTTTTGTTGTTTTTATGGGGGGGTAGCATTTTATCCTTGGACCCAAGCAGAACCGTGTCTTGGGCTGGCTCTGTCTGTGCCACCTAAAGTGTGCAGAATCACATTGTGACTCCTGGGAAATTGTCAAGGATGGGGCTGATTCTGAGTAAAAACAGCAGAGCTGGGAAAGAAGGGCTGTTTGCTCCTTTTTATGGCTCAAAACTGGGGCTAGATGAACACAAAACCTGCAGGCACGATGTCAATCACCCACAATTTACTGCTTGGACAGTAAATGCACCTGGAATCCAGAAGGCTGCCCGTATGGAGTTGATTGCCCTCCATAACAGGTGACATCAGGCTGCTGGGACATTACCCATGACCATTTAACATACTATGGTGGCGAGAATATCTTTAAAGAGATGCACATGCCTGATCACTTTAAAAACTAAAGTGGTCACGATACATGGGGTGTGCCACTCCTTCTCCCAACCGCTGGTGCCATTTGGCAGAAATGACCGTGAAGTGGAAGAGTCTTTTTTTTTTTTTTCTACTCCCTCATGTTGCCAGTCAGATGGGATTATGAATTTCCAGGCTGCCTGTCACAGATTATGTCAGCATACTCTGCAGGCTGACATCAATTTCTCTCAGAATTTGCACAATAGCGAGCATGATTAAGAGAAGCAGCCAATGGATTGTTTTAAGCTGAAAAAAGACATGCGTCCCCCCAGTTAAGCCTTTGACATATCACCTACTGCTGTTGATCCAAAAGAAGGCAAAAAACCCAATCTGAAATGCTTGCCAATATGCAACATCCTGGGGAAAAAAATCCCTTCTTGAGTCCAGAACGGCATCAGATTTCTCCTTGGATCAAACAACTTTTACCCTTAACATTATGTTTTTGCAGGAAGTCATCTAGCCATTGTTTAAAAGTATGTACAGTCTCTGATAGGGATGCACCAAAATGTGGTGCATCCCTATCAAAATTATCAGCCAAAAAAATGTGTTTTTGGCTCTCAGCCGAAAGGAAAAAAAAAAATGAACTGAAAATCTGTCATCTGGGTCCAGAGGCTGAGCTGGGGGCTCGACCGGCCTCCAGGCCAAGACGAGCCCCCGGCACGGCTGCAGGCTCAGATGACCGATATATTTTTTTTCTGGTGACTCCACCACCCACCCAGCAGCTGGGGCCATTACCTGAGCTGCACTTTCTCCTCCTTGCTCATGGCGGCACACCGCAGGCAGGATACCAGTAGCCTCTATGCTCCAGCCAAGCAGCGGGGGTCCTGGGTTACCTGGCCCATGTCTGGGGGGGGGGGGGGGTGCTGCATTCTCCTCCTGGGCCTATGGTACACATATGTATAAAGCATAACAAGAAGAAAGGTGTTATCTGCGCTTATCCCTATAACTCCATGTGAAACAAAACAGAGGTTTTGGTTTACTTAAATGGCCATTAAAGTGTAAGCTCACCTGCCACATCACGTCACCTCTGGGTCAGGTGAGTCCTACCTATTGAAAACAAAAGCTGCTTTCAAAGCAACCACATGTGCTCATGCTGCTTTTCGGTAATGGGAGAGACTGGTGGGTTTTCATTTATACCCTCCCCAGACTTCCCTACTTAACTAATATGCAGTGTCTAGGATTACAGTGAAATGTTTGGACATTTTTTATTTTTTATTTTTTTTTATTATAGAATTAGAATTTTTGTGTTTTCAAACTTTATCAGACCCGGGATGTTTACTAAACTTTTGTTTGGACAGATTTAAGTGCGTTATTCCTAAGAATTACAGGCCTAAAATATGAAACCACAAATTTCCATGTAAAACAATGTACCGCTTGGACATTCATATTGTCCTAATCAGACCGCCAGGGAGGTTAAGTGTAGCCTGGTCTGAATAAAAAACACTGAGCGGTTTATTCATTAGTAATAGTTAGCTGTTGTTGCAACCACAACAAACTTCAAATGACGGAGTCATCAATGAAACTTCTCCTGTTGCTGTTTTTTTTTTTTTTTCTCCCTTTTCTGAAACAATGAAATTTGTCACAGTTGCAATAACATACTACGTGGTACATAGAGGTTTATTCACTAACAGGGTTATTCAAAGAGCTCCAAATGGCTCCCGAAAATCGGCGTTAGGTTACCTTTCTTGGCCATTTGGCTATCCAGAGAGCAGGCAGTTCGCCAAATCCCGACGAATTGCCTGCACATACGGTGCCTTTACGTTACCTGTTCGAGGGCAGTGAAATCCCCATAGAGAAGCAATGCTTCGGCTATGCAGAGAGCAAAACCCAGCAGTGAAAAGTTGACGAATTGCCCTGCCATTCGGTGGTTTCATGCGGCAGATTTATTCAGGTGAATCCCATAGGCTTCAATGTTAAAAATATTCCCGTTTTAATTCAATATCTAATATACCGTTGATTATAATATTCTGCAGTAAAGATTCTCTTTTTATTTATATATTTTTTTTTGTCGGGATTAATTTTTTTTAAAGAAAATTTCCGAATTATTTTTTTTTTTTTTTAACTTCTTTTTTAATGTAACAGCCCTTTTTATTATCATTCCCTGGACCTCCTATGTAAATTTCAGACATTTTCGCTCAGTAGTTTCTTTGCAGTGTTTCACTTTTCAAACATTCAAGCAAACCGTTTTTTTTAATTTATTCACTCCATTCGTCTGCGGTGTCGGCTTTTTCTGGCGGCTGCGCTGCGTGTGATAGGCTCCTGCTTGGGTTTTTTTGGTGGGTTAATCCAGAGGTTTTTGCAGGTTTCGGTGTGCGTTCGCCCTCGTTTTGCAGTGAGTTTTCGGCGGGTTTGCAGCGACTTTTCCCTGCATTTCGGCAGCCCTGTGGTGCTTGCTGAATACACCGCAGGGTGGCTGAAATGGGATCGCCAAATCGACCCGAATTGAAGAGAACGAAAAGTCACCGAACGTGCGGTGGTTATTCTTTGAATAACCCTGTTAGTTATGAGCTTTCAAACTCCGCCTCCTCAGATGTTTTTCAACTACAACTCCCATTATTCCCTGCCCATATATTGCATTCATAGACTTCTGGGTGTTAACATCTGGGCGTCTGGCGTTTCATATCCGGCTCTTACAAGGTTATTCAAAGAGAATCGAAGTCAGCGCACGTTCGGTGACTTTTCGTTCACTTCAATTCGGTGCGATTTGGCGATCCCATTTCGGTGACCCTGCGGTGTATTCAGCAAGCGCCACAGGGCCGTCGAAGTGCATTGAAAAGCTGCCGCAAACCTGCCGAACACTCACCGCAAAACACGGCGAATGTGCGCCGAAACCCGCAAAAACATCTGGAATAACCCCGCCGAACAAGACGGAGAAACCCGAGCAGGAGCCGATCACAGCCGCCGGAAACACCCGACACTGCAGACGAATGGAGTGAAAAAAACCCAAAAAAAAAACACCTTTGCTTGACTGTTTGAAAAGTGAAACACTGTTTGCAAGGAAACTACTGAGCGAAAATGTCTGAAATTTACATATAAGATCCAATGAATGATAATAAAAAGGGCGGTTATAAAAAAAATAAATGTTTAAAAAAAAATCCCGAAAAATGCTTAAAAGATCCTAAAAAAAATCTATAAATAATCTTGTTACTGCAGAACATTAGAATTAGGGCTGCACCGATACCGATACTAGTATCGGTGCCGATACCGGGTACTGTAAGAGTACTTGGTACTCGTGCAGTACCCCCGATATTTTCCTGGAAGCCGGCTTGCCGGCATCCGAGGGGCTGGGGCGGCTGTCCGAATCCTCTATCAGCATTCGGACAGCTGCCCCTGGAGCTGCTCACCGCGTTCCATACTTACCTTCCTGGGCGACGCCGGGAAAGTCTTCGTGCGTGTGCTCGTTGGAAGGCCCCCAGCCGCGACCACGTGGGACCATTTGATAGCAGCTGGGGGCCTTCCACCGAGCACACGCGAAGAAACTTTCCCAGTGTCGCTCAGGAAGGTAAGTATGAACACGGCGAGCAGCTGCAGGGCCTGTCCGAATGCCAATAGAGCATTCGGACGGGCACCTGGAGCTCTCCGCGATCATACTTACCTTCCTAAGCGACGCTGGGAAAGTTTCCGCACGTGCACTTGTTGGAAGGCTCCCAGCCGCGATCACGTGGTCGCAGCTGGGGGCCTTCCAACAAGCGCACGCGCGGAAACTTTCCCGGCGTCGCCCAGGAAGGTAAGTATGATCGCGGAGAGTGCCAGGTGAGCTGGGGGGGGGGGCAAATCCATGAGCTGGGAGCAATATCCATGAGCTGGGGGCATTTTTATATGAGGTCTGTTCTTATTGGAAAGCGGTCACATGACGTGAAAAAAAGTATCTGTACTCGGTCTTAAAAAAGTGGTATCGGTGCATCCCTAATTTTAATCAACGGTTTATTAGATATTGAATTAAAATGGGAATATTTTTAACTTTGAACCCTATGGGATTCGACTGAATAAACCTGTCGCATTAAACCACTGAACAGCAGGGCAACTCACTAACTTTTCACTGCTGGTTTTTGTTCTCTGAATAGACTAAGCATTGCTTCTCGGGGAATTCACTCCCCTCGAACAGGCACCGTATGTGCAGGCAATTCGCCAACATTTGGCAAATTGCCTGCTCTCTGAATGGCCAGGAAAGGTAACCGAATGCTGATTTTTCAGCGTTCGGTTACCTTTCGGCAGCCATTCGGATCTCTTTAAATAACCCTGTTAGTGTTTTAGGAATGTATCCCTTCATTTTGGATATACCAACAATCCGGTATTCATAACACACGGGATCCCATGGTGTTTATCAGACCCTACTAACGGTGAATGTTCAAAGCATCGAATTTAAATGCCCGTTAAAGTTAAACCATAATATTTTTTTATTGAAAAATGTGTGACCTGTATCTCTTTTCTGTAAATAATCAAGACTACTGTTGTCAAATGCTCCTTTTATCCATCCATAGACCATTTAGAACAGGGCTGTCAAACTCTGCCCCCTATCCCCTGAGGTTTATTGCCTACAATTCAATGACTGTAATAGATGTTCAGGGAATCATGGGAGTTGTAGTTCAGAGACATTTCTGGGGCTGGAGTTTTACATCCCTGATTTAAATCATTAGGTGTACAATAACCTATTCTGGAATTTCAAAGTCACACTCAGAGGTGTTGCGAGTGTCACGTTCAAATTGTTTAATATGGACTTTGGGTGTAAATACAATAAATCCTAAAACATGGGGCATGACCGTTCTTCTGACCATGATATAGGTTCACATTCTGTACAATATTATATCAAACTATCAAAAAGATCTTTTGTTGAGATTCTGCAAATCACAAGTTCCTATGTCCAGCGCCTCTGTTGTGTTGTCCTGAAGACATCACTTAATGGGGGACAACTGTGCGACAGATCTGTGACTAACTTGTATCTCATTCTTGCTGGCAGTCAGTAGCAAAGTGGCAATTGCTTCCAGGGCGTCTTGTGCTCTATGATCTGTTCCTGCTTGACATCGGCTCAGGACACTAACCCAACAATAATAGGTGTTGCAGATTCTTATCTTACAGGGAGTTCTTATAAACCTATATTTGCAATCCTTTTGCCAGTGCAATTTACTTTCAGTTCAGCCACAAATGGTTTTCTGCAACCAAGAAATGTCATCTTTGTATGTTGTGGTGAAGTCCCACTGGGAATGTTCTTCTTGGTCTAGGTCTGCCTCTTCTGTTTCTTCATCCCTCCACCAAGACGGTCACCTCCTTCCTTGAACATCATTATTTCGTTTTGAATACTACAATTATTTGCTATATGAAGCTCTTTATTACCTGCTCAGCCAGAAAAGGGAGTTACAAGTGTCAAATAACTAGGACTGCAATGATTATTTCCAATTAGTTGACCTATATTCCCCATTAACTGAAAATGTAGCCAGCTATATTTAGGAAGAAATTTAATTAACTCACCCCTAATGTGGTGGCTGAAACTGCTCCTCTTTGAGGTGCGTGTTGTTAGCTGGTACATATGATGTTGCTACTCACCATTTTCCAGGCTTGCGCCCCTCCCCATTTAATTAATTTCACCCTCCCCCTTCCCTTTTAAATCCCACTCCCTCCCCATCTAAGAGATTTCACCCTCCCCTTTAATTCACCCCCCCCCTTTACCGGACCTCAGCGCGTCAAGTAGAATGAGCGGGTTGGTATTATCCCTTCTTCCCTAATGCGCTTTAGCATGCCTGATCCTCTTTCATTCTGTGCCCGGAAGATGATGGGCGCAGCGCAGTGGCGGAAGTACCAGGGTCGCAGCGGTCGCAGTTGCGACCGGGCCCTGGCATTCCGCCACTGGAGGGGGGCCCGGCGCCGCCCGCCAGATTCCGGCAATCAGCGCCGGAATCTGGGAGCCGCGCGCTGGCCGTCCCTCTCCCTGCGAGCGGCCACTGACATGCAGCTTGGCCGCTCACGTGGGATAGGAACCACCTGACCAGCGCATGAGATCCTCTCGCGAGACCTCTGCGCTGATCAGGTGGTTTCCGGCGAGCGGCCAAGACGCATGTTTCCAGCGGCCGCTCGCCAAGGAGAAGAACCACGCCGGCGGAGCCTGTCCTGGGGCCAGCAGAGGTAAGAGCTGGGGGGCCCTTATACCCATGAGAGCTGGGGGGCCCTTATACCCATGAGAGCTGGGGGGCCCTTATACCCATGAGAGCTGGGGGGCCCTTATACCCATGAGAGCTGGGGGGCCCTTATACCCATGAGAGCTGGGGGGCCCTTATACCCATGAGAGCTGGGGGGCCCTTATACCCATGTGAGAGCTGGGGGGCCCTTATACCCATGTGAGAGCTGGGAGGCATATGTTTGAGCTGGGGGGGCAAATCCATAATCTGGGGGGCAATATCCATGTGTGAGCTGGGGCAAATCCATGTGTGAGCTGGGGCAGTATGAATATATATAGATAGATAGATAGATATACATGTGAGCTGGGGGCATTTTTATATGGTCTGTTCTTATTGGAAAGCGTCACATGACATTAAAGAAAAGTATCGGTGAGTACTTTTAAAAAGTATCGGTACTCGTACTTGGTCTTAAAAAAGTGGTATCTGTGCATCCCTAGGCAATACTATCTTTGTTTTATTTTGCAGTGAAAAATAAGTAAAAATACATAGATTTTTTGGGGGGGGCCTTCGTGGATTCTTGCACCGGGGCCCTCAGGTTTCTAGTTACGCCACTGGCGCAGCGTGAAGGAAGATTCAGTGTGGGGGAAGAGGGGGATACCCCCCCCCCATTCTACTACTCGCCGAGGTCTGGTAAAAGGGTGACTGGAGAGGGAATTTGGACCCCCCCCCCACCCTGCTGTGGCGCTCTAAGGGCCAGACCAATTGATTCCGCAGGCCTTATACCCAGACATTCCCTACTCCTGACGTAAAGAAACACTGTAAGAAAAAAAGAAGAAAATTCAGCCCCCCCCATTTTTTTTTTCTAGGCAATTTGTGTAATGTATGTAACTTTTGTGTATACATATGCAAATTGTATAACTTGTGTAACTTTCACACACCAGGTACACAACGCCTGGTCAGATTGGATTTGTGCTGTGTGTCCATCTCTGCTTTCTCCCCAAATGAATGCTGCTGCAAGTGCTCAGACAGAATTATCCGAATGCAAAATGAGAAGGTGGGGGCACTCTATATCGCCTGACCACTTTAATAGGCTAAAGTGGTCAGTGTGCAAAGAATGTTTTTTTTTTATTATTATTTTTTATTAAATGATTTCATGAACTGGGGGAAGGAACCAGAGTTGGGAAGAAGCGAGTTTTGGCAAGATACCGGACCAAAGTGTTAGAGTTTGGGAGAAGAAACTGCACCAAAGGGAGAGCTGGCAGCTCCTGACTGGACAGAGGGTGGGATGGTGGCACAGGACTGCAGCCCCAGGTAAGGATAAAACACTGGTGGTACTGTTATTTCACCCAGTGGCAGTACCCCAGGGTCTGTTCAATAGTTCTGCTACTGTTGTAAACTGATTATGTCTGACATAACCCTACAACTAAGGCTGGGGGCAGACGAGCGTCATTCTAGAACGGAAGGAACATTCGTGAGAGTGGTCGTTCCTTTCACTCGACGCCTGTCTGGCCACCTCGCTGCGCTCAGTGCTGAAAGGCTCCATCAACACGCGTCCTAGCGCTTTGACAGAGGGCTGCCGCGCATGCAATTTGTGCGTGCGCAACAGCATGTGGCTGGTCCCGTCGCAGTGTCTCAATGTTGCGACGCACGCCAGAAGGCACGCCAGTGCGGATGCAAATAGTGCACTCGTCTGACACCAGCCTAAGGCTGAGCGTCGAACATAACAAAGAAAAAAATGTCATCTGCGCTTACTCCAATTTATACCTTGTGAAGCTAAACACAATTAGAGGTTTGGTTTCTTATCAATGGCCATTATAAGACTAGCTCGCCCGCCAGCGTCAAGGCACCTCTATAAGGGCGAGTCCTAACCAAAATGAAACCACAGACTGCTACATATCAAACCATACCTGCTCATGCTGCTTGTCAAACATGAGGTAGACTGGTGGGCCTTTATTTATGCTCCCCCAGAAACAAAATCCACTTTGGGATCAAAACAAAGACGCAGAGTCTTGCTGCAGGGATGACCTGGCTGGAAGTACATTGAAACATACATAGTGCAGGAGGGGTGGGGTCGCGCCTATTCCCCGAAGGGTTGGCTGCAACCACCAAATGCATCCAGCCCAACAACATGTGTAGAACATAACAAAGGCTGAGCGTCCACTGGCACCGTAGTCAGACGACCGATGCGTTCGTCAGACCATGGACGCTTTCCGAGGGTCGTCCACTGCAAGCATTCCGTCGGAACGACTATAGACGATCGGATAGATTTCAGAGGTGGAGTGCAGAGACTGCCAAAACCAGAATGAACTGGTTTTACATATAAAACACAGTTCATTCTGCTTTTTTAAACTCTGCAGTCCTTTGTGGGACAATGCGTGAGACAGGATACAAATATACATACAAGTACACACAGAACAGTAGCAGAGAGGACCCAAGAGCTTACAATCAACCAAGGAGCCTTCCCTGCCCTACCCCTCTCCCCTACACAAACCGGGCTAGTCCCACACATCTCGCATACATATAAATCAGGGATCTTAAACTCCGGCCCCACAGATGTTTGTTGCTTACAAATCCCAGAATTCTTTGCAATAAATGGCCAGAGAACAATGTGAGGTGTAGTTCAGAAACATCTGGGGGGGGCGAAAGTTTGAGATCCCTGATATAGTTTATTTTAAATGCTTATATAACTCCCCTGATCAGTTTCTTCACATCCATCTTCTCTGATCTGCTGAAATACATGCAACGCAAACGAGCAAAATAGTAGTGATTAGAGCTGTGCAATTAATCGTAATCGCAAAACAATCGCGATTTTAGCACATGCAATTTCTAAATCGCATAAGGCTGCAATTTTATCTATTCATTTTATTGGCTCCCTGTAAGCTTCCGGCGGCATGGAGCTTTGGGCGCTTGCAGGGGGAACCACGTGTACAGCCACGTTCTCGCGGCTTGTCACGTGGTTCCCCTAGGCGAGCGCCCAAGCTCCATGCCGCCGGAAACTCACAGGGAGCCGAACACGTGGAGCAAAGAGGTGAGCTGGGGCAGTATATCCGTGAGCTGGGGCAGTATATACGTGAGCTGGGGCAGGGTATCCATGTGGTGAATACTGAATACATTTAGAATGTATGTAGCATGTTTGAAAAAGCAAAAACAATTGGCTAAATCGCAAATAAAATCTCAATCGCAATATTCATTCAAGAAATCGCAATATGATTATTTTGTCAATATTGCACAGCCCTAGTAGTTATCACCCATCTGATGCCGTCTTTCCCCGTCGCCGGAAGACTGAGGTCAGGTCAGACGTCGGACGCAATGGACAATGGTCCATTCACCTGCAGGTTGTTGGATCGGACGGATGATGACTGTCGATATCGGATGATCGCACAAATACGGTGCCAGTGAACTCCCAGCCTGAGGCTGGTGTCAGACGAACGCAGTGCGAATGCGCGTTCAGCAGCAATTTATTACGGCCGCAGTAGCAGCAAATGACGGCCAATATACGAAGTTCGGCCGCGCAACGCAAGTGGCAACGAACGCATTTTTTAGAGAACGTAGAACCGCTAGTACTGACGCACAGAGTGCGCTGCGTCGGCATAGCGGTGTGTGTGCATGATTAGGAGAAGTCAGACGCTGCACATGTCCGGCCAACATCACGTCCATTTGTTTTTAATAGCTCCGTCAAAAATCACGGCTGAATGACCGCACCTTAAGACCGCTATCGCGTCTTCCATAAAAAAGTGCATCGATGCACTTTTTGACGTTAGACGTGACAAATGCATTCGTCTGACCCTAGCCTAAAGCAGCAGCACATCTTCTGCAGTCGGATCAAAAGTAGAGTCCAAGGATATAAGGCCCACGTCAGACGAGCGCACTTTTTGCGACCGTCTGACCTCGGAATGTAAAATTTCCGGAAATTTTGAAGCCATGGGAAAAAAAAAAATTCCTGTCTTTTTTTTTTTCCTGTAAAAATTGGAAATATCCAGAAAAATTTTAAATATGCACCGTAGAGTAGGTTTACAAATTTTATTTTGTTTCACTTGAAATAAAAGTACAGTTTATTTAGTAACTTGAATTTGCTTTTTTAATTTTAGCTTTTGTTTCAAATGGAATAACCAGGACTGTACAGTATATGATCGTATGAGAACAAGTAACAAACCCTCCGTTTCCTAAAGAGCAACAATAAAAGCAAGAAACCATCAACATAAAAGCATAGAAATATATATTTCTATATCAAATTTGCCCTTTGGCACCAATAGCAAAAGGGAGTAACTGCATTATTTGTGCCTGTAGGATCTGGATACCTCAATGTTTAAGCTCCATGTTGAGGTTTAGCTTTCGCACGGAGCTTTAAAAAAATAGAGAAAAGGAAACAAAAGACACAACCTATACAATACATGCAATTTAATTGCATTTTCTGATCGATCATTTTCTGTTTCTTCCTCTGCATATTTGTTATTTTCTCCTTGACTTCTAAACACGTAAGGTTCGCACGGATTGAAACAAGCGTTTCTCCCCTGTCACAGGTTAGTTTGGTAATATTCCTACCAAATCAAGAAACAAACAGAGCGATTCTTTCACAGCAGCAGATGCAGAATCTGCAGGAAGTGAGATGCAAGAGGTGTCAGAGATCGTGTTGTGCAGAGACCTTGCCACCATGTTGCAGGAGGGATATGATTTGCAGAATCCCAGACTGTACTGGAGAGAACATTAACAGGGATTAAATAGGGCCAAATTTAACCTCTTAACTGTCAGTTTCTGTCTTCTCAGGCCTTAATTATCAACTGTATCCCAACAACCACTGTAAGAGGTACAAGATGGAGCTCCCAATCATGCTAAACTGAAGCCTTTTCCCTGCAGTGCCCCCTAGAGGCTTGCATGTATATTTTTGTTGTCTGAGTATTGCACTGAGACGTGTTACTTGAATCGTATTCCAGGATTTGCTCGTCTTCAGCCGAGAGAATTTGTAATGATTTAAGACTTTAAAGCCTCAGAAGTCTTTCATTAACCCCTTCCCGACTGCTGACATACTATGTACGTCCTGCCCAGGGTCTCCCTTAGACCCGCGGGCGTACATAGTACTTCAGCAGGCTTCTAACCTCCCTCCTACCGATACTCTCCTCCCTCACTCGTTCCCTCTGCGTTTATGGCAAGCTGGAAGCTTGCCTCGCCATTTCCTGGGGGCTGGCGGATCCGATGATGTCATCACGCTGCGTGATGACGTCACCGACAGGCGCCGGTATTGTAAATTCAGGAAGGGGAGGGGGGCTTCTTTGGAGCCTTCTATCTCCCCAACGATGCAACGTACAGTGTTGCTTTTTGCACCACTGGAAAGGGGAGAGTCTCCCCTTTTCAGTGGTGTACAGCATTCACACTGCCGTATCGTGATTCAGCGCCAAAACGCAATTCAAACCTGGAGGGGGCTGACATCTTGGATGTAAGCCAAGCCTCCAGGTCCCCCCCCACCCACTGACAACCTTACCATATGTGGGAGGATGTCAGTGGGCCAGTTAACCCTCTAGCTGCCATGATCCCCCTATCTCCTGATCATGGCCTTTCCAATGATACCAAACATGACCAGGTTTGGTTTAACCCCTTAATGACCCCTGACGTACCCTGTACGTCCTGTCCTCGGGTCTCCCTTAGACCCGCGGACGTACAGGGTACGTCAGCGGCGCCAAATCCCCCTCCCGCCCGATACTCACCTCCCTCGTCAGATCCCACGGCGATCTGGCAGGGAGGAAGCCTGCCCATGTGATTTACATGGGCAGGCGAGGCTGATGACGTCGCCACGCTGCGTGGTGACATCATCAGAAGGTGCCCCCATGTGTTTCAATGGAGGGGAGGGGGGGCTCCTTCGGAGCCCTCTATCTCCCCAACCATTGAAGCTAGGGAGATGCCGTTTGCACCGCTGGAGAGGGGAGAGCCATGGCATTAACAGTTTCGCCGCCGGATCGCTTTTCGGCGCCAATTGGCGCCAAAACGCGATTCAAACCTGGAGGGGGGCTGACATCTTGGATGTCAGCCAAGCCTCCAGGTCCCCCCCCACCCACTGACAACCTAACCATATGTGTGGGGATGTCAGTGGGCCAGTTAACCCTCTAGCTGCCATGTAGAGATAAGGGGATCCTAAGGATCCATTTATCTCCCGATCCATGGCAGCTGGATGGTCATATTTGCCATCATTTAAAAGGCCTGATTATGGCCTTTCAAATGATACCAAACATGACCAGGTTTGGTTTTAAAAAAATTAAAAAAAAAAAAAATTAAATAAAATAAAAAAATGTTAAACTGGGGGGAGTTTAATTAAATAGGACCTAGGCTGTCATCTAAAAATAATTAGCACAAAATGGTCAGAATGAGCGCAGCGCACATAGGTGAACTGTCTCAGCAGTGAAGGGGTTAAAAAGCAAACGCATGTTAAAATTGGGTATTTCTAGTCTCGGGACAAAATTTTGAACCTATTTAGCCGGGGTCTTTTTGGGTGGTTGTAGATTTTGGGGATTAAATTACGAAAAAGTGTGTTTTTACCATTTGTTTCCTCATATTTCATATTTTTTTTTATAGTAAATTATTCGATATGATGGAAATAATGGTATTTCTAGAAAGTCCATTTAATGGCGGGAAAAAGGGTGTATAATATGTGTGGGTCGAATAAACGAGTAAGAGGAAAAATTGTCCTAAACACTAACAGCGCAGAAACGTAAAAACCGCAGCGGTCACTAAAAGACGGATTTGTGTAAAACCGCCCGGTCACTAAGGGGTTAAAAAAAAAAAATTAAAAATAATTTTTTTTTTTTTTTTTTTTAAATTTGTTTTGTCGGGGGGGGGGGGGGTTGGTTAAATAGGACCTAGGCTGACATCTAAAAATAATTGGCAAAAAACAGTCAGAATGAGCGCAGCGCACATTGGTGAACTGGCTCAGCAGTGAAGGGGTTAAAAAGCATACACATGTAAAAATTGTGTATTTCTATTCTCGGGACAACATTTTGAAATTATTTAGCTGGGGTCTTTTTTGGTGGTTGTAGATTTTGGGGACTAAATTTTGAAAAAGTGTGTTATTAACATTTTTTTTCATCATATTTTCATATTTTCTTTTTTATAGTAAATGATTCGATATGATGGAAATAATGGTATTTTTGCAAAGTCCATTTAATGGCGGGAAAAATGGTGTATAATATGTGTGGGTTGAATAAACGAGTAAGAGGAAAATTTGACCTATACACTAACAGCGCAGAAACATAAAATCAGCAGTGGTCACTAAAGGACGGATTTGTGTAAAACCACCCAGTCACTAAGGGGTTAAGGTCCACTTTACCAGGTATGATTTTAGTTCTAAGGTTATGTCAAACATAACCAGTTTGTTTTTATGCCGTTTAAAACAGTAGCAGAACTACAATAGGAATACCGCCACTGGGTGAAGGAGCTGTATGCCTGTGTTTTATCCTTGAAGCTGGATTCCTGTGCCACCATCCCACCCTCCCTGCCACACCCTCTTTGGTCAGGAACTGCCAATTCCCCTCCCTTTGGTCTGGTCCTTTCCCCAAACTCACTCCTACACTCAGATCTGGTCTTTTGTCCATACCCACTCCCTCTCACACTCAGGTCAAGTCACTTGAGCAAAGTCCCTCCCTTCCACCTCCAGTCCCTCCTCCCACTCAGTTTGTTCACGAAATTATTTAAAAGGGACACTCTACGCACCCTGACCACTTTAGCTCTTTAACCCTGAGTTCATGCTGACATCATCTATGACCAAGTGCTTTTAGCTGCGTTCATTTGAGAAAGTAGACCTCAACCCATCCCTCTGACCAAGCACTCGCATACCTTGTGTGAGAAGTACGCAAATTGCGTATGTACGTACGAAAGTTATACACTATGCAAATTGCTTATGAATAAAGGGGGAGGGGTTGTGGTTATTTTTTTACATAAAATTCCTTTTCAGTAAACTTTTTTTTTTATTTTTTTTTTTTATCCAATGAATTGATTAGTATTTCGATTAATCGGCCAACTGATCGATGATGAGAATAATCGTTAGTTGCAGCCCTCGATGTAACCACAATCTCATCCGTTAAAAAGTACATCCGTTATTGTGTGCTCATCTGACCCCAGCCTTAATGTTTAACTTTACCTGCCTCTAAACCGTGTGTGCTGTACAGTCTGATGTGTTGTTTCAGCCCTACAAATACAGTTGTGTTCAAAATTATTCAACCCCCAATGCTGTAAAGGGTTTTAGGGAATTTAGTGTACATTTGTAATTGTATTCAGAATGAAATCCTACAAGGACTTTTTAAAGAACCATATGCAACTAAAATGACACCAATTGGTTTTGTAATACAGTAGTAAATGTTTCTTTTGTGAATTCTTCATTGACACAATTATTCAACCCCTTAAAGACTACCACTCTGAAGAACAGAGGTTCATTCAAGTGTTTTCAATCAGGTATTGAAAACACCTCTGGATGTCACGGAGCAGCAATAAAGCATAATAAGCACCAATTAGGCAGCTTTAAAATGACTGTGATACTCAGCTCCTTCTAGACATTTACTGGTGTGGTTACAAACATGGTGAAGTCAAGAGAATGGTCCAGGAAGACAAGAGAAGAGGTGATTACTCTTCACAGGAAGGGCAATGGCTATAAGAAGATTGCAAAGATGTTAAACATACCAAGAGAGACCATAGGAAGCATCATTCGCAAATTCAAGGCAAAGGACACTGTTGAAACGCTACCTGGTCGTGGCAGAAAGAAGATGCTGACTTCAACTGCTGTGCGCTACCTGAAGCGTAGAGTGGAGAAAAGTCCCCGTGTGACTGCTGAGGAACTGAGAAAAGATTTGTCAGATGTGGGTACTGAAGTTTCAGCTCAGACAATACGGCGCACACTGCGTAATGAAGGCCTCCATGCCAGAACTCCCAGGCGCACCCCCTTGCTGTCTCCAAAGAATAAGAAGAGTCGACTGCAGTATGCCAAAAGTCATGTGGACAAACCACAGAAGTTTTGGGATAGTGTTCTGTGGACTGATGAAACAAAATTAGAACTGTTTGGGCCCATGGATCAACGCTATGTTTGGAGGAGGAAGAACAAGGCCTATGAAGAAAAGCACACCTTGCCTACTGTAAAGCCTGGTGGGGGGTCAATCATGCTTTGGGGCTGTTTTGCTTCTGCAGGTACAGGGAAGCTTCAGCGTGTGCAAGGTACCATGAATTCTCTTCAGTACCAGGAGATATTGGATGACAATGTGATGCAGTCCGTCACAAACCTGAGGCTTGGGAGACGTTGGACCTTTCAACAGGACAATGATCCCAAGCATACCTCCAAGTCCACTAGAGCATGGTTGCAGATTAAAGGCTGGAACATTTAGGAGTGGCCATCGCAGTCACCTGACTTAAATCCAATTGAGAACCTCTGGTGGGACTTAAAGAAAGCAGTTGCAGTGCGCAAGCCTAAGAATGTGACTGAACTGGAGGCTTTTGCCCATGACGAATGGGCGAAGATACCCGTAGATCGCTGCAAGACACTTGTGTCAAGCTATGCTTCACGTTTAAAAGCTGTTATAACTGTAAAAGGATGTTGTACTAAGATTGAATGTCACTTGGGGGTTGAATAAAACTGATAATGCTGTGAGCACAGAAAAGACATTTGTGGTTATTTCATTATAAATGTTATGTTATATTTGTCTGACCTACACGTGCCTCTTTGATTTAATTGTAAGCAAGATGACTGAATGATCAAAATCAATGTCAAACTGGCCAAAACACTCAATTTCAGTGGGGGTTGAATAATTTTGAACACAACTGTAAGTGTTAGACAATATGAATTAGTGATTCCCTCCTACTGTCTGTATTATGAGTGAGCTGTAATGTTAACTGCTCAGGTCTTAAGGATAGGGTCAGACGAGCGTGATTTCTACGGACTGTACGTCCGTGCACACGGACGTACGTTAGTACGGAAGACGCAGTAGTGGCCAGACAGTCCGTTTTTTTCACTGACGTATATATTTTGACGGATGTAGGAGGGAAAATAAATTAAAAAGCAAAACCATTTTGTCCGTGAAAAATGCTGGACGTATAAATGCAGTCCGTCTGACCACGTTCCATCACTCACACACAAAGCTATGCAGACGTTGCGGACGCAGCACACTTTGTGCGGCCGTTCTAGCGGTTGTACGTTCTTGCCTGCCTTGCGTCCGTGGGCCGCGGCCGTTGTGCGGACGTACTTCGTGTGTCGGGCTCCGATGGACTTCCTGTCATGCTATCACGGACGTTCTTTTAGGCGCAATCACGGACGTGAACACTACGCTCGTCTGACAGCAGCCTAAAGGGACACTACCACTTAAGCTATAACTGCATTACAAGCAAAGCCATCTTCTAAAACACATGATTTTGTTGTTTTTTTTTCCCATTTCTGAAGCAATTGCATATAAAAAGGAAAAAAAAGTTTCTCCTGGTTCAATTTTGGGTATTTTTCTCATGATGCAACATTTATCAATCTTGTGGTGCATTTTACTTTTATTGTACTTCACCTCATTATCTTATACAGTATTTAATGGTTGAAGGAGGGAATGTTTAGAAGAGGCAGCAGGTGGACTATTATCCTGCCCCTGCTACCCATAAGAGCTGACAGTTGAACGCCATCTGACAGGGAGTTTACCAGGGGGTAGAGTAGAAGTCTTTAATGTCCTTTCAATATAACCCACACAATTCAATGATTTGAGTCAGTGATTGACCCGTAGACTAATTATATGGGCAAAGCTGCACAGTGAGGAGAAAGTGATGGAAAGATTGTGTGGGTCCGTTTACAACCCAAGGAATCACACAATGAATGCACCCAGTGACACACATAGAGTAAAATATTATCCTAACTAAACGTACAAGAGAAAAACAAAGCACATGTCAGATATCCGCAACATACAATAAGGACATTTCTTTTTTGTAGTAGTGGTCGTTTAATGTAAGGGAGCCACCATAAGGCTATATGGTTTCGTAAAGGACACTGAAGAACTATTTCTTCTGTGTTCTTCCTTCTTCGAGAGAAGGCAGCAGATTGTGCTGTCCTCTTCAACGGGGGCGGGGGGGGGGGTTGAATTTGACAGGGCATCTCTCCCCTTGTTTTCACTCCCCTACATTATTTGTGTCTAAAGCCATATGCCACAGGGGGAGGATTGCTGCGAGTAGAGAGCACTGCCTACAGGATGGCCCTTTGCTCAGTTGGTGTGCTGTTTTGACGAGTGCACTTTAAGTATAATGTCTCTTGTGGAAAGGGGCCTATATTTTCCAGTAACTGTTAGTTTTGACACCAATGCTTGAGTCCCCTTTTGAAAGAGGGAAAACAAAGAAATCGTGAAACTCGTCTCCTCATAAAGCAGTTTGAATCATTTTGAAGGGGACCGTTATCCTTTCACAGAAATTCAGTGTTGGGGCTAGATACTGCAGTCCTTGGTGTCCTATTGCAGCGGACGTTAGATCGTGTAAAGTAAAATTTTTCTAAATTGTTTTGTAATTGGTAGGAGTTATTAACAAAGCACTTGTGTTGCAAACACCAGAGGCTTTCCAGTGCCGCCAAACGTGATCTCCAAAAAGAAACATGCAAAGCTTGCTTTACATTAAAGTTTGTACTGTTGCTGTTCGTAAGTTAGTATTCTGAGAAGTCGGTGTTTGCAGGTAGTGCAACACTGGCAAAAAAAAAAGCACTTTTGAATAACCCCACCTGTATTAGCAGTTTCATCCTTCTCATTTGTTGAACTACATATCCCTTAATCCCTTGCTGGACAAAGGTCGATGGGATCCAATCAGACGTCGTTTGACCTGAAAGGAAGAATCCTTATTGGTTAAGTCAAACAATGTAAATATTTGAGATCTGCTATTATGTTTTAGTCAGTTGGCAGAGTGTATCTCGTCTGCTTAGTTTTTAAAACCAACAAATACCAGGAAGCGGTTCCTAGTCACCAAGGAGCCTGGTGTTTATCTGTGCATAGACTACACTGCTGGAGTTTCATCCATCCATTAAACAGAAACAAATGGCAGCCCATGGTAATAATTCTAGTAGCTGTCTGGCCACGTATTCGGCATGCTGCTTTAAAGGGATACTATAGGGTTGAAATTGAGGGGTTAAACATTAAATGGTTATTACTGTAGAGGATTTAGTTTCCTTTTAAAACTCGCCTGCATCCAGCACTGGTCTCCATTGAAGTCCTGATGGATGTGATTGGGGGGGGGGGCGGTGCTGGACACTCCGGCCAATCCAGTGGCTCTCATTGCTGGAAGGCATTGAGAGTCATTTTTGGGACCTCAGGTTCAGGACAGGACTAAGCCTCTGTGTGCGGAGGGTTGAATCAGTCCCCAAGCCAATCCCTCTGACAGAGGGTAAGGGACACATAAGGTTGAGAGATCACACTGCTTACTGTCAGGGTTATTCAGCGAAAGATGAAAACCAGGAGAATGGCAGGAGAAGAGAACAATCTAGACCAAATAGCCGATTTGGAAAGTGAGAAATGGGAGAATTTTTCTGGTTTGGCTATTTTGACCTAGAATTTTCACTTCTCCAGTCATTCTCCTGGTTTTCACCTCTCTGAATAACCCTGTTAGAGTGTCCCTGTTGGCCTAGGTTCAGATGAGCATCATTGGAGAGCGGAAGGAACATCCGTGAGAGTGGACGTTCCTTCCACTAGACGCCTGTCTGGCCACCTCGCTGAGCGCACTTAGTGCGCACAGCGCTGCAAGGCTCGCGCCTCCTATGGAAGATCGCGCTTTGCAGCTCCGTCAACGCGTGTCCTAGTGCTTTGACGGAGAGGCCTGCTGCTTGGACGCAGCACGGCTGCTGTTGCGTGCGCAATCTGTGCGTGTGCAACAGTGTCTGGCCGTCCCCGTCGTAGCCGACGCTGGAAGCCACGTCCGTACGGGCACACCTAGTGCGCTTGTCTGACACTGGCCTAAGATATCAGCCACAAAAATAAACAAAATCTAAAAATATCATTTCTGGTCGTACTGTCCGCTTAAGTTTTGATGTTATTGCTGACAAACTTTTTCAGGTTTAAAAAAAAAAAAAAAAAAAGTATTTTCGTCCTATGGAGGATCGTGCTTTGCAGCCCTGTTAACGCGCGTCCTAGCGCATCGACGGGGAGGCTTTGATAATGGACGCTTGTTGCGCGTGCATTTCGTGCGCATGCACAAGCGTTGTGACTGGCCACGTTGCAGCGCCAGTACGCACATAGTGCGCTTGTCTGACGCCGGCCTTATGCATTGATCTTTCCTCTCCTTTCCTTCCTCATCAAACCTCTACGACGAATGTTTGACTGTCTAATGACCGATGTAACCACCTTCAACAGAAGTATTTTGTAATGAAGGATTGCAGTAAGTGGGGCATGGTTAACCCTTTCGCTGCTGAGGCTTTTCCCGCCTCTGTGCTGAGGTCGTTTTTACCGGTTTTGCTCATCATGTTTAAACGTGTTTTGAAGGCTTCTTTTAGTATATGACCCAGACATATTCTATATCGTTCTTTCCGTCAGACTCGGCAGATTAATAATATGTCATTATATGTATACGTCATGACCTGTCTGTATATTGTAACAAAAAATGCAATACAATATGAATTTTCAATAATTTGCAACGTGTAAAGTGTTTTTTTTTTTCACATTTTAAAATGCGAGCAATTGCGGTTATACTTTGTATGGGGTGCGCTTGTTAAAAAAATTAGAAATGGGGTCTCGTTACATTTTTTTTGGGGAATATTACGCGATTTTTAAGAAACGCACCGCATACAAAAATCGTTAGTGCAGCATCATTGTTCACATTATAATTAGGGATGCACCGAAATTCCGGCGGCCGATAGATATCGGCCGATACAGCCCTTATCGGCGATCGGCCGAGAGGGTTAACCCGCCGATAATAGAGCGCCGATATTATCGGGCTCTGTATCGGGCGGCCGCGCCATAGTATCGGGCGGCCGCGCCGAAAATACTGGACTTGCCGCGTGATGTCTCCTGGCCTGCCGCGTGATGTCTCCCGGCACTGCCGCGTGATATCTCCCTCCACTTCCGGCTTCCGGTAAGCGTCAGGACGCACGCCTGACGCTATGACGATTCTGGCGTCCCCGGGCGAGGCTCTGAAGCAGAGACGCGGAGGAAGCGAAGGAGAGAGACGTGTGGAGGAGTGCCGGCTGCCACTGAACACTGCCAGCGATTTGGTAAGTAGAAAAATGTCAAAACACACACACACACACCTCTTCTAATTTTAAAGCACCATGACCCCCTCATAAATCCGTGCGGGGGAGGGGGGGCGGATTTACGTTGCCCCCTCCGGGGTAGATTGATAGGGATCCAGGCATGTCCTGCCCCTCCTCAGAGTACAGGGGGTCCGGAAGATGTGAGGTCATGTTCACTGGGAGTGAGCTATGGTCATATAGCAAAGTCCAGGAGGGGAGAGGGTGCAGGAAGGGGGGATCCAGTGACCCCTGCACCCACACTGTGAGGACAGGCAGACGCTGCCTTGGGGGGAGGGTGAGATTAGCTGTGTCCCATGGCGGGGATCACATACACCCCATGGATGAGGAGGAGCGCAGATCTAATGCCTGGGATGAGCTTCACTTTTGCCCCCAAGAAAGGTAATAAATAATACATGTGAGCGGTGCATTCGTTGTCCAGGAGGATTAATTTGGGATCAAGATGACAGAGGCGAGGGGTCTGCCCCGCAGGATGGAGGAGCTGAAGAGATGGAGACAGGAAGGTGTCTGGTACCCCAGGGCTTGGAGGCTGTTATGGGATCCCCCAAAGCTAACTCTGGGAGAGGAATGGGACAGGTGAGGGGATTGGCAGTGCCTCCGGGGATGCTGATTTGGAGAGGAGCTGCTCTGCACCCCGGGGATCTCTCCTCTCCGCTCTCTCTGGATCGCTATGTGTTGGGACTCCGGCTCCTTTTATCTCCGCCCGGGGAAGCTCCAGTGACGTAACTGCCCATATATGGACACACGGCAGCCCGTGATGTCACAATGGAACCTCCTTATAAAAAATATGGTTACTTTATTTTTTTGACTTTTTTCCCGTTTACCCAATTGTTTAAATTCAAATTCATAACAACATTTATAAATTTACCATTTATTTATTTACACAGAATTTTTTTTTTTTTTTAAACTCATTTTCGGTTTCGGTTTCGGTTTTCGGCATGTGCATCCTGAATTTTCGGTTTCGGTTTCGGTCCCAAATTTTCATTTCGGTGCACCCCTAATTATAATTGAAATGGGAACAATATTGCTGCATTAACAAACCAAAAAAAAAAAAAAAACTTTTTTTTTTTTTTAAATATTTTATTTAAATTTTTTTTTGTTGTTAAAAACTTTTCACAGTTGTGTTTGGTATCGTTGGAACGGCCATGCTCTGGCCGATCCAACAGTATCAAACTTTAACCCCTAGCTGCCATGGATCGGGAGATAGGGGGTTCATTGGGGTATGTTAATAGTCTTGAGTGACTTTAGACTGGGGAAGATTTGATGGCGTCTGGGAGGTTATTTAATAGCTGCGGTGCTCTGTAGGAAAATGAGGATCGAGCCATTTCTTTTTGTATTGTGGTATTGCAAGCAAATTGCAGGTTCTGGATCAGAGGTTATAGGATGAGGGAACTGCTGGGGAAGCAGCCTATTCAGTTAGGGTGGCAGCTTCCCAGAAAAGCTCTTAAACACCAGGTTGGAAAGGTGAAGGGTGCGTCTGGATTGCAGCGATGGCCAGTTTAGCTCTTTTAGCCTGTCACAATAGTGGGTTATTTAGTTACATTGTAACACAAAGAGGCAGAATGAGTTCTACAATGTAGTAAGTTGCTGAAGGTGCGTTTGCGGGGCAGCTGCATACACTACATCTCCGTGTTCAATAGCCGGCATAAGCATTTCAGGGACGTGCAGTCAGGGGAGGCAGAGCCGCACCTGCCATTAAGTGATAAGTTAATAAACAAAAAACAAAACTCACCGCTCCCCCCCGCTGTCAGCTCCATCCTCTGCCTCTGCAGGCATTAGTTTTCCCAGCCTACGCAATTTGCATAGCAGGACGTTTCCCCGCTGCACTAATTGCGTAAACTGCTCAAGATGTGTACAGCACACGTCAGAGACAAGTGCTGCCTATTTCCTGGTCACTGCTCATTAGTGCCGCAGAGACTGACAGGCACTGATAGAGCGTTGGAAAAGCTTGGACCAATGGGAAAGCACCATTGGTCCAAGCCATTCCCAAAAAACAGTAGATGGTCCTGTGGCGCAGTGGTGTACTATAAATCGTATAAACCCTAGCCTGATATTAGGCCCTACAGGTGCTCGTACTAGAGTCTAAGATCTAAAAATGTCGCCAGGAACCTTCAGGTCCCGAGAGACGTACAATTTAAAATGAGAAGTGCAAATTACAATTGATACATAAATGCATATCTATAAATTTTATAAAATTTAGATCTATAAATCAGCGCCTCCACAGAAAACCCCCCCCCCCAACCTTGTATCTCTTTAATTCTCAACCTGTGTTGAGGCTGCTAAATATCCCTATGGATTTCAGAAGCAAATTTGGGAAGTGCAACGAAGACGCGTTCGAAGGTTTAGGACCAGAGCATAATGACACGGAACCCACTAACAGATATACTCTAAAGAGATTATTAGAAAAAGAACTTAAGAAGGAAATAAGGAATAAGTGGGACGTGACCACTCTAGAAAGGTACACCAAAGATAGAATGGTACCCAGGGGCTAAGATTCATGAAGAATCTAGCCGGAGATAAAGATGATACAATATTTCGTGATCAGTGGGAGAAAATGCTGGAAGGTTTCTCCCTCCACAGCATGAAGGTCATCATCGAAAGAAGAAGCGAGATCCTAACCGAATTGAATGCGAATATCGAGAACAATTATAAGGAGCTGAAGAATCTACTATCCGAACATGAAATTAATCAGTATCTGGAAAGACTGGAGAAAGATCTCGATAAGCTAAATGAAGAAGTGAAGGAGCGCAAAAGGAAGAAATACCTAAGAGACATTACAGACTACAAAAAAGGGAATGTCTGGCAACAGGAAAATCAAGATCAAACAGAAGGGAATCACCCAAATCCAACACAAACTCCAATGTGGAAAAACCAACCCACTGCGCAGCCTCTGACTCAGAGATTGGCACCTCCATATCAGACAGAGGACAGAAAACCCCAAAGAACACCTAGAATATGGAAACCGCAGAGGAAGAACAGCTACTACCCCAGACGAGAAAGAAGACCACCATATGGTTAGAATAGAGCAGAGAACCAATATGTCCACGCAAGACCCGTAAATGACAACCAACACAAAGAAGCAACTGGAGAGGGAATCAAAGCGGAATATTTGAAAATGAGTGGAAACCCCCGACCGTTACCACTCAGAATAGATATCAAGCTCTCGAAGGACATCAGGATTTTCACGAGACTCAATCCCGAACACGCAGAGATTTGACTACCATAAGGAGAGGCTGGTCACCAGAAAAAAGACCCTACCAGGACGAGGGCGCCGAGCAGGAAGGACCTGAAGACGTAAGCAGAAAGAAAGAGAAACAGATGAGAATGGAGGGACGAACATAGCGCTCACAGAGGCTCAAACTACACTGCTAAAGAAGGGCATGAAATTTGCCCCCACGACCCATATGGATCCCTTTGATATCTATATAGATATGCAGAAATTCAAGAAGAATTTATGCCTCAAGAAATATTTTCTAAAGAACCCCGTGGAGAGAACCAACACCATGGAATTTTACAAGCACACCACCCTTAAAGAGAAGTCCACTTTCTTCCTGAAATCTATGGTCTCCCAAGAAATTAACGCTTTTGAAAATATGATATTGGCGGACCTTTTATTGATTTTCATCTTGTCCAGAACAGACAACCTCACAAAAAAAGAGGAGGCACTGAAAGAACTTACTTCAAATGAAGACTTTGAAATAAAACCAGCAGATAAAGGAGGAGGCACGGTGATCATGACGGCCGATTTATTACAAAGAGGAAGCCAATCGGATTTTGGGTGACACTACCACTTACAAACGACTAAACAAGAATCCTACAGAAGACATTAAACAGAGATTCACGGACTATATCGACCAGGGATATGCACTGGGAATACTAAACCATAAAGAATTTAAGTATATCAAAGTAGAACATCCAAGAGTTCCAGTATTTTACTTTCTCCTGAAAATACATAAGAACATCGAGAAACCACCCGGAAGACCCATCGTATCTGGAGTAGGCTCTGTCTCTAGTAGACGATCCGAATATCTAGACCAGCAACAACAACCATTTGTCACAAGTACTGTATCCCATCTGAAAGATACGAGAGCTGTTCTAGAAGTCCTGAAAGATATTACATGGGAGGAGAGTTTTTTGCTTGTGACAAGTGATGTGCAAGCACTCTATACCATTATACCCCATGAGAAAGGACTAGAAGCTACCGTGTATTTTTTTGAAGCGCGCAGACACTTTACAGCCAGAACAGATAATTTTTATTTTGGAAGGAATTAGACTTCTTTTAGAGAACAATTATTTTTATTACGAAGAAATTTTTATCTACAACAGAACGGAATGACGATGGGAACACGATTCGCGCCATCCTACGCAAATTTATTCATGGCACACTGGGAAGATTCTTTTTTATCTATGTATCAGGATAACCTAATATGTTACAAGCGATACATAGACGACATTTTTTTAATCTGGAAAGGTGGAATAGAAACCCTGCAAGAGTTTCTAACACGGCTTGACGAGAACAATAGAGGCATTAAATTAACAACAGTGTGGAGTAGCGACAAGGTCGAGTTTTTGGATCTTATTATATACATAGAGGAAAGGGAGATCAAAACAAAGACATTCTTTAAAAAGGTAGATGTCAACAGCTTCATCGAAAGGACAAGCTGCCATCTAACCCAATGGCTAGAAGGAGTCCCCAAAGGACAATTCCTAAGAATTAAGAGAAACTGCACAGATCAAAGCGTTTATGAATCACAATCCGAAAAACTCAAAGACTTCATACAAAAAGGATATTCTCCTGAGAAATTAGAATTGGCCAGAACATCAGTGAGAGACATAAACCAGGACACCCTGTTAAAGAGAATCAATACACATTTGGGGCACACAGATGATGTCCCGTTTATCTTCACGTACAGTGCTCAAAACAAAACCATAAGAAAGACGGTTAGAAAATATTGGCATATCCTGCGGAAAGATCCCCTACTGAAGGCTATTCTTCGGGAGAACCCTAGACTGATTTGTAGAGGCGTAAGCAACTTGAAGATGAAGCTGGCACATGGACATACGCACAAGAAGATTAACCATTTTGGTATAAAGAAAGGATTCCACCAATGCGGTAATTGTTTGAACTGCCGCAATACGAGTGGTCAGAAGCAGATTGTTACGCAAGTAGAAGGCAACACAGGGAGTATTAAAATAAAGGCAGTTATTACATGCTTCATGAAAAATGTAATTTATCTACTGATATGCCCATGCGGTCTCAAATACGTGGGGAGGACCACTAGACCACTGAACCTTCGCATCCAGGAGCACATTCGGAATATAAGGAAGGGCTATGACAAACATAGCGTCTCACTACACTTTAAGATTAAGCATGCCCAAAATCCTGAAGGCCTTAAATTCATAGGCATCAAGAAAGTTGAAGCACCCTGGAGAGGCGGTAATTTCAACCCGATAATCGGTAAGGAAGAGATGAGCCTGATTTTCAAGATGGGATCGCTCCAACCTCAAGGTCTCAACGCAGACTTCGAACTGTGCCATTTTCTGAACTGACAATATACAGATGATTACACTTAGCAGGATTCTTATACCCATGTAATACATTACCATTTCCCGTACATTATCATATCCTTTCCCCTCGCTGTGCACCTTATTCTCCTTCTCATCTCGGTATCTACCCCCCCCCCACCATATGAGTATCCTTCCATTTAGTATGGTACATAAATCTTCCTTGATAAGCAATGACGCATCACAAACCCGTTGCACGCATACCGTATACCAGTATACACCTTAGTTTTCAATAGTATTTTAATATTTTAATAGTCTTTTACATCCATCCCCCCCTTTTATATATTCTATATGTAATTAACGCTATTTTATATAGTATATAGATCCATTATTCTTATTTTTAATCCATTAGTTTAGAGTACATGTTTTTTGCCAAAAAGGATTTATCCTATACTTATTCACATAAGTTATTCCTCACTCTCACCTCAACAGAGACCCCAGTTTGCTGATATGGTTTTAGCCTTTTTAGGGTCCATGAAATTTTATGTCTTTTTTTTTTAATTTTAATTTTTGATTTAACTGTAATTTAGAAGCATGTACACATTTGTATGTAAAATATCCTTCCATTTTTATCATAAAGGCCATAATTGTTTTGATCATTATGTAAACCATCCACCAAGCTGTAATAGCTAATACCCATTTGAAGATTGCCCAACAGGTTTCTTAAATACACTTATTACCCAACTCCATTATTGAGATAGGCAACTCTTTGTTTATATTAGCAGAATAAGTATATCTGTGGCACCAAATACATTTAAGGATAAGTATTTTAAGACGTTATTTTTCACTATGTACTGGCATTAGGTCCTCCAGGGACCAAGACAGAGCAGGCAGCATGAGATAAGGGGCATTATCCCCCTGCAGACCGCCGCTATGCCTCCTTTTTACTGTAGCATATGATTGTGGATGTAAACATAGCAAAAATGCGGAACTTCCACGCTGGAACGCAAAAACAAGATGGCCGCGGTGCCGGGGGTGGGGGGGGGGAGACACAATAGAGGTCACATGACCTCAAACCCGGACGTATGCACCGAAAGGAAGAAACTTAAATCAGGTGTACTCAATAATGCCCCTTTTATAAAAAGTGATTAGCCAATGCACTCTCCCTTTTACCCCCATACACCACACTGCTAGAGTAAGGCACAGGTTAAGTGCCGAAACGCGTTCAGTGTAATCCCCCCCCGACTTATTTTATGTAATGCTAATAAACCCTTTGAAGTTTCTATTCTTGTGTCTCAGCTTTTTAATTTTTTTATTCTTTTTTTTTATTCATTTAAGACCATCTAGACTGTGGAAGCTGCTCCACAAGAGCCACGTCTAGTTTATTACCCTGGTCTTTCCCCTCTTTCCTCCCTAAATTTTTCTGGAGGTGGAGTACCAGCATAGAAGAAGGAAAGAAACAGACGTTCCAGGCGAGAGAGGTGAGGTACACACCGATTTTAAATGGTACCATATGCTTACAAGCCGAGCCTGAGAAAACCGAGGCTCCACCATTGGTGAGTGAGATTGATCAGCTTTTTAACTTGCTGCCACTTTTACCAAATGTGTTACGCTATGAGAGCACTGTCTATCTGCTTGTATTTCATCTGAGGCCAACTGTAGGACAAAGAAGGGATACGTCACCCTATATCTGGTGTGAGGCGCTTCAACCCAGAGCCAGGGACACACTAGGCTCTGTAATCCGTGAGTGAGATTCTTGTTCTATCCTCACCATAAATACCTGAAGCAGTCTGCACTATTATTTTTTTCTTCTCTCTCCCCTTATATAAACCACCCATTGAGGAGAGGAGCTGTGGCAGTGGACCGTTTATCTCTACAACACGGCTCATACGCTGTGCAACCACTAGTGGCCACAAAATTTTCCGGTTATTTGCACTTTTGCACGTGCACTTTACTATGGCTTAGGACTTATTGACTGTACAACCCTCCAAAGAACTATCAGCGATTTGCGCTTTTAGCGCACCACCTGTGTATGCACTTTACTTAGGAATGGTTTCATAAGCACATGCACTTTATTGTTATACACAATCCTTGCATGTCTCTCGGCTTTGCATTTATGTATCAATTGTAATTTGCACTTCTCATTTTTAATTGTACGTCTCTCGGGACCTGAAGGTTCCTGGCGACATTTTTAGATCTTAGACTCTAGTACGAGCACCTGTAGGGCCTAATATCAGGCTAGGGTTTATATGATTTATAGCACACCACTGCGCCACCAGGACCATCTACTGTTTTTTTTCTATTACATTTGCACATTTTGTTGAGATTATGTGCAACACCTCGTAGACTGCAAACCCAAAACTTATATCTATAAATCAGCGCCTCCACAGAAAACCCCCCAACCTAATGTTGCTATAGTGTCTATTTAAGTGGTCATGGTGTCGTCCTCCTGGCTTTTTCCCTGGTAGCTGTGAAAGCCTTTCCTGAAGGCTGCCATTTAATGTCTATTTGCAGACCATCTGTTAGCTGGAAGCTTGCGGAGGCAAAATTAAAGGGACACTCTACTCATCCTGACCACCTTTTTATAGTTTTAAAGTGGTCAGGATATGAGGAGTGCGCCCCCACCCCCCCAATGTCCCAATCTGGCAGACATGTGGGATGAAGTGGAGTCGTTTCCTACACCCAACCCAGTGACCCCAGCAGCTGGGATTTTTGAATTTACAGGCTGCGGTCACTACGGATGTCGGCCCGCAGAAAGCATGCTGTCATCGCCCTCCCTAAAACAGCCTGCGTTAGTGAGCGGCTGCAATGGATCAGAACGAAGCACGTAGTGGCTATCCATCATTCTATGCAGGCACTAAGGAACTTGCATAATAAAGTGCGCATGGCTTGTAGTGGTGTGCAAATTGTGTAGAAAAGCTTCCGGGACTTGCAGGTTTGGGAGTCCCTCAGCCGAAGAAGACTAGCTGCTTGCAGCGAGGCACAACAGGGGAGTAAAATCTCCTATCAACAACCTTTGCCCAAAGATTTCAGGGCTAATATAGGGAACGCTGTTTTTCAGTAGAGTATCCATTTAAATCTCCATGCAATTGCATACTGATATTCTCTCAGGAGGATTGTGTGGTGCCTTTGCATGGAGAGCCATCTGATTGGATGGGTGCAGGGTTTCTGACCTTAAGCTCGGTAAGTGAGTTGATCCCATAAGCGCGGTCATTAGGTTGGCAGAATAGGTACCTGCCAGGGGTGGAATACATTGATGCTGTTGGCAGGCTTAAGCAATCCATGGCCATCTAACTTCCACCATTTTTAAACAGAGTTTAAGGTCAGAAACCCTGCAAAGGGTCTTGAAAGGGTTAATAACTGCTGTGCTCCTGAAGGGAGGAAAAAATGTATAAAGTTGCTGATATCTTTGTAATATTTGGTGTGCTCTCCTTCTGGTTTGTTGTGTTGTTTTACTTGAGATGCACCCACACTGAATGCATAGTTAAGGTTCAGTGCCATGTATTTTGTAAATCTCTGATCATTTTCATTTCATATGTCTTGCGTTCACGGTGGTCTTTAAAATTTCCTTTGAGGATTTTATTTTAGAGGTTTTGGATGGAAGACCTATGAAATGAAAATGATCACATATTTTAACGCTGTAAAAGAAGGACTTAATGTGGATTCTGGCTTTTTAACCCATTATCATAACGTCACAAAACATCCATAATTCTGGCTGGGGTTTAGTTTTCCTTTCCTTTTTTTTTTTTTTTTCCTTCTTCTGTGTTTTTCAGACTTCACTGATTTTATGTTTTTTTTAATTATTTTTCTCCCCTTTCATGTGGTCATGATCTTATCACTGTTGTTTTATGGGCCTAAGATCCCTTAATGTTTTTTTCTTTTTTCTTTCCCCATTTTGACCATACCATTTGACTATTTACAACATCTAAGGCTAGGGTCAGACGAAAGCATTTTTCCCCGCGAACGTGAAAAAGTGCGTCCGAACGCATTGACGTATTTTTTCACGGAATGCGCAAAAACGGTCAGACGACGCGCATTTTCGGGCGTGATTTTGTACGGATCGTCAATAAAACTCTTTTTGCGTCTGGATGTTATGTAGGCTGGACATTAGCAGTGTCTGACGTCTCCTAATCACGCAAACACGTCGCTATGCCGCAGCTGCGCACTCAGTACGTCAGTACTAGCGGTTCAGCGTTCTCAGAAAAATGCGTTCAAATTCCACTTGCGTTGCACGGCCGGACATCGTATATTGGCCGTCATTGCCCGTCATCTGCTGCTAGTGCGGCCGTAATTATGTGCGCTAGAACGCACGATAAAAGTGCGCTGGTCTGACCCCAGCCTAACACCCCTACCCGTGTGCCCGATTAATGTCTTAATGTTTAATTCTATGATTTTGCTCAGTAAAGCGTCCAGACCTGATGAAGAGAGGAACACTCGAATGCTAGTCTTTTAAATGTAACGTTGGTCCAATAATTAAAAAGGTATCACTACAGACTGCTATACTCGTGATATATAAATATATAACCACGAGTATCGCAGTACGTAGTGATAATAAATATATATATATTTATTATTTTTCGATAGGCCATGTTAGTCCAGATTCAAAAATCACAAGTATAGCCGTACGTAGTGATACCTTTTTTATTGGACTAGCTTTACATTTAAAAGACAAGCTTTCGAGAGTATTCCTCTCTTTCTCAGGTCTGGAAGCTTACTGCTCAGTTCCTAGAATTGAACATTAAGGCTGGGGTCAGACGAGCGTAGTGTTCACGTCCGTGATTGCGCCTAAAAGTACGTCCGTGATAGCATGAAAGAAAGCCCATTGGAGCCCGACACATGAAGTACGTCCGCACTGAACTGCGGACGCACAACGGCCACAGACGCAAGGCAGGCAAGAACGTACAACTCCTAGAACGGCCGCACAAAGTGCACTGCGTCCGCAACGTCCGCATAGCTTTGTGTGTGAGTGATGGAACGTGGTCATACGGACTGCATTTATACGTCCAGCATTTGTCACGGACAAAATGGTTTTGCTTTTTATTTTATTTTCTCTCCTACATCCGTCAAAATATACGTCAGTGATAAACGGACTGTGTGGCCACTACTGCGTCTTCCGTACTAACGTACGCCCGTGTACACGGACGTACAGTCCCGTAGAATTCACGCTCGTCTGACCCTAGCCTAAGACATTAAGGGTCACATGGGTGGTGTTTTTAGATGTCGTAAAAAAGTGAGAGTCAAATAGTATGTTCAAAATGGGAAAATAAACACATACGCGATCTTGGAACCATAATAAAACAGAGATAAGATCATACAACTTGAAAGAAAGGAAAAAGAAAAAAAACAAAACCACAAAAACAGTGAAGGCTGAAAGAGACCTACAAAAAAAAGAGAAACCAAGAAAAAACAAAACCTCAGCCAGAATGTTGAATGTTATATGACGTTATGATGTGTTTAAAAATCCAGAATCCACATTGAGTCCTTCTTTTACAGCGTTAAAATATGTGATCATTTTCATTTCCTATGTCTTGCGTTCATGGTGGTCTTTAAAATGTCTTTTTTGAGGATTTTAATTTTGAGGTTTTGGATGGAGTGGCCTGTTAGATTGAAGTGATGTTCCACTGGGGTACAATATGTATTTTTCTGATGATTCTTGGAGTGTCTGTGCAGGTTCATCCTGAGATTTAGTTTTAAGGCTAGTTTCACCAATATAGCCGCCATTTTCACACGCCATGCACTGGATCCATGTACACCACATTGGCAGACATGCAGAGGTACAAGCCCTTGATGTTGTATGTGGCGTTATTGTGGGTACAATATCTGACTGATGTTTTGTTTCTTCTTGGTTTCTCATTTTTTTTTTTATGTCTTTCAGCCTTCACGGTTTTTGTGTGTTTTTTTTTTTTTTCTTTTCTTTCAAGTTGTATGATCTAATCTCTGTTGTTTTATTATGGGCCCAAGATCGCTCATGTGTTCATTTTCCCATTCTGAACATACGATTTGACTCTCACTTTTTTACGACATCTAAACCCCCCCCCCCCAATCCGTGATCACTGCGTTCGTCTGACGCTGGCCGAAAACCATGGATAGTCCAATACGTATATTATTTTTTATTATCTTTGTAATACATTAAAGGGAGAGGAATCAGCAACTGTCTTGAGTGTTATTTTAATTTTTAAATTATGTATGTTTCATTATTTGTTACAAATATTTTTTCCTCTACTTGATGGTTAAGGAAATATGCAGAGCGCAAGTCTTATCTCTAAAACTGACACTGGTTATTTTGTAGCTGTTTATATAGCTTGTGTTTAGCACAGGAATGTTTCAAAGCCTTGTTATGATGAACACATTCAGTATATAATCTTATGAGAAGTGGCAGACAAGACGTAATAAACTTACCTTCCAGTGTGATCAAGCTGTAAATTTTTTGCTTCTGCATCACCAGCCAACTTTGCGAAAGAATGCACAGAGATGGCGAGAGTACAAGCTGTTCTATCTTGATGAATTCACAAAAATTACATCAGGTTTTTGCGCCTTTATTTATTTATTTATTTATTTTTTCACTGTGGTATAGCATTTAATAATGAGCAGAAGATATACAATTTTGACACTTCAAATTTCCTTTACAAAACGCGAATGGGGGAAAAAAAAGACCTATTTGAATATATTTCATAAACTTTAACATTTGCAGTCTGCACCTTGAAAGTTGAATTTCTCAGATTTCTGTGGAGTTCTACATAACACAATATCAATGGCTCTGACGACCCAAGAAGTCGGGTTAAAGAACATCTTAAGATTTCACAGGATAGCTTAACATAGATAACATAGACTGGCAACATCTGAAAAACCAGAGAATGATGATTTTTTTTTTTATAATTTAAATTTTTTTATTTAAATGAAGTCAAATGGGGGTACAGAAAAAAAAGATAGGGGAGGGGAGGCAAACGTGTTTGATAATACAATATCGAACTGAGGAGGGGAGGAAGAGAAGAAAACAAAGAATAACAAAAAAAAAAGAAAAGAAAAAAAAAAGGGAACATCACCATCACATATTAACAACCATTGCATACAATTTACATACAGAGTTCTGACTCCCGAAATCTTAGGCCTTAGCTCGCATGTTAGCAAGGTCACCCAGCATCCTCTGTTATGTTCTCACCTTCCCTGTCAGTGGGCCTGCATTCCCCTCTAGGTACACACTGTTTCACAAGGTATATGTCCCACAATTCCCATGGATCCTGTTTAGGAGGGGTCCCAGGGAGAAACTCTACAGCCATCCTGTCATAGTTCCTATCTCTTGTCATGTATGTCTTAATGAGCCCCATAGAGGGGACCATATCTGATTTCCATCGCTGTGCTATCAGCAGTAATGCGGTAGACATAATATGAAAAGTAATTCTGATCTGTTGCCTAGTTAACTTGGGGCCCCCCAATCCCAGCAATACGAATCCAGGATCCATAGGAATAGGGGTGCCCACTACTGCTGTAGCAAACTCCACAACCAGAGTCCAAAAAGGAATTAATAACGGACAGTGCCACCAAATGTGTATGTAAGTACCTGTCTGTGACCCACATTGCCAACACGTTGAAGATGAGGATGGAGCAAATTTAGACGTTTTATCCGGCGTCCAGTACCAACGGTAAAGGACCTTCCTACTCGTTTCAAGAAGCGTCGCATTTCTAGACACCCCCACATCTCTACGGAACAGATGCCCACATTTCTGGCTCAATGGAGCGTTCCAAATCTTTTTCCCACGCAGTATGATATCGCCACAAGGGTAACTCCTTGTCCGTCATAATTGTTTTGAGGCCGATTGAGATTAGGCCCTTTGGTAACAACTGGGATACCCCTAGGGATTCAATCAATGTCAAGGCCGGTTTATGGATCGAGTAAAAGGCTGTGAGTCCTCAAGTATGAGTGTGTAGCGATGTGTTTAAAAAGACTGTTCTGCTGCATTTACTTGCAATGGCCACCAGAGGGAGACAGAGACCATGGAAAGTTATGCTGGACAAACACAAGGCACTAAACTACCTTTTCCATGATGCTTTGCGTAAGGACAGGAAGTGGGTGTGTAGGAAAGGAAAGGCAAGGCATCACCAGCCTCGTGGAAAGCATGCTCAGAGGGAGCTGAAAGGAGAAGGAAGCAGGCCGAGCTGTGGAGGATAGTGACCAGGCCAGAGCGCAGGGGCTACCTCGCTGGTGCTGGGGGATCGGGACAGTGACCCTGCAGAGACCTGTCTATACCCACGCTGCGATCAAGGCAAGCAGAGGACCCGAGTGAGGAGTACCGCAAGTCCATTGGATGGGAGAGCAGGCGGTAGCTGGACAAGTCCGGGTGGGAGCAAGGAAAGCCAGACAACGGATCCAGTAGCCAGTATCACAGCCAGGCATTAAGCGGAGAGACTTCCTGGGTCAGCGGATCCTTGGTGATCGAGCGGATGGGTGAGAGGCCTCCAAGGCCGGTTTATAAAATCAAGAAAGCACGCTGCTGTTTGTTTCCAAAACCCACAGGGCCCCAACTTGACTAGTCGAAGACATCGTTATAAGTAATTCACTGGCCGGTTGAATAGTACCCGGGTACCATATACACACACGTACACACCCTTTACATTCCGGGACTTAACCTGTGCGGGACTCATTTGTTACGAATCGGAACAGGGGTTAAAGATACGTTCCGAATATATTTTTCTCTTTTCCGCTGCGCGTTTATCGTAATACGAAGAGATTGTATTTTTGGGTTTCGCTACTTGTCCCTTTTTCGAATATTCGTGCAATTTCATTTCTTTTCTGTTCGGTTGTGAAGATATTATTTTTCCGAAATACTACGCGTTTTTACCGCGATACGAAAGTACTGTAATATACCTGTGAATACCGTGTCTCAACATCTGCTTATTATTTTAGTAAACTATTTAAATTATAAAAACTCACAACGGTGTTGGAGTATATTTATTCCCTAGTGCGGGGAGACTGACCCGTGGTTCAATTTTCAGCGGCTCCTCCGGGAGTGAGCGCTACAAGTGCAATTGGCAGTAAGATAGGAAATAAGTGTCATGAAGGTGAAATTTAGATTGCACCGACGCAAAATCCAGTACCCCACATTTATCTGTTAATTGACATAGATTGATAACCCCTTTCGCTGCCCAACGTCGCGCATTAAAATGTGGAAGGATGTACTGAAACCTCTTCAGTGGTGCCGCTCTCGATATGGGACCTGTCCCCGATATACCCAGGAACATACTGTCCCATATTCTCAGGGAGAGTTTCGTCGTAATAAACAGAGAAGAAAACATCCCTCTCGGTCTATTCGTAGGAGGAACCCATAACAACACCCTTAAATCATGAGGGTTCAGAGCGATGGCCTCCATAACTGCCCATTGGGGGCGGGAAGCATAACCCAGGCATACTATCATGCCTTATTTTTTTAATATATTATTACATCGCACAAGTGGTAGTGTATGGCTCCATAAATGATTGTCTTGCTTATCAGTAACCAGTTTAAGAGTCGTATTCCACTAACGCACACCATTGTAATAATGGTTATGCGTATAATCCTATGTGATTTACATGGCAGAGGCAGGAGCTGGTGCAATGGACATGTGTTTAGGTCTTGAGGAAGAGGTCCACAGACTTTTAAAAGGGGGAATTACTTGTTAGCATTCACTATCACAGTTCAGCATTGGACAGATATCTGTGCAGAAGGATAGGGTGTCTACTGAGAAGAAAATTGTTGCAAATATCCGGATTAATTAATGTATACAAAACGTGGTAGCCAACTCCTTCTTTTTTATTTTTTTTACCTGAAAAAGCTTTGTGTGCAATAACATAGAAACTTAAGCGGACAGTACGACCAGAAAATCATTTTTTTTTTAAAAATTTGTTTATTTTTGTTGCTGACATCTTAGGCCAGTGTCAGACGAGAGCACTAGGTGTGCCCGTACTGACGTAGCTTCCAGCGTCCATTGCAGCTCTGCGACGGGGCTGGCCAGACTCTGTTGAGCACGCACAACAGCAGCCGTGCAGCAGGCCTCTCCGTCAAAGCGCTAGGACGCGCGTTGATGGAGCTGCAAAGCGCGATCCTCCATAGGAGGTTCGAGCCTTGCAGCGCTGAGCACACTAACTGCGCTCAGCGAGGTGGCCAGACGGGCATCGAGTGGAAGGAACGGCCACTCTCACAGACGTTCCGGCCACTCTCACAGACGTTCCTTCCGTTCTTCAAAATGCTCGTCTGACACTAGCCTTTTTTTTTGAGAAAGGATTTTCCCAGGAAGGATACATTGAGATTTCTCTCGTTTTCAAGTATGTCCTGGGTGGCGAGTATGTACCGTTAGGTGTCTTGCCCAAGGACACTTACTGGAGAGGTTGCTCGTCGGGATCGAACCCATGTCTCCACAGGCTCTCTCCACGCAGAGCAGTGACGTTACCTCTACTCCACCCAGCCGGTACTTACATGCCTTACATGCGCCTTGTTTTTTTTCCTTGTTTAGTTAAGAAAATATTTTACTCTGTCACTGGGTGCATTCGTTGTGTGATATTTTGTGTTGTAAACAGCCCCCCCCACAATATCTTTACCTCATTTTCTCTTCATTCTGTTTCAGTGGCCATAGAACGGGGTCTATGGGTTGATCACTATCTCAAATATCATCATTGTATTATATGGGATGTATTCAAAGAACATACCCAGGACATACTTGAAAAACGAGAGAAATCTCAATATATCCTAAATAAATAAAATAACATCACCGGGGTAGATTAGAAATCGTTTTATCTCGTTCACCTGCCAGCTCTTATCTCAGCCTAGAGAACAATACACCCACTGCAGCTTTATCTAAACCTTCCCTTCTCCACCTCATTAAACTGTTAAATACTATAGATTAGATAAGTCATAGAAGTATAGAAAAACCTATGGTAAATGTTGCCTCCATGGGAAAAATCAACAAAATATTAGGGAGTAGTAAGTCTTAAAGGAGGCGTAAGCAAGGACCATGATGGGCAAGCACTGTGTTTTATGTCGTGTGTTTTTTTTTTTTTCCTTTACGTAAGCATAGTTTCTCCATTCCGTCATTAAGAAGCTCTAAAATGATCAGTTGTTGTGCATGTCATAACCGTGGGACGTTTTTAGAATACGGACACCTTTTAAAAGGGCACTGTATCCTTAGGCCACACTGACCCAGTGACACATAGAGAGAAAATGTTGTATTAACTATACATACAAAGGAAAAACAAACTACATGTAAGATATCAGCACCTTTTAAAATAAACAAAATAAGAACATTTCATTTTATTTTTTGTGGTAGTGACCCTTTTAAACATAACTTCTCGATTTTGTTATTGCTTCGTCTGGAATTACTATCCCACAGTTGGTGGAAACGTGTGTAGAGCTTCCTTGCATTTGCTACTGTAAATTCTTGTCTCCTATACCTTCTATAGGCGGTGTTAATTTGCATGTCTGACTGGAAGCACAACCCATTCCAAGGTGCTTGCACTTCCATTTGTGAGCATGTATTCTTCACTGAAATACCGTCCCATAAAACCTTGGGTTATTAGATTTTGCGTTGGAAAAATCTCATAACACCCTGACCTGACCCCCCCCCCCAAAAAAAAAGGTTCCCAGTCTTACTCTTGTGAGATCGTGCAGCACCAGAGGGAGTTTGCGGCCAGGATGCACATGGAGTCCAGGATCTGATACACACGCTGCTATTCTTCCGCGCATTAGGCGCTAATAAAGTGCCTACCTCGGAATAAGCACGCAGAAAGGGAGATGGCAGTAAAATATGAAAGCTGCAGTCTCCCTATTTGCATTAATCTCAGAATAGGGTTGAAGGTTTGTGAAGGTACGGAGAACAAGCAGCAGCACTAGTGTGCTGCCCAATGGTGGGTCCTACTCAGGTCTCCGATGATGCCTTTACAGGGAAGGCTACTACATATGCAATTCAGACTAGTGCCCAGAAAGGGGCAGCCAGAAGTGACATGCCGCGGCAGCTTCCTCTGCGCGAGCGATGCAGCAATCCCGATGATCATTTCCCTCTTAGACAAGGCTTTACATCAGATACTCCTAGTCTCCTCTGTAATGGCACCATCAAGCTAAAGCTGTAGATCTGAACAGGGACCCTCTGTAGATCAGGGCACTTATGTGTTTGTTCATTCTTGGCAATCTCCTACCTCTTTCTTTTTGCTCAATGCTTGGGTAGAAGGGGGGGGGGTTAAGAGATGTGGTTAGAGTCAAATCCAACCACCTCCTAAAACTTGCCCAGCTTTCTTTGCTGTTCAAATCCTGGCTCTACTACATCAATTCAAGCAGATTCTGATTCATACAGGTCTATTCAAAGAAAGGTGAAACTCGAGAGAATGACTGGAAAAGTGAAAATTCTAGACCTAATAGCCAAATCAGAAAAATTCTCCCATGCATCTCACTTTCCAAATTGGCTATTTGGTCTAGATTGTTCTCGTCTATCAATTCTCCTGGTTTTCACCTTTCTCTGAATAACCCTGGTAGTATATGAATTGAACATTAGGGGAACCTAGAGAGGTATTCTAGCAGTGTTCAGTTGTACTCTTATACTATATACGAATAAATGTAGGCATCTTCCATCCCTTTTTGTGGCATCAGTTTGGAGAAATTTGGTATTTATGATATTAACCGAAATGGGAAAAATGAAAGAAAATCTGTATCCAATTCTAGAACAAAGTTTGCTCAGATTTTTTTTTATTTTTTTTACATTTTTCTGATCAACAATTCTTTGGACTTCTTCTATATTAAACAAACCGACAAGACTAGGTGAGCCAATCCAATCTGCCGGTGTTAAACCTTTTTTTATTTAGTTGAATGCACATACCAAGCATTCTTGATTTCTTTCATTTTACTTCTTCTCAGGAAGAGTGATGGTTATATCTACTTCTTTCTCTGCACAGTAGTAACTTCTCACACTATCGGTTATTCCTTTATCCTTGAACATCATCTCATACTTTTTGATCAACTGTGCATCTTATTCAAATGTTTCAAACTATTCATATGTTGAAATATGCGCACACATAAAATCGAATTGAGGTGCTGGTTGGCAACTAGAAATCTCCATTTTTAGTTAAAAGGATACTCTAGAGTTAAACCGTGTGGACAAAGGGGTTAAACATGAACCCCTCTTGGCCCCCTATGCATCCCATCTCATTTTAACCAATTTAAAATGTATGTTGTATCCACCATAGCTCTGGTTTCATGCAGGATATGGCATATATCACACGGCCACGGGGGCGGGGGGGTCCTCCATGGAGTGTCCGACAGATACAATGGCTGGGAGGGAGGAACTCAATTGCTGCCCTCTTCTTGGTACCTGAGTTTTGTTGAGATTTACATTCAATAAGAAACTTGTACGAGATACAAATACCGTATATACTCGCGTATAAGCCGAGTTTTTTGACTCCGATTTTGAGTAAAAAAAACGCGATTCGGCTTATACGCGAGTCAAGGAGCGCAGCAATCGGCAACCTGCGGGCCGTACCCGGCCCGCCGGCCATAGAATTAAGGCCCGCCGGTGTACGTGATAATTTCACGGACACCCGGCCTGCGCCGGCCTGCTCCTTCGATGACAGCAGCAGCCGTAGCGGAGGAGCCGGAAATGCGCGTCTTCCGCTCCAGGCGCTGCTGTCATTTGAGACTGGCGGCTCGGCAGGTCTGTCTGCTGGGGCTCTGTTACTCCTTCATACTGTGATCAGTGCTGTGCCCTGTATTACTCCTTAATACTGCCCCTGGGTATCAATGCTGTGCCCTGTATTACTCCTTCATACTGCCCCTGGGTATCAATACTGTGCCCTGTATTACTCCTTCATACTGCACCTGGGTATCAATACTGTGCCCTGTATTACTCCTTCATACTGCACCTCGGTATCAATACTGTGCCCTGTGTTACTGAAATAAATATTGAAAAACATTTAACCTACTGATGCCTCATTGGTATTTTTTTTTTGGTATCTCTTTTTATTTTTGAAATTTACCAGTGGCTGCTGCATTTCCCACTTAAGCTTATACGCGAGTCAATAAGTTTTCACAGGTTTTTTGGGAAAAAGTAGGGGGGTCGGCTTATACACGGGTCGGCGTATACCCGAGTATATACGGTATCAATCATTTTATATTTCCTAGAAATTCTCCTAAATTATTTTAATTGTCTAGTGTATTCTTCAAAGCAAAACACAATCAATAATCGGATAAAATTAGGGTTGCACCGATACCGATACTAGTATCGATATCGGTGCCGATACCGGGTACTGCAGGAGTACTTGGTACTCGTGCAGTACCCCTGATATTTTTTTCCGATACCGGAAGCCGGCATTGAGCCGGCTTGCCGGCATCCGAGGGGCTGCGGCGGCTGTCCGAATGCCCTATCGGCATTCGGACAGACCCTGCAGCTGCTCTCCGCATTGTTTAATACTTACCTTCCTTTAGTGACGCCGGGAAAGTCTTCGCGCGCGCGCTCCTTGGAAGGTCCCCAGCCGCGACCACGTGGGACCATGTGATCGTGGCTGGGGTCCTTCCAACGAGCGCACGCGCGGAAACTTTCCCGGCGCCGCTAAGGAAGGTAAGTATAAACAAAGTGAGGAGAGCAGCTGCAGGGCCTGTCCGAATGCAGATAGAGCATTCGGACAGGCCCTGCAGCTGCTCTCCGCTCATACTTACCTTCCTGAGCGACGCCGAGAAAGTTTCCGCGCGTGCGCTCGTTGGAAGGACCCCAGCCGCGATCACATGGTCCCACGTGGTCGCGGCTGGGGACCTTGCAAGGAGCGAGCGAGCGACTTTCCCGGCGTCGCTAAAGGAAGGTAAGTATGAGGGGAGGGGGGCAGTATCCACGAGCTGGGGGGCAGTATCCACGAGCTGGGGGGCATTATCCACGAGCTGGGGGGCATTATCCACGAGCTGGGGGGCATTATCCACGAGCTGGGGGGCATTATCCACGAGCTGGGGGCAATATCCATGAGCTGGGGGGCATTATCCATGAGCTGGGGGGCATTATCCATGAACTGGGGGGGCAATATCCAGGAGCTGGGGGGCATTATCCAGGAGCTGGGGGGGCATTATCCATGAGCTGGGGGCAATATCCATGGGCTGGGGGGCATTATCCATGGGCTGGGGGGCATTATCCATTAGCTGGGGGGGCATATCTATGAGACCTGGGGCTTTATATGAGGTCTGTTCTTACTGGAAAGCGTCACGTGACATAAAATAAAAGTATCGGTACTTGGTATCGTGAGTACTTGAACAAAAGTATCTGTACTCGTACTCGGTCTTAAAAAAGTGGTATCGGTGCATCCCTAGATAATAAATATATATATATATATATATATATATAATTTTATCTACTTTATCAGTAACTATACAGAAATGGTTAATAAACATTTCTGCTTAACGAAAACAATTAACCTGTATTTCCCAGCAAACCAATGTTTAACAAGCTAGATCTTATAGAGATATATATCTCTCTCCATGCTACGTGGATCAACAAAAGATGAGCTATTTCTAGAATAAGTAATAAAACTTATTTAGTGAATCCTCCCCTAATATCGAGAATTAAACTTCTAATCTTCTGCTTTTTATATTGTAGTTATATAATTCCTTGCTTATTAATTTCAATCACAGTAATATATATATATATATAATATATATAATTTTCTTTGCAACAATTTCTTCAGGATAAAATCCTTATATCCGATTTTTCTTCATATCTCTATCTGCAGATTTAGAAAGATCCAGAGTCTTCAAAATATATCTGTTGCAAGAAATACTCCAGATATATATAATTACATTAATTCCTTAAATAGCATTCATACATTACCTCTCCAATCTGGATTCAATGAGTTACAGCCTTTGAATATTCTTCATGTAATATATTGTTTTTGGAATATGTGAAAATTATCAATGTCATATAATCCAATGTATGTGAGTTAGAGGTGTGGACCTAATTAAGTGATATGTAATATCTTGAATGCATTGGGTGTTGGAATGATCTGCAATCTGAATCAATGCATGATCGAGTCCTGGGATGGTCTGAATGAACTGCAACGAACAGTACAGCTTCAATTCTAGTCAATTTGACGTCACTGACAATCTACCCCTTTCATTTAAATATTACATTCTCTATATTAATATAATATTTACTATGCCTCAAGAGGGCAGTGTTGCTCTTCAAATTAATTCCACAATTTAATTTTTTTTTTTTTTTTTTGTATTTAAAATTTTTATTTTAGAAGCATAACAGCTGCACAAAAACATAACAAACGGCCACGCAGGGCCGTGCAAAGTCAGGTACCAAAAAACGCATCAGAATGAAAGGGGGAGTAATAAGTGAAACAAGACAAATCAGGGGGGGGTACAGTCAGAAAAACTAAGAGGCAACAGTGTCCGACGTTAAGGCATCAGGATAGCCAAATAAGGCGAGGGAGGTGGAAAAAAAAAAAAAAAAAAGGGGGATCGTAGGGGAAGAAATTGTGGCATTCCTGGCACACCCTAACACCCCTGAGGGGGCCAGGGGCCATGAAAGAGGCCACAGGGCCGGGGGACCTGGGGCCAAGAGGACGGCCAGAGCCTAGGTTGCTGCCCTAACGGCTCACCCAGTGTACCACCCAATGTCCCATACATAAAAAAAAAAAAAAAAAAAAAAAGGGGGGGGAAGGAGGGAGTCCCGATGCACCAGCGGACGAACGTCAAGCCCCAGATGTCAACAGGTAGGTTAGCGTGTCCACTTGAAGGAATACCATCAATTAAGGGAGGGGCGAAGGGGGGGGGGGGAGTCGAAGGCATCAGCAAAAAATCGTAAAACAGAAACGTCCTCCTAAGAGTCTAAAGTGCGTAGAAACAAATAACGGGGAGTATCAAAAACCACACAAAAGACTAAGATGGAGGGGTAGTCAGATCATCCAGGGTCTGACAGCAGTGGCGCGGGTTCTCGCGGCAATGTCTCAAGTCCCAGTTGAGAGAGCACCGCCTGTGCCTCCTCTAAAGTTGCCACTGAGTAGGACTTGCCTGCGTGGGACACGTTGAGAGATCCCGAGACGCCCCAGCGGTATCGAATACCGTGTCCACGAAGCCGAGCAGTAATATCTCGAAAACTCCGTCTGGCCGCCAGCGCCAGGAGTGACAAGTCCCGGTAAACAGTAATGCAGGCAGAGGCATACGTGACTTTAAACTCAGGGCTGACAGCTGTAAGGATCTGGGAGTGTATATGCACATCCCTCGTAACCAGAATCACGTCACGTGGAGCCTTCACCGGTGCAGTGGCTGCCTTCTTGACACGCATGGCTGAGGACACGACTGGTTCCAAGGAATTCCCAGTTGCAGGTAGGAGGTGAGCCACAAGACCTCGGAGATAGAGCAGGAGCTCTCCGGCGCCGACATCTTCCGGGATCCCCCGCAGGCGAAGATTCCGTCGCCTATGTCGGTTCTCCATAGCAAGCACTGCGGAGCTGAGACGTGAAACTTGCGTCTGGAGGTCAGTAACCTTGGCATCGGATAAAACCTGCGCCGCCGCCGTTTCCAGTGATTTATTATGTACATCAGCGATCCTGGATTGTAAGGCCTCTACTGCTGAACGTACCTCTTGCAGGTCGCTCCTCCAGAGGCCCCGGAAATCCTCCATGACCCTATGCAGGTCAGCAGCAGTGAGCGGCGGTACGGAGGGTTGCCCCCCAGCCATACCAACAGGCACATCGGCAGCAGGGTTCCCACAGGCCCCCTCTGAAGACTCCGAGGCCGTCGGTGCTCCACTGCGATGGTCACGGGCGTTCCCTGCACGTCCAACTCCCAGCGAGTCCCGGATGTCCGGGGTGCGAGAGCCCTCTGCCTCCTCCAGCTTTCGAGGTTTCTTCCCCATGTGCGCTGGAACGCAGCTCCCGGTCAGTAAGCAGGGCACCAAATCACGTGTAGGCCGCAAGATGGCCGCCACATGCAGCAAGCAGGGAGGAAGAGGCGCCAAAAACAGCTCCGGTCTCCGTTTTAGTAGTAACAGGATAGGTCTGGCAAGGTCCCGGGACAATCAGGAAGCAGTCCTAGGAGAGAGCGCCCGGATCAAACAAAGAAATCCGCCGTAATCCGATGGATTCCAGCGGCACTCCACAGAGCTCTTCAGAATGGCGACTCCACAATTTAATTTTAATATATCTTAACAAAGACCCTATATTCAATCCTAGACTTTGGGTCTCTCCTGTCAAAATTAAATTAATATCTCCACTCCTCTCAAAGTTTTTACTAAATAAATTCCTTTCTAGTTAAAATCAACAGAAATTCTATTCTTCAGTAATTATACCGTTTACCAGTTATACTCTACAAATATTTGGAGCATCTATTTCTTACTGTAAATATAATAAAATATATATTGATTATTTCGTGAATACAATTCTACGCTTGCAAAGAGATTTTAAATTTGTTCCTATACCCAAAAAGCAAATATCTTTTTTTTTTTTTTCTTTTTTTAAGGACTTGTTAAAACAAACCAATAAATTTAAATATGACATGTCTGGCACTTATATCAAACAAAGACATTTTATCGTCTATAACATCATGTCTGGCATTTATAGAAAAAAAAACATAACTCTTAAGGTTCACCTAGCCATGAACTATTAAAAAAAAAAAATCTCTGTCCATTTTTAAAACTAGGGAAAATTGAAAAAGAAAGACTTTACATTAAAACAAGATGGCTACAGGCATCCATTTTAATTTTCCCATTATAATATAATATACCCGACTGTTTGAAGCTCCAGGTCACCTCTTGCTACTCTTCACTTCAAAGAGGAGCTAAATCACTGCGCTGGGAAGGCTGAAACTGCCCTCTAAAAGCTCCCAAGAGAGGAGTGTGTGCTTAGGGCACTGTTACCACTAGATTATACCTTAATGGTCACAGTGCATAGAAAAACCCTTTGTAAAATCCCAGAGACTGACATATCTCCCATTGCTTTGCACATGGTGCCCCAGTTGTGGCATAAATGTGAGTGAAATGGGAGAGCGTTGGCTTGCTGTGAGATCATACCCATGACTGAACTTTCAAAACTTAATCGTGTATGTAAAGCAAAAATTGTCAGAATCGCTTTACTTCGGTCACAGGGAAGGGGATTTGTAGGGGTCAGGGGGGGCAACTGCCACCGTGACATCTTAAAGTAATGTAAGAGCTGGCGGTGGCTATACTCTTTAATACACAGCGCCCCTCTGGATTGGTGTCCTTAAAAGAGAGCTTCCATCTGCACACAAGATCTTCAGGATCCAGAATAAGAATTTATTCCTATTCCAGAATGTGTTCTGAAGCGATGGTCATGAAAACAAAACAAAAATGTGTATAAATCTAAAATAAGATGTAGCCCTATAATCTATCTTGTGCTTGTTCATTCTGTTTTTTTTTGTAGGTTTTCATGCAGTTTGAAGATAATGGGGGACATTTTGGCTTTTGAAGCAGATATTCTTGGTTTGGTGAAAGAGGTTGGCGTTTTAATTGTTTTTTTGATCACTGTAAATCCCACTATCTAAGAATGGTTTGCATGCTGTGCGTTGTAAATAACCTATTTCCCCCGAAAATAAGATCTACTCCGAAAATAAGACATACAGGGTTATTCAGAGAGCGGTGAAAAGCAGGAGAATGACTGGAGAATGGAAAATTCTAGGTCAAAATAGCCAAACCAGAAAAATTCTCGCATTCCTCTCACTTTCCAAATCGGCTATTTTGACCTAGAATTTTCCATCCTCCAGTCATTCTCCTGCTTTTCACCGCTCTCTGAATAACCCTGCAAGTAGTAGGACAACTTGAAGAACCGTGGAAGAGAATCGGTGATGGAGGGAGCAGAGCTGCATAAGGCTGGGGTCACACAAGTGTTCTTTGAGCAAAAGGAACTTCTGTGAGAGTGGACTTCCATCCACTCTGATGCCCATGTGGCCACCTCACTGAGCGTACTTAGTGCTAGAAAACGAGATCCATCTATGTAGCCCCGTCTGTGTCTGTCGTAGCTTTTTGAGGGAGAGGCCGAAATCCGTCCGGTGGTAGCGCGTGCTATTCGTGCGCACGCTACACTTAGTGGCCCTCCCGTCCAGCCTTCACAAAGCTGCGACAGACACTGGGGAAGTGCGGGCACACGGATGTACTCCAGTGCGCTTGTGTGACCACAGCCTTAGCCGATGCTTCCTCTAGAGCCGGCTCCTGTCACTGACTGAGTGATACCAGACATAAACTGCCAAAAAAAAAATAAGACCTATAGTGGTTTTTTGTTTTTTTTTGTTTGGGGGCCAAAAAAATATAAGACCGTGTCTTTCAGGGAAACCTGGTAGTGGCGGTTACTCTGTAGTATTGTGAATTGTAGACTGTCTGCCAGGCATTGGGACAATTCTCAGACCCCTTTCAGCTATTTGTGCCTACAATTTGCCAAGCTTTATATTCTAGCCCATACATGGCATTTATTTGTCAGTTTCTGATTTGCATTGTTTTCAGTAATATTTATTTTTTTTCTTTTATGCCCCACACGTATAGATGGTTTGTAGTTGAATAAAGCTACGTGTGAACTTGCTCAATGCATCTAAATTTAATTGAAATGGAGAACGAGCTTTTCTTCCCATGACCTGCAACGGGCCCCTCAAACAGTAATCCCGATCCAGCTTCCATCCTACATAATATGCTTACACAGCTCCCCTAGTGTGTATATGTATACATCCCAGTGTAAGGCTAATTTGTCTCAATTACCTCCTGCTCACCCAAGATATTATAAACGGTTAATCTGTCCGGGATGGAAAACAGAGAAATCTGAGCATAATCTCTCTGTTGTTGTAACATTTATTTTGTTTTAACAATATGTTTATGACTTTATTCCTTTCCAGTACTTGAACTACGGTGATTTCCAGGACACGCTGAAATGTTTTGCCAGCGAGTGTAAAGTGAAGGGGAAACCTCTGCCTAGAAGCTCTGGATCTGCCATTACAGACTCAAAGACTTTACTAATACAGGTACCATCTCAGCAGGAAGCCCAAAAGGAGCCGAAATATATTAAACAGATGAACAGCAACATTTTCTATTTATTAAAACACTGCAGAGCACATAAACACAGGCTCAATGTGACAGGATTTGGGAACGGCCTGATATGATCTCGCCGGTTTAGTTTACGTAGTACTTTTATACCGCTTCATGGTTTATTATTTTAGTTTTATCTTTCTTAAGACAACACCAGATAATTGCTAAATCAAAGCATATTTGCCACGGTCCAGAAATGGTCAGTGGTATATGCTGCACTTTAAATAAAAATAATAATGCATTTGAGACTTTATTCAATAAACAACAAAACTGTGGCATGCTGACTGTAGGTTTGCAATATTCGGGCCAACATAGAAGTTTTAGGGAAAGAACATAGTGGAAACCTTGTACCCACGAGAAAATTAACTCTAACATAATATTTATTCTTTTTATGTTTCATTTCATGGGATCGGTCGGGTACATGGCACGATTCTGTGGTTGTATAGCTTTCCAGGCCTGTTTAATTTCCTCATCTTGTTTTTGTTATTTGTATGGGATGGTGAAAAAATGTTCATAAGACGCTATGTCCTGCGCATTCTCCGAGGGCGTTTAAAGTTAAGGTGATCATCCTGCAATTGACGATTTATGTACGATTTAAGTGCAGATAGAGTTAAATGTTTAGCAACACTGATTCTGGAGCAGATAGATGTTCAATTTGTGGAATGTTAACATTGGCGATGCCTTTCTGGTAGCCAGCAACAACGCCCTGTCTGGATCACATATCTGATCTTCACCTTGTGCAGTCACCTCCTGCCGACTGGGTGGTGAATGGCCGGAAATGTCTTGTCTGTCAGGATATATTGCTTAATTCTTCTTCTTTCAAGGCTAGGCAGGGTAAATCAGGCTAAGGTCGTCTTTCGCTATCCCAGAGCTACTTATGTGATCCTTCAGATCTATAAGTGTAACTTAATCAGGAAATTTATAAGCATACACACCCTTTTAAATACACAAAGGGATGTTAATTGATGCCTCCTAATATCTTCATACTATATAGTGACTCTTTCATTTCTGCATTGCCTGTTTGAAATAAGCATGCATCTGTCATGGTGTGATTAGTTTTTGCCTCTCATTATGCTGAACATGCAGCTGCAGGTCTAGAAGACAAAATCAATAGGTGTAGATGGCCCCACTACATGGAGTTTAGTTGCAATTATTTCTAAAGCGCCACAAGCTCTGTAGTGCTGTACAATGGGTAAGACAGAATAACAAATCTACATACAGGTTAAACACAGAACAGTAGGAGAGATTTTTTTTCAATCTAATGTTATGTGTGTATTGTTAGTTTAATTCCCCACTAATTTTTATTTATTATTAGTTTTGCTTTTTCTATCCCTTTTTGCACAATCTTTTTTTCTTTAAATAATTGAAAACTCTTTAAAAAAAAAACACCTTTTTTTCCAGTTCATACATTCCGATGTGTTTTAATCTTACACATAGCCTTTATAAATTGTGAACAGGAATGGGCATGAATGACATTTGAGTGACATGACAACAGATGGTTTGCTATCTATAGATGGACAGACCAAAATGACCAATATAAGTTTCTATACTTGCTTAAGCTGCCGATCTGTTCTTGGAACGCTCTGCCCACTAGATCGCTGAATTGCCATGTAAAGAAAACTACAGTTTTGAGTAGAAAATAGAATAAGCTGCATTTTGTGTGCCTATAAATACCCTGTTTTGCATCGGGGCACACTCTCATACATTGCACCATCCACAGAAGCCGAGCATGTCATATTTATTTTTGCGGCATTTAATATTCATTGTTGTAACTGACCATCTGTACATTGCAAGACGATGACTTGTACTTCTAAGGCCCAGTGAATAAACACCTTTTTACCTCGTCTCGAAGTAAAGACTCTCTTATATAGCGCACTGACTATTTATGGCGAGCCTAATCCCAAATTCAGAAGACCATAGCACGGACAAGACCTGAGATATTGTGTATTATGATGGTATTTTACAAGATATATTTTTCTGCTGAAATCCATTGGGAAAAAGATGACTCCCAAGAATGCCACTTTAATAAATATCCTGTGTCGGTGTTGTAGTAAAGTGCATTTCTTCCACATACAGGGGCAGGTGACAAGCACCAGTATAAAGGATATTAGTGCATTATAGTGTAAAGATCAAAGCCCTGACTTCTTGTGGAAAATATTATAGCACAGAGATATCTGCTAACAATATAGTACAGCTGTAACGGAGCGTACAGCTGTATCGGAGCGGCTGTACCCTAGCAGAGTACCCCTGTCAACAGGCTCTCTCCCCTTTTTAAAAAAACGATTTGTGAGTGCACTCTAGGATACTGTATATACTCATCTTGAAATTTCCTTTTCGACGAGGAATGATAATTTTTCGGGAAGCCGATAGCCCACGTCCACATCCAAATAACTTCACAGGGATTGGGACCTTCAAAAATGGACAATGGGACCTCCTGGGAGGAGAAGGGGGGGGGGGCAGGTAAAACAAAGGAATATTTTCTTAGAGAGAATGTACACTATACAGGTAGGGGGTAGTAATACAGAGAGGTTAGATAATAGAGGGAATGTACACAGTATACACAAAAAGACTGTACAATAAATACTTATGTGGATAATACACGGACATCAGAAATCTTTAAATAGCTGGGGGATGTTTAAAACCATGCAAAACCTAAAATATTTAAAAGGTTCACTAATTCCCCAATAGTCTCTTTCATAGGCCATAGTCGCTGGGCAGGAGGCTAGCCCACAGCCCCCTCCAGATGCACCAGTCACGATAGGTTCTGTCACAACAGCTATAGTGTTTAACCCCTTCTTGCTGCATGATGGAATAATTCTTTTAATGTCTAGTGTTCAAGGACTCTTGACAGAATAATGGCATGTGGCTTCAAAAGTGCTTTGCAGTCACGGGAGTTGTGACCAGCAGATTTATGCTTTTCCTGGGTTCTTTGAGACACACCAGCAAATCCATGTTCCGGCATATGTGATCTCTGTGACGGGTACTAGCAGAGATCACTGTGCTCTGTAGCAGTATTACCGTAGATACTAGAGTATAATGCGACCCGAATATAACGCGATGGATAGATTTATTGTGGAAATGAGAGAATATTCAAGACTCTCTAATATAATGCGAGGAACAAAATTCTACTGTACCGGTAAACAATTACAATCCTTCCAGGTTCTCTTAACACAGTCAGACTCCCCCTCAGGCCAGGGTGCTCTGCTCTAGAATGATTGCAGTTGTTACTAAGTATGAAGCCGCCAGCCACCCGTCTTCTTTATTAGTGATTTAGATGGCTGGCGGAGGCGAGCGAGGTGAATGATTGGCTTAAACTCAGCGTGCCCTCTGGCCGTGATGGATCCCACCTCTCCCGGATCTTCCTGAAGTGTTTGCAAGCATCAGGAGACTATCGGAACTTCCGGGAGACTTGGGATCCAGAGCAGGGCAATTATTTATTTTTTACACGCAATGCAGATATCTCGCCTATAACGCGACCCCTCCAATTTTATGGTAAATTTTTGTCAACAAAATCTAGCGGTATACTTGAGTATCTCTCTCCTTTCTCTTTTTTTCTCTCGCTTTCCCTTTCTCAAAGTTTACATTTGTGTGTGTGCCACATCAAAGTAAAGCTCCATGTGTCATGAAAAGAAACTTATACGACATTTGTGGGTGCAGTAAATAAGAAAGGTGGAAATTACAGTTGATCACATACATGTCATAATTGCATGGGTCAAGTAGCAAAGTGAGGTTGCGTCACAAAAGGGTTAATAGTGAATTTTAAAGACTAGTTGGCCCCAAAGTGATACTTGCCAATACATACAGCCTTCAGAAGGCTGCTGTATTAAACCTGTTTAAGCTACTTTCCATAGCTAAATACCTTTTTCTCAAGTGCATCATTAATTTTTATTGAGGAAACCAATGAGGGTGCACAACAGGACCACATTTTTGGGTGCAAATGTGCTAATAGTGTTCTTGTTTTTTACAGAAGGATCTCATTACAGCATTTGAAGATGGCGATAGGAAAACTTTCTTTGAGCTCTGGGAAGAGCACATCCCTGCTGAGACACGAAACAATGACCCTCTTTCTCAGAAGCTAACGTTTTACCTGCAGATTCATTTCGCCATCTTTCCCTTGAAACACAGCATTGGCCGGATCGTATGTATACTGCTTCCTGCTATATTCAATTAGAACACAAGATTTTCCTTGACCGGCTCCTAGTAACATATTGACAGCCTGTTATGGTGTACTACGTTGTAAATCCAGTAAAGCAGGTCGCATTGAGCAGCCCCTAATGGCCTGCCAGTGCTCCACCGCAGGAGAGCCACTTATATACTAATATAAAATACAGGTCAGTGGGCAACCCAGGGCTGACCATAACGTGGGTCTATATTGGTGATGAAGAAAACAACAAAAAACGTGACGGTTCGGCCTCACATGGCCTTAATACAGCTGTGTATCCGCTCGATTAAGGCCATATGAGGCCGAAACATCGCTGTTTTTGTGGGGTTTTTTTTTTCGTTTTTTTCTTCAATAAAGATCCACGTTATTGTCAACCCTGGGTTGACCACTGACCTGTATTTTATATTAATACTAGATTGTAAAAGAGATTTCAGTTCTATGCCTCCAGTGTCCTAACCAACATTTAAGCTGTATGGATGTAGATAAGAAATGGATTGTCTCCTAAATATCAATGGATTTTAGATAACTGCTTTTTTCTTTAAAGGGCTTATCAATTTAATGCAAAACAAAGCCTTTTGCTGTATCTAGACTTATCTTTAATTTTTACCGTTGTCCTGTGTAATAAACCTATCACAAACGCACACCTCATCTTTTTCCAACTATTACTATGGGTGGTCATTCAGGCACTGCTCGTGTTTACCAAAGTTGCAAACACCGAAAATTGTCAGTGTTGTAACACCAGAAACGACGGCATTTCACAAGTGTTAACTCAATAGAGCGACGCCAGCCCTGTCACTGTGCAGCGTCTCCTGCCACTCTCTAGATTTAACTGCTGTCAATTATTTTTCTTTAAGTTGCAACACCAGCGCTACCTGAATAACACTGTACGTCTTTTGTTGATAATCTGTGTATTAGCTGGCTGTAAAACGTTAAGTTGATGACACAGTGTTCCCGTTATTAGTGTGAGTATAGCGGAAACAATGTGTCCTCTGAGGCTTTTGCTTTGCATAATCACAGCTTTTGACTTGTTTGATATACACATTGTTTTTATCATTGAGCATGAATTTTTAAAATGTTTTCCTAGGATCGGGCTGAATGTGAAGACCGAATATCTAACTTCAAAATATACTTGGAAACCAGTGGCGCAGCCCTTAGTCAGACCACAGAATTTCTCCCTTTCTACGCTTTGCCCTTCGTCCCTAATCCTGCTGCTCATCCCTCCTTCAAAGAGATTTTCCAGGTATCAGCTGACAACTGTTAATACCTGCTATTAATCCCTGGTTACTGAGGCAGATTTTATAGCATCCGGAATGAAGCGACCGTTAATGGACCCATGTTTTCTTACAGGTTACTGTGGTTTATTTATTTTATTATATGGTCAAAGGGGGGCTATCCTGAAGAAAATTGCTTATGATAGAAATGAATGTCTAGAATCGAACTTTTTTTTTAATATTCAAATTTTTAGGTATTTTTCTGGATTTTTTAGGTGACCTTTTTGATTCCCACTTTTTTTAAAATGTTTTATTCTGTAGCAGACCGTTTTCTTATTTTCTATTACCTCCATGCATTATTTTTTTTTTTTTTTTTTTTTTTTTAAATATCAGAGTTCCATATTTTTTTTTAAAAACCGTTAGGTGGATCGTCGGCTATTTTCGGCAGCCGGCAGCTGTCTTCAGCGGATTCCGTTCGGCTCACTTCGTGGACCCTGCGGTGAATGCTGAATTTACCACAGAGTTGGCAAAATTGCTGAAGTGCGCCGAACGATAGAGCACTGAAATTTTGGTGCTCTCTGAATAACCCCTATAGTAACATGGTTAAGAGGTAGGATAGTCAACAAGTCCCAAAACGTTTAATAAGGTATATTACATGAAGTAGAGCAAAATGTTATTACTTTTAGTATCTTGTTGAAGATTTTTAATTAGAATTCCGTTCCATTATTAAACCCTCCCTAAAAGTAATCCGAATCTCCCTGTCTCTTGATATATTATATGGGTATTTAACAAAATGTTGTGGTGATCTATGTAAAATTCATTCTGACATTCTTCAGACATCTCCATTGGGAAATAATTTAAGTGGGACCTTGTGGACGCTACAGGAAATTAGCTTTTATTGTTGCTTATTCAGTGTGTAGTGTCACTTGACCCATTAAGTGTATAGTTGGATGACTCTTGCATCTGCGAAAACATGATACTAAATGAACTTTCTTTGCTTTCTGCAATACAGTGTTTTAACTATTTTCTTACAGTTACTTTATCACATTGCCAATAAACCATACATATGTGGTTCTAAAGCCCTGTAGGGAAAGTAAGTTTTGGAAAGCGTGACTTGCTTTGGCAGTGTGTCCCCCCCCCCCCCTCGAGGTTCTCAATATTCCCAAAATATAAATTACATTTGTAGGGCTGAAACAATTTATCGATTAGGAGAGAATAATCGGTTGGTAGATTTAATCGGTCTGTGTAAGCACACATTGTTTAGAGTTCGACTTCGTTAAACTCCAAGGTATTGTCTGAGGTTAATAATGTTTATTGAAGACGTGCCGCTGCTTTACTCTATGGTTTGGTGGACATCGTGAGAGAAGGGGGGGTGTGAGGATCCTGAGGACGAGCAACCGCTCTAGTGGCCTGCTCTACGGGGGGACCCGCTCAGGTCTCACAAAGTTTTAGCTTGCTTGTGCCATTACAGGGATGTCTGCTCTCACCCAATGAGGGTGGCCAGTACTGACTGTCAAGGACGTCATCCCTGCACGAGCGGTGCAGCAACCCCCGACGATCGTTTTGGCGTTGTTAGGCCTTGTCAGGAGGGTATAGCTGACACCCCTTCTGGGCACATCAAGCAAGGGGTCCACGTCTGGATGACCCTGTATACTTATAGTGAGAGAAAGGGGGTTGTGAGGATCCTGAGGACGAGCAGCAGCACTAGTGGCCTGCTCTACGGTGGGTGGACATCACCTGCTTGTTTTTATTTTGTTTCCGACCGTAGCAGAACTATCACACAGACTGTGGGGTGCTGCCACCGAGTGGTTGGAGCTGTATCACCAGTGTTATATCCTTACTTGGAGCTGGAGTTCTATACCACAACCCTACCCTCCCTGCCTCCCTCCAGTCTGTGGCCTTCCTCCCAAACTCCCTCCCAAACTCAGGTCCAGTCTCTTGCTCAAACTCACTTCCTTTCCTCTCCAGTCCCTTCTCCCACTCAGTTTGTTCATGAAATCATTTAAAAAAGCGACACCCTACAAACCCTGTCCACTTTAAGCTTCTTAACATGGTTAGGCTGTGTGCAGTGCCCTCCACTTTCTCACCCCACTTTGCCTGCTGACATCATTATGTCTATAGCCGAGCTCTTGCAGCAGCGTTCGTTCAGGGAGAAAGCACATGAGGTTGAGCTCCGCATGCAGCATCAATCCATCACTCTGACCAGGCACTCACATACCTTGTTTGAAAAGTACCCAAGTTGCGCGAGATACATAATGTGTGTATGTACAGACACAAGTTGCATACGCTACGCAAATTGCAAAACAAAAAATATTGTAATTTTTTAAATTCACTTTAATCAGCTAACTAATCGATTTTTGATAAAAATAATCGTTAGTTGCAGCCCTATACATTTGTACACATCTTGTTTGTGGTGTTTTTTTTTTTTTATTCTGTCAACATGAAATGTTCAAAATGACGACTAAGCACTGCTCCTGTAAAAGCTATTTTAATTATTCTAAATAACCAATGTTTTAGTCTCAAACTTTGCTTAAACTAAAATAACACATTAGGCCCCATTCTGGTCAAACCAGTGGTTGGAAGCTGGTCCGTCATTAAGGCTAAGCTCTTTATTACTGGCTCAATTATGAGTTATATTAGCTGGTATGGTCTTTTGGAGTACTAAGGTTGCAGGGAAACTTGCACGAGACCCGTGGGATTGTGCAGTACCAGGGGAAGGACACTGGAGAATCCTGTTTTTTTTCTCTGGTTTGCTGCTAAAGGTGGTGTATCTCCCTATATAGTTACATAGGCTGAAAAAAGACAAGCGTCCATCGGGTTCAGCCTCTCACACATCACATTTGTGGCTGAAAACTAAGAGTGCCTCGGAATAGTTTGTCTTTGGCGCTACGGTGTTTACACTTCGAGTAACCTGCACATAGTATAGGATTTCGGACATCAACATAAGCAATTGTGGCCATATACTTAACTGGTCACTCGCTAAATGGACACTATAGGCATGGCGACCATTCCATTCAATTTGAGAGATCAGTGACTGGAGTGTCCTCACCCCTGTCTCCCATCAAGGGAAGTGGCTCTGTTGAAAGGCTGATTCAGCCCTCCATGTGCAGGTGCCCAGCTCCACCCTGAAACAGAGATTGTTTAATCCTGATCTCCGCTTTAAGGAATAGTTCCCAGAAGATGGTTTGGCTAATATTGAATTGGCTGGACACACCTTCATCTGGCGGTTATGGGACATCTGCTGCTTAAGAGGAAGCCACAGAATGCCACATCTGGTCAGCATGGAGGCAGCCCAGTGTTATAATAAAGATGAGTTTACGAAGATACTCTGGGGTCAAAATGTAATGAGAAGTTAATGTTTAAGTCCTCAGTTCCCTCCCTCTATTTAGATGTTTAATCCTCAAAAAATATATTAGGGGGTATCTGTAATACAAAGAAAAACAAACAAACATAAGGTAAAACCCCTCAGCACCAAGTGCTATGATGATGTGCAGATTCTACACTCTCAAACGGCTGTTTTTAATGTTTTAATATTTAGTTCTTCAGAGTGTACTTTTTATATTTTAGTGAATTTCCCTTTTCATTTAAGGAATCCTGGGAACCAGAGCTTAAAATTAGATTGGAGAAGTTTCTTTCACTGTCTCTGAAAGCGGCCTCCACTCCACGACTCATTGCATTATACGTATCCTTTGCATTTCTAAAATAAAGCGCAAATCACCCAGTGATTGTGATCTCTTAAAGGTGCATTACTAGTCATATGTTTTAATATTGCTATATAGCAATCCATGAATATCTCCTACAGGTCAGTATATATTTTAGCTAGGTTTAAGAGAATGTATTCTTAAAAATGTTATTGGTTGACTTAAAGTAAATAAACAAACAATAAGGCTGGATTCACACCTGGGCGTAGCGCTGTGTCGTGCAATGCGCGCGTTTTTTTTCGCGCATAAAAAAAAAACCGCGCGAACGCGCGTTGCAGCGCGTTCGCGGCTATTATATGGCCGCGAACGTGCTGCTGTATGCCCGAAAAGAAGCTCCCGAACTTCTTTTTGCGTTGGCCGTTTTAACGCGCGTTCCTGCGCGCTGTAAAACGCTTAGGTCTGAATGGGTCCCATAGCAAAGCATGGGATTTCCCCGTTCCTGCGTTTTTTAAAGCATGCACGAACGCGCGTTAAAACGCCCAGGTGTGAACCCAGCCTAAGAGAAAGTTTGGTGCCGTGCTCCCTCCTGTTTTTTAGTACACTTATCTTAGTGTGCACCCATGTGGGTTTTTAATGGACTTCAATACTGTGAAGTCACCAAATAACAAAGATATATATATATATATATCTCTCTTACAGTAACTGGTGATGTTTTTCACAGCCGCATTTGTTATACCGAAAAACAAAATATCATGGCGTACCCTATATGTCTCAGTATATTTGCTCATATATACAAAATACACAAGGGGGGCAGCACTCAACCTTAACTACGCTTTCAGTGCAGGTGCATCTCAAGACTAATATGATCCAACAAACCAGAAAGAGAGCACACCAAACAACAACATATTCAAACAATACAAAGGAAACCACAACAGCAGCTAAATTCATTTAAACAGATTTTACCAGATTTAACCCTTTTAAATACTCAAACAATTCTCATCCCCTTCAAAATCACTACAGTTCTTAACCCTTTAATGTTGAGCTCTGTTGAAAAATGGTGGAAGTTTTGTCTGCAATAGATGGCCATGGATTGTGTAAGCCTGCCAACAGTGACAATGTATTCCACCCCTGACAGGTCCTATCATACTAACCTAATGACTGCGCTTATGGGATAAACTTACTTATTGAGGACCCAGTCCTTTCTGAAGGTCCCTGCAGATTAAGGTTTAAACAGAACCTGGGAGTGGAGCACCTGTTACAGGGAGGGGTGCTTGCCCAAAGGGGTGTCAGCCCTATATATACAAAGTACCGGGGTTGAGAAACACTGACTCAAGGTTGTAATTTTTTGATTGCTGCCTCCACGTTGAAGCAATCCGGAGGGATTGTTACCTAAAGTATCAAAATGGAAAATGGCGTCAACCAATTATACTATTAAATTTAAAACCTAGGATGAACTTTTTGAATAAAAGTGCCACTATATAAATGGGTGACTTTATTATATATTAACAATTGGTTTCTAAAATCTAACAAATAGGATATCCTTTGTATTTATTCAGTGGAAATTGTATATTTTCTCCCCGTTTCACTCCTCAGAATCTGAGTGCATCACATACCATCCTTAATTCACCCGAAACATTAAAAGATTCTCTTTTATAAATAGGGCACCAGAACATTTATTCTGCCCCTGCCAAGGAAAGTGATGATTAAACTTTTTCCTGCCAAAGAACAAAGATTAATTCCTTGTTTAACAGATATGTAGCACACATCTTAAATTCTTCTCCACCCATGGGTTGAGCTGTTCAACCCTTCCTAAGTAGAAGTAGTCATGAATACTGAGGTTTGACCCCTTAAAAAAAAAAGCTAAAGACATAAGTCCTACTAATAGAAAGGACTTTAAGTGCAAAAAAGACATGCTATATATTCTCACATTGCCCTTTAGCGACTGTGAGAAATGCTACTGATAATATGCTTTTTTATTTATGTGTTTACTGTCTAATTGCAAGAAAAATGTTCTTTTTCTCTTCTAGGAAGAGCTGATTACTTGGTCATGGCTCAGTACCTCCACTCTCCTTGCTATTGGCAAGTTAAGATTTAGATTGTGTGCGTGCAACAAGTTGTATCTGACTAAATGCATAGGAATGTCCTGACTTGGGACCTGATTTCAGCATTTTTGGGGATTGAATCAATAGGATCACAAGTTCAACCAGTGACAAAATTAATAAATTTTATTGAAAACCATGCCTACATTTAAAATAGATCATGATCATGATACACACATGGATACACAACCATATAAAATATAAGTCTGCTAACTGAATATCTCATAAATAAAGTGTTATGCACCGATTTATATATCTTTGCTTTGTAAAGACCAAAAGGGTTATTCAAAGTCACCGCATGTTCGGTGACTTTTCGTTCTCTTCAATTTGGGCCGATTCGGCAATCCCATTTTGGCGACTCTGCGGTGTATTCAACAAGCACCACAGGGCCATCGAAACGCAGGGGAAAGCTGCCGCAAACCTGACAAAAAGTCACCGCAAAAACCCGGCGAATGCACGCCGAAACCCGCAAAAACATCTGGATTAACCCGCCAAAGACGCGGGAAAAACCCGAGCAGGAGCCGATCACACGCAGCGCAGCTGCCGGAAAAAGCTGACACCGCAGACGAAGGCAGTGAATAAATTCGCAAAACCGTTTGCATGAATGTTTGAAAAGTGAAATGCTGTTTGCAAAGAAACTACTGAGCGAAAAATGTCTGAAATTTACATATGAGGTCCAGGGAATGATAATAAAAAGGGCTGTTACAGAAATAAGTAAAGTTAAAGAAAATCAAAAATAAAAATCGGACTTTTTTTAAAAAAAAAAAAAATCTATAGACTCTTTACTGCAGAATTTTATAATGAATGGTTTATTAGATATTGAATTAAAACCGGAATATTTTTAACATTGAAGCCTATGGGATTCTCCTGAATAAACCTGCCGAATTAAACCACCGAATGGCAGGGCAATTTGGGAACCTTTCACTGCTGGTTTGTGTTCTCTGAATAGCCGAAGCAGTGCTTTTTTATGGGGATTTCACTGCCCTCGAACAGGCACCAAATGTGCAGGCAATTCGCCAGGATTTGGCGTATTGCCTGCTCTCTGGCTAGTCGAATGGCCAAGAAAGGTAACCGAACGCTGATTTTCAGTGTTCAGTTACCTTTCTCCAGCAATTCGGATCTCTTTGAATTACCCTGCAAGTTGGTTGGTATATGCATTGAAAACAAATAACCAAATGGAAAAGTAAAAATAGCAGAAAAGGAGCAAGGCCAAAAGACCGTATATAACTAAATCTTTCTCCAGCCCATGTTACATAGGGACTATATTTCCTACATATATATTTTCTGTGTTAATCTGTATATTTGTTTAGTTTTTTTAATATCTTGCATTTATTACTTTGTATTTCTGTAACCGCTATAATATTTCTATGTTCTTGAACCCAGGACATACTTAAAAACGAGAGAAATCTCAATGTATCCTTCCTGGTAAAATACTTTGCAAAGAAATTCCCTCCTAAATGCAATACAATAAGCCACCAGGCGGCTCACTAGTGCTAAGAAGCACCATAAATAAACCAGGGCAACCAATAGCCAAAATATAAATAGGACCGAGTAGCTGATATTGCTTGGAGGGTGGGGGTTTGAAGGTAGCCTGCTCGATTCGCACGCAACGCGCATTTCGCCTGTAAAGGCTCGTCAGCATATAATCGGTGCATAACACTATTTATGTGATATTCAGTTAGCAGACTTATATTTTATATGTTTGTGTATCCATGTGTGTATCATGATCTATTTTAAATGTAGGCATTGTTTTCAATAAAATTTATTAATTTTGTCACTGGTTGAACTTGTGATCCTATTGAATCATTCTTTGGATCAGCTGTTATTACTTAGAAGGGCTTCCGTGTGATTACTACTTTGTTTAGAATTATCCATCCCGTATCCTTAAGGTGTTTAATACCGCTACTTTCGTAGAGGATATTTGTTAATTTTTGAAGATTGGCTTTATCATGCCAATCCGAATCCCCCCGTCTAAGAAATACAGGGCAGTGAGACTCCAAGCCAGAATCCCTGAGCCTCTAAATTAACTCCTGGTTTCTTTCCTTGAGGGAAGACCCTGCATTTCAATGCAGAGGCTCTGGTTTTCGACTTCTCTAGGAAGCCTTTGATCTGGGTTGGGGATGTGCGGTGTCGAATCGTGACTGCATATTGGCAGATTCCGAATACGCAAAAACCACGATTTGGGTTTGTGTGTTTATATATGCCCCCGATCTCATTATAAATAACGGTATAGATCTGTATTCTTCTTTTTATACTTTTTAAATTTATTGAAGTGACACTCTAGACACAATGACCTTGTTAATTTAATTGGCCATAGGAGGGCACTCTTCCTTCTCTCCATGTCCCCACTTGTTTTTTCCTACAGACTATGATAACCTTCCAAAATCTGAGGGGTGGGGGGGGGGTCTTCCCTAAACCTGAAAGGCTGTCAATCGACTCACACAGGACTACTTTTGGGGTTCTGATTGTCAATGACCAAGCAGAGTGGAGCTAACCAACCAGTGCTTCTCAACACACTTGCCAATTACCTGAATTCTCAGCTTGGGGATCAACAGAACATAAATGTCTGCTGCTTGATGCAACAGATGCTGTCAGTCAGGAAGAGAACTGGGCAAGACCAAGCAGCTTGAGTTATGGTACATTTTTTGCCATGCTTTGCTAAAAGGAGAAGGGGGGGATCCCTAGGGGGTGTCAGAAGTGCCTGATCTAAATTATATACAGGTCTAATTCGTAAAGGTGGCACTCAGGCGAAGTGAAAAATCCAGGTCAAAATAGCCAAATCATAAAAATTCTCCCATTTATCTCACTTTCCAAATCTGCTATTTGGTCTGGATTGTTCTCTTCTCCTGCCAGTTCTCCTGAGTTTCCCTTTTACTGAATAGACCTGCTAGTCTATACTACATGTTAAATGGCCATTCTATCTGGATTTGTGTACATTGAGGTACAATGAGGGATTTAAAGGGCCAATTACATTTTTGTCAGTTAATTTTACACCTTTCCTTAACCTTTTATTTCTACAGCGAGACGGCACACAAAGCAACCGTGGTAAGGTTCAATCGGTTTCTAATTATTAATATTGTACAATATGTTTATTGCAAGTAGAGACTTGTTTTGCTAACCTTACTGCTCCCTAATTGCTGTAATTAAAACTCACAATGGGGTTTTGATCGTAATTTAATACCGTTTTTGCTTGCTTGAGTGTTTACCATCTACTTTCTGGACAAGCTTACATTGCTGTCAAGTGCATGAATAGTTAACATGGTTAGTGGGAACGTAGTGATAGCCTTTAATCAAAGCACATATTTGGAGCGTTCTAAGCGATGGTTATCATAGAATGTGGAAAGAGATTGGAGTTGTGATCACAGTACATTGTCTGGCCTTTTCTGTTTTCCTCTCTCTCTGTACACACGCTGAAGATTATGAAATTGGCTCCTTAACTCTTTTTTGTTTGAGGACAGGCATGCAATCCTTGTATCTAGTCTTTGCATTTTAAGTATATCTGCTAGAACCTTTTAATTTAATTGCCTCTTTCATGGGTCAGCAACCTTGACCCACCAGATGTTTTGGATCCATCTCTCGTTGGGTTTTTTTAAAGAAACGTTTTAAGTATTTTGCCAGGAAGGATACATTGAGATTTCTCTTGTTTTTCAAGTATGTCCTGGGTTGGCAAGTGTGTACCGTTTAGGGGTCTTGCCCACGGACACTTACTGGAGAGGTGCTCTTGCTGGGATTCAAACATGTGTCCCACGGTTATAAAGCAGTGATGTTACCTCTACTCCATCCAGCCGGTACATTGGCAGAGACTCATGAGAATTGTAGTTCCAAAACCTCTAAAGGGCCACGGTTGTTGACCCCTGACCTATTTGATAGGGTCTGTGTGGTTAATTGAGAACTTGCAAAGTTCAGCATAAGGCACACATGCATATAGAACCAGGAATTATGTTGTTTCTTTTTGTTGCACAACCGAAATGGGGAATGTTTTATCGTGTCATATTTCTTCATTATTCCATGTTGATTACAACTCTTCATTTTTTTAAAATGGATTAAGGCAGAAAGACTTATGATGTACGGAAACTAACTTGATAATCTGTACGCTGAGCCCAGGATGTGCCAGCTGACAATAAATTTGTATTATGTGTTATGGATTCTAGATGCCATTATAATCCCCTGCATAGCGACATCCCGCACGTGTTCTTTGCTTTTCTTTTGAATATGCAAGGATTTGGATGGAATCCGTGGTGCTTTCAGTGTAACTCCATTAGATTTCTCAATATTTGTTTTTGTCTTTTTAATTTGATTTAAGCTTTCTTGAACTGTTTGCTAGCGATTTAGAAACGTCCTGTAGTAAGTCGGGACTTAATTTATGCTTAAGATTCCTTTTGATTTAACGATCTTATATATTTAAAAATTTTTGCCCAGAATCATTTCAGCATTTGCAGCAACAGCTAATGGAATCAGAGCATCGGGCAATTATCTATATGAAACGCTTCAACAAGATGCAAGCTGACTATCACAATCTGATTGGTGTTACTGCTGAACTTGTGGACTCACTGGAGGCCACAATAAATGGAAAGCTGGTAAGGATCTTTCTAAACCGGTCATTAGTAAATAATTTTGTACTCTTAATATTTTTAGTCAAGTCCAGTCTGCTACATACAACTGGCTATGTGTCAAACTAAGTGCAGGATTAAGGGTATTGTAAGCTCTTAGTCTGACCCCAGCCTTAAACACCCACTAACGCATTATTAACGTGCGTTTAGGCGCACTTAATCACGGCCGTAGTAGCAGAAAATGACAGCCAATATACAAAGTACGGCCGCACGAAAGTCCGGCTGCGCAACGCAAATGGAAAATGAACGCATTTTTTCGAGAATGCAGAACCACTAGTACTGACGTACAGAGTGCGCTGCGTCCGCTAGCAGTGTGTGTGCGTGATTAGGAGATGTCAGATGCTGCTAATGTCCAGCCTACATAACGTCCAGATGCAAATTGTGTTTTTACGATCCGTAAAAAATCACGCACGAAAATGCGCGTCTGACCAGTTTTGCGCATTCAGTGAAAAAATAAGTCAATGCGTTCGGACGCACTTTTTGACGGTCGCTGCAAATAATGCGTTCGTTTGACCCTAGCCTAAATCACAAACTTGTGTGGCCTGTTAAAGGGACACTACCAACAAAAAATATTTTTGTGTTTATTTTATGTTGCTGATATCTTACATGTTGTTTTTTTTTTTTTTTTAAAAGAGGAAAATATTTAGAGTGGGTAGCAAAAGTCTACACGCCTCTGTAAATTGTCAGATTTCTATGATGTAAAAAAATTAGACAATGATAAATAATTTCAGAACTTTTTCCACGTTTTTAATTTGCCCTATAAACTGTACAACTCAATTGAAAAACAAACTGAAACCTTCTAAGTTTAGGGAGGAAAACTAAAATAAATATGGTTGCATAAGTGTGCACACCCTTAAACGAATACTTTGTTGAAGCAGCTTTTGATTTTATTCCAGCACACAGTCTTTTTGGGTATACGTCTATCAGCATGGCCCAACTTGACTTGACAAGATTTGTCCACTCTTTGTAAAAACACTCCAAATCTGTCAGATTGTGAGAGGATCTCCTGTGCACAGCCCTCTTCCGATCACCCCACAGATTTTCCATCGGATTCAGGTCTGGGCTCTGGCTGGGCCATTACAAAACTTTAACCTTCTTCTGGTGAAGCCATTCCTTTGTGGATTTGGATGTATGCCTTGTGTCGTTGTCACACTGAAAGATGAAGTTCCTCTTCATGTTCAGCTTTCGATCCGAAGCCTGAAGGTTTTGTGCCAATATTGACTGGTATTTGGAACCACTCATAATTCCCTCTGCCTTGACCAAGGCCTGTGTCAGACGAACGCAGTTATCCTGTCCGTGTTGCCGCACAGTTTAACGTCTGTAGTAGCATCGAATCATGAGCAATAGAGACCCACACACGAAGTGCGTCCGCACCGAACTGCGCACTCACAACACACGTGGCAAACGGACGCAAGTTAGGCAAGAACGTAAAACGGCTACCACGGACGCGCAGAGTTCGCCACGGCTGCGTAGCGTTCTGTGTTAGTGAGATGTCAGATGCAGCACATTCGTGACATCCAGCACCTTGACGCACAAAATGGCTTTTCATATCTTTTCAAATTTTTTGCATTTTTCATATTAATTTTATTTCCCATAGTTCCCTTTTTTTCTACGTTCGTCAACAAAAACGGAGCGTGTGGTGTCTACAGTACACCCCCCCCCCAGTCGGGCTATGGTATGATTGGAAAGGCCGGAGCATAGCCTCTCCAGTAATACCAAAGATGACCAGGTTGCTCTAAAAAAAAAAATAAAAATGGTAAAATACAATTTTTTTTTTTATTCGTTGTAATACAACTGTTCACTTTTCAATTATAAAGTGAACAGTGATGCTGAACTAACTCACCTTCTCATTTCACACGATACCAGCAAGTGTGGAGGTGACGGCATAATGCATTGTTTCATCAAAAACCTAAACTGCAAACTGCTGCGAGGGGTGTGGTGGGTCCTTTGGAACCCTGCATCTCGGATTTGTAAACTGCACAAAGTCATGAGAGGTGTCTTTGGCTAGGTCAGAGCCTGGCCTTTTCAACGATCCTAATTTTGACCATTTAATTTGTAAAAATAGAAAAAATAAAAAAATGTTAGAGAAAAAAAAACACGTTTATTTTGCATTTAATTTCTAAAGTGGTGGCATTATGTGCTTTTACTTAATACAGCAGCATTGTTTGTTTTATAACTCCCCTTTTTATTCCCCATGCCCGGACCATATGTGGAGGTGATGGCGCAAAGCGTTAGTTCACATTGGTCCATCTAAGGCTGGGGTCAGACAAACGCAGTGCGAACGTGCGTTTACCCGCACTTTATGACGGCCGTGGTAGCAGCAAATGACGTCCAACGCAGGCCCACACACAAAGTACGGCTGCACGAAAGTTCGGCCGCACAACGCAAGCGGCAAACTAACGCATTTTCGCAAGAACGTCGAACCGCTAGTCGTGACGTACAGAGTGTGCTGTGTCCGCATAGTGGCGTGTGTGCGTGATTAGGAGACGTCAGACGCTGCTCATGTCCGGCCAACATAACGTTGAGACACCCAAAGTTTCCTGGTTTGGATCCGTAAAAAAAATCACGGCCGAAATTGCGCATTGTATGACCGCTATCGCGTCTTCCGTGAAAAAGTACGTCCATGCGTTCGGATGCACTTTATTATGGACGATGCGAAAAATGCTTTCGTCTGACCCTAGCCTAATACACATGCTGCTTCACCGGTGCGAGGACGGTGGGGGTCCTTGGGATCCCGGTATTTCCATTCTTTACACACCACCAAGTCATGTAAGCACATTGAATTTGTTGCAACAGTTTTGCACAAAAGGTTTTAGCATATGATATTCAGGCTGATAAAACCGCTTCGACAGCTGATTCGGCCCGTAGCCCAAGCTGCAGTAACTTTATGGCCAGCAGATGGAGCTGGGTGCCTGTCAAATAGGACTATTACAGTGAAACTTGCATTTGATTTTTCAGTTTTACTGTATAATGAAAATTCAGTCTTTTTTTTTTTTTTTTTTTTAAAGAAAAAAAAGGACCCTTTACAATGGGCGCTATGATGTTGCCCTCCCTAAAACGGGACACAAAGGGGAAAAATTTGCGTTGCTTATTGCCTTAAGAAAATGATTTGTCTTGATATGGGGGGGGGGGGTCGAAATAAATTTTGTAGCATAAAGAATTATATTTAACTGGATCAAAGTCTCATTGTATATACTGTCGTGTAATTAAATTTAATCTTAGTATTTCCTTCAGTCATTATTTTTTTTTCTATTGCTATTAATCTAAATAAATTAAGATAAACTTTATTTTGCTAATAGAATAAAGACCCCCTAAAATAAAGTCTTGGGAAGTGTGACGTAAGAAATGCAATAGTTCTCAATTTAATTAGAACAAAGTTATTTTATTATTTCTATTAGCCTGGGAAAATTAGACAAACATCAAAGCGAAAGTGACAGAAGATACTGCTGTGAAAGTACAAACCCGTAACCAATTTTATCATAAAAAAATGTTGTTTGGCCTTTTGTGATGTCACATTGTATGAGATCTGTCCAAGTCAAAACCTTTGATGTTGTCTGGAAATCTAAAGCTTTCTTTGGTCCCATATCAAAGAATAAACAGGTCGTACATTGACCACAAGATTGTTTTATGAGCATATGTATGAAACGCAGTAAAAAAAAAATTATTTCGCATTTGATCTTGCTGTTTTGTATTTTTTTCCTTACCGGATGTTGCGTGTTAAAGTTTAGTACTCTGACCATTTTTAAATAAATATTGGTGACGAGTCAAGCTTTTTAAAGGAAAGATATACTGGTACCGGCTGGGTGGAGTAGAGGTAACATCACTGCTCTGCGTGGAGAGATCCTGTGGAGACACAGGTTCGATCCCAGCAAGAGCTCCTCTCCAGTAAGTGTCCTTGGGCAAGACACCCTATGGTACATACTCGCCACCCAAGACATACGTGAAAATGAGAGAAATCTCAATGTATCCTTCCTGGGAAAATCCTTTAACAGAAAAGAAAAAAAAAATGGGTGGTGGGACTCATTTTCTATACTTTGTAAGGGAATTATGGCTATCATAAGCGCTTAATGTTTTTTGTATTTTTGGGCACTTACTACATTGTTGACAAATCCCAAAGAAACCGCCTTAAGTATTAAAATGTAAAGCTACAAATAATCAAAAAAACATGCTCAACGTTGCTCCTCGCACTTCTGGATTGCAGCTTGGCACTGGGATGAGCTTAAGGGTCCACCTCTAATTTAATTACTACGAAAATTAAATGACATCAAAGAACCTACAAAAGGAAAGGCGTTTAGGTTCATTTTCCCTGGAATGTCTCATCAGGCGATTTTATACCACAGTTATTATAAAGATCAATGTGCTGTCTTATCCCTTGAGATAATACAGACTGCAGATGCCCAATGCTGCCATTTTCATCCTCCATGGGCATTGCTGAGTGAGGGTGATTGTGCAGAGGTGTGCTTTCAGCCCTCTATTGACATGATGACCCTGCACTTGGCAGCCAAATGTTTGCCTGGAGTGAGTGGAGGGCAAGACTGGACTGGGACAAAAAGTCGGCCCTGGATGTCAAATAGACGGGCCCACTTTATGCAAACACACCCAAAAATGGTCTATAAACCAGAAGTTGGCCTACCGGGATACCGGGAGGAATTCCGGTAGGCTACCTATTTTTTTGGGCCGCTTTTGCATTAGCATTGAGAGCCGGTGGGTTACTGGGGCCGGCGTGGGTACACACTGTCACTGGCCGCCGCTGGTCTCGGCCTTGACAGCCCCTGCAGCCGCACGTGCCTCCCAGATCCAGAACACTGTATTGGCGCCGCCCCTTCACCTACCATGTGATACGCGCAGAAGTGCACAACGTCTCCACGTGTCAGACATATCGGAGGAGGCAACAACGCCTGTTGCAGGCTCCAGGTACTTGGCTTCCCTGCTACATTTTGTTCCCATTCCGGGCGGCTGCTCTCAAATTGGAGCAGGAGGACAGGCAGAGGAGCCGAGGAGGCATGATCACAGAAGAACATGCCCTGCGCATCCTAAGGCAAGTCAGACAGTTGCCTTAGGATGCGGCTTCATAGATGGTGCAATTTCGGGCCACACTTGTCTCCCGGCCATCGCCTGTGGCCACCTGCAGTATGCTTGAAACCCTTCTGTAGATCACAGAAGGTTTTTTTTCCCTCCTCAAACAGGCACCCCTTCCCATCCATTCCGTCGCTGTGCTGCTGTCAGATACACAGAGCCTCTGCCCAGCGTGAGTTCCGGGTCAACGATCAGAGAATCATGTCCCTGGAGAGAAGCAGGAGGCTGTTCTGAGCTTCCCAGTGTCCTGGCTGCAAGAAGCTCCCCAGGACAGGGCGAGAAATCTGAAAGAATGCCCTTTCAATAAAATGTCTGCCTGCATATATCTGCTTGTGTTACTATGCTATATATATATATATATATAATTGCCTGTGTATATAAAGTCTGCCTGGCTCTAATTAATGACCATGTATAATAAATGCCTGCAAAACCTCTAAAAGTGTGTGTGTGTGTATATATATATATGTATATATATATATATGTATATATATATATATATATATATATCCCCTCTATTTATACAAATACATATGCATTTATTATATTTGTATAGAGGGACATTATATAGAAACAAGCACATAAAGATATATATACAGTTGTGTTCAAAATTATTCAACCCCCAATGCTGTAAAGGGTTTTAGGGAATTTAGTGTACATTTGTAATTGTATTCAGGATGAAATCCTACAAGGACTTTTTAAAGAACCATATGCAACTAAAATGACATCAATTGGTTTTGTAATACAGTAGTAATTGTTTCTTTTGTGAATTCTTCATTGACACAATTATTCAACCCCTTAAAGACTACCACTCTGAAGAACAGAGGTTCATTCAAGTGTTTTCAATCAGGTATTGAAAACACCTGTGGATGTCACGGAGCAGCAATAAAGCATAATAAGCACCAATTAGGCAGCTTTAAAATGACTGATACTCAGCTCCTTCTAGACATTTACTGGTGTGGTTACAAACATGGTGAAGTCAAGAGAATGGTCCAGGAAGACCAGAGAAGAGGTGATTACTCTTCACAGGAAGGGCAATGGCTATAAGAAGATTGCAAAGATGTTAAACATACCAAGAGAGACCATAGGAAGCATCATTCGCAAATTCAAGGCAAAGGGCACTGTTGAAACGCTACCTGGTCGTGGCAGAAAGAAGATGCTGACTTCGACTGCTGTGCGCTACCTGAATCGTAGAGTGGAGAAAAGTCCCCGTGTGACTGCTGAGGAACTTGAGAAAAAATGTGTCAGATGTGGGTACTGAAGTTTCAGCTCAGACAATACGGCGCACACTGCGTAATGAAGGCCTCCATGCCAGAACTCCCAGGCGCACCCCCTTGCTGTCTCCAAAGAATAAGAAGAGTCGACTGCAGTATGCCAAAAGTCATGTGGACAAACCACAGAAGTTTGGGATAGTGTTCTGTGGACTGATGAAACAAAATTAGAACTGTTTGGGCCCATGGATCAACGCTATGTTTGGAGGAGGAAGAACAAGACCTATGAAGAAAAGAACACCTTGCCTACTGTGAAGCATGGCGGGGGTCAATCATGCTTTGGGGCTGTTTTGCTTCTGCAGGTACAGGGAAGCTTCAGCGTGTGCAAGGTACCATGAATTCTCTTCAGTACCAGGAGATATTGGATGACAATGTGATGCAGTCCGTCACAAACCTGAGGCTTGGGAGACGTTGGACCTTTCAACAGGACAATGATCCCAAGCATACCTCCAAGTCCACTAGAGCATGGTTGCAGATTAAAGGCTGGAACATTTTGAAGTCGCCATCACAGTCACCAGACTTAAATCCGATTGAGAACCTCTGGTGGGACTTAAAGAAAGCCATTGCAGTGCGCAAGCCTAAGAATGTGACTGAACTGGAGGCTTTTGCCCATGACGAATGGGCGAAGATACCCGTAGATCGCTGCAAGACACTTGTGTCAAGCTATGCTTCACGTTTAAAAGCTGTTATAACTGTAAAAGGATGTTGTACTAAGTACTAAAATTGAATGTCACTTGGGGGTTGAATAAAACTGATAATGGTGTGAGCACAGAAAAGACATTTGTGGTTATTTCATTATAAATGTTATGTTATATTTGTCTGACCTACACGTGCCTCTTTGATTTAATTGTAAGCAAGATGACTGAATGATCAAAATCAATGTCAAACTGGCCAAAACACTCAATTTTAGTGGGGGTTGAATAATTTTGAACACCACTGTGTGTGTGTATATATATATATATATCGGTGGCAACCTGCATATACCACGTAAATAATGGTGTTACCTGGGTGCCAAAAATCCAGTAATATGGTATACGAATCAAAAATAGGACGCACTCCAGGGTTCAGGTGAAAACCATAAAATGGATGATTTATTCCAAGTACATGTAAAAAAGAGATGTGCCCATAGGCACTCGCCGACGTTTCGGCCCTCACAGGAGCCTTTATCAAGGTGATGGACATGGGCACCAGTAATGTATTTATACAAACTATTAAAAGCATCACAATCATACTCACCGGCTTGTAGCATGCTGCCGGGCAAAGCGCCAATTGCTTTTGCCCTTAGGTTTACACACATTACATTTTTTGTTTTCTTGTTTTTTTGTGGTTTTCATTGGACACGTTGTTTACTTATAGAATTTAGCTAAGTATGACGATAAGTTAGAATTTTAATAATAAGACTCTGAGGCGAGTATTGCTTCTCTTTCTTGCTTTTATTAACATAGCAGCAAGTGGCAACTAGCAAGAACTTTTTGAAAATATGAAGCATTTATATTGAATAAAGAGAAAACATAACAGTAATAACAGGTAGATGGTATCTTCTAACACCCCTTCCACTCCTTTGGATCTGTCCTCTTTCCTGTTCAGTGCTCATCAAAACCGATCCACGTCCCTCCTACTTCCTCTTTCTTTGCTGTACGAGGTGATCAGTGTAGGTATATAGGGAACCCAAAGGGCAATCCACCGGGAACCATGAAATCCGTTATGAGGCTGAGGAAAGAAAAAACATGAGTGGAAGATATTGGATCCGCAGACCCAGGAAATAACAAAACCACAATAGCGGTGGAAGTGGTGGGCAATACTCGCCTCAGAGTCTTATTATTAAAATTCTAACTTATCGTCATACTTAGCTAAATTCTATAATTTTAATACATCGACTCTGAGGCTCCTATTGCTTATTCAAAGCTAACCCACAACTGCGGATGACCAATGAACAACAGGTTTGAAATAAAATGAACGGAAGGTGGACTCCCTGGACCAGTCAGCTGATAGCAATAAGTCCTCCAACCGACAACCTGCCGAAACAGCGGAAGAAGCAACAGCGCTACGAACCGAATGAGCTCCAAAAATTGAGGTATCTACACCCGCTAACGCTAAGAGCCAGCGCGCGAGCGTAGTTGTACCTACCGAAGCGAAAGGAGATTGGAAAGAAATAAAGAGAGGTGAAACCTCCGTGCCCCGGAGGGCGGTAGTACGAGATTCATATTCCTGGAGGCAAAGGACCGGGCATAAAGCCGGGCGTGACTGGAAGGCCGGGTAAAAGGCAGACGAAATGGACGTTTTGGTACGGCGGGAGATGTCAAAGCGCACACCTTCTGGTATGAAAGAACGAGCTTTGAAGTCTAACGCCCTGACATCAGCCACCCGTTTGCAAGAAATCATGCAAAGAAGGGCCAATAATTTCGCCGAAAGCTGACGTAGGGTTAAATCCTTGTTGGAGGGCCATTGTTCCAAAAAGTCAAGGAGGATATGCACGTCCCAAGTTGTCGTATATCTAGGCAACGGAGGACGGTCAGATCTGATACCTTTTAAGCAGACGACACACCAACGGATGTTTGCCCAAAGGTGTCCCCTGAAAACCCACGTGGTAAGCTGATAAAGCTGATCTATATACATTGAGAGTACGATAAGCCTTGCCTTGATCGAAGATATCCGTAAGGAAATCTAAAACAAAGCTCAAAGGGGCCTGGAAGGGATCTTGATCCCTTGACAGACACCAATGATGCCAGGTGAGCCAAGCTGACTTGTAGCAGGATGGAGTACCTGGGGCCCACGCCTGGCGTAGGAGCGCGGTAGTTCGGTCCGAAATTTCTCCGGCTCCCCCGGGCGTCCCGAAACCAGTGAGGCCAATAACTGACTTGATCCTGATGACAGGAGAGGGTGAGGTTGCCTGGAGGCGTCTCTCAGGAGATCCGGGAGAACACGGGGAACATCCATGAGGAGATCCAATAGTACCGGGAACCAAGGTTGGTTCTGCCAAAAGGGTGTGATGATCACAATCTGGGCCTGTTGTGTCCTGACCTGACGCAGTGTGCGAGCTATCAGTTGAAGTGGCGGGAAGGCGTACTGGCGAGCCCCGGACCAATCCTGAAGGAAAGCGTCCGTTGCCTCTGCCAGTGGGTCTGGCCGCCAACTGAAGAAGATCGGAAGATGGGTGTTGAGCCGGCTGGCAAAAAGATCCGCGTGAAAAGGTCCCCAAAGGGATGTCACGTCGGAGAAAGCTGCCGAGCTCAGACGCCAATCTCCGGAGTCCTCTGTCTCGAGTTCCAATCCGCGAATTGATTCGAGATACCTGGAATGAACTGTGCTTGGACCTCGATCCCGGTCTGAAAACACCACTCCCAGAGGCGGGAAGCCATTGTTGTCAGAAGGAGGGAGCGAGGGCCGCCCAGCGAGTTGATGTATCGAACTGCTGGGAAGTTGTCCATCCGGAGGAGGACTGAACGATGAACGTGATCTTTGAGGAAACTCTGCAGTGCAAAAAGTCCTGCCAGGAGCTCCAGACCGTTCATGTGCAGTTGACGCTCCTGCACGGACCAACGACCTCCCGTGGAGGAACCGTCGCAATAAGCCCCCCAACCTGACCCACAAGCGTCTGAGTCGATTGTAAGCGTCGGTGGGTGGCACCAGGATAGGCCTGCCGTTGCAGGAGTGGAGGTGAACGATCCACCAGTCCAAGTCCAGTCTGGCCTCTCCCGAGAGAGAGATCTGAGCGGAGTAGGGGAGACCCTGTCTCAGAAAAAGGGCCTTCAGGCGTTGGAGGGCCCGATAATGTAACGGGGCTGGTTTGACAGCTAGCGTGTGGCCGCTAGGAGACCGATCACAAGAGCTAGGTCCCGTAAGGATGGGGTGCGAGCCTCCAAAAGGGACCGAACCTCGCGTAAGATCGATCGGCACTTGGGTAGAGGGACAGTGACAGACATCGTGACACTGTGTATCCCGAATCCCAGAAATTCCAGGGTTTGAGATGGAGAGAGGATAGATTTCTCCTGATTCACCAGAAATCCCAGAGACTGACCGTCCAATATACGTGGAGGCGTAGCTGAGCTTCTGAAGAGGCCATCAGCAACACGTCGTCCAAATATATAATGAGACGGACCCCTTTGGCGCGCAGCCATGCCACGACCGGTTTCAGCATTTTGGTAAAACACCAAGGAGCCGAAGAGAGGCCGAACGGCAGGCAGCGAAATCGCCACAGGTCGGGACCCCAACGAAACTGAAGGAAATCCCGTGATTCCTTGGCAATAGGGATGGTCAGGTATGCATCCTTGAGATCCACTTTTGCCAACCAATCGCGGGGTCTCAATATATCCTTGAGCATGTGCATGCCCTCCATCTGGAAATGACGGTAAATCACTGACCCATTCAACTCTTTGAGGTTGATAACTGGGCGAACCCCTCCGCCCTTCTTGGGGACCAGGAACAGGTTGCTCAGGAAGCCCGAGGGACCCCGCGGGGCCCGTTCTATGGCTCCTTTTTTGGTATAGTTCTGTAATCTCCCGCTCCACTAGCGCCTGACCGTCTCCTGAAAAGGGGAGAGGGGGAGGGATATGCAGTTGGAGCGGGGGAGAAGAGAACTCCAGAACAAAACCTAGAACCGTATTGAGGACCCAAGGGTCCGACGTAATGCGACACCATGCTGTGTGAAACAATTTTAAACGACCTCCTACTTTGCTCGTAGACGGATGAAAAAGGTTTAAAGGTACCTGTATGCCTGAAGGTTGAGGAAGAATGACCGCCTCTGGAACCCCGGAATCCTCTGCCCCTCCATGGTCGGGATCGGGAAGGGAAGAACGGGGACGGCGCGGGAGCCGTTGCAGTGGAGGGATTGCCTCCTGCGGGACCTGAAGCGAAGGGTTTTGCACGGCCGGCAGCTCGGCCCCGATATCCACCGGCCCGTGGAAAAACCCCGGAGAACACTTTCTTGAGTGAATTGGACACTCGTTCCATGGTATTGAAGGCCCCGGAATATTCGTTCATATCTCTGAGGAAAGTCTTCCCAAACAAAGCCCCATTGGCCGCAGCGCCCAATTCATTATCCGCCACACCAGCTAATTGGCGATCCATCTTGAGTAAGATACATTTACGCCTTTCAGACGCTAATGCCGTGTTGGCGTTACCCAAAAAACTTAGAGACCGTTGGGTCCAGTTAGTTATCTGGATCGGGTCTAGGGGTTCACCGGAGAGCTTTGCTCTTTCTGCTGTATCCAGCAATTTTATCAGAGGACCCATAGTGTCCAGTAGTTTGTCTTGGCACACCTTAAAAGCATGGTCTATGCCCTTGCTGGGCGTCCAGCCTTTAGGGGTGACAAAATCTACGAACGCCTTATCCACTTCGGGTGTTAAGCACGTTTTACCACTCGTGGTGGGGCGAGGGCATTCCGCTTTCATGCGGTTTCGTGTATTTTTATCCAGGGCTTTCCGCACCTGCGCATCAACCCACTTCTCAACGTGGGGTAATGGGGACCAATCTGCGGACCGTGGATGGGACAGGTCCTCTGGGCAGAAAAGGGGGTTCCCCAAAGGGTCATAGATAATGCCCGGGCGGGCTGCCGTATCAACTTCTACGGTGTCTTCAGTGAACTCCTCATCCGAGGCATAGACGTCTATGACATCGCTAGTGTCCTCCTCCTCCGAATCAGGGATAGAGGCCTGAAGCGGGGCAGGGACAATAGCGGTGTCAGGGTTGGAAACAGATGGTAATTTAAATCTCTTGGAGTTATATGATGTCGTGTGTGCAGGAGCCCGTTTACGGGATGCAGCAATGGGGGATGGGTGCACGTGTCCCGGCATTGTTGCGGGGATGCCAGCCCCTCCAGTCATGTGTCGTGCTTTTTTCACAGACTGTTTCCCCGTGGTGGCCAGGGGGAGCTCAGGGGGCCTCACCGCGGTGAGTGTACTGCCCATATCATAATCCGCCGGTGGCGGGGGGTTATCAGGGTGACGATTTTCTGCCATAATATCTTTTAATGAGCGGGTAAAATCTGCAGATAAAACAGAAACCGCTTTAAATACAGCAGAGTCAATGGACGCCTGCATGTAAGGGTCTAACGTGGGAGGCTGGGAAGGAGCCATTTGAGCTTGTACAAGCACTGGAGGTTGAGATTGCTCACCCACACTCTCATCAGAGGACTGTGCCGAGATCTCCGCCAGGGAGGCTGCCCGTTGCGGGGTCTTTCCACGAGGCATGGCGCAGTATGAAGCCGGGAGAATCTCCGGAATTTCTCCTGCGTGCGCAGACCTCTCGGGTACACTCCGCCCACCTAGCCAGCGAGCGCGTGCGGCGTCTCGGAGAGGCAGGCAGACGGGGTTACACCGCGGTCACCAGGAGGATCAAAGGGAATTTGAGAAAAGGAAAAAAAAAAAACGCGAACGCCGCGGTTAAAGCCGGGCGCTCGCTAGATATTAAGTAAACACAGATAAATCTACTGTACAAACACATATATGCATGTATACCCCAAAATCAATTGACAAAAACGGGATATTGCAGCAGAGATAATATTTATACTTATCTAGTCGCCGAGCAGCTAAGAAAGAGGAAGTAGGAGGGACGTGGATCGGTTTTGATGAGCACTGAACAGGAAAGAGGACAGATCCAAAGGAGTGGAAGGGGTGTTAGAAGATACCATCTACCTGTTATTACTGTTATGTTTTCTCTTTATTCAATATAAATGCTTCATATTTTCAAAAAGTTCTTGCTAGTTGCCACTTGCTGCTATGTTAATAAAAGCAAGAAAGAGAAGCAATACTCGCCTCAGAGTCTTATTATTAAAATTCTAACTTATCGTCCTACTTAGCTAAATTCTATAAGTAAACAACGTGTCCAATGAAAACCACAAAAAAACAAGAAAACAAAAAATGTAATGTGTGTAAACCTAAGGGCAAAAGCAATTGGCGCTTTGCCCGGCAGCATGCTACAAGCGCGGTGAGTATGATTGTGATGCTTTTAATAGTTTGTATAAATACATTACTGGTGCCCATGTCCATCACCTTGATAAAGGCTCCTGTGAGGGCCGAAACGTCGGCGAGTGCCTATGGGCACATCTCTTTTTTTAACTTTGTACTTTGAATAAATCATCCATTTTATTGTTTTCACCTAAACCCTGGAGTGCGTCCTATTTTTGATTCGTGTGTGTGTGTATGTATACACACACACACTTGTAGAGGTTTTGCAGGCATTTATTATACATGGTCATTAATTAGAGTCAGGCAGACTTTATATACAGTTGTGTTCAAAATTATTCAACCCCCACTGAAATTGAGTGTTTTGGCCAGTTTGACATTGATTTTGATCATTCAGTCATCTTGCTTACAATTAAATCAAAGAGGCACGTGTAGGTCAGACAAATATAACATAACATTTATAATGAAATAACCACAAATGTCTTTTCTGTGCTCACATCATTATCAGTTTTATTCAACCCCCAAGTGACATTCAATCTTAGTACTTAGTACAACATCCTTTTACAGTTATAACAGCTTTTAAACGTGAAGCACAAGTGTCTTGCAGCGATCTACGGGTATCTTCGCCAATTCGTCATGGGCAAAAGCCTCCAGTTCAGTCACATTCTTAGGCTTGCGCACTGAAACTCCTTTCTTTAAGTCCCACCAGAGGTTCTCAATCAGATTTAAGTCAGGTGACTGCGATGGCCACTCCAAAATGTTCCAGCCTTTAATCTGCAACCATGCTCTAGTGGACTTGGAGGTATGCTTGGGATCATTGTCCTGTTGAAAGGTCCAACGTCTCCCAAGCCTCAGGTTTGTGACGCACTGCATCACATTGTCATCCAATATCTCCTGGTACTGAAGAGAATTCATGGTACCTTGCACACGCTGAAGCTTCCCTGTACCTGCAGAAGCAAAACAGCCCCAAAGCATGATTGACCCCCCGCCATGCTTCACAGTAGGCAAGGTGTTCTTTTCTTCATAGGCCTTGTTCTTCCTCCTCCAAACATAGCGTTGATCCATGGGCCCAAACAGTTCTAATTTTGTTTCATCAGTCCACAGAACACTATCCCAAAACTTCTGTGGTTTGTCCGCATGACTTTTGGCATACTGCAGTCAACTCTTCTTATTCTTTGGAGACAGCAAGGGGGTGCGCCTGGGAGTTCTGGCATGGAGGGCTTCATTACGCAGTGTGCGCCGTATTGTCTGAGCTGAAACTTCAGTACCCACATCTGACAAATCTTTTCTCAGTTCCTCAGCAGTCACACGGGGACTTTTCTCCACTCTACGCTTCAGGTAGCGCACAGCAGTCGAAGTCAGCATCTTCTTTCTGCCACGACCAGGTAGCGTTTCAACAGTGCCCTTTGCCTTGAATTTGCGAATGATGCTTCCTATGGTCTCTCTTGGTATGTTTAACATCTTTGCAATCTTCTTATAGCCATTGCCCTTCCTGTGAAGAGTAATCACCTCTTCTCTTGTCTTCCTGGACCCTTCTCTTGACTTCACCATGTTTGTAACCACACCAGTAAATGTCTAGAAGGAGCTGAGTATCACAGTCATTTTAAAGCTGCCTAATTGGTGCTTATTATGCTTTATTGCTGCTCCGTGACATCCACAGGTGTTTTCAATACCTGATTGAAAACACTTGAATGAACCTATGTTCTTCAGAGTGGTAGTCTTTAAGGGGTTGAATAATTGTGTCAATGAAGAATTCACAAAAGAAACATTTACTACTGTATTACAAAACCAATTGATGTCATTTTAGTTGCATATGGTTCTTTAAAAAGTCCTTGTAGAATTTCATTCTGAATACAATTACAAATGTACACTAAATTCCCTAAAACCCTTTACAGCATTGGGGGTTGAATAATTTTGAACACAACTGTATATACAGGCATTATAAATACATGTATATACACACACTGCCTGCAAACCACTACAAAATATGCTTGTCTACATGTGATACGCTCATACACACCGCACATTACTGTGAGTTTTACTGCTGTGAAGCTCTGTAATACACACCGCACATTACTGTGAGTTTTATTGCTGTGCAGCTCTGTAATACGCTCATACACACAGCACATTACTGTGAGTTTTATTGCTGTGGAGCTGTGTGATACAGTAATATGCAGTGTTTGAGTGTATCCTAGAGCTCCACAGCATTAAACCTCACAGTATTGTGCGGTGTGTATCCGTGCATCAGAGTTTCACAGTATTGTGCGGTGTGTATGAGCGTGAGTTTTATTGCTGTGCACAAATTATATGTTTCCTTTTCGTTTGCAGTTATCACAATATCGGGCTGGTCTAAAAAAATTTCCAGAGCTGCTTTTCATTCCCAGTCCGACCCTGCAGAAGTATTGCACAAGAAAAAAAAAAAAACATTCCACAGTAACTATAAGCGGCTATTTTTTTACTCAGATTTACTTTGACAGGCGCAAAAACTTAAGTGAGTCAATTAATTTAAATTGATGTCAATTGGGGGCGTGGTTTGGACGTCAACTAAGATGGCCGCTTAGCGTCTGAGCTCCGCTGCACCCGCGCTGTAACCCGCAAATATCTTCACCCCCCAGGATTTTAATACTCACCACAGGACGCTGGAAGGGATCCACACCATGCCTGGACCCTCTAAATCGGCGAAAAACAGAGATGCGGCCGTCGCGCCGTTGTTTACCCCGCGCCGGACCACAGCTTCCCAAGATGGCGGCCGCCCGAAATCGCGGCCTACCTCCGCCGGCGGATCAGGAGATGAGGATGGAGGTGAATCGGATGCAGGGGTGAGCCGGGCAGATGCGGTTACTATTATGAGTCAAATGGCAGAAATGAGAGCCTTTTTGGCGGGGGAGATGGACCGTAATACAAAGGCCTTACAGGCTGACATCCTGGCCTTGGGACAACGCACCTCAGATTTGGAGGGTCGTACTGATGAACTTTCGGGGGCCTATAATTCCCTTATTGACCACTCTAACGCTATGTCCCATAAGGTGGATTACTTAGAGACTCAATTGGAAGATTTGACCAACAGGTCCAGAAGGAATAACTTAAGGATCCGGGGTTTGCCTGAGCGGGCAGAGGATGACCCCTTGGGAGACTTTATAGTCGCCATGCTCAGACCGTTAGCTCCAGAGCTCCCAGACCACGCTTGGGAACTCGACCGTGCCCACAGAGCTCTTCGCGCCCGCAGCGCTACCGACGAACGCCCTCGAGACATTATTGTCCGCTTTTTACACTTCTCCACAAAAGAACTTATCCTCAAAAAAAACGTACTAAACCGATATTATACGACGGATCTCCCCTACAGCTTTTTCAGGACATTTCTCCAGACACGCTGCGTCGACGCCGCTCATGGAAGCCTGTAGCGGATCTACTTCGTTCGCACAATGTCGCGTTTGCATGGGGCCATCCTTTTAAGATCCTGGCATTCCGCAACAAAAGAACGTATGTCCTGCTTCCACATTCGGATCCCTTGAAGTTCTTTCGGGCCTTGGATATCCAACCCCCAGAGGACTTCGCATCTCTGGAGGGTCCTACGCCACCGCTCCCGCGCCTCTCCAGGGAATGGAGTACAGTAAACCATCCTCACCGTTGAACAAAGATTCCCGATTCTACATGGTTCGTTTACTACCACCAAGACGTAGGCTCCTTGGGTTTTTCTCTTTGCGACCTCTTCGGTAGTTTGTTACTGGACTACCTCTGGTTCTTCTTATCCTCCGAAGTTTTTGGTTCCACGAAAGCTACTCCGGCTGGAACGTTTCTCTCCTTGTCTCACGCTACTCAAACACAGTGACCATCTCTATTTCTACAGTCCATCGATCAGGTCTTCCCGGGGGCCAAAATGTTTTTTCTTGTGGGTGGGGGCTCTTGACTAGGCCATCTTTGATCTCCATGGCCTGGAGGGTTCGCTCCCTTTTTCCCCCACAGGTCCCGGCAGTGGGTAAGTCCGGGCTTTTTGGACTGTTTTTTCCTTTTTTTACTTTCCGTTGGTTATGTACATTTTGTTTTATTGTCTTTTTTCCTTCACCTTACCCTTCCATCAAAGTATTCGTTTTGTGTTGCTGGGTGGGGGTGGGGGGGCATTGGAGGATCATCGCTCGAGAGATTGTATTGCTGGAGGGGTCGGTGATTGGGTATCGGGCCCGCCGCTCATGGTACGAGGTGATCTGTTGCGCTTCTCATGGCACTGAAACTGACCTCTCTTAATGTTAAGGGCCTCAATTCCCCTACGAAGCGTAGATTACTCTTCCGCACTCTGAAATCTGACAAAATTGATATCGCCTTTCTTCAGGAAACTCACCTGACTAAATCTGTTAAAATTAAGTTAACTGATCACGTCTATACACGGGCGTATGTATCTGGTGCCTTGAGTAAGCGCAACGGAGTTGCCATATTGATTCGGAAAACATGTCCATTTCAACTTATATCGCAAAAGATTGATACCGAGGGTCGTTATGTATTGCTTACGGGTACTCTATACTCTATGACCTACCATTTTTTGAATATCTATGCTCCTACTACCCCTTCAGTTGACTTCTGGGATTCCATATGTAAATTGGTCTCGGCCCTTCCTCAAGGGGCGGTGATATTAGGAGGTGATATGAATGCTGTAGCGTGCCCAGCAGTGGATCGAGGCGGTCGCCAAGCTTCCACAGTTACACCAACCTTGGGTAGACAAGATAAATTATTTGCCCGCTTCTTACGCCAAGTAGGGCTTATTGACGTATGGCGGGTGTTATATCCGAGTGTAAAAGATTATTCCTTCTATTCTGCTCCCCATGGGACTTACTCGCGCATAGATATGTTTTTGGTTAATGGTTTAGCTATGTCCAATGTAATCCGAGCGGAGATTAACTCCATCTCGTGGTCTGACCACGCCGACATAGCACTTTACCTCCATACCCCGAAGCTGGCGGCCTCTTGGTCTTGGAGGTTGAACTCGTCTCTCCTACGAGATCCAGAAGTAGTGAGTCAACTACGTACTTTATCGATACAATATTTCCAAGACAACCCGCCAGGTGAGACGTCTCTGTCCACGATATGGGCTGCTCATAAAGCGGTTATGAGGGGTCACCTCATTAAGATTGCCACTCATAGAAAACGCACCAAATTACTTTCTCTTGTAACTTTACAACAGTCTCTCCGCCGCCTGGAGATGAGCCATAAGTCCTCCCCCTCCCCTGAACTCCTCTCTGAACTATTACGCACTCGCTCTTCTCTGAAAAGGTTGCTACTTGATGATGTAGCCAAACAATTACTTTGGTCCCGCCGAATGTTTTTTGAGAAGGCCAATAAACTAGATACTCTACTGGCCCGCTCTCTCAAGCCCCGGAGTAAATTCTCCTCCATCTCTGCAGTTAAAACAGCAGATGAGGTATTGGTCAATTCCCCACAGGAGATCTGCGCAGCTTTCACAGCATATTATTCAGACCTATACAACCACTCTCCCCACCATAACCTTGCTGACAAATCCCATTTAGACGCCATCTCCTCCTTTTTAGATTCCCTTTCTTTGCCACAATTAGAAGACTCACATATAACGAACCTAAGTGCTACTATCTTAGAAGAAGAGGTTAATTGCGCCATTTCTGCCCTGGGAGGTACGAAGGCCCCGGGCCCGGATGGGTTTTCAGGGGGTTACTATAAAGCATTACGTCCGGAGCTCGTCCCTTTTTTGACATCGGTTTTTAACGACTGCGCGGAGGGAGGGTCTCTTCACCCTGATTTGCTTGTGGCTAACATTGCCCTTATACCTAAAGAGGGTAGGGACCCAGCGGCGGTTGAGAGTTACCGCCCTATCTCCCTTATCAATTTTGATGCCAAGATTTTTGCTAAGGTCCTAGCGAACCGCCTTAGCCCGCTCCTCCACGATCTGGTTCACCCGGACCAGGTCGGTTTTGTCCCTAATCGTCAACTCTTCGACAACACCAGACGTAATGCTGACCTGATCTGGTGGCTATCCTCTCGGGCAACGCCTTCTCTGATCCTGTCGTTAGACGCGGAGAAGGCTTTTGATAGGGTGGAGTGGCCGTTCCTCTTCGCTACCCTCTCTCGTCTGGGCCTGCCGGATTTTTATGTTAATATGGTGAGGGCTCTTTACTCGGGAATGTCCGCGCAGGTTCGTGTCCCGGGCAGTAGCCCCATTCGATTCCCCATCTGTAATGGCACTCGCCAGGGCTGCCCCCTTTCCCCTCTTCTTTTTCTTCTCTCTCTTGAGCCCCTATTGGCTGCGATACGAGATCATCCTGAGATCAGGGGGGTTCAGGTCGGAGGAGAATCTTTCACTGTCTCTGCTTACGCCGACGACATCCTTCTCACTTTAACGGATCCCATCTCCTCTCTCTCCCATCTCAGACCGGTACTATCCGACTTTGGTGAAATCGCAGGGTTTCGCATAAACTACACTAAATCCTGTGCGATGCCCCTCTACATGTCACACACAGATGCCGCCTCGATTGAATCAGGGTTTGGGTTCCGTCTTGCTCCCTCTGAATTGTCATACTTGGGTATTCTACTGACGGCAAATCCAACAGCCCTTTATAGCAAAAACTTCACGGCCATGGTTCGTCAGATCAAGTGTGATCTGGAGCATTGGTGTGATAAGCCCATATCGTGGATAGGACGCATTCATAGTGTTAAGATGAACATACTCCCACGTATTCTATTTCTGTTCCAGACTCTACCCTTACTACTGACTCGGCGGGACCTAGCCGGGCTACAACAGGCGATTGACTCCTTTATTTGGCAAAATAAGAGACATAGGGTTGCGCGCCGCATTCTGTATCGCCCTAAGACTCGTGGAGGGCTGGGGCTCCCTAACCTATACCTTTATTATTGCGCAGCTCAGTTGACTCAGGTGGTGGCCTGGCACTCCTCCGCTTCTACTAGAAGGTGGGTTGCATTAGAAAATGCTTTTATGTTTCCTGACCGCCCTGACCTTTACATATGGCTTCCCAGAGCCTCTAGACCCATTTTACGCACGACATGCCCTTCGATTTTGACATCTCTTCGGCTATTTGACCTAGCTAGGACGAAATTTGAGCTGATGGGGGCTCCCTCTCCCCTCACCCCCTTACTGCGTAACAGAGACTTTCCCCCGGGCCTGAGGGCCTCAGATTTTAGGGGTCTGGCGGGAGTGGGGCTTCTGAGGTACCGTGATCTTTACCGTAATGGACGTCTTATTACTTTTTCAGAGCTCCAGGAGCGTGGTGATCTATCTCCCTCCTCTTTTTTCCGATTTTTACAGATTCGACATTTTGCCACGACCCAGATGTTAGAGAAGGTTTCAATGACCCCTCTCTCCACTTTAGAACACGTTTTCATTACTGATGGCCCCCTGAAAGGGCTTATATCCCGGCTATATCTACTCCTTAGCTCCAGTCCGGGTCAATGGGGCCCCCTCACATACTGTGATAAGTGGGAGGTCGATTTGTGCGATCCTTTGCCGGGTGATGAGTGGGAGGATATATGGGAACAAACATCCAGGTCCTCCATATGTGTCACACATCAGGAACAATCTTACAAAACACTACTCCGTTGGTACGTTACCCCGGTCTCCCTTTATCGCATGGGTGTCACATCCAGTGACTTCTGTTGGCGGGATTGTGGGGAAAAGGGCACTTATATTCACATGTGGTGGGATTGCCCGGTAGTACGCCGCTTTTGGTCTCTAGTTCACACTGAATTCCAGAAAATATTCCACCGACAACTGCCTATGGACCCCTGGGCTTTCCTCCTCTCTCGTCCCTTGTCAGTCCTATCTCGTCCCGAGCAACTCTTATTTAATAGACTGGCCCTTGCTGTTCGACGGGCCTTGGCGGCGTCGTGGCGCCAGAGTATTCTCCCTTCCTGGTCTGTGGTGACGGCGAAGATTGTCGACGCCTGTCTTATGGACGAGTTAACGGCTAAGGTCAGGGACACCATGAGTTCCTTTTCTAAGACATGGTCCCTCTGGGAGGAGTATTCCTCAGCCCCTAATGGTAACTAAAATTTTCAATTAATTAAATCTGACATTGATCTCACTTATGCTCCAGCAGTTTCACCCAGCCCCTACAGGTGCCGATGCCCCGGAAGTCCCGCCCGGCGACACATCCACTACAAATGCCTGGAAGGTTCCCCCCTTTTTCCTTTTCCTTGTGGTGTTACTTTGTGTTTTTGATTTGTTTTTTGCTTTTTATGTGTGTTTTTTTTCCCACGGCGTGGGGGTTTCCCCATACTCCGTGAGTTTCTTATTTTCTGTATTAAGAAAAATTAGCGTTATTGTACCCACCTATTGATATGTACATATTATTGCTGTATTTCATATGCCTTTGGATACATGACGCTTTAAATAAAGAATTTCAAAAAAAAAAAAATTGTCAATTAAGGGTCTGAATTCTGATTGGCTGAATCCTGCGAAAAGAAACAGTCCGCACACTGATATACGTGCGCTACGTTACTGCACGCCTATTACTCTTCATTTTGCGCATCGTTTTTACGAACGTGATTTTCTAACGTATGCGAAAATGCTTTCGGATCGGAATACCACCGTTAAGTTTCGCGCGATAACACCGGACGATGCGCGCAAAAAATTTTTTGCACTCCGCGAACGAAATTGCGTGAAGAATGTAATAGGGGCCGAAGTATATACAGTTGTGTTCAAAATTATTCAACCCCCAATGCTGTAAAGGGTTTTAGGGAATTTAGTGTACATTTGTAATTGTATTCAGAATGAAATCCTACAAGGACTTTTTAAAGAACCATATGCAACTAAAATGACATCAATTGGTTTTGTAATACAGTAGTAAATGTTTCTTTTGTGAATTCTTCATTGACACAATTATTCAACCCCTTAAAGACTACCACTCTGAAGAACAGCGGTTCATTCAAGTGTTTTCAATCAGGTATTGAAAACACCTGTGGATGTCACGGAGCAGCAATAAAGCATAATAAGCACCAATTAGGCAGCTTTAAAATGACTGTGATACTCAGCTCCTTCTAGACATTTACTGGTGTGGTTACAAACATGGTGAAGTCAAGAGAATGGTCCAGGAAGACAAGAGAAGAGGTGATTACTCTTCACAGGAAGGGCAATGGCTATAAGAAGATTGCAAAGATGTTAAACATACCAAGAGAGACCATAGGAAGCATCATTCGCAAATTCAAGGCAAAGGGCACTGTTGAAACGCTACCTGGTCGTGGCAGAAAGAAGATGCTGACTTCGACTGCTGTGCGCTACCTGAAGCGTAGAGTGGAGAAAAGTCCCCATGTGACTGCTGAGGAACTGAGAAAAGATTTGTCAGATGTGGGTACTGAAGTTTCAGCTCAGACAATACGGCGCACACTGCGTAATGAAGGCCTCCATGCCAGAACTCCCAGGCGCACCCCCTTGCTGTCTCCAAAGAATAAGAAGAGTCGACTGCAGTATGCCAAAAGTCATGTGGACAAACCACAGAAGTTTTGGGATAGTGTTCTGTGGACTGATGAAACAAAATTAGAACTGTTTGGGCCCATGGATCAACGCTATGTTTGGCGGAGGAAGAACAAGGCTTATGAAGAAAAGAACACCTTGCCTACTGTGAAGCATGGCGGGGGGTCAATCATGCTTTGGGGCTGTTTTGCTTCTGCAGGTACAGGGAAGCTTCAGCGTGTGCAAGGTACCATGAATTCTCTTCTGTACCAGGAGATATTGGATGACAATGTGATGCAGTCCGTCACAAACCTGAGGCTTGGGAGACGTTGGACCTTTCAACAGGACAATGATCCCAAGCATACCTCCAAGTCCACTAGAGCATGGTTGCAGATTAAAGGCTGGAACATTTTGGAGTGGCCATCGCAGTCACCTGACTTAAATCCGATTGAGAACCTCTGGTGGGACTTAAAGAAAGCCGTTGCAGTGCGCAAGCCTAAGAATGTGACTGAACTGGAGGCTTTTGCCCATGACGAATGGGCGAAGATACCTGTAGATCGCTGCAAGACACTTGTGTCAAGCTATGCTTCACGTTTAAAAGCTGTTAGTACAACATCCTTTTACAGTTCTAAGATTGAATGTCACTTGGGGGTTGAATAAAACTGATAATGATGTGAGCACAGAAAAGACATTTGTGGTTATTTCATTATAAATGTTATGTTATATTTGTCTGACCTACACGTGCCTCTTTGATTTAATTGTAAGCAAGATGACTGAATGATCAAAATCAATGTCAAACTGGCCAAAACACTCAATTTCAGTGGGGGTTGAATAATTTTGAACAGAACTGTATGCATGCATATACATAAGGTACTTTTGAGAAAGAACTCTGGAGTTGGTCTCCCTAAAAGGCGCTTTTTTTTTTTTCTCTGATGTTTTTGTCACAGTTGCACTTTTTTTTTCCACATTAATTTATTACGCTCTAAAGAGATTTGCCTTGTCGTGGCAAGTGAGCTTCTACATTTGATGGTCATTACAAGTCGACAAAATATCTTCTTTTTCAGGCTCTACTGGGTTTTGAGCACCTGTGACATTTTTTTCTATAAGTTTTTAGGCTGACTGCTAATGCTGCGTAGCTCCCCCTTAGACTGATGGGAATTGAGCACACAACGTTCTGTTTGTTTGTAGTGGGCAAAACACATCCTTATACAGAAGATGCTTCGGAGTAAGAACTCCTAACAACAAGACTTTTTTTTTTTGTATTGTTCCATATTTTGGGTAGTTTGTGGATGCACAACTAAGTTGAATGTAGAGAAATACGTATCTGGCGGCGCGATGGCAGTCGCTATGGATCATATGATGGTTCTCTTTAAAAATACCGTCCACACGTACATGAAAGACAATAAAAGATACAATAGTGCAGAGCGAGAACAATTATGATAAGTGTGTTAGTGATACTGTTCCCACTCACAAAGAAAGAGCCCCAACACTGGCTCTGAGCGGGTCAACGCATTCGGTCATAAATTTCAGTTTTTGAAGGAGGCGACCCACAACCTTCAAAGATGACGGTCTTCTTCTTGTACCGATATGTATGGAAACATGCAATAGAAGGAAAATTTTCCTGTGTAGGATTGTTGGCAATCAATGTAAATATATGCAAGGGAATCACACTCACATGCGTGGGAGCTTATAGCCAAGCTCTGGGATCAAATGCCTGTGGGCTTGTTTTCGGTAAAGCCCATGGAAAACCTCTATTCTCAGCAACACATCAAGGACTGGTGCAGTAGTAAAAAAATTATTTACATAAAAACAATTAACCACTTCGATGCGGAGGACGCGCTCAGCGCGTCCTCCGCATGGCTCCTGCTGTGATGAGGACGCGCTGAGCGCGTCCTCCCTTTGGGCTCAGCGTTCGGCCGGGTTCCGGCCGATCGCTGGCCCCTCCGGTGCAGGCTGACATCCTCGATGTCAGCCCAGCATCCGGAACCGCCGCCGGTGAAATTAGGTGTCATCGCGACAGCGCGATGACACCTAATTCAGGCGCCCCCCCCGCATGTGCGGAGGAGGCGCCTGAAAGGGAGGGGGGGGAGGTCCTTCGGACCTCTCTCCCTCCCGATCGGCGGCGTTGCGGGGGTTAACCCAGGCACCATTTGGAAGGGCACAGCCTGCCCTTCCAAATGGTACCTGGCATTAACCCCTGGGGAGCTGGATCACGAATCGGCGCTGAAAAGCGCCGGTTCGTGATCCTTTCCCGGAGCTGGCCGACATCTTGGATGTCGGCCAAGCCTCCGGGAACTCCCCCTGAGGACTGGCGTCATCGTGCATAGCACGATGACGCCAGTCCTGGAGTTAACCCCTAACTGCCACCAACGGTGGAGATGGGAGTTCCAATGAACTCCCTATCTCCCGATCCGTGGCAGCTAGGGGTTAACGTTTGGTATTGTTGGATCGGCCAGAGCATGGCCGTTCCAACGATACCAAACTCGAATGTGAAAAAAGTTTGTAAAAATAAATAAATAAAATAAAAATAAAAAAATATTTTAAAAAAAAATTATAAAAAAAATAAACACTTTTTTTTCCTTTTTTTTTGGTTTGTTAATGCAGCAATATTGTTCCCATTTCAATTATAATGTGAACAATGATGCTGCACTAACGATTTTTGTATGCGGTGCGTTTGTTAAAAATCGTGTAATTTTCCCCAAAAAAAAAATGTAACGAGACCCCATCTCTAATTTTTTTAACAAGCGCACCCCATACAAAATATAACCGCAATTGCTCGCATGTTAAAATGTGGAAAAAAAACACTTTACACGCTGTAAATTATTGAAAATTCATATTTTATTGCATTTTTTGTTGTAATATACAGACAGGTCATGACGTATACATATAATAATGACATATTATTAATCTGCCGAGTCTGACGGAAAGAACGATATATAATATGTCTGGGTCATATACTAAAATAAGCCTTCAAAACACGTTTAAACATGATGCGCAAAACCGGTAAAAATGACCTCAGCACAGAGGCGGGAAAAGCCTCAGCAGTGAAAGGGTTAAAATAAATCAAAACTGGCACAGCCAGTGTACCTAGACGCGTTTCGCCACGTAGCGTGGCTTCCTCAGCGTGGCGAAACGCGTCTAGGTACACTGGCTGTGCCAGTTTTGATTTATTTTAATTGTTTTTAAGTAAATACATTTTTTACTACGGCACCAGTCCCTGATGTGTTGCTGAGAATAGAGGTTTTCCATGGGCTTTACCGAAAACAAGCCCACAGGCATTTGATCCCAGAGCTTGGCTATAAGCTCCAACGCATGTGAGTGTGATTCCCTTGCATATATTTACATTGATTGCCAACAATCCTACACAGGAAAATTTTCCTTCTATTGCATGTTTCCATACATATCGGTACAAGAAGAAGACCGTCATCTTTGAAGGTTGTGGGTCGCCTCCTTCAAAAACAGAAATTTATGACCGAATGCGTTGACCCGCTCAGAGCCAGTGTTGGGGCTCTTTCTTTGTGAGTGGGAACAGTATCACTAACACACTTATCATAATTGTTCTCGCTCTGCACTATTGTATCTTTTATTGTCTTTCATGTACGTGTGGACGGTATTTTTAAAGAGAACCATCATATGATCCATCGCGCCGCCAGATACGTATTTCTCAATTATTGTACACTGGTTTGGGGGAAACAACTGATTGCTGGCTGGCATTGGAGATTTGGTGGCGGTACAGGCAGGGGCGCCTACCACTTTGTTTGCATTTTAAGTTGAATGTAGAGCTGTAGATTATTAGAGCGCTTCACTAAGCTTTGGCTTAGCAGGATCCAGGATTCGTTACAAATAATTTCCAATGCCATACATCATAAAATGAAAAATTGTGCATACTTTCTTCGTTATAAAACCACAAAATCTGTTTTGTCCACAGAATGTGATCAATGTGAGCCGCAGTGTGAGACGATACTATTTACGTAATTACATTTTCTGTACTCTTGTCCTTATATTAGCACTAGTCATTAATGCACGTTGCATATCATGTTACACTAAGACACAGACATAAGACATACAGGGTTATTCAAAGAGATCCGAATTGCTGGTGAAAGGTAACCGAACGCTGAAAATCAGCGTTCGGTTACCTTTCCTGGCCATTCGGCTATCCAGAGAGCAGGCAATACGCCAAATCCTGACGAATTGCCTGCACATTCGGTGCCTGTTCGGTGCCTGTTCGAGGGCAGTGAAATCCCCATAGAGAAGCACTGCTTCGGCTATTCAGAGAACACAAACCAGCAGTGAAAGGTTCCCCTAATGCCCTGCCATTCGGTGGTTTCATGCGGCAAATTTATTCAGGAGAATCCCATAGGCTTCAATGTTAAAAATATTCCCGTTTTAATTCAATATCTAATAAACCGTTCATTATAAAATTCTGCAGCAAAAAGTCTCTTTATTTATAGATTTTTTAGGATACTTTAAGCATTTTTCTGATTTCTTTTTTTTTTTTAAAAGTCCGATTTTTTTTTTTTTTTTTTTCAGTTTATTTTTTTTTTTTGTAACAGCCCTCTTTAGTATCATTCCCTGGACCTCCTGTGAAAATTTCAGACATTTTCGCTCAGTAGTTTCTTTGCAAACAGCGTTTCATTTTCCCAGATTCATACAAATGGTTTTGCTAATTTATTCACTGCCTCCTCTACGTCACAGCTGCTTCGGCTCTGTGTGATTCGGCTCCTATTCGGCTCCTGTTCGGCTTCTTCGAAGGTTAATCCAGATGTTTTTGCTTGTTTTCAGCGTGCATTCGGTTAGTTTTCGTCAGGTTTGCGGCAGCTTTTCCCTGCAATTCGGGGACCCTGTGCTGTTTGCATTTCGGTGACCCTGCGGTGTATTCAGCAATCGGCAAAAGGAACCGAATTGAAGAGAACGACAAGTCACCGAACGTGCGGTGACTTTTCGAATCTCTTTGGATAACCCTGATAGAATAATTTATTTTGGAATAAATGAATAAAAATTATAGCTTTCAGAAATTGTGTTCACATTTTGTTTGTAAACAGCACCCTCTAGAGGAGAATGGGTACATTGCATGCACAGGAACTCCCGTCTCACCTGTTAAATGGTCATGGTGCCTAGAATGTCCATTCACTTTAAATTGAATAGTTATTGTGACCCAAGTGTCTTCCAACCTTCCCACACAGGAATGTACTGCCCTCTGGGACACCTAACAGTGGCTTGCCAGATCAGGAATGGCACAAAGGAATCCCAGCACTCGATTTAAAGGTTATGCATTCATGAGCCTCTATTTATTTCTAAAGTATTTTACCAAGAAGGATACATTGAGATTTCTCGTTTTGAAGTATGTCCTGGGTTCAAGAACATTGAAATTTTACAGTAGGTACAGAAATACAAAGTAATAAATGCAAGATATTAAAAACCAAGTATACAATTTTACACAGAAATTAAATATGTAGGAAATAAACTCACTATATTACATGTTTGCAGGTGTATTCCTCCATGAATAAAACCGTAACGGGAAGCCCGCTCCTTTCCTTTCCGAACCCCAGACTGTACTTTTAAATAGAATGCATTCTTTGAGATCACTTAGGCTGGGGTCAGACCAGCGTCTTTTGGAGAGCAGAAGGAACGTCCGTGAGCGTGGGCAGTCTGGCCACCTCGCTGAGCGCAGTTAGTGCACTGAGCATTGCAAGGTTCGATCCTCCTATGGAGGATCGTGCTTTGCAGCCCTGTCAGCACGCGTCTAGTGTTTTGAAAGGAAGGCTTGGTGCACAGATGCTTGTAGCGCACGCATTTTGTGCACGCGCTACAGCGAGTGACTGGCCCCGTAGCAGCGTCACAACGCTGCGACGGACGCCGGTAGGCATGTCAGTACGGGCGCACCTAGTGCACTCGTCTGACACCGGACTTATGGATCAATGATCAATGACATATTTATTTTCTGTGTTAATCTGTGTATTTGTGTTTTGTTTTTAAATATCTTGCATTTATTACTTTATTACTGTAACAATTCAATGTTCTTGAACCCAGGACATACTTGAAAACGAGAAATCTCAATATATCCTTTCTGGTAAAATACTTTATAAATAAATGCAAAACACATCTGTGCTTTGAATCTTCTATGCCTACACTGAACAAAAACAAAAGCTTTCTTTTAGTGTATGTCCATGAACTTTTAAAACCATATCCCAAAATCAAGACAATATTGTTATCTCCGTCTCTTGCATTGTTTTGGCAGTGTGCGTAAGGGTCAATGTCTTGATGGAACATCAACCTTTGGCCCAGGTTGAGGTACTGACCACATGGAGAAGACCAGAAATTTTTGACCAGTAGTGGAAAACAATTGTTATGGCATATATACCGTATAAACCATTAAGGGACAGTTTAACCTCCCTGGAGGTCTATTTATTTTGAAATTTCTTGTCTGAAAGTGGTCAGGCCCCCCCCCCCCCCCAGCGGCATCCCGAGTGTGGCTCGGGGTTGAATTCCGATGTTGGAAGCAGTAACCCCGAGCAACACTCGGTATGTCACTGGACACATCACCGGTCCCTATGCTCCCTCGATGTCCCCGCAGTCTCCTCCGGCGATCGTGACCTCATTACTTCCTAGTTCCCTCCTCGTGAGAAGGAATCCAGGAAGTATGAGGTCGCGATCGGCGGAGGAGACTGCAGAGAGCAGCGAGGGAGCGCAGGGAGAGGTGATGTATCCAGCCCGAGTGTGTCTCGGGGTTACCGCTCTCATCGGTGAAATTTAACTCCGAGACACACTCGGGAACACCGCCAGGGAGGTTAAAGCTGGCTAGTACTGCAGTAGAAGCAGCACTAGTCTTTCCCATGCGTACTTAATGGCTTTAGGCCGTTCTGTACCCTCCTACGTTTGTTTGCTTGGTCATTATTTATAGGTTAAATCCTACCTATGGGGAAGTACTACCCTTTTTTTCATCATTGGTGTTGTATGTTTTCTTTTTTGTATCAGACTATGTATGGTAATAGGCGCGACCCCGCTCCTCCTGTACTATATATGTTTGTTTGCACCTCCAGCCAGTTCATCATTGCAGCATGTTCCGTTCCGTGTCTTTGTTTTTTGATCCCAAGGTGGATTTTGTTTCTGGGAGGGCATAAAATAGAGGCTCACCAGTCTACCTCATGACTGAAAAGCAGCGTGAGCAGTGATGGTTCGCTACATAGCAGCCTACGGTTTCATTTTTTGGATAGGACTCGCCTTCACTAGAGGTGCCTTGACGTTGGCAGGTGAGCTTACACTCTTAATGGCCATTAAAAGAAACCAAAGCCTCTAATTGTGTTTTGTTTCACACGGTGTAATAGGAATAAGCGCAGATGACATTTTTCTTTTTATGTTTTATACATGTTGCTGGGCTGGATACAATTTGGTGGTTGCAGCCGTCCATTGGGGAATAGGCGCGGCCCCGCTCCTCTTGTACTATTGAAGTAAAGTGAGGCTTCCACCTGGCAGTCTCCCATAAAGGCCAGATTACTAGAGTCTTGCAATGATGGTTCTTGCACAAGTTTCTCCCAGCTCCACACATGCAGTGGTCACCTGTCTTACAAAACCCTTCTCCCCTGTTTGTTTAGGCTTTGGTCACACGAACGCACTCGGTGTGCTCGTGTGACCGCAGCCTTAAAGGGAATGTGCATCCAAATATAGGAAGAATCGTGAGGGGTTATTCAGAAAGAACAGAAATTTCAGTGCATTTTTCTGCACTTCAGCAATACCATTTCACTGACCCTGCGGTGAATTCCCTATTCACTGCAGGGTAACAGAAGTGCGCTGAAGATGGAGTCTCAGAGTACTGCCGGAGAGTGGCGAAGTCACTGCCGAACTTCAGGGAAAAAACCCCAGTGCTTTGCTAGTCTTCTAATGGGTGTTTAAACCAATAAAGATGCAATATAGTTTTTTTTTTCTTTAGAAGTTCTACTTAATTTTCATATACATAATAAGTAACATAAATGCTTGTAAAGTTTTTTTTTAACGCTAAGCCTGATTTCAAGTATAGCGTGATTTGATATCCATTTTCCAGCAGGTGAATATGTCAGTGCCCAACAGGTACAATGCAGTTAAGCTATGATCACACTCCTAAAACGGAGACGTGCAGGTGACACCTTTTACGATGAAAACCAAATTCTTTAGAATTGATATATTCGAATGAGTGTGAGTTTTTTGTTTTACATGTCTGGCATTTTAAAATAACCTAGATACAAAATTTTTAATACTTTCTGAAGACTTTACCAAGAAAGATAGGTGCTTTTTCATGTTTCCTTTCATGCAAACATTACAATATCCGCTCTTGGGTTCAAAATGTAACCTACCGCACCTTGAAAGCGTTCAATTTGGGTTTATATCCTGGTCTGAGTATTTATGTAATCTCTTGGTGAATATATTGTTTTATTTATTTTCTGTCATTTTAAAATGGTGCTTTGAATTTTGTTTTGTGATTTTTCTTTTTTATATTCTTCCAAAATTAGTAAATATTTCATGTGACTTCTGTATCTGTAGATCACTCCAGAGTACTTGCAGAGTGTCTGCGTGCGCCTGTTCAACAGCCAGATGAGACAGAGCGCAACTCACAGCATTGACTTCACACGGCCTGGAACTGTGAGTACATGTTGGAACATCTGAAGCCGTGGCGTAGCGTGGGGGGGCCAACGGGGTGCTGGCCCCAACGGGGTGGTGGCCCCAGCGCGATTTTTTTAGGGGTGCAAATTTCAAATTTGCGCCCCTAATATTTCACAACCGATCAGCTGCGCGCCGAATCTAGAAGGGAGAATCTGGAAGGAGTGCTGTCACGTGACGCAGTGCACCGGCGCCACGCTTCTTCTCACGTGGGCGGGAAAGAGCAGGAGGCAGCCGGAGGGACCAGTGCGTAGCAGATCGAGAGGGAGCAAGTGAGTGTGTGGCGGTCTACAGGAGAGGTGAGCTGGGGCAATATATCCATGAGAGCTGGGGGGCAATATATCCATGAGAGCTGGGGGGGCAATATATCCGTATGATTTGGCTGGAACCAAGTATCCCGAGTGGTTGTTGTATCACAGTTAAGGGATTCAATGCCCTAATGGTGGAAGGGAATCAGGGCATGCTAACGTGTCCACAGGTTGGGGGGCGCACAATTCTTGGCTGGCCCCGGGCGCTGACAACCCACGCTAGGCCACTGACCTGAAGCATTGATATATGATGTTGATTTCATCCTGACTTCTTCCTTTCCTTTTAGGCTTGTTGCATTCTTATTTTATTATTGTTTTGTCCATTTTCTTTCCATTTTCTTAATCCCTCAACGTTCTTTACCTGTCACAATCCCAGGAAACTCCCATGTCCTCAGCAGTCACATAGGGACAAAAAGTCCAATAATTTCCATGTCGTTGACATTTTTTTATGCCACCAGATATGTTCTCGACGTGCCTGGTTAATCCTTGTCCAATACTTCCCTTACATCCTTCCAAGGCTGTGGTCACACGAGCACCCTTTTTTACGTACAGTGCATCTGTTGAAACGGTTGCAATTTATAACAATGAGATTGTGGTTACATTGTATCCATTCGTTATGACTGATGTCGAGAAAAAGAATTGCTGTGTTGTATCAGTTAGTTATGACCTGAGGTTTGAGAAAAAGAAAAAAAATGTATGCAGGGGTTTCTCTTCGTCCGTTGTAGCTTTTTCACGTCTATGCCATTTTGGCGTCTGTTGAAACCTGCGTTGCCCGCGCATGAAAAAGTGCACACGTGCTTCATGTGGTGTTCTCTATTGACTCCTTTGAAAAGCTACAACGGACAGCAAATAGTGCGGTCAGACGGACGCGAAAAGTGCGCTCGAGTGAGCGCAGCCTAAGGCCCCCGGCACACGAGCGGTAATTTTGCGTCCGTCTGTGCGCAAAATTTGACGTCCGTTGTAGATTTTCAATGAAGTCAATGTGAACACCACACGATGCACTTGCGCACTGTTTCACGCACGGCATTCGCGTACTGCTACGGATGCGAAAATGGCATGGACGTAAAAAAGCTAGACGGACGCGGGAACTACGTGCTGCTTCCTGTGGGCGTAAACAATTGCGCAAGTGCGAAGGCCGACACGCTGCAGCATCTGCGTCCATCTTCTCACCTTCTCCTCGCTGTTGTCCTTGTGGGACCCTGTGGAGCCTGTCCTGTGGGAGCCTGTGGGACCTTGTGGGAGCCTGTAGGAGCCTGCGAAACCTTGTGAGACCCTGTGGGAGCCCCCCAGGATGACCATCGATGTCGAAGAGCTCATCCATCTGGTACAGCAACACCCACAATTGTGGGACACCGCTGATCAAGATTACAAAGAAAAGGTGAAAAAAGGAAATGCCTGGTGTGTTGTCACCAAACATCTATTTCCAGAGTATGACTCCTGGAGTGAAAGTCAACAAAAAAATCAAGGTATGAACAATGTGTATCTGTCTATACATATAGAAACAATTCCCACTCGGTCTTGGTGTAAACATTTCCGCCTCCAGCGCCCAGCATACGCAAATTTCCACACGCCAGGCTAAAGCTTATTATATAAAAGAAAAACACAATAGAATGCACATGAAAACTCAGGTTAACTATATACATTTTAATTAACAAGTATTTGCAATGAAGACTTGTGAGATAGAAGAAAACACACACAGTATTTACATTAGATCCTCCCCATCTGCCATGCTACTTGACCACCATCTGACATAAAAAATTCGGCCAACATGTCCCGAAAACGAAAGTTGGCTCTATTTACATTCTGAGGTGCGGTGCTCTCACAGTCCTCGAAGCCAGCAATATTTAAAGAGTCTTCAAAAATGTAGCCGTCTCGCCTTCTGACAAAGTTGTGTAATACACAACAGCATTTTACAATATCTACTGCAAAATCCACATTTACACACAATGGGCGATGAAAAATGCGCCATTTATTACTCAGGATACCAAAGGAGCATTCCACATAGCGTAAGGCTCTGGACAAACGATAATTGAACACACGTTTTTTCTCGTTCAACTGTGTTCCGGAATATGGACGCAGTAAATTAGGGGACAGTCCAAATGCCTCGTCCCCCACAAAGGCAAATGGTACAGAAGTGTCTGTGCCAGGTAACTTTTTTGGGAGAGGTATGCTCAGGTTCTGCCTCTGAATTTGGTCCCAGAGGGTCGAGTTTCGAAACACTGTGGAGTCTGAGTCCTTTCCATATGATCCTATATCCACGTATGTGAAGCAGTAATTTGAGTCGGCTACAGCCAGTAGTCCGATAGAAAAAAAATGTTTGTAATTCATGTAAAGGGAACCACTTTGCTCAGGCTTTATAACTCTAATGTGTTTCCCGTCCACCGCTCCAAGGCAGTTGGGGAATTGAGCTCTTTGCTCGAAACCTTGCGCAATTTGGGCCCATGTGTCCTATGTGGGTGTCGGAATACATTCGTCCTTTAGTGTGTCCCATATCGTCTGGCAGACTTTCCGGATCAGTACACCCGCTGTCGACCTTCCAATACGGAAGATGTAATGAATATCCTGCAAACTGCATCCACTTGCAAGATACCTGCAAAAACAAAATAAAAGATTTTAGGTTATGAGTACATTAACTCACTTTACTTATGTCATTCTTGTTATGTTTTTTTAGTGCAAGAAGTAATGGTGAAATGGAGAACAGTGAGAGACAACTATATACACAGCATGAAGAAACAGGAAGAAACGTCACGATCGGGATCAGGGGCCAAGAAGGTCCGCACCTATCTTCATGCTAAGCAGCTGTCTTTTTTCTTAAAAAAAGTAGAGAGCCAAGAACCACAGTCAGCAGTGTTGAGGCGACACCTTCAACTTCCAAAGAACCGGCACAGCCAAGACCATCTGGCTCAATGGAAACTGGTCCATCGATCGTTCTACCACCAAGCCCAACGATGAGCACTGATGTGGACCCAGAGCAGGAGTTAGAGATGCTATCTGAAGAAGGTGATCAAACAAGCCCTGTTCCTACATCTGCTGCAGGGAAAAAAACACCAAGGCGCAAAAGGGGATCAGCAACCATGGATGAGGAGCTTCTTAAATTTATGCAAACACACCAGCCAAGACCATCTACGATCGAGGAGGATCATGATGTGGCGTTTCTTTATTCATTGATTCCAATAATTAAAAAATTAACACCGCAGCAGAATTCAGTTCCGGGTACACATTGTCCAGACACTTGATCGCATGGTGTATCCACCCTCAAACCCCCCTGTGCCGCATGCTGTAGTACCTCCATCCCAGACATCATCATCTGGCAGTGGTTACTATAGTGAATACCTGGCAGAACCATTAGACCCTGAAGAGCCAGGCTATACAAATTTATAGTTGAATATTTCTTTATATTGTTTGTTATTGTTTTGTTTTTGTACTTTTACAAAATTTATTTTTCGAATGTTTTTGTGCATTTATTTTTCATAAAAGGATAAAAATTGTAGGCACTATTAAAAAAATCCAATGAATACTTTTCAGCCTTTAAATTTTGAAAGAAAAGATTAAACATTTTTAGGCACCAAACTTCGTCGTTTTTGTCATTTATTGAGTAAGGCCGGGCTTTGTGTAAGTGTGTGCAGCCAAACTGTTTTTAACATCGAAACCTTTGGTGGTTTTCAGGAATTCCGGCGATTCCCAAACAGCAGGGCATTTTGGCAAATTTTCACTGCAGTTCAGTGTCTCTGAATAGATTAACCATTGCTTCTCTATGGGGGATTTCACTGCCCTTGAACAGGAACTGTATGTGCTGGCAGTTGGCAAAAATTTGGAACTGCCTGCTCTCCGAATGGCCAGGAAATGTCACCATACGCTGAAAATCCGCTTTCATTTATATTACGAGGCCTGATCGGCTCTCTTTATAACCGGTTGCATATGTTGTGAGGTCTTTGCGTGGGTAGGAAACTACGGAGTTCATTTCCTACCGTAATGTGAGGACCAGCAACTCCTCTGGTGATATGGCGGTCCTCATGTTGGTGTCCATCTTCATCAACGTCTCTCTCACAGTGGCCAACAGCTTGTCGAATGATGTTATTGACATGCGGAGGTAATTGAAGAACTTTACCGAGTCTTCCTCACGAAGTGGCCTGTACAGCGTCTGGAACGCACCATGGCGGTGTCGGACCGAGTTGATAGGATGCACCCACCACTTTCGTCTTTTTTTCTTCAGATAAACATATGTTGCGATAGCAAACGCCACAGCCTCTACTGCATCCATCTTGCTCCAAACACCAAAATACTCTAATATTTTTTTCACTTTCACTCTTTATTTTTCAACGTCCGTAATTATTAACTTCGTCTGTTTGAACACAATATCTCCCGTGAAAATTTGCGTCCGTTGCGGACACACTTTTTCAGTACACACAATATCTCCCGTCAAAAATTACGTCCGTAACGGACGCACTGCGCAGTACCTATACGCTCGTGTGCCGGCAGCCTAAAAGTGTCCCCTGTGCACATTTTCTTTTTCAATCTGCCTTAACTCTCCATTTTGGCTAATACTTGCCTGTAGGCAAACTGCCTCAAACCTGCCAAGTCACCATGTAAATACATTGGTTCACAGTAACCACCTAGGCAAAAAGATTTCTACTGTGGTTATTTAAAAAACCTCCTAACCCATGAGCTGCTATGCTTATATTGACAAACACTGACACAATTACTAGGCTGAGATTTCATTTTCTCTTTATGATCAACCACAGGGATCTTCAAAGTAGGTTAAGAATTCCTGGACTATTCTAAATGTTTAATTTAAGAGTAATTTGTACCAATATTTCTGATTATAAAATATCAACTGAAAGAAAAATTGTGTTTTTTCAAGACGTTCAGGTCAACAGTGTTAAATTGCGCCTAGGTTACAAGATTCCCAACCATAGTGAAGAGTTTCTCTTTGAAGGTAGTAGTTGGATTCTTTTGATGATTTTTTTTTTTTTTGCTTTTAATATGCTTTTAAAAAAGGGACAGGCAGTGTAACCATAACCAGACTTTATTTGCAGTTATTTATTAAACTTTGTGTTTACTCAACCACCATTGTGTGCGTAGAATGGAATGTTTTGGTAGCATTTTACATTAATTGGTCCTAAAAAGCAAATGTGCAAATGTTGAAATTTATGCTTTTTGGTGACAAGATTGGGAATGAGGCACTGAAATCCTATTCTTTGAGAGAAAAATATGAGTAATCTACAGGGCAGCCATCAGAAATTTTGATCCCCTCTTCCCATAGTAAATCGGTATGAAATTGATTTAAAAAAAAAGAATGAATCAAAATTGTATTAGTGTTTCTCCCAATACCTTTTTAAAATCGCAAACCATGTTGCATAAAAGTATAATTCTTTAATTCCACTGGTTAAGCATGTCACAAAGCACCACAGCAATAGAACTCTAACAGTAAAGGCAGGGAGTCTTTCCTTTTTCATGTCCTCCTCCCTCTATCATGTCCATCTCCCCACCTCCCTTTTCAGTCCATTTCACCCCCTTCCTTTTCATTTCCCACTCTTTCCATTTCACCCCACTCTTAGTTCTCATGTTAATTACACCCCGCTCTTTAAATTTCCATTTCAAGCCACCCCCGTTTTCATTTCACCCCTCCCTTTTCACCCCCCCTCGTTTTCATTTCACCCCCCTCCCCGGTTTTCAATTACCTGGGTCCTGTGAGCCAATGCCGGTGCATCACTCACCTCCACAACTGCACATGCATGCATCATGGAGGCCTGCTGGCTGCCATCTTGGAGTCTCTGCCCAACGGTGGCCCGGCCCAGGTATGCCGCAGTATCTCCTCCGAGGCCTCTGGCCTAAAATAAACACAGCCGCCGATGGCGGGCCCCTGACCTCGTTAGAAAGGAGTAATATTTTTTTTGGAGAAAGTATTTTCCCAGGAAGGATACATTGAGATTTCTCTCGTTTTCAAGTATGTCCTGGGTGGCGAGTATGTACCGTTAGGTGTCTTGCCCATGGACACTTGCATCAATTGCTGTTTGACAGCATTGTGCTGTTCTGGTGAGCACAGGGTGTCTTTATTCCCTCAAAGGAGCAGCACCTGAGGAGTATATTAGCACTTGTGTGGTCTGACTGCCACTCGTACATTCACAGCCAACAGGCTTTAACATATTACTTGTATCCCCTTCTGCAGCTCCGATCTAGGCCTGACTCCAATAATGGTCTCATAGTTGTGTCAGACTGGACTCCAACATTACTTCTCTTTCTAGAAAGTACTGTTTAAGTAATGAATCTCAACAACAAAGGCAATAAATGAAATTTCAGAGTCAATATTTATTATTTTATACATACATACATACCGGCTGGGTGGAGTAGAGGTAACATCACTGCTCTACAACTGATCCCATGATAGACTGCAGCACTTCACACGCGCAGCCCCCACTCTCTGGAACGCTCTCCCTCGTACGGTCAGACTTTCCCCTAATTTCTCTTCCTTCAAACGCTCCCTTAAAACGTTCCTATTTAGGGAAGCCTACCACCCAACTCACTGACGCAATCATCAATCACTCTCACCTTACAGTCCTCTCCTCCTGTTTCCAACCCCAACCCTCCTAGATTTTGAGTTCCTACGGGAATAGGGCCTCATCTCCTCCTGTACTGTTTGTCAAATGTTGTTGAATGTATTGTAACCCGTCTATACTCTGCCTATTGTACAGCGCTGCGGAATATGCTGGCGCTTTATAAATAAAGAATAATAACTGTGGAGACATGGGTTCGATCCCGGCAAGAGCACCTCTCCAGTAAGTGTCCTTGGCAAGACACCTAACGGTACATACTCGCCAACCAGGACATACTTGAAAACAAGAGAAATCTCAATGTATCCTTCCTGGTAAGACCGAGGGCACACTAGCGTTTTCTTTAACGCACAATGCATGTGTTAAACCGCACTTATCAGCGTCCGTCGCAGCGTTGTGATGCTGCGACAGGGCCGGTCACATGCTTGTACGCGCGCACTATGCGTCCACCTAGAGATCCTCACCATCGATGCGCTAGGATGTGCGTCGACTGGGCTGCAAAGCTCGATCCTCCATAGGAGGAGCGTGCTTTGCAGCGCTGAAGGGGGGGGGGGGCGGGCATCGAGTGGACACCGGTGCGTTTTAACGCAATTACTGTGCGTTAAAGAAAACGCTAGTGTGCCCTCTGGACTAAAATACTTTCTCTTTTTTTTTTTATATATATATATAAATTTGAAGAAAATACCCCAATATTTGAATATTCAGATTTTTGCTGTGAACATGAAGTGTTCATATCCGAATTCAACCACGGCAGCGAAATTGTCCCATTGGTTCATCCTAACCTGCGAACACTAAACTGCACTGAAGTTTCGGCAAAATGCCCTGATTTTCGGTGTTTCAGTTCGACAGGTTTAAACAGGCAAATCCCATAGATTTCAATGTTAAAAAGTAATAACATTTTAAAAAATGTTTATTCTTTTCATTTTCAGCAAAAAACCCTTTTAATAGTACTATTTTTAGAACACCTTAATTATTAATGTAATTATTTTTGTAAAAAAAAAAGCATTTTTGCTTCCCCAAATTTTTATTTTTTTAAATTCCGTAACAGATCTTTTTATTATTTTCTTTAAAGGACCCTTTCTTCGTTATTTTACAAACTATTAACTGCATATTTATTGGTTTTTTTCACACCTATTGGGAGAAAAAATTTTCTTCAGTTTGGATTTCGCCAAGGCCACTTCGGCGTTTTTCAGTGCTCTTCGGCGACGATCTCCAACTTTTTCATGAGGCTTCAATGACTTTATTTTTGGTGCGCTACGTGCCTATTCGGTGAATAGTGAATTCAATGTACTGTTGGCGAAATGGAATTGCTGAAGTGAAAAGCTTTGTAAATAGACCCTTATGACAAATTTTGCATTCTAGAGAAATCTTCTAAAATGTTTTGCAAAGTGCTGAGGAAATAGTGTTGTTCTTTCTTTGGAAAAAGGAAATCTGTACCCTTTGGCGCCACCCGGTGGTGTTGGAGAGGTAGTGTACCTTTTAAACATAAATTCAGGCAAGTAAAAACAGACATAAAATCAAACCTTAAGTATAGCATAAAATCATTAAAAGGTGTAAGAAATTGGCAGCTTGTAAGGTGTCTGTGTCTCTGTGGATGTGTCTCTAAAGACAAAGTCTCTGTGTGGCCTCTTTCAAGTGCCAGAGTTTGTTAGAGGGGAAAAAAAAAAGTGTTTCTTTTACCCCTCTGCGGTCAGCAGCCTCTCACATCCACTTGGTGGTATATCCCTTCCCACCTTTGTGATACAGAATCAAGGGAAAATGTGGCAGAGTTGGGCTTCAGATGCTCTGTTGGTGAAATATGTGTAGGATCTTGCTTCTGGGGTCTTCTGTAGCCCTTAAAAGCAGAAATCATATATGACGTAGCACAGTTTGAAATAAAAGTGCAAGTATACTATAATTTATGATACTCACGTTTACTGGGGTCTCAGAGCTCAGACACCAAATTTGAAGGCAGCCATTGATATTATCTCGGTGCACCGGATCACCTATCAGCCTCAGCCACCTCCTTGGTCGATGTGAAACAGCCAGGACCCAAATAGGATAAAAACGTGGTGGTTTTATTAAAACTTAATAATAAAATTCTAAAATGTAAATTACCAGCACACCTTTCTTTGTTCTTTCTTTGATTCTCCGCACTGGATATTTTACAGATTTATATGACCAAGACGGTATAGAAATCTGTCAATGTGTAAAATATATGTTCTTGGTGCTCTAACACGTATAATTTGACAGAAGAATCTCTTACAATAAATCCAAACTCGTTAATTAATGGCTAGGTAATTATCTCTCGAAGGTTTGTACTTAAATTCTCGCATAGGGAGAAGCTGCAAGGAGTTTTAAAAGTTGGTTGGAAGTCCCCTACCTTGCTGAGATGTGGTGTTTGTCACTGACAGTTCACATTCCTGAGCTCCGATATATTGTCGTGGATTATCTTTATGGTTTATGATTATCTTTTATGGAGTTATTAGTACAGAAGACGTGTCTTCGCACAATCGTGCAATGCATCAGGCATTCTCTTTTATGTTTGGTCGAGTAAATGCAATAGCGTGGTGAAGACCGCCTGCATTCTGATAATACTGCCTTACCAATGACATTATGATGGAATACTAATTTATAATCGGGCATGCAATGTAAATAAAGCATATTCATAAACCTGAAGTCCTACAACCGTAACAAACAAAATTGGAATAGGCAATATTCATAAAGAAAACCATACATAGATAAGAAAAAAAAAAAACTCAAAATATGGAATTAAAATGGTAATGTGTAAGACGTGAATAAGCCGAAGGTATATGATGGTGCTATAAAAAATGAAGGATCATAAATCGTAAAACTGTCAGGCTGATGTGTGAAAACCCAATATGTAGTTGTACGGTGATAAATGTAAAGCTAAGTGTTTAGGGAAAAAGTGTGACTGAGATGTCAAAGTGATGAAGGGGTGACCATTGAGTAAATTGAATATGATTACATTAAATCTTTTTAATGAAGAAATGTGTAAAAGATAAAATATTGGTTAAAAAAAAAATGATAAAATGAGTAAAAAGGAGCATTGTGAAGAATTAGTGAATAAGCTGTGACCCAAGAGTGTTCAAAGGTAAAAAATGTTGTGGGGTGTTTGGGCGTATGAAAAAAATAATAATTTCAAAGAATATAAACACAAATAGGAAAAAAGTAAAAATCGATTTAAAAACGAATAAAGTATGAAAAATAAACTAGGTAAATAAAACCAAAAAGCCATCACTATGAATTTGTAGATGATCCAAAACTTTTAGATGATTACTCCTGTAGGGACAACACATTCACATTGTTCACCCCTCAACAACAAATAGTATAAAATAAATGGTGCTTACACAGCACAAACGTAGGTCCCTAACACACAAACATTGGTGCCATATATGAAGATTAAAAACTTAGGGCCCTGTTACATTCTTCACGCAAACGTTAACGTGCGCGCAAAAATGCATTAACGTGAGGGGCAAAACCCTTTGCGCTGAACGTCGGATTACAATCTCAGCGCAACAAACGCCGTATACGCCTACCGCGGGTGAATCTGCGCAAACTTACTGTATGTTGCGCGTCCTATACTTAACATTGTGAGCGCAAATGCGTTTGTGTGCTGGTACGCGGATGGTATTACAATCTATGCACAGTTTGTAAAGTACAGCCTTTGCGTGCATAATTTTAGCAACTCCTGAAAGCTGGTGTTAAAGGCAAATCTGACGGACCTGGCCGAACCCAAATGCACCAGCCCAAAAAAAAATAAATACAGCAAAGTGTAGTTACACATTCTACACATACCAAACCAATAAATTTGAGAAGTTGTGCGTGTTTTTTTTATTTTTTTTATTCCAGCATATATGCGCAGATTGCCTTTGACAGGCGCAAAAACTTGACGTGAGACAATTAAGGTTCTTAATTCTGATTGGCTGAATCGTGTGAAAAAAACAGTCCGCACACTGATTTCTGCTCGCAACGTTACTGCACGTGCATTTTTGCGCGTCCGTTTTATGCGCGTTATTTTTTGACAGATGAAAAAATGTGCGAGGATTGTAATACTAGCGTTTATTTACACGCTTTGACATTTGACGCTTCGTGCAAAAATTCACACGTTTACCGTGCATTTTTACGTGAAGAATGTTATAGGGCTCTCCTTTTTTTATTAAATAATTTGAAAACGTTTATCGCTTTATATGGCACTAATGTTAATTTGTTAGGGACCTACTCTTGTGCTGTGTAGGCAGCATTTATCTACTATCCTCACATGTTTAACCCCTTAGTGACCGGGCGGTTTTACACAAATCCGTCCTTTAGTGACCGCTGCTGTTTTTACGTTTCTGCGCTGCTCGTGTTTAGATCAAATTTTCCTCTTACTCGTTTATTCAACCCACACATATTATACACCCTTTTTCCCGCCATTAAATGGACTTTCTAGAAATACCATTATTTCCATCATATCCAATAATTTAATATAAAAAAAATATGAAATATGATGAAAAAAATTGTAAAAACACACTTTTTCGTAATTTAATCCCCTAAAGCTATAACCACCAATAAAGACCCCGGCTAAATAGTTTCCAAATTTTATCCCGAGAATAGAAATACCCAATTTTTACATGTTTTTACCTTTTAACCCTTTCACTGCTGAGCCAGTTCACCTATGTGCGCTGCGCTCATTCTGACCATTTTGTGCTAATTATTTTTAGATGACAGCCTAGGTCCTATTTAATTAAACTCCCCCCAGACAAAAAAAACTTTAAAAAAAAAAACATTTTTTTATTTTATTAAATTTTTTTATTATTATTTAAATTTTTTTTTACATTTTTTTTTAAAACCAACCTGGTCATGTTTGGTATCATTTGAAAGGCCATAATCAGGCCTTTCAAATGATGGCAAATATGACCATCTAGCTGCCATGGATCGGGAGATAAAGGGATCCTTAGGGTCCCCTTATCTCTACATGGCAGCTAGAGGGTTAACTGGCCCACTGACATCCTCACACATATGGTGAGGTTGTCAGTGGGTGGGGGGGACCTGGAGGCTAGGCTGACATCCAAGATGTCAGCCCCCCTCCAGGTTTGAATCACGTTTTGGCGCCAATTGGCGCCGCAACGTGATCCGGCGGCGAAATGGTTAATGCCATACACCGCTGGAAAGGGGAGGCTCTCCCCTCTCCAGCGGTGCAAACGGCATCTCCCTAGCTTCAATGGTTGGGGAGATAGAGGGCTCCGAAGGAGCCCCCCCCTCCCCTCCATTGAAACACATGGGGGCACCTTCTGATGACGTCACCACGCAGCGTGGCGACGTCATCGGCCTCGCCTGCCCATGTAAATCACATGGGCAGGCTTCCTCCCTGTCAGATCGACGTGGGATCCGACGAGGGAGGTGAGTATCGGGCGGGAGGGGGATTTGGCGCCGCTGACGTACCCTGTACGTCATCGGGTCTAAGGGAGACCCGAACACAGGACGTACAGGGTACGTCAGCGGTCGGGAAGGGGTTAACTCATTCCCCTCAGCAACTGAGGTAATGTCACCGCTCTGCATGGAGAGAGCCTGTGGAGTCATGGGTTCGATCCCAGCGTGCAACCTCTCCAGTAAGTGTCCTTGGCAAGACACCTAACGGTACATACTCGCCACCCAGGACATACTTGAAAACGAGAGAAATCTCAATGTATCCTTCCTGGTAAAATCCTTTCACAAAAAAAAAAAACTGTACAAGAGGTCCTTAAACTACTACAATCCTCTCATCCCACTACCTGCCCCTTCGACCCTGTTCCCTCACATCTTGCCAGAACACACTGTTTCTCTTGCACCATCCTTGACCCACACCTTTAATCTGTCCTCTGGGCTCTTTCCCGCTCCCCTCAAACATGCCACGGTAGTCCCAATCCTAAAGCAGCCATCTCTGGTTCCAACTGCTCCTTCCAACAACCGCCCCGTGTCCCTGCTCCCTTTTGCCTCCAAACTCTTCAAAGCTTGCATATGCCTGTCTTACTACCTCAACACCCACTCTCTTCTTGACCCTCTGCAATCTGGCTTTCGCTCACTGCGCTCGACAGAAACTGCTCTTGCGAAACTGACCAATGACCTTGCAAATGCTAAATCTAATGGGTGCTACTCACTGTTGATCCTTCTTGACCTCTCTGCTGCCTTTGACACAGTTGACCACTCAATCCTCCTGCAAACTCTTAATGATATAGGCCGTCAAAGTACTGTTCTTTCATGGTTCGCTTCCTACCTGTCCCATCGATCGTGTATTATATTTTCTGGAAGTACCTCCTCACAGCAGCCTGTCTCTGTTGGGGTGCCCCAAGGTTCAGTTTTGGGCCCTCTACTTTTTTCAATCTGCACGGCCTCTCTAGGCAAACTGATCAGCTCCTTTGGATTCCAGTACCACCTATACGCTGATGACCCTCAAATATACCTCTCTGTCTCTCTGCCGTCTCGAATTGGATGTCTTTCCGCTTCCTTAACCACTTCACTGCTGAGGACGCGCTCAGCGCGTCCTCAGCAGTCCCGCTGGTATGCGGAGGACGCGCTGAGCGCGTCCTCCCATCGGGGTCAGCGTTCGGCCGGGTTCCGGCCGATCGCTGGCCCCTCCGGTGCGGGCTGACATCCTGGATGTCAGCCCGGCATCCGGACCAGCAGCCGCCAGAATTAGGTGTCATCGCGGGGGCGCGATGACACCTAATTCAGGCGCCCCCCCCGCATGTGCGGAGGAGGCGCCTGAAAGGGAGGGGGGGAGGTCCTTCGGACCTCTCTCCCTCCCGATCGGCGGCGCACAGGGGGTTAACCCAGGCATCATTTGGAAGGGCACAGCCTGCCCTTCCAAATGATGCCTGGCATTAACCCCTGGGGAGCTGGATCGCGAATCGGCGCTGAAAAGCGCCGGTTCGCGATCCTTTCCCGGAGCTGGCCGACATCTTGGATGTCGGCCAAGCCTCCGGGAACTCCCCCAGAGGACTGGCGTCATCGTGCGTAGCACGATGACGCCAGTCCTAGACTTAACCCCTAACTGCCACCAACTGTGGAGATAGGGAGTTCCAATGAACTCCCTATCTCCCGATCCGTGGCAGCTAGGGGTTAAATTTTGGTATCATTGGATCGGCCAGAGCATGGCCGTTCCAACGATACCAAACATGAAAGTGAAAAATTTTGTAAAAAAAAAAAAAAAAAAAAAATTTTTTTATTTTTTTTGGTTTGTTAATGCAGCAATATTGTTCCCATTTCAATTATAATGTGAACAATGATGCTGCACTAACGATTTTTGTATGCGGTGCGTTTGTTAAAAATAGTGTCATTTTCCCCAAAAAAAAATGTAACGAGACCCCATCTCTAATTTTTTTAACAAGCGCACCCCATACAAAATATAACCGCAATTGCTCGCATGTTAAAATGTGGAAAAAAACACTTTACACATTGTAAATTATTGAAAATACATATTTTATTGCATTTTTTGTTATAATATACAGACATGACATGACGTATACATATAATAATGACATATTATGAATCTGCCGAGTCTGACGGAAAGAACGATATATAATATGTCTGGGTCATATACTAAAATAAGCCTTCAAAACACGTTTAAACATGATGCGCAAAACAGGTAAAAATGACCTCAGCATAGGGGCGGGAAAAGCCTCAGCAGCGAAAGGGTTAAACTCAATCTTGCCAAAACTGAAATTCTCATTATTCCTCCCTCCCTCCCAAGAAAAACCCAATGCCACCTATCCCTCTACGAGTAAATGGAACACCCATGAGCCAAACGCCTCAAGCTCGCTGCCTTGGTGTCACTTTTTATTCTGGCATAACGTTCTCTCCCCACATCCAGACAGTGACCAAATCCTGTTACTTTCAACTCAAGAACATCGCCCGTGTCCACCCCTTTCTGACAAGGTACCGCAAAGGTGTTGGTTCATGCTCTTGTCATTTCACGACTTGATTACTGCAACTCGCTCCTTATTGGCCTCCCCAACTCCCGTATTGCCCCTTTGCAATCTGTAATGAATGCAGGGGCCAGGCTTATTTTTCTCGCCAGACGTGCCTCTCGTACCTCCCCACTCTGCCGGTCCCTCCTCTGGCTCCCTGTATTTTCCAGGATATAGTTTAAAATACTGACACTCCTGTTCAAATCGCTCATTAACTCAACTCCTCCCAATATTTCTTCATTACTCCGCAAGAACGTCTCATCCAGAGAACTTCGGTCAGCAGGCGAGCTCCTGTTATCTGTTTACATGCGCACGGCCAACTCTCGCCTCAGACTTCTCACGGGCAGCACCGGTCCAGTGGAATGACTTGCCTCGCCCTATCATACTCTCCCCTAATCTTCAGGCCTTCGAGAAATCCCTCAAAACCCATCTCTTCAGATTAGCATACCACATCACTGATGCAACTCATCCCTCTGCTCACCTACTCACTCATGATTGAAGCTGCTTCTATGGCCCCACCATTCCCAAACCACTGACATTCATGATCCTGCTATCTAGTAAAATTCCTCTGGTCTTCCTCAACCCCAATCCCTCTAGATTGTAAACTCCTATGAGCAGGATACACCTCTACACCTCTTTTTTCCACCAGAAGTCCGTTTATCTCTTTCCCTTTTGTTAATGTAAAGCTGCGGAAATTGTTGGCGCTATATAAATAATGACGACGATGATGATGATATTAATAATGGAGAAAAGGCGTAAATGAAACCTAATTTAACAAAAATGTGACAGCAATTGCCTCCTCTAGGTAGTGGAGTTACATACTCAGTTCCCACAAATTGCAAAGTGGGCCGACTGATGGTTTCCCAAATGTGTTTAGCTGCAGGTTTTTCTATAGCACCATCTTGGAATGGAAAGCCATCATATTGACCGGATATCTGTCTCGTTTGCAGTCTGTAAAGGGCAAGTCTGTCTTGTCCACGAAAGCTAAATAACAAGGACAGGTGATTAAATAGGCAATGCACTCGGTAAGACAAAAGTAATATGGTACTAAATCTTGAATTGTTTACCTGCGGGTGGATGGGCACACAAGATTCCCGGTGAGGTGTTTTCTTGTTTGTTAGAAGCTAATTATTGGTGGTAGAGCGCTAACTTCAGAATGAAACTTCTGCCAATGTTTACAAATTTGGTTCAGATTAAATTCATTTGGATAAATATTTATCAAAAGTATGAAAGACGTTTTGCATCCAGGAAATTGTAAGACATGAGTGGTCCTTGGAGATCATTAGCAGGGATATAAAAAAGAAAAGAAGGGTTTTTTGTTTGTTTGTTTTGTGGGGGAGGGGATCCAAAAAAATGCATGTTTTTCCACCTCACCCCCAACCTCCAACTTCGAAATACACACCACAAAACAGTTGTGTAGGTAAGATTGCTCACAACAGCGAAAACCAATACTTTGCATTTAATATACAGGGTGTCCATAAAGTCTCTTTACAATTTCAAAAATTTATTACAAATGAAAAAGACAGATAAGTGAAAATTATTACAAAATGAGACGTATATATTTAAGCTTTTTCCCCCTCATTTAATACCCCTCTATATGGGCACCATTAGTTGCACGAAGCACATCAAGACTGTGTTGAGGTGTATTAAATGAGGCAAAAAACCTTAAATATATCCGTCTCATTTTGTAATAATTTTCACTTATCTGTCGTTTCATTTGCCTTTTGTAATACATTTTTGAAATTGTAAAGAGACTTTATGGACATTCTGTATTTTTTTGCTCCTTGTTTATAGTAAAAGGTCTTTGTACAAGTGTAGCAAAGAAAACAAACTACCGATACTTGACTAAAGGTGTAATCTATGAAGTATGGAATGCTGAGCTATGATTAACGAAAACTGAGTGACATTTTACTCCGTTACATTATACATTGGCATTTAAAGGTTGCATCAAAAACACTAACTAGGCAGTGTTTTCTGTCCTTAAGCGATCCTTCAATGTGGAATGTACAATGACATCTGTAGAAAATATGTGTCCTACTTCAGCTGATGATGCCACAACGGTTAGCAGATCTATTTGCAAAAGCTTACTTTTTAGAACCGCTTGCTGAGAATTAAACACATTCCACCGTTCAATGTCAGACATTCTTTCTGCAGCGTTGTTAGCAAACCTTTCGCCCTTCGAAAAGACTTGCACTACTTTTGCATTTGACAACATTTGGAACAAATGAATTGTGGGTTTTTGTTTTGTTTTTGGTTGCTATGAAATCTATTGCTTTTCCAGTCTCGTCTTACAGGTCTAGAAACATAGAAACATAGAAAAATGTCGGCAGATAAGAACCTTTCGGCCCATCTAGTCTGCCCAATTACATGGATACTTTACCTGGATTTATCTTTTGTTTAGGATAGCCTTATGCCTATCCCATGCTTGCTTAGATGTCTATTCAAAGAAAAGTGAAATTCAGGAGAATTGGCAGAAGTTAAAATTCTAGGTCAAAATAGCCAAGCCAAAAAAATTCACCTATTCATCTCACTTTCCAAATTGGCTATTTGGTCTAGATTGTTCTCTTCTCTTGCCAATTCTCCTGATTTTCACCTTTCTTTTGAATAGTCCTGATATTTTTTTTTTTTTTCCTAGTGTAAGAGCAGGACCAACGAAGACTGGGTGTTTCTAACTCTGAGCAGGCTTTATTGTCAGTTTATTGAATGTACCATCCAATTTTCCTTCCAGTTTTTTCTGTACCTCAAGGCTTTTTGCCGGCTGGGTGGAGTAGAGGTAACATCACTGCTCTGTGTGGAGACACAGGTTCAATCCCAGCAAGAGCACTTCTCCAGTTAGTGTCCTTGGGCAAGACACCTAACCGTACATACTCGTCACCCAGGACATACTTGAAAACGAGAGAAATCTCAATGTATCCTTCCTGGTAAAATACTGTCTCCAAAAAAAAAAAATTTTGTTCAATCACTCTCTTGCACCTGTTCTACGTTTTAAGATGTGGGCCAGAATATCTTCTGCATTTTGCCTGATGTCTGTATTCGTGACCTTCCACCAAATGGTTTATGAAGCGCTTCATGCACGCTCCTAATGGAAATGATTTTAAGATAATTTTAAAAATTCCAATGATTTGAATCGTGTCAATTTTATATTGAATAACCTTGACCGTGACTTTGGGCATTGACAATTAATACACTCCTCCAAGTCCAGGCTTCCCTTCCAGAGTACAATGAGTACTCTTCCTTAAATCTGGTGTATAATACTAGATGTTCTTCAAACTGTTGGATGCATTTTTTTCTTATTGAAACATGCATTGGTGTAAAAGGCTTGCATTGCATTGGCTTCCCACTTCCCTGTACCAGAGACCTACAGATAAAAATTGTTATGGAAATGATTACACTCCATTCAAAGTGTGAGCCATTGTAGCCTGATGATGGTGAACTTACCACAATTTCTCAATCTCTTTAATGCATTAAGCACAGATCAGGAAACAAAAAAACAAAAAACAGAACGGGAGAACAGGCAGGGCTAGGGTTAAGGGAGAGGATATACTGGCAGGGTTGGTGCTGCCGCTAGGCGTGCTAGACGGCCGCCTAGAGCGCAGCGCCGCCGAGCTCCACAGACAGGGCCGGCCCGTCCATGCAGCAGGCGGCATGAAGCGCCCCTACCTGGACAGCACGGCCCTGGAGCAGCTGCACGCCACAAAACCTAGCAACGCCCCGCCTCATTCAGAAGGGCAGCGCCCGCCCCTACACCTCAGCGGCCCGCCCCCCACTCCACGCTCGCAGGGGGGTCGCCATGGGTTGCGGCCACCCCGGAGATGCCTGCACAGCGGCGGCCAGACATCCTCCTCCAGCAGTCCCCGGCGCTGGGCCTAGGCGAGCGCAGGGCCTGGGACGGCGCTGAGCCCGGCGGCTCCCACGCCGCTCTCCCCCCTTGGCACCGCCCGGACGGCTCATTGAGGCCCGTGGGCCATCCCCGAAGCCCGGGGAGACCGCACCAGGCCCGAGGAGACCACCAGGCCCGGGGAGACCACCAGGCCTGAGGCCTGGGGACACCACCAGGCCTGGGGACACCACCAGGCCCGAGGCCAGGCCTCAACCAGGGCTGTGAGGGTAAGTTTATGTGTGTGCGTGGGAACATTGGGTGGGGGTATGTGGACCTCTGTGATACGCTCATACGCACCGCCCGTTACTGTGCATTTCATTACTGTGGGGCTCTGTGATACGCTCATACACACTGCACATTACTGTGTTTTATTGCTGTGGGGCTCTGTGATACACTCATACACCCTGCCTGTTACTGTGAGTTTTATTGCTGTGGATTCTGATAGGCTCATACACACCGCCTGTTACTGTGAGTTTTATTGCTGTGGAGCTGTGGGATACGTTCACACATGTCATGTGTTTGTTTTTTGTTTGTTTTTTTTGGGGGGGGGCGCAAGTAGCTGATCTGTCCTAGGGTGAAAAATAGCCTAGCACCGGCATACAGTAGCACACTAAACAGAACCCTAAACTAGGATAGACATCAGCTTAGAACTATTTTTTCTTTCCTCCCACTTACTGGTTCCATATTACGAGCAACAGCAGAAAAAGTCTCTCTCCTACAATGACATGGTACAGCGCCAAACTTTGAAACTCCGGGGGAAGGTGATGTTTCATCCTCACAATAGCTTTCCTAATTGATTTTTATCAGTTTCTGATGTACAAGAAATCTACAGGTCCTACTGCTAAAGATGGATCTAGTAGCATCTTCGCACAATGTCTTGACTGGGTTGCAGGGTCTAGCCCAGGTGCGGTGACAAAGTGGAGGGAGATGGGTATACGGGGTATAAACGGATAAAGGTTTATTCAGTCTAGTCTTCTAGAACTTCATTTGGCCATACATCCACAGACAAAAATATAGATTATTTTGTTCCGTATAAGGCTGGCGTAAGATAAGCGCACTATGTGCACCCGTACTGACGTGCTTACCGGTGTCCGTCGCAGCGTTATGACTCTGCAACAGGGCCGGTCCCACGCTTGTGTGCACGCACGAAATGCGCGCGCAACAAACGTCCGTTATCCAAGCCACTCCGGCAAAGCGCTAGGACACGCGTTGACGGAGCTGCAAAGCACGATTCTCCACTGAGTGCGCTCAGCGAGGTGGCCAGACGGGCATCGAGTGGAAGGAATGTCCACTCTCAAGAACGTTCCTTCCACTCTCCAAAGATGCTCGTCTGACACCAGCCTTACCTGTCATACATTGTCTATGTAATCACCTCACCTGTCCCTGTCGGTTTGCGTAAGTGGTCAATATTGGCCTGACCCTTACAGATCACACAGGAGAACACTGTTCAACCATTATGATGGATTTCCGAGATCATCCTATGGTAAAACCTGTAGCTAAACCCCAAACTTACACTGACTCCACGCTTTGAAATTTGTGGTTTCCCTCTGCTCCCATCTATTTCACTTACCCCCGTCTCTTAGATTGTAAGCTCACGGGATGTCTGGCTGAGCACTTGATTAAAATGCTGTATTTCCTAGACTAGCTATCCTACGGGCAAGGTTGTCTTTATGTATCATGTTTGTGCCCCCCCATTGTACATCGCTGCGGAACCAGTTAGCGCTTTATAGAAACTTGTAAATGTGGTAAGGTACTGCATACCTCCATTATTTAGTAGGGGTAATCGTGCTAAAGTTTTCATTCAGAAAGTTTATTTTTTGGACGCAAATTTGAAAAATGTTATGTCCACATGACCTTAACAAATAATTTCCTCATTTTTATTTTTTTATTTTTTATTCAAAGCAGAAAAATAGCGATAGAGAGGTGAGCATTTACAAAGGTGCTGCAAATCATCTGAATCATAGGCGTAAGACGTTACATCCAAAATATTGCGCGAGCAGAAGCAAACTCCGTGTATCTCAGATTAGAAGCTAACTTTTCCGTGTGTTATAAGTAACATCTCCTCCTGTGTACTAGAGTGTTACGGAGATATAAGTAATCTACTGGAGGAGATAGAGTAAAGAAAAGGCTGAGCAGTGGGGAACATTCCGAGGGAGAAGAGGTGAGAGAGAGAAAACAGGGGAGAGAATAGGGGAAAAGAGGAGGTACTCCGTGTAGTTCTCGGCTCAGGTGGTCCCCCATGCGGGAGATTGCTGAAGACGTGCGGAAATAGGAGTCAGGAGGAAAAGTATCCCGGGCAGAGGAGGCTGCAAGAGAGCTGGTCTTCTCCGCCGCGTTAGGAATGGTGAGAGGCAGCCTGGAGGGGGCTAAAGGGGGTAGGGGACTCGGACGTAACGTAGCACGGCCACGGAGCAGGGTCTCAAAAGGACATAGGAGCGGGGGGAGGGCAATAGGAGAGGGGGGTAAAAAAATAAGGGGGAGGTGGGCCAAAGACGTGGAGGGAGAGTGACCGAGGAGGAAGTAGAGGGGGAAGTGTGAAGGACTAGGAAAGAGAGGATAAAGGGAGAGAGAAAGAGAAGGAGAAGAAGTAGAAAAAACCAAGAGAGAGGGGGGGGGAAAGGGGGGGGATGCAGGGAAGGAGAGAAGTCTAGGTATCCGGGGCCACATGTTCATTAGTGACAGCTGTAGGAAAACAGCTTGGCGGATATGCAGCAGCCCCGGCCCCACCCGGACACCCAGGCGGGTCGCCAACGGAGAGGTCACCGTGGGTCAGTTTCGCGAGAGTCATTTATCGGTGGTAGGTGTGGTTTCAGGCCGCCCAATACCGACAGGCCGAGGACACATATAAGCACCAGTAAAACCATTTGGTCAGATACGCTTCCAGTTTACCAGTCATGCCCGCCCGAAGGTCCTCCGCGTTTCGTACTTCCTCCATCTTAGTCAGCCACTCTCTGTAAGTGGGTACTGACGCCGATCCCCACGCACAAGCTATTATCACTCTTCCCGTCATAAGCATCAGGAGTGCCACAGAGCGTTTAATAGTGGCAGCTGAGCAAGTGGTATGTGTGAGGAGGAATGTCCCGGGGGCGAGGGGTAAATCCAGGTCCGGACCTCCGCCACCGTGTCTCGTATCACGTTCCAAAAGGGAGTTAGCAGCGTGCAGTCCCACCAAATGTGGAGATAGGAGCCCACTGGGTCCCCGCATCTCCAGCAGTTCGGTGTAAGGCGGAGTCCCATTCTACAGAGCAATGCTGGGGTGCAGTACCACATCGATAGCACTTTGTATGAGTTAGATTGCAGCCAGGATAGGGGCCAGCCATGATGGGTGAGCTCATAGGTGTCTCGCCACTGCGTGTCTGACACTGGGGTGTTTAACACCCGTTCCCACGAATGTTCAAAGGCCGTGGAGGCATCTCCCATAGCTGCCTGCAAGAGTCGGTATGTGACTGATATTCCGTGACTAAGCGGGCGCTGGGCTTTGCAAAGGTCCTCGAAGGGTGTGAGAGGTCTGGTCAGTCTATGCCTGGCCGGTAGAGAGAGTAGGTAGTGCGAGACGTGTGTGAAATTGAAACGTTCTAGAGGCGTCGGGTGAGTCTCTGGATGTAATCATTCCCAAGGTGGACTCAAACTCTGTCCAGATAGGAACTGGAAGGCCCTAGGCATGACACCAACCCCTAGGCGATTGCGAAGTTTGGGGTGAATCCCAACCGTGAAGTCCGGATTATTCGTGAGAGGCAACAACGGGGATGGATAAGAGGACAGTGAGTATCTCCTCACCGCCATTCTCCAGACTCGCATGGTGGCTCCGATGTAAGGATGCCAAAGGGTCTGTGGGGTTCCGCTTGTCGGGTTAATACAAGGTACTGCGTCTGTAGTGTGTGGTGTAGCCCCCCCTCTCCAGATCCTGCCACAGAGCGCGCCTACCACCGCTGGTCCATTCCACTATACGTAGTAGGTGAGAAGCTTGGTAATATAGGCAGAAGTCTGGAGCCGCCAGTCCGCCTGTCGCTTTAGATCTTGTCAGTGTTCGAAAGCTGACACGGGGTCGAGTCATGTTCCACACGAATCTGGAACAATCGGATTGGCTTTCGCGGAAGAACGAGAGTGGGATGAAAATGGGCAGTGTCTGAAAGAGAGCATTCTCGGCAGGACATTCATTTTCAGAATGTTGATCCTGCCGAGCCACGAGACCCCAACCGATCTCCACTCCGCCAGGTCACGTCGTATGTCCTCCCATAGGGATACAACGTTTTCCTGAAATAGGTCCTGTGGCGATTTCGTTAGCCAGAGTCCCAGGTATCTCATCTTAGTGGTGCACCAAACAAACGTGTGTTTGTGACGGAGAAATCGTTCCGCCACCCCCCCCCCCCCGAACAGTGAGATTCAAGACCTCAGATTTCTCTATGTTCAGTTTCAAATTAGATAGAGCTCCGTAGAGGTGGAATTCTTCCACTATTTCTGGAAGGGAGGTCAGCGGGTTGGTGACATAGAAAAGGAGGTCGTCGGCCGAAACCTTATGGACTCCCTCCTTCCCTCTCGTGCCTGAATAATTTCCTTTTTTAACTCGTTTTCTTTATAACGTCTTTAGATGTTTTTTTTTCCTTACAAAATGTCTTTTTTTGTTTTTATATTTAAATTCTTTTTTTTTTATTTTTCTTTGTATTCTTTTATATATATTTTTAGATCGTTTCACGCACAAACACGCATGCATCACATTGTTATTGTTACTGTCAACATAAACACAAACCAGGCACATTTTTTCCTTGATGGTATTTTTCACTGTTTATACTTCACGTCTTTTTACGCCTTTGGTCACGTTTTGTCTTTTTGTATCACAGTATAGTCACACATTCTTCACATAGCATGTTTTCTCTTGATCACACCCTTGTCACTTGGTGTGGTCCTATTCGCCCCTTTCTGCCTTTTTTTCTTTGCGACTCAGTCCTTCATTTAACACAACACCGCTACTCCTTTTTGTCCTCCATACATCACATATTGCTTCTATTAGATATCGGTCCATTTTGTTCCCCCATATCCTTTATTTTATAACCTGATCATATTTTTTGCTTGTTTCTTTTTCACGTAACCTTTTTATTTCCTCTAACATCAGTCCGTTACTGTTTACTCTTTTCATATTCCTTATTTTTAGTCTGGTTTTTAAGTTTAATTCAACAACACAACACAGCGATCATAGACCTCCGTCCAAAAGAAAGCAGAATAGGCACGTTACATGTCCATAGATACAATGATCTTCATTTCAGAAAATGATTTTCTTTATGGTGTTGTCGGTGGGACCAATACTGTGAAGAAAAAGCAAAAAACCCAGGATTGCGCAGTATATCAGCTCAAATCTGAACTGGTATTAAACTCACATTTGGAAGAGCCCACACCTGGCTCTAGGGAAAACGTCTCTTTGGGCCTTGCATATTCACTCTTCAGGTGCCCATATACCCCTTGATAGATCCCATGGATTTCGATGACATATTACTGCAGTGTAAATAAATAAAGAACAAGCCCCACCTGGTGCAGTAAATCTAAAAAAAACTCGCAGAGTATGAAAAGAGCCAATTTTCAACTCCCAGAGCATTGAGCCCCTATTGGTTCCGTCAAATATTGCGTAGGGAATTAAAGAAGGTTTGGGGATTTCCTATATAACAGGATCATAGGCAGACAGCAGTTAAAAATAAAAAGATTTATTGTTAAAATGAATAGTACATATCTGCCAGGACGCGTTTCACCAGACAGGCTTCCTCCACTTCTGTCCTTACTACTGCCTTTTTATGTAATGCCTTTAGCTCTCAATAAAACAATTAGCAATGCAATTAACAATAATTAAAAAAACATTTGTTACAAATGTTTAAAAATTGCGCCCGCCATTTTGTGCATGCGTATTAGCTTCATTCTCCACTGTGGAACGCGGAACTCTGATTTGCCCCATTGGTCATTACAGCACATGTGCAAATGTACATGCGTTTCGTCTTGGAACGCAAAATGGAGTTGTTATAATGGCGCTTTCTTAATAGTCCGCTGTGTGGGCGTATAATCCCTTACCCATCCACATTGTCCCCTCTATACTTAACTACTATTCATAATATCCTCTTAACATTATCCAAAATTCTTCACAGTATTGGTCCCACCTGCAACACCATAAAGAAAATCATTTTCTGAAATGAAGATCATTGTATCTATGGACATGTAACGTGCCTATTCTGCTTTCTTTTGGACGGAAGTCTATGAGCGCTGTGTTGTGTTGTTGAATTTTACCATTTTTGTAGGTATATAGAGGGGCCTCCATTTACAACATTCGGCGAGTGTAGTAGTCACGTGTTTCTGGTGGGTGCTTCACCCATTTCTTTTTATGGTTTTTAAGTTTATTGGTTTTGTTTTGTCTTGTTACTGCTATAGGAATCGTTTTATTTACTTTTTTCCATAATATATGCTGTCTCATGCCCTTAGAACTACAGTATGTTCATCTTTAATACACAACTTATGGCCCCACCATTCCCAAACCACTGGCACCAACGATCCTGCCGTCCAATAAAATTCCTCTGGTCTTCCTCAACCCAAATCCCTCTAGACTGTAAGCTCCTATGTGCAGGGCCCTCTACACCTCTTGTTTCCATCCTATGTCCGTTTATCTGTATCTCGTTCCCTTTGGTTATTGTAAAACGCTGCGGAAACTGCTGGCACTATTTAAATAAGAATATAATTTGTAATTCATATCGTTTTTGGTATGGAATTTATAAACTTACTTTTATTCTGCTTTTAACCTCCGCCAATACTCTGCATCCTCGTGTATTAATTTCTGTAGTGATGATCATGGTGCAAGGCACACTCTGTCCCTGGGTTTGGGTCACAGGATTGGTTTGTGTATACACATTATACTGTTTATTCTACTCCGTTAACTTTGTTTTCTCCCTGGTAAAAGACTATTTTGCAAATATTTTATTTGCAAAATGCCAACAAGTGCTGGAGCGCTGTACATGGGTTTAATGCGCAAAGTCCTGTTTTCGAAGTCCTAGAGTTTGTCAATGTTGTGATACACCTACAAATATACCTGTGACCATATCTTTTTTTGACACCCACCGCTCTCAAGGTTAAAGATTTTTATAGATTTTTTTTATTTATTTTTTTTTATGGTTTATTTCTGCATGTTCCTTTCTGTTTTTTTTATTTTTAAACAAAAGCAAAATCTATAAGCAACAATTAGAGGAATAATTCAAAATCCTATCACTTGCTCCTTGCCTTTAGAAGACCTAGAAATGGTTACATGAAAGTTGCTATAAAAAATACTCATTAAACTGTCCCAAGGTGATTTTGTTTCGAAGCACCTTTTAATAAGTTACTTTGTTTCATTGTGGAGTGTGTTTTAATGACTCAACCTCCCAGAAATGATACATAGTACACATTCCCAGCTAATCCTGAAATTATATCTCGAGAAAGTGCGGATGGCTGCTAGAACTACAGCGTCATTAGTGGAGGGTTTATATAAATAAACCTGTGCATGAGACATATGTAACTATATATTAACCAATTTATTTTATTACCTATTAATTTCTTTTCATTTCCTTTTGCTTTGATGAACATAGTTTGATATTACTGTGATGTACATAGTTTTTATATATTTTTTTGTGTAAACCTATTGTAAATTTTCTGTTTATTACACGTGTGCATTGGTTTCTAGTTATACTCAAGGAAAATGTTATTCTCTTTTTCATGATCTTGCTATATTATCCGACAACAGGGATCAGCAACCTTGGTTCTCCTGTTGTTTTGAAACTACATCTCCCTGAAGCTCAGCCAACCCACTGAGTGAGCATCATGGGGATGTAGTTTCAACCCACTTGGAGGTTCAAGGTTGCTGACTCTTGCCCTACAATAATATAAATTTCTATGTTCAGTGGTCAGAATGTAGATTTTATGTTGGACCATACTTGGGTCAGTGAAATTGACTGCGATTTTATCTAATCCATACGTTTGTTTACCTACAACAGCAGAAGTATTTATTCTAGTTCCCTGGTGCATAGATGTTTTTGGATGTCATCCACATGTTCATTATTGAAGAAATAAGAGGGGTCAGCAACATTGAGGGGTCAGCAACATTGGCCCACCCAGATGTTTTGACCAACAAACTGCATCTCTTTTGGTGATCGTCTACACGTTAGATCGGCTGAGACTCGTGGACAGTGTAGTTCCAGAACATCCAGGGTCAAAGGTTTCAGACCCTTGTTCTAGAATGTAAGCGCTTATGCGTAATTTTAAAAAAATTTGAGAAAGTATTTTCCCAGGAAGGATACATTGAGATTTCTCTCGTTTTCAAGTATGTCCTGGGTGGCGAGTATGTACCGTTAGGTGTCTTGCCCAAGGACACTTACTGGAGAGGTTGCTCGCTGGGATCGAACCCATGACTCCACAGGCTCTCTCCACGCAGAGCATTGATGTTACCTCTACTCCACCCAGCCGGTACGTAATGTATAACTTGTGGTGAGCGAACTCTCCTACCGGCTGGGTGGAGTAGAGGTAACATCACTGCTCTGCATGGAGAGAGCCTGTGGAGACATGGGTTCGATCCCAGCAAGAGCACCTCTCCAGTAAGTGTCCTTGGGCAAGACACCTAACGGTACATACTCTCCACCCAGGTCATACTAGAAAACGAGAGAAATCTCAATGTATCCTTCCTGGTAAAATACATTCTCAAAAAAAAAAAAAAAAGAATATCTACCTCCAAGTACTCAGTAAATTCAATGGTTTGTAAAAGTCAACTACAACCTGTTCCCTTTCCTTTGTCCTAGCCTGTATATGCATTAATGATCTGTTCATTTCCCTTTTTTGCTTATTTATTTATTCCTCTGCTTCCATTATAGTGGGTATATCATGGAGTCATGTTTTTTTTTTTTTTAAAAAAAAAAAAACTCTGCACCCCCCCTCGAGTATTTCTGAGCTACACCTCCCATTATTCTCTGGCCATTTATTGCATTCAAAGAATTCCGGCAATTCTAGGCAATAAACACCCGGGTGGCCAGAGTTTGAGAGAGACCCCACTTCTCTGCATTTATTTATTTCTTTATTCTGATTAAATCTGACAACTGTTTATTATCTCTCGTTCTTGTTCTCTTTTGTTTCACTTTGTAACTGTGTCCCATGCAGGGATGTCAATATGTAAGCCCGTATCGTACAGAAAATGTAAGTGGCAATTCTTTCTCAATTCCTGCTTTCATTGCTTGCTTCATCCCCTTCTGGTTTCCCATCCCAGCACTCTGGCCTGAAATGCAATCGCTCCATTTCCGTAATACCCCTTTGCTTGACACCCATGGCTTGAATATTCACTCTGTATGGGAAATTTTGCAACAATGCTTGCCCTTCACCATAAATATGCATGGACGTTCTTTTTGTGCATGCAATTATGGTATGGTAGAAATGACCTAGTCCCATGAAATGTAGGGACGGGTTAAGTATTTTGCATTACCTTTATTGTGCCTTCACATGCCTGAGAAATTGCATCATTTTTGTTTGTTCTTTCATTTCTCGGCTTAATCACAGTCTCAATTTTTTTTTTCTTTGCAATAACAATTTTTATTGAAGCAGTACATTATAATCAGAGTAAACCTACATTACTGGGTAACAACACAGATTCTGATTGCAATGCACAAATATCAGGATTCTGATGCATAACCTGACATAAAGAGGAACAACCTAATTCAGGTCCAAAGAGATGCTCTGTATCCTGGTTTTTATTTATAAAGTATTTTCCCAGGAAGGATACATTGAGATTTCTCTTGTTTTCAAGTATGTCCTGGTACTCACGTATTGTACTATTGACCGTACAGTCATTTGTGTCATTCTTGGCAAGGATCTTCTAAATAGTGGTCTGATTGTGCTTGTTTCAAACACACCAATTGCAAGAGGCATGGTACCTGCCGACTCCTGCATCAGGAGCCTTCTGCGGGTAAGATCACAGGGCAGGTGATTGGGTGAGTTTTAACAGAATCTAAGCTGAAAACTGGGGTAGGAGGGTGGTGGGACCAGGTGGGATCACTAAAGAATACCTTTGGTTCCACTCCCTTTTACTCTGGTTCCTGTTTAGAGTGCCTCTTTAAACTTCTTTAATCCAGTGCTGAGCTCCCTTGGTGTTTGTCTAGATCTGACAAGCTGTGTCGTACATTGAGGCCAGGGTTTTACAGAGCGGAAGGGACGTTCCTACCACTGTGCACGTCTGGCTACCTTGCTGTGCGCAGTTAGTGCGCTCAATGCTGCAAGGAGCGATCCTCCTATGGAGGGTCGTGCTTTGCAGTACTGTCGAATGCGCGTCATAGCGTTTCAACGGGGAGGCTTTCACCACATCCGCAGCACACCTGTAGCGTGCGCAATTTGTGCGTCCGCTACAGTGCGTGTCCAGCCCCGTTGAAGCGTCACATCGCTGCGACGGACGCCGGGAGGCACGTCGGTACAGGCACACATATTGCGCTTGTCTGACCCTGGCAGCTGTAATGTGATCATTATCAGATTGGACGTTGGATTTGCTGTCCAGCCAATCCAATGGTTCTCATTGCAAGACCATTTGAGGATGAATTCCATGTGCTCAGAGGACAGAATCAGCCCTTTGGAGCCCCTTACAGCAGGGGTCAGTATCCTTGGCCCTCCAGATGTTCTCCCGTGATGCTCGGGTGCACAATAGATCGGCTGAGCTTTATGGGAAATGTAATTCCAAAACATCTGGAGGGCCAAGGCTACTGTTCCTTGCCCTTGTCACCATTTAATCGTCTCAGTACTTACAGGGTTATTCAAAGAGATCTGATTGGCTCCCGAAAGGGAACCTAACTCTGAAAATCAGCGTTCGGTTACCTTTCTTGGCCATTCGGCTATCCAGAGAGCAGGCAATTCGCCAAATCCTGGCGAATTGCCTGCACATACGGTGCCTGTTCGAGGGCAGTGAAATCCCCATAAAGAAGCAATGCTTTGTCTATTCAGAGAACAAAAACCAGCAGTGAAAAGTTCCCTAAATGCCCTGTCATTTGGTGGTTTAATTCGGCAGGTTTATTCAGGCGAATCCCATAGGCTTCAATGTTAAAAATATTCCTGCTTTAATCCAATATCTATTAAACCGTTGATTTATTATATTCTGCAGTAAAGAGTCTTTTATTTATAGATTTTTTTATTTTTTTTTAGGATCTTTTACGCATTTTGTCGGATTTTTTTTTTTTTTCTGTAACAGCCCTCTTTATTATCATTCCCTGAACCTCATATGTAAATTTCAGACATTTTCGCTCAGTAGTTTCTTTGCAAACAGTGTTTCACTTTTGAAACATTCAAGCAAACAGTTTTTCTAATTTATTCACTGCATTAATCTGTGGTGTCGGCTTTTTCCGGCGGCTGTGCAGCGTGTGATTGGCTCCTGCTTGGGTTTTTCCAGCGTTTTCGGCGGGTTAATCCAGATGTTTTTGGCGGGTTTCGGTGTGCCCTCGTTTTGCGGTGAGTTTTCGGCGACTTTTCCCTGCATTTCGGGGACCCTGTGGTACTTGCTGAATACATCGCAGAGTCGCCGAAATGGGATCGCCAAATTGAACCGAATTGAAGAGAACGAAAAGTCACTGAACGTGCAGTGACTTTTTGATTCTCTTTCAATTACCCTGACAGTGTTTCTTTGACATTCTGAGTTTTGAGGTGTGATTTATTTATTTATTTTTTTCCTCTGTACATGAAGATATTGCACCCTCCAAAAATAAAATGGCTAAAAGAGGAATGGATGTAAAATCTATAATCAAACTGTGCTGTGGTAGTGTCACATAATTGAAAGAATTCATATGATCTAGGGTTAGAAATGAGTACCGTATATACTCGGGTATAAGCCGACCCCCCCCCCTTACTTTTTCCCAAAAAACCTGTGAAAACTTATTGACTCGCGTATAAGCCTAAGTGGGATATTGCCCCAGCTCACACATGGATATTGCCCCAGCTCACACATGGATATTGCCCCAGCTCACACATGGATATTGCCCCAGCTCACACATGGATATTGCCCCAGCTCACACATGGATATTGCCCCAGCTCACACATGGATATTGCCCCAGCTCATGGATATTGCCCCAGCTCATGGATTTTTCCCCCAGCTCCTGGATATTTCCCCGAGCACCTGAATATTGCCCCCAGCTCATGGATATTGCCCCCAGCTCATGGATATTGCCCCCAGCTCATGGATTTGCCCCCAGCTCATGGATATTTCCCCCAGCTCATGGATATTTCCCCCAGCTCATGGATATTTCCCCCAGCTCATGGATATTTCCCCCAGCTCATGGATATTGCCCCCAGCTCATGGATATTGCCCCCAGCTCATGGATTTGCCCCAACTCATGGATTTGCCCCAGCTCTCACCTGGATATTGCCCCAGCGGCAGCCAGCTCTCACATGGATACTTGCCCCTGCTCCGGATCCAGCAGGGGTTTGAGGGGGCCCAGATGCCGGGCAGCGGGAGTGCCTGCCCGGTCCTGAACACGGAGTCCGTCCATGTTGAAGGGGATGCGGCTGCGTGCGTGCGCGCGCAGGTCACGCGGTCCGGCCAGTCAGGTGGTACAGAGACTCAGTACCACCTGATTAGCCGGACCACGTGACAGACTGCGCCTGCACGCAGCCGCATCCCCTTCAACACGGACGGACTCAGTGTTCAGGACCTTGACTCGGGTATAAGCCGAATCGCGTTTTTTTGACTCAAAATCTGAGTAAAAAAACTCGGCTTATACCCGAGTATATACGTTAATTGTAATCTATCTCCTGTAAAAATGCGCTCTTTCTGGAGCTCAGCAAATGTGAATATTTTATTTGTAGAAAGCTTTTTCCATTTTCTAAACATCACGAGAATTACATGGAGCAATTGATTTCATATTCACTTTTGTTGCATTGATCTTTTTTTTTTATCTTATTTTACGTGCGCGACTGTTCATTTTGGTAATAATTTGGCATCCTTCTAAAAAAATAATTGCAGGACCGTTTAAAGCACAAATGTGCTGCATCGGGAAAAATATTTTCTTTTGAAACAAATTGATTCCTCCTGTAAACAGTTGGCCACGGACCTGCATCCCAGATGAGACTTAATTCTCCCAATTTATTTCCTAGCCGTTGCCTGCGGGCAGTGCATTCCATGCACAGAAAGGATATGAGTGTCAGGCCACATGATCTTCTGCCTAGGACATGACAGCCCAGTAGTACTATCTGGCAAATTGTTAGTTCATTTTAGAATGGAGCTGTACAGGAGCCATCATGAGGATGAGTTTCACACCCAGGGGCTGTTAGTAGCATATGGTTTATAGAGGTTTTCCATAAATCTATAGGACTATGTAGATCTGTGTGCTGACATGTTGTGTAGCCAGGATTTTGTAAAAATTACCTAGATAAAAGCTCACCATCTCACAGGCTGGTGTCAGACAAGCAGAACGTCCATGAACGTGGATGTTCCTTCCACTCGACACCTGTCTGGCCGCCTTGCTGAGCACAGTTAGTGCGCTCAGCACTGCAAGGCTCGAACCTCCTATGGAGGATCGCGCTTTGCAGTCCCATCAACGCTTGTCCCCACGCTTTGACAGGGAAGCTTGCTGCACACGACACAACACGGTCACTGTCGCACACGCAATTCGTGCATGCGCAACAACGTGTGGCCGGCCCCATCATAACGCTGCGATGGACGCCGGAAGGCACACAGCCTTAAACTGCATAAACCGTTTTAAACTGTTACTTTATAACCATCACATAGTCAAAATAAATTTGTGATCAGGTCTTGATACTTTCCTGTTTTTTTTAAGACTGGATTATATGTTCCAGCACCAACTGGAAAGCTAAAAAATAAAAGCTGGTACTAGGGATAGAATGATCGGGTTCTGATATTCGACAAATTACCGAAAATCAGTATCTGCCTTTTTATGTGCCGAATTAGCCAAGGTGATTCACTGCAGCCATGACACACTAAGTCCTGCAGCTTGGCACTGATTTGGGGCTTCTCCCACAGCAACCCAACATCTTGGATGTCAGCCCTTGGTGTTGGACTACCCCTGCCCACTGACAGTATTGCTCAGAAGCGTGATGACAACAGAAATAGGGTTTGCCTCTCATCTGGCAGGAAATATCATCTACAAGAGATGTCGGCGTCATTTTGGACCTCAGTATCTCTGGTACCATATGTCCTAAAGCAGGCTTCTGCAACCTTGGCCCTTCAGATGTTTTTGAAATACACTTCCCATGAGGCTCTAACAATCTAATGAGTAGCAGAGTATCATGGGAGATGTTGTTTCAAAACATCTGGAGAGCCGTAGTTACTAATCTCTTGCGTACAGGGTCATATGAGGTATCATTACAAAGGTCAGAGCCTAGACCAGGCCATGTTTGTAAAAAAAGTTTTTAAATATTTTTATTAAAATGAAGAAATTAAATGGGCATAGTGCAATGTTTTTAACAATTTTATTAAACAAATTCAGTTACTGGCATAATGTCAGATTTTTGATGTTTATGCCTTCACTTTAAATATATAGAATATCGGCAGCAGATATTAGCCAGAAAGGCTGCTGAATCAGTAATGTCTCTGAAAATTTTTTTTCCTAGATAGTACTGCTGTACCTTCTTCCGAGACTCATTTTAAATTTTTCCATATGTAATACAGTAGTTTTCAATTTACTCACTAAATCTCTTCAATAGGATATAGTGCCCATAAGGCCAAAGGATTTATTGCCAGAGGGATGCTAAATTTGTCACTAAAGCTAAAGTAGAAATATACATATACATTTCTTTTGTCCATAACCTTATGTACGCAAGAAGGGCATCTTCTCCATAGTTTTACACAGACCGTACACTAAACCTGTAAATGTGTTTAATCAAATTGATTTAATGGTCCATTATACTAGATATAGCCCATCTAAAATAAAACCCATACATATATATTTTTAGATCTAAAAGAAAAACTTGTTAAAAATTATTATTATTATAGTTTTTTGTTTTTTTTTTAAATTTGGATTTTGGTATATGTGGGTGTAGGAATACAGTTTATCCTCATGGTTGCAGTAGAAATGTGGGTAGTCTGCCCAGCTAAGGCTAGGGTCAGACGAGCGTGATTTCTACGGACTGTACGTCCGTGCACACTGACGTACGTCAGTACGGAAGACACAGTAGTGGCCACACAGTCCGTTTATTCACTGATGTATTTTTGTAGAGGGGAAAATAAAATAAAGAGCAAAACCATTTTGTCCGTGAAAAATGCTGGACGTATAAATGCAGTCCGTCTGACCACGTTCCATCACTCACACACAAAGCTATGCAGACGTTGCGGACGCAGCGCACTTTGTGCGGCCGTTCTAGTGGTTGTACGTTCTTGCCTGCCTTGCGTCCGTGGGCCGCGGCCGTTGTGCGTCCGCAGTTCAGTGCGGACGTACTTCGTGTAACGGGCTCCGATGGGCTTCCTGTCATGCTATCACGGACGTACTTTTAGGCGCAATCACGGACGTGAACACTACGCTCGTCTGACAGCAGCCTAAACATCCTAAAAGCTTATAAAAACAAATATATACCGCAGTACATTCAGGAGCGCAAATAAATGTTAAAGTCCTCTTTGAATTTTGCAATCTCAGGGATCTCCGGAATGAGGTCTCTTTTCAAAGATTGTCCAGATTGTTCTCCAGTGATATAATGGAAAATGCCGGAAATGGAAAAGAAAAGAGAAAAAAATCGAGCAATATCGTTTATACCATGCAAAAATAAACCAAGAGAATAAAAAACTCACAAGTCTAGAGCTAAATAGCTCAATGTGGATCGCAATCGAGTCTCTATGGGGTACTCCTCCCTCGGATGATGGAGTTTCTTGTTTCACTATTCACCTTGGTCAAATGTTCCACGTGGTATAAACATCAAGTACCTCGGAAGAAACATTAATAGCGTAATCCCGTTTAGGGTATAACTTCAAATATACATCCAGATGGGGTACTCACATGTATCAGAACCTCCTGAATAGGTGGTTCCGTATTGGGAGCAGTAGACCACTTTCAGGGGTCTTACCCTTAAATCAGATGAATAAAAAAATTCCTCCAACAATAGGTCAACGGACCCAAAAATGCGATCATGCAGCTCCAAGACGAATGAAGGTGTTAGGCAGGGTAAACATATATATATATATATATATATGAGTGGAGAGGTATAAATTGGGGAAAAAAAGTTTTATTTAAAACATATAAAAAGAATAAAAAGTGGGGATAGCATCGAGACGCGTTTCCCTTACCAAAACTGTAAGCTTCCTCAGTCGAATAATCGCCCACAGTAATATCTCCACGTTTTATATCCTCCATAGATTGACGCCGCCGAATTGTGGCGTGCGTTCCACTCAATGTCCAGCTGCTTGCGTTCCATTCCTATCCCTTCCGCATGCGCTACATCCGAGTCATCCCCGCCTGCGTTCCACAGGGTGCTGGCGCTTGCGTGCCAGCAGAGGTGAATCGGATGTGCGCGATTTGCACTCGCATTCCGTGTAAAAGACTACACCTGCATGTCAACAGGGATAAATCGGATAAGAGTGGTTTCTCCGATTTATAGCCGCAATAACTGCAACAATACCTTCAAAAAAAGGCAGTATATCCATTCTAGAAGGATGATGTGGCAAACACCTAGAATAACAACAAGCCAGATTGTTTACAGAAAAGAGGAGAAGAAAAAATATGAAAAAAGAATCTCTGAATATATTGACCTACTATTGCAGCCCTTAGTGGTAGGGACTTGTGCCTATCTCAGGGACACAATGTCGTTGCTGTGTCTTTTGGATAAAATTGAGTGGAATGACAATTACATTATGGCAACTTGTGATGTCAATTCCTTGTACACTATAATCCCCCACAACGTGGGATGTAAAGCTACCGAGACTTTTCTTTTAGATTCAGGACGCTTTGAGTCGGATCAGATTAAATTTATAATTGAGGGTATACGTCTCATATTGACTAACAACTATTTTTGGTATAATGGGTCTTTCTATTTACAGACAAACGGTACGGCCATGGGGACGAGGTTCGCCCCCAGTTATGCAAATTTATTCATGGCCCATTGGGAAAATCTAATGGTTTGGGCCGGACATGACTGGGGGCGTAGCCTCGTCCTTTACCGTAGATATATAGACGATGTCTTGATCGTGTGGCAGGGTAGCCAGGTTGAGCTGGAGTCTTTTCTTATGTATTTGAATACCAATTCATTTGGCATCAAATTAGAATCCAACATCAGTAGAGACACAATAGACTTTCTTGATCTCACAATATAGAGAATGGAAAGGTTTGCACTAAAACCCACTTTAAAGACGTCCATGTTAATGGTTACATTGACAAAAGAAGCGATCACTACCCACCTTGGCTTAACGGCATCCCTAAGGGACAGATGGTTAGGGTTCGCCGAAATTGTACTGATGATAGACACTATCAGTTGCAATCTCAGAAACTGATACATGAGTTCGCCAATAAGGGATATCAGAAGTGTGTTCTCGAAAATATCAAGGAAGATGTACTACAAATGGATAGATCTACTCTTCTGACTAAGAAACAGCGAACAGGCATTCAGGATAATGATGTATCTTTTGTCTTAGACTACAACATTTACAACAGAGAAATTAAGAAATCAATAGAAAAACATTGGTCTATTTTAAAAAGAGACCCAATTCTTAACTCATTGCTGACCGACAAACCTTCCATCATTTATAGGGGTGGAAAAAGTTCAGGACGTCAACTGGTCAGAAACCATATTGTTGAGAAGAAATCCACACTTGGAAACCCATTTGGAATATCGGCTGGTTTCTATGGCTGCGGTCAATGTATCGCATGTAGAAAAACATCAAATAAAAAAAGAACGATCTGTGAATTCGTTGCACCCAGAACCAACTTTACGTACAAAATCCAGCAGCTAATTACCTGCCATTCCAAGAATGTGGTATATCTATTGAAATGCCCATGTGGGAAGAACTACATAGGGCAAACGTCAAGACCTATGTATGTACGAATCAATGAACATTTGTGCAACATAGTGAGAGGTTACGAAAAACATAGCGTGTCTCTCCATTTTCGAGAAGTTCATGGCGGTAGTGTAAAAGACATACAATTTTTTGCTATAGAGGTTGTTAAAAGTAATTGGAGGGGTGAGGACCTCAATAGAAAATTAATTATGACTGAGATGAGGTGGATTTATACACTTGATACCCTCATCCCAGGCGGCCTCAACGCCGATTTTGAGATTAATCACTTTTTGAAATAATTTAATATAAGCTTATTGCATATCTACTATCAGTCACTTTCTTTTATACCTTTTCTTTTTTCATAGTTTTTCTTCTCCTCTTCTGTAAACAATCTGGCTTGTTGTTATTCTAGGTGTTTGCCACATCATCCTTCTAGAATGGATATACTGCCTTTTTTTGAAGGTATTGTTGTTGCAGTTATTGCTGCTATAAATCGGAGAAACCACTCTTATCTGATTTATCCCTGTTGACATGCAGGTGTAGTCTTTTACACGGAATGCGAGTGCAAATCGCGCACATCCGATTCACCTCTGCTGGCACGCAAGCGCCAGCACCCTGTGGAACGCAGGCGGGGATGACTCGGATGTAGCGCATGCGGAAGTGATAGGAATGGAACGCAAGCAGCTGGACATTGAGTGGAATGCACGCCACAATTCGGCGGCGTCAATCTATGGAGGATATAAAATGTGGAGATATTACTGTGGGCGATTATTCGACTGAGGAAGCTTACAGTTTTGGTAAGGGAAACGCGTCTCGATGCTATCCCCACTTTTTATTCTTTTTATATGTTTTAAATAAAACTTTTTTCCCCAATTTATACCTCTCCACTCATATATATATATATGTTTACCCTGCCTAACACCTTCATTCGTCTTGGAGCTGCATGATCGCATTTTTGGGTCCGTTGACCTATTGTTGGAGGAATTTTTTATTCATCTGATTTAAGGGTAAGACCCCCTGAAAGTGGTCTACTGCTCCCAATACGGAACCACCTATTCAGGAGGTTCTGATACATGTGAGTACCCCATCTGGATGTATATTTGAAGTTCTACCCTAAACGGGATTACGCTATTAATGTTTCTTCCGAGGTACTTGATGTTTATACCACGTGGAACATTTGACCAAGGTGAATAGTGAAACAAGAAACTCCATCATCCGAGGGAGGAGTCCCCCATAGAGACTCGATTGCGATCCACATTGAGCTATTTAGCTCTAGACTTGTGAGTTTTTTATTCTCTTGGTTTATTTTTGCATGGTATAAACGATATTGCTCTATTTTTTTTTTTATTTATTTATTTATTTATTTATTTTTTTCCCATTTCCGGCATTTTCCATTATATCACTGGAGAACAATCTGGACAATCTTTGAAAAGAGACCTCATTCCGGAGATCCCTGAGATTGCAAAATTCAAAGAGGACTTTAACATTTATTTGCGCTCCTGAATGTACTGCGGTATATATTTGTTTTTATATTCTATATTGGGTGAGGGATACACTCCACAGTGAGCTGCATAAATTGTATAATTCATCTTTTTCACATACGGTGTAATACCATCAGCGCCTATAACACTTTTGACCCTTTTTTTGGGCCTTTTCTTGTCCTTGAGTATCCTAAAAGCTTAGGCTGGCCATCCACTGGAACTGTTTTCGTGCAATGGTGCGATCATCTGAGATCGTCTGTCGTCGTACGTCCGATCCTGTAACATGAATGTGAATGGAACCATCGTCCATTGCAGCAGACGTCCGACTTCTGGCGACGGGTAAAGACCACAGCAGATGGGCGATCACACCTTGCAGCCTGGGAGTTCTGAACGATTTCTGGGCAAGATGGACATTGACATTTTATATTGGTTTTGCTGTTTTTTGAACTCCCATTGAAAATAAATGATGCAGACATGATGGAAGTTTACCAAAACACCCTTTTGCATGTTGGGACTAGCTGTGTAACATGGTGGGACTAGCGGTGCTGCTGCGCAAAGGGGTTTATTTACTAAGCACTGACATGCCTCCCGAAGGGCGCTGAATTTTGAATTTCCCCATACGGTGCAATTTTGTTGCTGTTTGTACTGAAAAAATTATGGCGAAATATGGTGCAGATCGCTGCACTTCGGCGATCTTCAGCGGCAGAGAGAAAAGATATCTGAGCGCAGTACTGCACTGAAGTGTTGGCGTCCTGCCCTGATTTAGGGGATAGTTTGACAGGTTTACAGACAAAGCGCATAGTAAAAATAATGGTAACAAAAAAAAAGGACTGCACTGGTTCTAAAAGCAGAATGAACTTGTTTTTGTATGTAAAACCAGTTCATTCTGGTTTTGCCAGCCTCTGCACTCCACTTTTGATTTGGATCGTCTGTGGTCGCACAACAGATTGTACACAGTGGACGACCCTAGTCTGACCTGGTCGGACAACCGACGTCGTCCATGGTCTGAAGAAAAAGTCGGTCGTCCGACTACGAATCCAGTGGACGGCCAGCCTTAATGATGTATAATTTTTTTTGAACCACATACAGATCTATTCATTGAGGTGAAACTCGGGAGAATTGACAGAACTGAAAAATCTAGATCAAAATAGCCAAACCAAAAAAATTCTATTTTCTCACTTTCCAAATTGGCTATTTGATCTAGATTGTTCTCTTCTCCTGCCAATTCTCCCAAGTTCCACCTTTTTAAGCGAATAGACCTGCTAGTGAGAAAACTTGATTACAGGGCGGTGCCTGGAAACCTAAGAAGGTAAAGCTGTTTTCCTTATCAGACTACACAGGTCTTTATTTTAGTTGGCAGGAAAATTATCTTCCAAAACAATGCATTCCTCATCTAGGTCACATGAGCTCACGCCAGTTGTCAGTATTGGTTTACCTTCCTGGTCTATTTTGGACTGTGTTTAATCTTTTAAATTTGCATCTTTTTCCTGAAACTGAGGTCAGCATATGTCACTTTAAAGGGACACTACCACTTACATAAACTGGAAATAGATTACTTGTGAACTAAACACATGCTGCTGATTTTTTTTCTCTTTTAAGTAATTGCATGTAAAAAGGAAAAATAAACTTGGTTTCTTCTTCTTTTTTTTCTCCCTACAATTTTGTTGATTTTTTTTTTTTTTTTCCCCTTGAGGCAACATTTACCAAAGGTTTTTCTTTACTTCTGTGGCTTAACTAATCTACAGTATTTAACCATTTAATGAGATGGATGTTTCAATAAGGCAGTCGGGGTGTTGTGTTGTGTGGTGTAGGCTACCCGTGATAAGAGATGGTACCTAAATGGGATCTGACGGGGAACTTAAGACTTCTATTCTATCCCCCAGTGATGTCATTTGAATGCATTCCACACAATACAATGACGTGAGTCCATGATCGACCCATTCACTCCTTTCTCTGGCCATTGCCACAGAGTGGAGACCAAGTGAAGCAAAGATGCATGTCACGGATCCCTTGGGTCTATGATGCTGCTCCCTGTACACAGTACCCTATCTACCCCTCCGATCCTTGAATGGTCGGTAAAGCTAACTACCTTCAGGGAATCAATCACGTAGCACCCAGCAAGGGTTAACAGGCCCCAGAATAGGATAAAACAGTAGGTCCTGATAGCATAGGTCTTATTGCCAGGAGAGCGGGTCAGCCATATTCCAAGGATTACCCTCAGAGCCAGGTTGTCAGGCTTTGTGCTACACTGTAACTACATGAACAACCACTGTGACATGTTAAAAGAGCTAAACTGGCCGTCACTGGAATCCAGACGCACTCTTCACCTTTCCAACCAGGTGTTTAAGAGATTTTCTGGGAAGCTGCCACCCTACCTGAATAGGCTGCTTCCCCCAGCAGTTTCCTCATCCTATAACCTCCGATCCAGGACCTGCACTTTACTTGCAATACCACAATACAAAAAGAAAGTGGCTCGTTCCTCATTTTCCTACCGAGCACCGCAACTATGGAATAACCTCCCACACACCATCAAATCTTCCCCCAGTCTAAAGTCCCTTAAGAGCTCCCTATTAACATACTCCAATACAGAATGCACCTGTAAACCTGTAACCTAGTGACTATTTTACTTACATATTTATTTTCTGTGTTAACTCAGTGTTTGCAGCAGGCCCTTGCAGAGAGCAGCTCATTACCCTCATCCAGCTGGACTTTGAGATCCCATTCAGTAAATCAATCATTGGTGCTGGGTTCTATCGTCCACCAAGCTCTCCAGTGCACTCCCTCTCTGACATATCTCAAATCCTTAATAACCTACTTGCCCAAAACCAAAAAAGTGAACTGCTGGTCCTCGGCGATTTTAATACAGATTGGCTAAATCCTAAAAACAATAAACACTGCTCGCTGTTTAAAACTTTGCAGCTAACTCAATTAATCTCCTCCCCCACTCGCATTAATATGAAAAGCCCTAACCATACCTTGTTGGACTGGATTCTCTCCTCATCTCCTGATAGAATACAGGAGGCAGGCGTTCTTGCTAATAGCTTTAGTGACCATTGTCTAGTGTACTGCGTGCGCAAAATTAAGGCCTTGAAATCTCCCCCAAAGGTAATCACCACCAGGTCTTTCAAGAAATTTCTTCTTGAATCCTTCCTAAGTGATCTCAAACAGCTCCCTTGGTACAGGCTAAACCTAATCCCAGACCTGGACTGTGCAGTTGAATACTTTCAGTCTGAGCTCCTGCAAGTCTGGAATTCCCATGCCCCGCTGCGTAAAGTGCGAGTAAAAGGGACTCCTCTCCCCTGGGTTACAGCTGATCTTACACTAATGTACCAGCTTAGAGATTCAGAGTACTGGTTCCATGAACGATCACTACGAATACCGAAAATGCCGGAATGAATGCACAAAACAAACAAAAATGGCCAAAGCCCATTACTTCAATGAAAAATCTAAACAATAACATATCAAACCCTAGAAACTTTTGGAGAACCATAAGTAACATACAAGCACCCCCAGTCCACTCCCAGCCAGCTGCTGTCAAAGTAAACAACCAAACCTGCAACACCCCATAGATGTAGCAAATGCCTTTAATGATTATTTTGTTGGATGTGCCACCACTTTGATTGCCAAGCTAGGAAATGACATGCAATCAGAGAGGCCTCATGCAGGTCAGGCCCCCCAACTGTGCAAAGTCCCTGTATCAGACAGGAATTCAGTTTTAGACCAGTGCCTGTCAGTGTCATTACTAAACTTCTCCGTAAGCAAAAAATGAAATACCAGTCTGGACCTGATCAAATACCAGCAATGCTGCTGAAAATCAGTGCGCCAGCAATTGCAAATCCTGTCGCAACCCTAATAAATGAGTCACTGGCGACTGGATACATACCCAAGCTCTGGAAGACTGCAAGAGTGGTACCTATCCATAAAAGTGGTGACAGTACTTTGGTATCCAACTAGGGTCTGATATCGTTGCTCCCTGTAATGTCAAAAGTCTTGGAAAAATGTGTCTACACACAATTACGTGATTATTAGCAATATTGGAACTACTTAACCCCGGATCAATCAGGCTTTCGTCCAAATCACTCAACTACAACCGCCCTTTTAAAAGTCTGCAATGATATCCAGGCTGGGATGGAACAAGGAAACCTAACTGGAGCCATCTTCCTTGATTTTGCCAAGGCCTTTGACACGGTAGACCATGGCATCTTGTTAGAAAAACTTAAAAACTCTGGCATTGGTGATCGCACGCTAACCTGCTTCCAATCATATGTATCCGACCGATCACAATATGTGTCAATTTCTGGCAGCTCCTCCCTCCCGCTCCCAGTCACTTGCGGTGTACCCCAAGGCTCAATACTAGGCCCCTGCTATTCACAATATTCATAAATGATCTGCCCAACGTCTGCAAAGCCTCAACTGTACATATGTATGCAGACGACACTGATCTATACCAGCAAACCAAATCTCCCGCAGCTGGATGCCGTGCTGCAAGAACAATTCACAGAGGTAGAAGAGTGGATCAAAAACACCAAACTTTTTTTAAACACTGACAAAACTGTAACGATGCTCTTTGGAACAGCACCTAAACTACACAAATTGCAAAATCCCCATCTATGTGTTGGGACAAAATCAAATGGCATGCTGACCACAGTCACTTCTCTCAAATATCTAGGTATGTGGTTGGACCCTAATCTATCCTTTGGCCCCCACATCGAAAAACTCTCATCTAAACTTTACCCCAAACTAGGGGCCCTGTACAGAAACAAATCCTGCCTGAGTCCCGCGGTAAGAAAGCAGATTGTACAGCAAATGCTTATGCCGGCTATTGATTACGGAGATGTAGTGTATGCAGCCGCCCCGCAAACACACCTTCATAAACTTACTACATTGTATAACTCATTCTGCCGCTTTGCGCTACAATGTAACTACATGACCCACCATTGTGACATGTTAAAAGAGCTAAACTGGCCGTCGCTGGAATCTAGACGCACCCTTCACCTTTCCAGCCTGGTGTTTAAGAGCATCTCTGGGAAGCTGCCACCCTACCTGAATAGACTGCTTCCCCCAGCAGCTCCCTCATCCTATAACCTCCGATCCAGGACCAGCACCTTACTTGCTATACCACAATACAAAAAGACAGTGGCTCGGTCCTCATTTTCCTACAGAGCACCACAATTGTGAAATAACCTCCCAGACACCATCAAATCTTCCCCCAGTCTTAAGTCACTCAAAAGCTCCTTACTAACATACCTCAATACAGAATGCACCTGTAAACATGTAACCTAGTGACTATATTTCCTACATATTTTTCTGTTAATCTGTATATTTGTGTTGTTTTTTTAATATCTTGCATTGTATTACTTTGTATTTCTGTAACTGTAACACTTCAATGTTCTTGAACCCAGGACATACTTGAAACCGAGAGAAATCTCAATGTATCCTTCCTGGTAAAATCCTTTATAAATAAATAAATGTTTGTGTTTTGTTTTTAATATCTTGCATTCATTACTTTGTATTTCTGTAACGACTGTAAAATTGCAATGTTCTTGAACCCAGGACATACTTGAAAACCAGAGCAATCTCCATGTATCCTTCCTGGTAAAATCCTTTGCAAATAAATAAATAGCGGGGGTCATACACAAGGCAGGGTTGGTTTAACAATGTTGCTTAAATTTAAACAATGTAAAAAGCCTTGGGGTTTTTCTGTACTGAGTACGATTCGAAGTCCAGCCTGGCTCCTCTTCGGTCCTCTTCAGGCTTCACTTAGGTCCCACTGGGTTTATGCAGATGAAGTCTTGAAACTGCAGTGACCACACACAGTAATTATTATTATTATTATTATTATTCTTTATTTATAAAGCGCCAGCATATTCCGCAGCGCTGTACAATAAGCACAGTATAGACAGGGTTACAATACATTGAACAACATTTGACAAACAGTACAGGAGGAGATGAGGGCCCTATTCCCGTAGGAACTCACAATCTAGGAGGGTTGGGGTTGGAAACAGGAGGAGAGGACTGTAAGGTGAGAGTGATTGATCGTTGCGTCAGTGAGTTGGGTGGTAGGCTTCCCTAAATAGGAACGTTTTAAGGGAGCGTTTGAAGGAAGAGAAGTTAGGTGAAAGTCTGACAGTACGAGGGAGAGCGTTCCAGAGAGTGGGGGCTGCGCGTGAGAAATCCTGCAGTCTATCATGGGAAGAGGTGATGCGGGGAGAAGCTAGTCGCAGGTCACTGTTTGACCTTAGGGAGCGGGCCGGGGTGTATTTGGTGATTAGTGAGGACAGGTAGTGGGGAGCTGAGTTAGTGAGGGTTTTGTAGGTAAGGATAAGGATTTTGAACTTAATTCTGCAGTGGATGGGGAGCCAGTGAAGGGACTCGCAGAGGGGAGCGGCAGAGACAGAGCAGCGGGTGAGGTGAATTAGCCTGGCGGAGGCGTTCAGGATGGATTGTAGGGGGGAGAGGCGGGACAGAGGGAGGCCAGATAAGAGATTATTGCAATAGTCGAGTCGGGAGATTACCAGGGCTTGTAAGAAATGGCCGAATTCGGGAAATATTACGCAGTTGGTATCGGCAGGAGGAGGAAAGAGACTTGATGTGGGGGATGAAGGAAAGAGCAGAGTCAAGTGTAACTCCAAGACAGCGAACTTGGTTTGATGGGGAAATGGTGATACCCTCCACCGTGATAGAGAAGTCAGGAGGTGGGGAGGCATTGGAGGGAGGAATAAGTAGGAGTTCAGTCTTTGACATGTTGATCTTTAGGTGGTGGGAGGCCATCCAGGAGGAGATGCCAGATAAACAGTCACTGACTTTTGAAAGGACAGGGGGAGAGAGATCAGGGGTAGAGAGGTAGATCTGAGTGTCATCAGCGTAGAGGTGGTAATTGAAGCCAAAGCTGTTGATGATTTTGCCCAGGGAGGAGGTGTAGATGGAAAAGAGCAGAGGACCAAGGACAGAGCCTTGAGGTACACCAACAGATAGAGGCAATGAGGAGGAGGAGTTTCCAGCAAAGGACACACAGAAGGACCTGTTGGATAAATAGGATTCGACCCAAGTGAGTGCTGTGTCACCGAGACCCAGAGAGTTGAGGGTCTGTAGAAGGAGGGGTGGTCAACAGTGTCAAAAGCAGCCGAGAGGTCGAGCAGGATGAGAATAGAATAGTGGCCGTGTTTTTTAGCAGTTAGGAGGTCGTTGGTGACTTTGGTGAGGGCAGTTTCAGTTGAGTGTAGGGGACGGAAGCCAGATTGCAGGGGGTCAAGTAGGGAATTGGAGGACAGGAAGAGGGAGAGGCGGTTGAAGACTAGTTTTTTAAGAGCTTTGATGTGAAGGGAAGCAGGGATACAGGGCGGTAGTTGGATGGAGAGTTGGGATCGAGGGATGGTTTCTTTAGTAAAGGGTAACTAGCGCGTGTTTGAAGGCGGATGGAAAGGAGCCAGTGGAGAGAGATAGGTTGAAGATGTGTGTGAGAGCAGGGGTGAGGGAGGAGGAGAGGGGAGGAATTAGATGTGAGGGAATGGGGTCGAGCGGGCATGTGGTGAGATGTGAGGAGGACAATAAGGAATTGACTTCCTCCTCAGTGGCTGGGAGGAAGCGACAGAGGGTGGCAGAGGGGACCTCTGGGAGTGGAGGTGGCAGATAACTATCTTGTGTTGGGATGTTGCTTCTGATATTTAGAGTTTTACTGAGGAAGTAGTCTGCCAGGTCTTGAGCGCTGAAGGCAGCTGTGGGGGAGGTGCAGGTGGGTAGAGGAGGGTGTTGAAGGTGGACCAGAGCCGTTTAGGGTTGGAGGACAGCGTAGATATAAGAGATGAGAAGAAGGATTGTTTGGCCAAGTGGAGGGCAGAGGTGTATGACCGGAGAATAAACTTGAAGTGAACAAAATCAGCTTCAGAGCGGGATTTCCTCCAGGCACGCTCTGCAGTGCGGGAGCATCTTTGCAGGTAGCGTGTCTGGAGGGTGTGCCAGGGCTGAAGCTGGTGGCGTGGGGCCTTACAGAGTCGAAGAGGAGCAAGAGTGTCTAGAGCAGAGATAAGAGTAGTGTTGTAGTGATTAGTGGCAGCATCAGGGCAGGTGAAGGATGAGGTATGAGGGAGGTGGTGAAGTAGGTTGGAGAATTGATGGGGGTCCACAGCATGTAGATTTCTGCGAGTGTGTGTGCGGGGTGGGGGAGCAGGGTGTTTAGGAAGTCCAGATAGGTTGAAAGAGAGAAGGTGGTGGTCAGAGATGGGGAAAGGGCGACAGTTGAACTCAGAAATGGAGCAGAGGTTGGAAAAGACAAGGTCAATAGCGTGACCATCGCGGTGGGTAGGGAGGAGGGAGGATTGTGTGAGTCCAAGGGAGGACGTGAGTGAAAGAAGTTTGGAGGCAGCAGGGGCGGAAGGATCATCAATGGGAATGTTGAAGTCCCAAGAATTAGGCATGGAAGATTAGAAGACAGGAAGTGAGAAAGCCAGGTAGCAAAGTGGTCAAAGAACTGGGAGGTTGGTCCCGGTGGGCGGTAGATGACTGCCACCCTGAGAGCCAGAGGAGAGAACAGGCGGATGCAGTGTGTCTCGAAGGAGGAGAAGGAGAGGGATGGGGGTGGAGGGAGATGCTGGTAGGTGCAGGTGGGAGAGAGCAGGATTCCGACCCCGCCACCATGTCTCTCACCCGGTCTGGGGGTATGGCTCAAGTGTAGACCCCATGTGAGAGAGCAGCAACGGAGGCCGTGTCTGAGGGAGTTAGCCAGGTTTCAGTTAAAGCTAGGAGGTTGAAGGAGTTTGAAAGGAAGATGTCATGGACGGCTGTGAGTTTGTTGCACACAGAGCGAGCGTTCCAGAGGGCGCAGGAGAAAGAGGACAGGCGCTGAGGGATTATGGGAATGAGGTTGCTGGGCTTGCAGGGAGGTGATTTATGTGCGATGGAGATAGGATGAGAGGGAAGTATTGGATGTGTTGTGGGGCCAGGGTTAGGAGATATGTCACCTGAATAGAGTAACAGCAGGAGGGTGAGAAAGAGAAGGTGGGAATGGGATTTGTGGGAGTGATTGGCAGCACGAGAGTTAGAGGGAGACCATGTTCTGAGGAAACAAAGGAGCTCATGTGAGGCCATCATGTGGGACGAGAGGAGGGAGGGAGAGATGCAGATAGTGTAGGGGTCGGTGGTAGAGGGGCAGGAGTTCCATTTAAGGAGAAAGGTAGAAGTAAAGAGCAGAAGCGTGAGAGAAAGCATGATATAGACGTGCGTTTACCCAGAGTAAAATTGGGCCTTGCAGTTCATTCCTCCAGTCCCGCAACTCCAGGAATCAACTCTGCGCGTCCTCTTAAGAATGCCACTTGGGGATGTCACAAGAGCCAGTTACATAAACCATTGTAAAGGGAATCAGGAGAACAGATTAGACGTCAGATTTACAAAATATTCAACAATAAACAGATGAGCACATTCTTTAGACAAAGCGTAAACTGTCAGGTTAGTTCTCAGCAACAGATAACAGGATATACAGGGACAGACAATGGCATTCTTGCAGCATAATCACAGATTCCTCATAAATGTAACCAACACAGCAAGTTCACAGTAAAACATTGTACAAATGGAATAAACGCTGTTTACGGGGAATAAATTCTAAAACGGGAACACGAAGAAAATGAAGTCTGTGGCTTTAAGCAGAGGAGCGTCATGTCAGGTCCGTGGCAATATATATTTTTTTCAGCACTGCATAACGACATGGCAAATGTGTAGAAGTGAGGGGTGGCGTAGTGAAAAGTGTTTGACACCCCTTCCCTGGACAGTACCTTCTTAGGCTAATGTCAGACAAATGCAGTCTGAGCGCACTCTGCGTGCATAACGGACCGAAGTACTGACGGAAGATACTGTAGACACTACACCGTCCGTGGTTTTTTTTGACGGATGTAGAAATTAATATGAAAAATGATGCTAAAAATTTGAAATGGATATGAAAAGCCATTTTGTGCGTCAAGGTGCTGGATGTCGCAAATGCGCTGCGTCTGACATCTCATCACACACACAGAACGCTACGCGGACATGGCGCACTCTGCGCGTCCGTGGTAGCGGTTTTACATTCTTGCCGATCTTGAGTCCGTTTTGCATGCACAGTTCGGTGCCCACGTACTTCGGTGTGGGTCTCTATGGATCATGATTCTATGCTACGACAGACGTTAAACTGTGCGGCAACACGGACGTGATCCCTGCGTTCGTCTGACATTAGCCTTACTCGTAAATCCTGTGTTTGAAGTACATGCATACCCTGCCCATACAGCAGGTTTGGCATCAATGGAGCATGACATTTTTTTTCCCTCTTTCACATGACCGTGTTTTTGAAAACCCATGAAATCGTGGTGCCGGCTGCGTGGAGTAGAGGTAACCTCACTGCTCTGCGTGGAGAGAGCCTGTGGAGACACGGGTTCGATCCCGGCAAGAGCACCTCTCCAGTAAGTGTCCTTGGGCAAGACACCTAACGGTACATACTCGCCACCCAGGACATACTTGAAAACGAGAGAAATCTCAATGTATCCTTCCTGGTAAAATACTTTCTCCAAAAAAAAAAGCTCATATACAGTGAATTGTGTAGTACAGTATGTGCGGTGTTGCCTACTCTTACTCATGTTTCATGAGCTAAATCTTCAATGGATATCGATCTTGAAGGTGGAGAGCTTGACATTGATGGATTAGAATGGTGTTCAGAACCTTTTCTTGAAGACTAGGAATATAGCTGTGGCACATTTGAGTATTCTGCTAGCAGAGGTTTGCTTTATGGACGGACAATACCTTTCTTAACATATCTTCCTGAAAAAACGATTCCAAAACTTGCCATCGATGAGCTCCAAACCTGCCAAGCAGATTTCAATTGGCTAAGCCTCTGCACATTCAACATCTGCACTAGCAACTTCCTGTGGAACATTTATGTTGTACAGATTGCTTCTATCCTTATGGCCAGTGTCAAACCAGCGTTTTTCAGAGCGGAAGGAACGTCCGTGAGAGCGGAAGGAACGTCCGTGAGAGCGGAAGGAACGTCCGTGAGAGCGGAAGGAACGTCCGTGAGAGCGGACGTTCCTTCCACTCTGCGCTCAGCGAGGTGGCCACTCGGACTTCAGTTAGTGTGCTCAGCGCTGCAATGTTCGATCTTCCTACGGAGAATCGCACTTTGTAGCCCGTCAAACGCGTGTCGTAGCGTTTTGACGAGGAGGCTTTTCACATGGCACGCTCGTCTGACACTGGCCTAAACCTGCAAAACCATCCTCTGCAAGCCTAAAACGTTTCATCCTTAGCCTTTCACTTCTTTCAGCATTTACCTCTTTCACCCTTACATGGTTTGTCTTCTAGGCACAAAGTGGCTGGTTTGATCTTCTATCCAAACCATAGGCAGCTTCTCCATTTCTGCTACACGGTTGTCTTGCTTGCAAATCATTGTTGTATTCACTGGAGTAGCAATTTTAACTTTTTTAGGTGTTTCTCTTCAGAGTTTAGCTGTTTACTAATAGTTTGCTTGCAAGCCTGGGTATGGCACACCACTCTAGGTTTTATATGCTTTGCTCACTTTAACATTTCCAACTTTTAAGTTAAAGTAAGAAGCTCAGATTTTTTTTTTTTTTGTCGCCGCCCATTAGGGCCATTATAGAAATAAAAAAGCAAGGCAATAAAATTTATGAAAACAAGTTTTATACTGTACAATTTATCAAACAGCCCAAAGTGTGCCTACCAAAATGGCACCAGATGCCTTGATTGCAACCTCCAGGTGTTGACTTGAGTTATGGACTCGCATGAGAGTGAGAGAGAGAGAGTAGTCTTTCATGGTACGTCTTTACGGGGGAGCACATTTTAACTCTTGGCGCATACAGGAAATTTATTCCTACACCTAATACTGTTTGGAGTTTCAGAAAGTATTGAGGATCTTTATTGATGGCATGAGTCTGTTTACATTATTTTTCGCTCCGACTAATCCAAATTAGTAAATTATTTGGCCTACATACTCCGTAAAACTATGAAGCCTAATGACTGGTGACTGAAAGATTTTTACTTCCCTGTCAAGGCACAATTGAGAAATATTTGCCTTTTAACTTAAGCCATAGCTTAATTGTTCAGATTATCCAAATGGTTACGATATTAGTTTCCATAAGAATAACAGAATGTGTACAAAATTAATCTCCATATATACATAATGGGATTGTATGTAAATTAGCAACTATTTATATTCCTATTATCAGACTTTAATCATTTTAAATCTATTGCAAAATGTACACAACACCAACATTAAATTGCACAACAAATTCGTCACTGAGATGAGGTTCATTCCTCTATTATTGACAAAGTATTCCACACAGGTGTGTCTCTCTTACACACATCCTGTTTAAATATTGGCCTCAAGGATACAATGTCAATACTATAATTAAATTCTTATCTGATACAAAATGTATGAGTGCTCTTTGTTAACATTTCTGTAACATAATATTAAAGCTTGGCTTTAGCAAGAAACCATGTACTGTACAAACCTAATATTCCATACAATGCTGATGTCTATTCAGTTTTTTTTTTTTTTTGATTGTTAAAAAAAAAAAAAACAACAACATGGTAAGAAATCCAGTTTCCGAAGTGTCAGATTATTATTATTATTTATTAAGCACCAACACATTCCGCAGCACTGTACAAAAGATGCAGTGGGTAAAGACAGGACAATACATACAGGAGGCTGGTCAGTATTCTTAGCAGATACAGGAGGACATGAGGGTCCTATTCCCATGGGAATTTATAATCTCAAGGGGTGAGGGGATTAGAAACAGGAGGGGGGGGGACTGTAGTGATGAGTTAATGCAGGGAGAGGTGAGGACCATTTTTTGGGTTGGTCAGATATCTTGTTACGGAGTCAGGTTGTAGGCTTCCCTAAACAGCAGGGTCTTTAGCCAGATTTGGGGACAGTGATATTGCAAGGAAGCGCATTCAATAGGGTCAGCGCTGCAAGAGAAAAATCCTGTAATCTGGCATGTGAAGACCTAATGATGGAGGATGCCAAGAGCAGGTCATTGCTGGATCTTGGGACCGGCTGGGGTGTATCTGGTGACTAGTGAGGAGCAGTGTTAGTGAGGGTTTTGTAGGTCAGGGTGAGTAGTTTTAATTTGATTCTGCTGTGGATGGGGAGCCAGTGTAGGGATTCATAGAGAGGAGCGGCAGAAACAGACGGGCAAAATAGATAATCCGGGCTGATGTGTTTAGGATGGACCGCAGGGGGAGAGGCGGGAGATAGGAAGGCCAATCAGGAGGTTGTTGCAGTAGTCTAGGCGGGAGATAACAAGAGAGTGGATAAGTTGCTTGGTGGTGTTAGCAATCTTGTGGAGGTGATTGCGGCAAGATGAGGAGAGTGATTGGATGTAGGGGCTGAAGGAAAGACTGGAGTTGAGTCACTCCGAGGCAGCGGAACTTGACTGCGAGAAGGATGGTTATACCGTCCACAATTATGGAGAAGTCAGAAGTAAGCGTAGAGTTAGAGGGGGGGGGGAATTAGAAGGAGCTCTGTCTTCTACATATTGATCTTCAGGTAGTGAGAGGCCATCCAGGCAGAGATCCCAGACCATCACTGACCTAACTGTCCACTCCCGATCTGAGTGTCGTCGGCATATAAGGGATACTTGAAGCCATAGCTGGTGACGAGTTTACCCAGTGTGGAGGTATAGTTGGAGTAGAGCAGAGGACCTAGGACTGAGCCTTGCGGTATGCCGACTGACAGAGGCTTTGAAGAGAAGGAGTTGCCAGCAAGGGATACAGAAAATGATCTATTGGAGAGGTAAGTTTTTAGCCATGAGAGGGTGGTATCTCAGAGACTGAGAGAAGAGGGTCTTAAGGAGGAGGGAATGGTCAAGTAGGATCAGTATGGAGTAGTGGCCATTGCATTTAGCAGAAAGGAGGTCATTGGTAACCTTTGTGAGAGCGGTTTCTGTTGAGTGTTGGAGCGAAAGCCAGATTGCAGTGGGTAAAGCAAGGAGTTTGAGGAAGGGAAGAGGGTTAAGCGGTCGTAGACTAGTCTTTCTAGCAATTTTGATGCTATTGGAAGTAGTGAAACTGGACGGTAGTTTTCAGGAAAATGTGGGTCGAGGGAGGGGAGGGTTTCTTGAGAGTGGGTGTGATAGTGGCATGCTTGAAAGGAGAGGGGAATGAGCCAGAAGAAAGGGAGATGTTGAAAATGTGAGTAAGAGCAGGAGTGATGGATGAGGACAGAGAAGATAGTAGGTGTGAATGGATATGGTCTAGCGGGCAGAAGTGGGACATGAGGATATTAGAGAATAGACTTCATCCTCTGTGGTTGGGGCAAAGAGGCCTAGAGTCGAGATGGGGTTGGCTGGGGGAGGAGAAGCCCTATACAGTTGTGTTCAAAATTATTCAACCCCCAATGCTGTAAAGGGTTTTAGGGAATTTAGTGTACATTTGTAATTGTATTCAGAATGAAATCCTACAAGGACTTTTTAAAGAACCATATGCAACTAAAATGACATCAATTGGTTTTGTAATACAGTAGTAAATGTTTCTTTTGTGAATTCTTCATTGACACAATTATTCAACCCCTTAAAGACTACCACTCTGAAGAACAGAGGTTCATTCAAGTGTTTTCAATCAGGTATTGAAAACACCTGTGGATGTCACGGAGCAGCAACAAAGCATAATAAGCACCAATTAGGCAGCTTTAAAATGACTGTGATACTCAGCTCCTTCTAGACATTTACTGGTGCGGTTACAAACATGGTGAAGTCAAGAGAATGGTCCAGGAAGACAAGAGAAGAGGTGATTACTCTTCACAGGAAGGGCAATGGCTATAAGAAGATTGCAAAGATGTTAAACATACCAAGAGAGACCATAGGAAGCATCATTTGCAAATTCAAGGCAAAGGGCACTGTTGAAACGCTACCCGGTCGTGGCAGAAAGAAGATGCTGACTTCGACTGCTGTGCACTACCAGAAGCGTAGAGTGGAGAAAAGTCCACGTGTGACTGCTGAGGAACTGAGAAAAGATTTATCAGATGTGGGTACTGAAGTTTCAGCTCAGACAATACGGCGCACACTGCGTAATGAAGGCCTCCATGCCAGAACTCCCAGGCGCACCCCCTTGCTGTCTCCAAAGAATAAGAAGAGTCGACAGCAGTATGCCAAAAGTCATGTGGACAAACCACAGAAGTGTTCTGTGTACTGATGAAACAAAATTAGAACTGTTTGGGCCCATGGATCAACGCTATGAAGAAAAGAACACCTTGCCTACTGTAAAGCATGGCGGGGGGTCAATCATGCTTTGGGACTGTTTTGCTTCTGCAGGTACAGGGAAGCTTCAGCGTGTGCAAGGTACCATGAATTCTCTTCAGTACCAGGAGATATTGGATGACAAATGTGATGCAGTTCGTCACAAACCTGAGGCTTGGGAGACGTTGGACCTTTCAACAGGACAATGATCCCAAGCATACCTCCAAGTCCACTAGAGCATGGTTGCAGATTAAAGGCTGGAACATTTAGGAGTGGCCATCGCAGTCACCTGACTTAAATCCAATTGAGAACCTCTGGTGGGACTTAAAGAAAGCAGTTGCAGTGCGCAAGCCTAAGAATGTGACTGAACTGGAGGCTTTTGCCCATGATGAATGGGCGAAGATACCCATAGATCGCTGCAAGACACTTGTGTCAAGCTATGCTTCACGTTTAAAAGCTGTTAGTACAACATCCTTTTACAGTTATAAGTACTAAGATTGAATGTCACTTGGGGGTTGAATAAAACTGATAATGATGTGAGCACAGAAAAGACATTTGTGGTTCTTTCATTATAAATGTTATGTTATATTTGTCTGACCTACACGTGCCTCTTTGATTTAATTGTAAGCAAGATGACTGAATGATCAAAATCAATGTCAAACTGGCCAAAACACTCAATTTCAGTGGGGGTTGAATAATTTTGAACACAACTGTATGCTTGTGCTGGGATGTTGTTACGGATTGTGATTGTTTGCTTTATGAAGTAGTCAGCAAGATCTTGGGCGCTGAGGTGGCACAGGTTGGAAGAGGAGCGAGTTAAAGGTTGAGAACAGTCTTTTAGGGTTGGAATAAAGGGAGGATATAAGAGCGGAGAAATCAGTTTTTTTTGGTGAGGTGAAGAGTGGAGAAGGAACTTACAGGTGAAGTCAGCTTCAGTGTGAGATTTCCTCCAGGCTCGCTCAGCAGCACGGGAGTAGCACATCTGCATGTAGCGCATCTGCTTAGAGTGCCAGGGCTGAAACTGGCGACGTGGAATTTTATGCAGTTGTTTAGGAGCAAGAGAGTCTAGAGCAGAGGCGAGAGTGTTAGCCTTGTTCACACCAAGCGCGGAGCAGTTGCAGACCGGATCAAAACTGTGTCCAATGTATTCCAAAGGTATTTTTTTGCTCCAGTTCACATTGCAGCGTGCAGGTCCAGAGCAGGTGGAAAAACTGCAGCAAGCCCTATTTTACCTGCTCTGGAACGCATCAAAAACGCAACACAATGCAATGCAATGCAATAAACTAACCATAAAGAAAAAAAACTCTATGGTCATCTGTAATGACTTAATCTTCCTTGGTCAGTTCCTGTCTGTGGGAAAAGGTGACCTTGTGATATGGAGAGCAAAGGAACAATGGTGGACAAATTTTGTGACCCAGATAAATTTATTAGTATGGTGGAAGAGTGCCCAGAGCTGTATGACAGCAGGTATTTTCAATACAAGAGCAATAGGAAGAAGGCTGATCAGTGGAGTTCCATAGCAGGAAGAGTGTTCCCAGGATATGAGGAGATGTCCTCTACTGATAAGGAGAGCTGTAGTGAGTACTTCAATGTGAATGGCATGGTTGTTAATATACTAGTTCCCCAAATGCAGTATTCCATCCACTCCCCTTCCCCCCACCATTCCTCCTTATCAAAAACACGTCTGAAAGACTAGCGTGTGTGTGCAGAAACCTGAGCAGATCTGCTCTGCATTTTATGTGAACAACTTAGTGTGGGAGAGGGAGCTCTGTATGAGATTGCAGAATTGCAGAGGATCCAAGGCCTGAAGAGTCCTCCGGGTGCAGGGATGAGATGGAGGAAAGGAGGTTTGTTCCGTTGATAGGTTGATATTAAAGGAGAGCAAAGGAGGATGTAATAGCAAGAAGTTTAGCAGCGGCAGAGGGGGGTATCGATGGGAATATTGAGGTCACCTAGGATTAGTGTTGGTACATTATTAGATAGAAAGACGTTAGACCTTAATTTCATAATTATGATAAATTTAGGTATTTTGTTGCTTAGATCTCAGAAACTGCAGGGTGATAGACCCCAATCAAAAGCTTTTGTTATAGATCGCAAATGAAAGGGAAATTGTGTTTCCTGAAACCCACCTCTGATGCTGCACACATCCCATAACTGCACCTACTGGAAGCGTCCGCTAGGTGGCAGTACTTTAACAACAACACAGCCTCAAGAAAGGGGCTCGATCGGATCAAAATGGCTTACTCTTTGGAACACAGGGTTACTTCCAGCAAGACAGTGTGACATGTCACAGTGACAATTCAGAGATTTTTCTAGGATCGTGTAATTTCCAAGAATCTGTGGCCATTCTGGTCTTCTAATCTTACTAGCCCAGACTTTTTTTTTTTTTGGGGCTATCTGAAGGAGCTAGTGTACCGTAACAAGCCGTGCAGGATTGTCGCCTTTATGGTTAACATTTGAGGGGAGATCCAAATCATTAATGATTCCAATATTGAGACTCGATAGCAGCACAGCGTCAAGTTCCTAGCAGAAAATGGCAGCCTCTTCCAGAAGTTGCTGGGGTGTGCTCATCACGAGAGATGATACATTTCCTGAAACTCTCATTGTTTTCAATTCATTAATTTATGGTCTAAAACAAAAACTTTGGGTTTATATGAATCATCCTGTGTTTATCACTTTGAGTAGCTGTAGTATGAAGAGTGCTGTTTTGAATGAGAAGTTGTAGAATCCTGTTCATTTGTAAATACGTGTAGTATATATGCAGATGTTTATATACTGAAAGACTAGCTGTCGCATAGAATGTCCACTTTTAGCTGTAATTTTGTTAAATTAAATATTAATAATTACCCTTGACTACCCTATAGTTCTGGATGGCCTGGTAACTACACATTTGTTTGTTAAAACAAAATGAGCAACATTTCACAGCAGAGCTATATGTAAACAATTGTTTAGTGATGGGAGTACTGAGATCAGCAGTGGTACCCAGCAAAACACCAGACTTCCCCTGTCTTATCTCCCATCCTCCTAGTCCGGTCTTCAAATGCAGACAGATACAGAATGAGAGATAAACAGATACACAGGAGAAACAGACTGATACAGACAACAACAAAGACCCGGATGGAAACACACACCTTAAAAGACCCAGACAATGATGGACATACACAGATGTTAAATCCTGTTTCGCACACACTGGCATGCCCACATTCACCGATTTGGTCAGTCCACCCCCAGTCAGTGAGTCTGTGTTTTGTATAAAGCTCTACCCGCTTTCCATAATAACCCCTCACTCCTTGGCTTGGCTTTGATTCTTGTATTGCGCACAGGGTTGTGGACATTGCAGCCATGAAATTTTGCTGTGTGTTCTTTACCCCCAGACTCTCAGGTGGGCAAATCTCTGCTTTTAAAGCCAGATCGCCCCACTGTGAGCCACTCGGATCACGCTGTGCTGCAGTGTGATCAAACTGTATTCTGAATGGTATGAAAAGCTACACCTTGATTTCTGGCACATTGTGCCCATATCCGCGATTAGTGAATCCGATCTTATGTAACCATATCTTCCCTCCTTTCTATTTCTTTAGCAAAGAAGGTTATATAAGGTTATTTTTCCATTGGTTTTTTTGCTGACTTTTTACTAACATTGCCTGAAGTACAAAGTAGCTTAATAACCTCAGTCACCCCCACCCCAGTGGGTAAAATTGCATCATTTGTACTGACCTTTCCCACTTTCTAACCATTTCTGAAATAGCTTTGTGTTTTTTCTTTTTTTAAAAGTATGAAAAAAATGATCTAATTGCTTTTACATTCTTTGTTTTGCAGGCTTCGTCTATGCTGAGAGCATCCATTGTACCAACGTATGTTCACAATAATAAAACAAAATCCTCTTTATGCCAATTCTACCTGAGTATGATCAAGAATAAAAATTTACTGCGATGTATACGACAGCTGGATTAACACACTCATTGCAAATACACACTTCATACACCCTTCCCATATCTATTTCAATGAGATAAGTTAGAAACTAAGGTTCTGCAGCTGTCATTGATCAATTGTTTAAAAAAAATTAAAAGGATATCCCGTACTGGAACGAAGTTTATATGGACTGATATTTGCCTGGGAACTAAATAGTTTTTACTTAAAACTAGTAGTTTATGTTTTGTGCTATTCCTGTAGCACACTGTGAATTTTTGATAGCAAATTTTGATTTAGTTTTAGTCTTAGGCTTTTGATTTAAAATAGGATTTAATTTTAGTCATCTGAATTGTTTTAATTTTAGTCGACTAAAATATCATTTGATTTTAGTAGACAAAAATCTAATGGGTTTAGTTAAAGTGTAACTAATGCATTATTTCAGCGTTTCTCATTTTACCTCTATTACCCTGTTATTATTTATGGTATTAAGGTCTGAACTTGCAATACAGGCGCAGATATAACTGTTATAAATAACATTTATATTAAAATCCAGTTTCCATTTTGACAGCAAATTGATTCAGTTTTAGTCTGTAGTATTTTGACTAAAATGCCATTTAATTTTAGTCATCTGAATTATTTTAGTCAAAAACCTGTTATAATATTTAGTGGACTAAAATCTTTAGGCAACGAAATTAACACTACTGTAGCATAAAGTATGATATATTCTTATTTAATTTTATTACTTTCAACTGTTTACAACATTTATGAATATTTATTTATTAAACAAAAGCTCATAAAATCTTTAAGATTCCAAGTCCGGTGTAAACGTAACCAAAGCTCTGCTGAGCATACCACAGCCATTAAAGTTTAGAGCGTTTGTTTCCAGCAAGAGCACCATTTAACTTTACACCTGATTTGAAGTGATTTTTATACTTCCACCTTTGTAATCATAAAGTTTTTTGTGTTACTGGACTTCAGCAATAACCAGGAATGTCCATTTGTATGTATGATATATATATATATATATATATATATATTTTTTTAAAACTTTATTTGCTGTATAATAGGGATGTGCATGGCTGAAAAATTAGTTTAGTTTAGTTTCGTTCAGTTTTTAAATCCTTTCGTTTTCGGAATTTCGTAACTAATTTCGGTTTGTGTTTCGTTTCGGATCGATTTGAAATTTTGAATCGATTTCAAATTTCATTTATCAATTCGATAGTTGATATCAATTTGAGTTTTGGATCACTAGATAAAACCCCAATTAATCATATTTTGCTGTTAAACAAAAAGCTAGGGTTAAATTTTAAGCTGTGTCACAGATTTAGTATTGGAGTCAAATTAAACAGTGAAACCAAATTAATTTGTTTCATAAAGTCCTTTGCTGACTATTACTTGTATTGTAAGTTAAGATCAATTAGATAGTTGATATCAATTTGATAGTTCATTTCAAATTCAATAGTTGATAGTTATTCAAATTTTTCTTTTATGATGATGACACAGTGTAAAACGAAATAAATTCGTTATATTTCGTTTCAAATTCGTATCGTATCGATTCATTATTCAGAAGTACTTCCGAATACGAATTATCAAATTGCGTTCCAAATTTTTCCGAAACTAATGCACCTCTCTACTGTATAATTATAACATTGTTGTCTGATCTCACAGGGTTTTGTTCGTGGCATAAACTCTGCTCTCAGTGGAATATCAAACGCAATCTTTTTTTACTGGCGTTTACTACCATATAGTACTTTACTGTACGCAAAATAAAAAAAAATATTAGTGCCCGTAACACAGATATTTACTTTTTTTTCTATTTTATTTTATCAAAAAATTTAAAAGTACCATATTTGTAGGTCCCTGTTTAAAAAAAAAACAGTATCAGGGCTTGTTTTTTATTTTTTTATTTTTTTTGCATAAACTACCCTACCATAGGTACTTGCAAAAAAAAAAAAAATAAGCTGAATATTTTAATCCTTTGCCCTTCCGAATTTGAATTTTTTTATAACCGCAAGCGTCAAGTTCGGCATGAAATTTTAGTCACATGGAAACCAGGTAGCCAAATGATGTAATTAATAAAAATGTAGTCCAGAATATGCTAAGAATAATACATTTTGTTCCACAGCTCTGTGACAAACCATAACTGAAATATGCAGTTTTCCGCAAACCTCTTGAAATGCAAAAAATGGCACATGATGTGTAGCAAAAATGGCTGCCATTTTTAAGAGTCCATATAAAATTAAAATAATATTTGTTTTAAACTACCAATATATAGGGGTCATCCCTTCCGAAGAAAAAAAAAAAAATTAAAAATGGTCAAGCAACCAATTAATTTATTTTCTAGACCACTTGATATGGATTGACCCATCCATCCTAGACTGACTTTCAAGGTCCTTGGTATAAAATAATGGATGAGTGTGTTATCCATTGTTTTATTACCTATTTTTAGTAATCTTATGGAAAGGATAGATCACTCTCTTTCTTTTTAGCATCAACCCACATACATGTTAAAGCAGTGTTTCCCAAACCTGTCCTCAGGACTCTCCGCCTCGGCAGGTTTGTCAGATATCTGAAGCACAGCACAAGTGATATGATTTGCTGCTCAGTGATTGCAGGATTCAGTCTGCATTTCCCCAAGGTAATCCTTAAAACCTGGTCTGTTTGAGGGTCCTGAGGACAGGTTTGGGAAACACTGCTTTAAAGTGACACATTGCACTTCTAAGTGAAAATAAAACAGCGCATAGAAATACATCTATTTTAGTCAAGATTTTCTGCATACCTTCTCATTCCATACCTTGCTGTTTCTGCTCCATTTCTGAAAAGCGTTCTCCAAACCATTTGTTTCGGTTTTCTAAACTTTGTTATAATGTTCATTTTCATGTAATGACCTGTGTAGAACGGTGGCGCTATAAAAATTAGCATAATGTCGTACAAAGATAGCTTAGTCATTATTTAGGTTGTATTCTATTTTCATTTTAATTAGAGATTTAATTTGGTTCACCTGAATACATGTATTTGCAGGGATATCATGGTGACAAGAATGTTTAGATAAGTTGACATGTTTTTCAGGAAGGTTGGCATTCCATCTGAAAGGTTAAATGCACGCCCAAGCACCATCATGCTGGCTGAAGACCATGACCTAAATTCACCAGTTCTTGAAATTTAAAAAAATGCATGAGCTGAAAGATCCCTATAGCAAATTGTTGCTGAAAAGAAAACAAACTTCACTATGAACTTCGTGAGCTCAGCAGAGTCACATTCTCCTAACCATTATACAGAATGGGGTAAAGGGCTGTGGGAGGGAGTGAACCTGAACTGGGGGTGGGGTGGGTTAAAGGGACATTAATTGGGTGATATATGCATGAAATTGTGTGAAGGGATGATTTGGGGTGTAAATCACTTGGAAAGTGAGGCGCTAAAAACCTGCGACCCGAAGAAGTTAGGCTATTCTAATTTTGGCCTCTACCTACTGCCAAGTTGTGCAGGTCTGCGTTATGTGTGTAGGAAACGAACTGGTATCTTCTGGTACTTTTTGGTTGTCCGCTAAATTAGTTTGGCTAGCCATCGTTATTGTACTTTGCATAAAGTATTGACTGTGGTAAATTTATGTGTGTGATGAGATAGTAACATATTTTGTCCTGCCTTTAATAATAAATCAGGGAATGCAGTACTGTTCTGCTCAAGGTTAACCAACTCTAATCCCGCGCTCTCGTTTGTCTCTTCGGTGTATCAGGAAGTCCGAAGAAGTTCCTTTATTGCCTTCTTTGGATTATGAGAAGCTGAAGAAGGATCTAGTGTTTGGCAGTGATCGTCTCAAAGTACTGCTTCTGCAGGCTTTGCGCTGGGTAAGAAGCAAATAGTGCCTTGAATTGCCAGGTCAGCTTTGCTTTCAAGGACAAGGATAACTTCTACCTGCTAATGGAGGTGTGTGTAAATCCTAAACTGCAGGAAGGATCTCCATCACCTAATTATTTCATATTATTTCTTGCAGTTTATATATTCTACATATTTCGGGGATAATATGGCAGATCTGTATCTGTCTGTATCCTGACTGCATTACAAAGCTGGGATAATTGATCACTTTAGCCAGCGAGCAATCCAGCTAAAAATGTGTATTCAATGAGAATAGAGAAAAACGCAAGTATTTCCACAGATCAACACAAATAATATCCCTACTTTATGAAAATAGTATGGATTCACTCGCCTCGAACATGCATGTTTTATAAGAGTGATGCTGGCACCACCTATTACAATATACTAATTGCAGAACACTCCAGTTCAATAGTGCTTTGTTTTTTCTCTCATACATGATCTATATAGTAATGCAGAACGTCTTTCCCAGGTACTTCATCCATTCTCTACCTCGGACCTTTTGCTTCCCCAAGGTTCAGTCCTTGTGGCCCTTGTTGTTCTCAATCTAAGCATCTGCCGTTGGAAAGCTCAGTAGCTCTTTCTGGTTTCATTGCCATCTTTATACTGGAGACACTCAAATATTCCTGTCCTCTCCAAGCTTAGCTCTCATTCTTGAGTCACATATCAGAATATCTTTCCAGTATCTCTGCCTGGATGTCTTAATATCCCCTCAAACTCTATATCAAAGACCAAACTTTGATTGAGGCCCCCCCCCCCCATTACAATCAGCCTCCTATTCCTGCGACGTTCAGCGCATTTGCGCAAAAAAAATGCACTGCGCGAAGAATGTAATAGGGTCCTCCGTCTCAGCCTCAGTTCCTGTTACAGTAAGTTGGAGAACCAGTTCCTCCCAGTTCTCCAACTTAACTGTGGACAGAACACAGCGAGTTACTGTTAATGTTCGAGGATTAGACCCAACCCATTTCTGACTCCGTCCTTTCTCTATACTCTGAGACCAAACAGGAATTCAGGGCAATTGTGAATTCTTCCCAAACACCAGACTAGGCTTGGTGACGGGAACAGAACGACTCCTTAATTGGTAGAACAACAAGAGCATATATATACTTTTTTCCTTTTCTTTTATCTATGTCCATGTCACATATAAAATGAAAAATACCACTGCCGTTACTCACCTTCTCATTTCCCATGCTGCGAGCAATTTCAGGATTTTATACATAGTCCAATTATTCATAAAACACAACGCACCAAAATACAAGCGATAAATTTAGTGGGTTTTTTTCCCCCCAGTTTTAGTTAAAATTGCATATTTTCTCAGAGAAATACAGTAACAGGTTCCCATTCCTTATTTATTTAATTTTTAACGAGTGCCTCGTAGAATATGTAACCACATAGGTTTGGCTGATTTTAAAATGTGAAAAAATTATTTTACACGCTGTAAATGATTGAAATCTGAATGGAAATTTCCTTTTTTTGACACGCTTTGTTGTAGCATTCTGACAGGACTTTGACTTTGAGTCTGCTGAAAACATGCATATCCAATTTGTCCTAAAATAAAACATGACTTAAAATCGCGTTTAAAACGTGATGAGGCACAAAACGGTGAAAATGAGCTCTGCACACGGGTGGAATGGCTCAGCAGTGAAGGGGTTAAGATTCACAGCTCATGATTATCAGGTATATTCAAAAAAAGGTGAAACTCCGGAGAATGACTGGAGAAGTGAAAATTCTAGGTCAAAATAGCCAAACCAGAAAAATTCTCCCATTTATCTCACCTTCCAAATCGACTACTTGATCTAGATTCTCTTCTCCTGCCAATTTTCCTGAGTTTCACCCTTCTCTGAATAACCCTGAATGTTAGTTTAACAGGGAGATAACCTGTTTCTGGAACAAACATTAAAGGAATTTATTGCAGTTGTAACTATAAGGAAGAAGAAATGATTTAAATGGATTGGGGACAATCTGATTGTTTTATTAGTTACCATAAAGTTCCAACCATAGGCAGTTAAGCAACATAAGCAAAATTCACACTCTTATGGATTTCTTTTCAAATACCCAGAAGGAAAAAGCAAAGGGAATTAAAAAGAACTATTCTCATTATTCACTAGTGAGTGCTTCTTGATTCGTTGCTGTTTATTCGTGGAAAAATGGGTAGGAGGATATTGTTCAAAGTGTTTTGTTAAGTGAATAACAGGTAACCGTTAAAAAAAAAAAGAAGCATTTTACGTATGTAAACTAAAGAAGATATTCAGTAACCACCGCTATGTGGCCGTAGTTCGCAATGGCTGCTAACAATGGTAAAAATCACTGTTCACCACTGATTGCATCAACCTCGCCTGCTGGTGTTGAACGTTGATTCTCTGGATAGCCAAACTTCACTGCAATAGCAAAAACTGTGACCAACTATTACACTATTGCTGTTTTTCTTCTGTAAAATGAGTAAACTATGGCCGTTCTTAAGTGGGGTTCGTTCATTGTTTGCAACACCAGTAAATTTAAGTCTGTGATTTTAAAGTGGCGATCTCCATGGAACCCTGACAGATACAATGACCTACACAACGGAACAAATCAACACTTGATAACGATGACTGAAACAAAGTTGGAAACTACAGTGAAATCCGAGTTAAATTAACTGTAGTAGAAGCTGCATTAAAAGGCCTATTAAAAACTACATTCAGAACTACGCTACCCAATTTCAGCAGACCCTATTGTAAGAATAATGATGAAAAGTACAGTGGACTATGGCAGATGTTTCCCTACATAGGGACTTCACCGTAGTTTCACTGTACTTAAGACCACCAAAGTTCTCCCAAGTACAACCACCATACTTTCAGTGAAAAATGTGGTTAGGGAATTACCCCTTAGGCGGAACGTCCACTGGGTCCGTAGTCGTGCGACCGACTTGCTCGTCAGACTAGGAGCGATAGCAGTCGCACGACTTGGTCTGACAAGGGTCGTCCACTGCATCAGACTAACTATCTGCGACTATGGACCCAAAAATCTGTTTATTGTTTTCTTTTTTTCTGCTTTTGGAAACACTGCAGTCCTTTTGTGTGCGAAAATTGATATGAAGGAGCTGGATGCGCTGTTAGACAATCCATACCGGAGAGTGCGCCGGCTGAGACGAAAACCACAGAAAAATAAAATACTTTTTGCTGGAAATAAATACAAGGTTTTTAAAATAAAAAAAATACTTTTCTACATTGAAACCTATGGGATTAGCCTGTTTTTAAACCTGTCAAACTAATAAAACACAGAAAAACAGGGCATTTTTTAAGCCAACACTCGCTGCAGTGTCTCTGCCGCCGCAGATCAGCGATCTGCAGCGAACTGCACCGTATTTCACCAGCACTAGTTAGTGAATAGACACTCCGCACCCCGAAATTGCACCGTACAGGGAAATTCAATGTTCGGTACATTTCGGGTGGCTAGTTCGGTGTGGGAATCTTAACCCCTTTGCGCAGCTGAAAAAGGACCTAATATTTCTTCACTCTGTCTCCTATCCAAACAGGGCTAGTCCCACCCATCTCCCATACCCAAAATATACATTTTAAATGTCAAAAAATCAAACACAATTTAACTGCCCATATCAATTTCTCAGCATCCATCTCCTTCCCTGCTCGTCGGAGTTGTTGTGCAATTTTTCCAAAATTTTTGGTCTGATTGTTAGTCTGCAGCAGACTTCAAAAGTCGGAAGTTGCAAGTCGGACGCAAGGACGACCGTACATTCACAATAGTGTTGTTGGATTGGTCGGACAACTTTCTGCAAGGTCACACGAATACAGATCCAGTGGACGCCCAGCCAAAGCTTTGTTTCATAATCGCTTGTTTAATAATTATGACCTCAGGTTGGTTTATGCATTAAAAGTGCTATGTTCAGCTAGAAGATTTAAGATGTTGTTCTATTCTTTGCTGTATTATTATTTAGGTGGGTTACTATTTTTTTATTACTCAAATCCTTATAGATGCGATTGATAAGTACATATGAGACTATATAATATTTATTGACTATATCATATTGATTGATATATACATATATCAATGTGTATATTCTTTTGTTAATACTTTTGTACTTCATCCACAGCGTCTTACTCGTTCCCAGTCTGGAGAGCAAAGGGACACTATGCTCCAGGCCTACATAAGCAATGACCTCCTGGACTGCCATCGCAATGAACAGGTGAGCAGTTTTATTTTATTTGTTGTTGTTTTACTTGTTAAAATACAAATAATTTTCTGTTGCTGTTTATTTAATTGGAAATTGACAGTAATGCTTTATCTTACATTTCCACATTTTTTTTGTCCCTGCTGCAGAAAAATGTCCTGAAGCTGCTGCGCTATAACAATGAAGTAGTCAGACAGTACACTGCTCGCCTGATTAATGCTTTTGCATCTTTAGCCAATGGTAAGGAGCATAGGGACAGGTATGTATCCAGTCCGAGTGTGGCTCGGTGTTACCGCTTTCAGCAATGCATTTAACCCCAAGCCACACTCTAATATTGCTAGGGGGCCAAATAAATTGTACCGATTCTGACATATAAAATATGTCAGAATAGAAACGCCAGGGAGGTTATGGTGAAATGCCCGTATATCACTCCTGGTGAATGTATAAATCATTTTTGAGCCAAAAATCCAATCCTACACAGGAAAGGACAGCTTTAAATCCCGTTCCCGTTTGAGCATATAGGGCAGATTTGTACAGAGACTTGGGGTCAGGAGGCTTTGGTAACATAAGGACAGTGGTTTCCTAGAACATCTCCTGCCCAGACACCGTTTATAAAAAGCTGTAAGTTCCATCTCAGAGAAAGAGGGGAGGCCGTGTCAGGGTCGAGTATGTTTTCTATGAAGGTATGTAAAAATTTCCCGTGAAGGGGCCCCAAACTCAACTACTAATTCTGGAAACCACTTCATGGTAATCTGTGTAAAAAGGTGGCTAATATGGGTAGCGCCTTGTTAGATCCAGAGGCGCAAATTCAAGTCAGGGGTGAGAAAGCTCAACATTCGCAAAGCAGTGAGATTGAACTTTGAGTAGGGTTTTAAGAGGGTTTAACCCCATTGGTGCCGAATTAGAATGGAGAGATTGGAAGAAGGGAAGATCCCCGCCATTTTACTCTTGGACTGCTTTTGAAAACCACATGAAATCATGGATAATGCATGGTCTCACCATAGCGTTTTCCAAGTGGCGGTTCACGGGTGTTCAGAGATGTCAGCAGTTGAGCCATCATGGCCGCCCAATAATGTTTTTCTATCTGGGAGTCCCATACCTCCCCTGCGTTTGGAAGAATTATTGCTAGAGGCTGGGATTCTAGGGAGTTTGTGTTTCCAGTTGTGTGCAAAAAAGCATTTTTTGTAATCGGAGGAGATCGAAATGAAAACCGCGACCTTGAGATAGCAATGTAACAATTGGGGTAGAATCACCATTTTAATTGCCGCCATACGACCCACTTAAGAGGCGTCAGCCACGTGCCACGACTGCATCTTTGTTTCCACAGAGGCAATCGTGAGGTTGCGATTTGCCTTGACAGTAGAACTTCTAGATTTAGACCGATAAATACTTGGGTTGGGTTGGGTTGACTCCTATTTATCCAACAGGTCCTTCTGTTTGTCCTTTGCTGGTAACTCCTCCTCTTCATTGCCTCTATCTGTTGGTGTACCTCAAGGCTCTGTCCTTGGTCCTCTGGTCTTTTCCATCTACACCTCCTCCCTGGGCAAAATCATCAACAGCTTTGGCTTTAATTACCACCTCTACGCTGATGACACTCAGATCTACCTCTCTACCCCATAGCTCTCTCCCCCTGTCCTTTCCAAAGTCAGTGACTGCTTATCTGGCATCTCCTCCTGGATGGCCTCCCACCACCTAAAGATCAACATGTCAAAGACTGAGCTCCTACTTATTCCTCCCTCCAATGTCTCCCCACCTCCTGACTTCTCTATCACGGTGGAGGGTATCACCATCTCCCCATCAAACCAAGTGCGCTGTCTTGGAGTTACACTTGACTCTGCTCTTTCCTTCATCCCCCACATCAAGTCTCTTTCCTCCTCCTGCTGATACCAACTGCGTAATATTTCCAGAATTCGGCCATTTCTTACCGCTGTCACCACAAAACAACTCATACACGCCCTGGTAATCTCCCGACTCGACTATTGCAATAATCTCTTATCTGGCCTCCCTCTGTCCCACCTCTCCCCCCCACAATCCATCCTGAACGCCTCCGCCAGGCTAATTCACCTCACCCGCCGCTCTGTCTCTGCCGCTCCCCTCTGCGAGTCCCTTCACTGGCTCCCCATCCACTGCAGAATTAAGTTCAAAATCCTTATCCTTGCCTACAAAACCCTCACTAACTCAGCTCCCCACTACCTGTCCTCACTAATCACCAAATACACCCCAGCCCGCTCCCTAAGGTGAAACAGTGACCTGCGCCTAGCTTCTCCCCGCATCACCTCTTCCCGTGATAGACTGCAGGATTTCTCACGCGCATCCCCCACTCTCTGTAACGCTCTCCCTCGTACTGTCAGACTTTCCCCTAATTTCTCTTCCTTCAAACGCTCCCTTAAAACGTTCCTATTTAGGGAAGCCTACCATCCAACTCACTGACGCAACCATCAATCACTCTCACCTTGCAGTCCTCTCCTCCTGTTTCCAACCCCAACCCTCCTAGATTGTGAGTTCCTACGGGAATAGGGCCTCATCTCCTCCTGTACGGTTTGTCAAATGTTGTTCAATGTATTGTATTGTAACCCTGTCTATACTGTGCCTATTGTACAGCGCTGCGGAATATGCTGGCGCTTTATAAATAAATAATAATAATAATACACAGGTACTTTGACAGGTAGATTTACAATCAAATGGGTATACCCCTTTCATCGTGGGAAGAGCAGCAGTAGGAAGATTGAGAAGTAGACCTTGCATTTTGCCCATGTTGTTTTTATAATATGAGATCGAGCCATATCAAGCAAGCTGAGGAGAGCTGGGAGAGATGCGTCTGACTTGGTTAGAAACAATAAAATGTCATCAGCAAATTGGATGCGGGGGTTGCAGTATCAGATGGAGAGGGTTGAAAAAGATAGTGGAGATAGCCAAAGAATAAAATAAAACTTAGCTTTTAATCATAAATGCAGTAAAAGAATGCTTTCAAAGCTGTATTGCGGTAGGCAGACAGACAGACACAGTCACAGAGCTTACCTAGGACAAACATAACGTATATATGTCTCAGCGGAGGCGAGAACATAAATAAAATAAAGGCCACTACAAAAAAGAGGCCATAAAGCAAGTTTGGGAGTATGCTAGATTGGAGATACTAGCGCAATACTGGACCCTCCCTGGAAACTGATGTAGGGAATAAAAGGCAGTGTGGAAACATTGCAAGTATCAAATATAATGAATGAAAACAGGCCTTCGAGGGTCTGTGGGTATAGGAAAGCATGAGAAAACACAGCCTTTTATGAAGAGCCCTATCAGGAACAAACAATACAGGCTTGGAAGGAAAAGAAAAAAACAACCAAGCAGCCTGGCCTCAGTGCATTGAAACTGAGCTAGTTGCCTAAATTGGGAGCGCTCCCAGTAGGTAAGGTAAAGAATGAAATGTAGATGTAGCGAGCTGGCAAGGGAAAATGTTTCCTGGCCGGCGTTCTCGGCGCCTCTTTAATATGATAGCAAGATATCCTCACAATCACATCCCTTGGCATTGATGCCGAAAGATTTCTAGCTTTCGGCAGATGATGCGCCCGATCCAGCAGCAAATCTTGCGGCGAGACAGAGGGCAGAACAAAAACAAGCAGAGCATGCAGTGAATACAACCTTGCAAAGGTCAAAATTCTTGGATGGAAAATAGATGCATGGAATGACAGATTCCTTGATGTGTGATATCTAGACATGCAGAGGAAACAGGCACATCATAGCATAGAACTGTATAAAATGTATTACATGGATATAAAACAAAGGAACCACTCACAAAAGTAGTGGCACACAATGAATAAAAGTGTGAAAAACAGCAAGTATTAGATAATCATATAGGACACCGATCTACCCCTGTACTATGTATGTATGCCCTACCCTACCCGGGATCCGCGCTTTCCATGTGACTGGTTATTGGTCAGGCTATTTATTTTCTCATGTACGATTGGTGTTGTGCGAGTGGATACTATCACATGGATATATTGTGTATTATTAGTCTGATACATATGCCAGTACTTGTACTCCGGTGGTACTATTAGGTTTATGCATTTTACCATATTTGTGACCCAGTTTTGTGTGCATATTTTTTGATTATTACTTGATATTATTGGGCCAAAGGATACGTCCACGGAATAAAAGAAGGCCCTTTTTATACTGTTATATTATTCATTGGTATTTCCGCTTTTTCAGCCTGGATTAGTGGGTCAACAGGCGCTGATACGACTGGCCTGTTACCCCTTTGCTCTACATCATAATTGCTTAAATTGTTATTAACTAGGGTTCAATCCCTAATTTACCGGGTGGCTCCCCCCCTTTTTTGTTGGTGGAACAATCGTTTGACTGTTTCATTTACACACAATTCTCATTCACTTAACGTTTATTCTGTGGTCATACACTTCTGCCCTTGACTTGGCCAAACATTCCTTCTTCTCATCTCTTATATCTACTCTGTCCTCCAACCCTAAACGACTCTGGTCCACCTTCAAATGTATAGATTTTCTAATAAAATTTAAGCTTATCCCAACTGTCATCAGATTTTCCCAGCACACTCTGCTCTTCCATGGGCATGCCAACTGAAAAGCATTGCATACTGCAAAAACGTTGCGTGTGTAAGGCGGACCCTTCAACAACTAGTTTCCACCTTACTTGTATTGACAATTACTAGGTTAAGATACGTAAAAGAATGACACAACATCAAGAAGGCAATTAAAGGGATTCTCTATTAAAATATAGAGTTAATTTTTTTTTGCCCTTAAATAATTATTTTATTTCTTCCCCTTTTAGTTGATTTTATTCCTCGATCGTCCCTCGCCGTGCGCTGCTCATCCTCTCCGGCCCAGGGACTCCTGAACTCTGACGTTCCTGAAGCTTTTCTTTGCAATTTGTGCTCCTATGCAACTTTCGTAGAATAGAAACCGCAAACTGCGCAACGTTACAGGACTTCCGCACTTTACATACGCAAGTGCTGTAGCGCCTGCATGCACAGATCCAAATCATCGGCTGCCTCTCTTAGACTGCGTTCTATAGCGATTTGTCTCAGAGAGAGTGGCATTGGCAAGCTTCTCGGCTTATGTCAATAGTGACCAGCAGTCGGGATATAAAAAAAATCCCTGGTACTGGGTGGGTTGGAGGAAACTCTTCCACTTCACCCAGCAATTCTGCCAGATCAGGGGAGCGAGGGGGGAGGCGCTCCTCACATTGTGAGAACTTTAAAACTATAAAGTAGTAAGGATGAGTAGAGCGGCCCTTTAAGCAGCGTGACAGCCTGTACTAGTCAGTTCCAGGAGATAAATAAGTGTGCATGGAGCAGCAAGATGGCGGCAGCCATGTCACCTGACATGGAGACAACTACAGGTGTAATATTTCATTAACCAATGACCTATAACTGGGATCTTTTTGACAGAAGATATATTCATTACAGAATTTTGATATAACAGAAATAGGGATTTATTAATGACAAATTCCTTCAACTCGTTTTCAACCTCCTGCATTATTTATCTCGATGTTTGTTTTGCTTGACCTTTTTTTTTCTTCTTCAGTGTTTTCTAATCCTTTCTTCAAGTAGCTACAATACAATCAGTATTGACAGTTTCCATTGTTTATAGCAACATAGAATTGCGTTTGTAGCTTGGCAAAAGTCCCGTGGTAATGTAATTATTCTTTGGTGTGAATATTGAGTCCTTCCTGAAGCCAAAATAAGATGAAATGTTGGGCAACGGGTTTTGTACGTGACTGTCTAAAGCACAGCATTCGTACACTTACTACATTTAAAGCGAAAGAGATCTGAATTTGGTTGATCTTTATGTACTTCCATTTTGTATTACAGGCCGTGTTTATCTCTCCCAGCATCCTCGTCTTCTCCTCACTTTGGAGGAAACCCTAAAATTGGAAGAGAAGGATTCCATTACGAGGGAGAATGTACTGGGCACTCTGCAGAAACTTAGTCTCAGGTCAGAAATAATCCGTATCCACCACCATACTAAGATCCAATTCCGGCAGACACTAGGTGTGACATGATTAATTACTAAAACTGGTGTAATTTTCCAAAAATCTGAGCGTATAATATATATCGTGCACAGGAAAACAAACGAATTGCAATCAGGGCTGGATTAACAGAGGGGCAGATGGAGCAGCAGCTCCAGGCCCATGCCTCAGAATAGGCCCAGAGAAAGGATAACTTTGTCTGCATTTGGACCCCTGTATCTCCAACCTCATAGCAGATACAGGATCAAGTGAGGTGTCACTGGAAAGGTCAGAGCATAATAAATATTGACTTTTTCTTTCCAACAGTAATATTTTTCACTTTTCAATTATAAAGTAAACAATGATGCTGCACTACCTAACCATCACATTTCTCATGGCCCCAACAAGTGTGGAGGTGATGGAACAATCCATTGTTACGAATTGTTAAATCAAAAACCTAAACCGCCGCACTGCAGCGAAGAGCACTGTGGGGAACTGTGGAGCCTGCGTCACTAATCTTTACACCTCACAAGGTCAAGTGAGGTGTCATTGGACAGGGCAGAGTCTGGCCTTTGCATTAATACCAAACCTGACCATGTAAAATCTAAAAGAAAACCTTTTTAAAATGTTTTATTTATTTTTAGTTCCGAAGCGATGGCATTGTCCATTTGTCACATATAAAATTGGCAATATCACTGCCATTACTCGCCTTCTCATTTCCCACGCTGGGAGCAAGGTCATTGTTTTACACAGTCCTATTATTCGTAAAAAAAAACTGTTCCAAAACACAAGGGAAATATTTCATTTTTTGGTTAAAATTGTACATTTTTTTAAAACAAGAATTCTCTATAGAATATATAACTACAAAGGTTTGAATGATAAAATGGGGCAGATTTTTTTTTACACTCTTTAAATGATTGAAATCTGAATGATTATTCACACAGTAACTGCCTGGTTAGATATAATCGTATCTGCTCTATTAAATAACCAAAAATATGTTTTCATTTCACTAAATTACAAAAAAAGCCCATCAAAATCTTCAGCTCCGGGTCCATAGAGATCTTAATCCAGGCCTGATTGCAATGAAGCTTTTTTTGATATTGTTGCAACAATGCAGAATTGTTTGGCGAAAATATGAGTGTCAGAACTCGGTAAAAAAAAATAATAAAAAAAAAAAAAAATGATGATAAATAAAAGGACATTTTGTTTTGATGAAGGATTTTAGATTCTTTTTTTCCTTTTCTTATCTACGATATATGATGTGCAGATACTATTTGTACAAGAGCATAAGTTTCAGTCTGTATTCTTTCTTTTTACAAAAGGTGCATATAAGTTTTGGGATACTTAAAGCTCATCACCAATTTAACTGAATTTGGGGGGGTTTTTTGGTTGTGGTTTCCCCCCCCCCCCCCCTTCATTTTGGGTTTGTATTGGATACTGTCGGTTTTATTTGGTTTTCTTTTTTTCTTTAACTTTAATTCAAAACTGTACTTTTGTGTATCAAATCCTGGTAGTTTTATGGTGTGTAGAAGTGCCAGGAAGGATAATAATACTATCTGGTGTGACATACCTCCCAGATACATTAAACATAACCATTTTTGTATATCCTTCTATTTTTTTTGTGATCATTCGTGGATTCCTATCAGTTATTCTAATGTTGGGCAGTTTAAGCACTATATAGCAAAACAGCGTTATATTGTTAAACAAGCTAGTAGGTGTGGTGGCACAATCTGGGACCTTGTGTTACATGGACAAGCCTTGAGTGATTGGTGTTGATCATTTTATTGTGTTGAGGAGAGAAGTCAGTTTAATAGGTGCCACTCTCTAAACACCTATTTTCAACACGTTTTTATGACTTGTTTATCTTTAGTAAGCCATAATGTTATACAAGGATAAATGTGTTTATAATACAATAAAGTGATAAAATAAAAGATAAACAATAATAGATTAAGGTAATTGCACTGAATTAATAACATATAATTACATCACAGTGATGCGTCCTACTTCATTTTGCAGCAATTTTTTTATTTTTGTGTCAAACGGAAATTTATCGAGGCACAATTCTTAATTTTTCTAGAAGACTTCTATGTTTTGTCTTTTTTTATTTTATTTTCTACAGACATGCCTGGCATTGGAATGGAATTCTTAATGTTGCCACTATTGCATCTAAAGCATAGTTATGCAGCACAAACACATGCCCAATACACCAATCTATGAGGGTTATTCAGAAAGCACTGAAATTTCAGTGTTTTCTCATTCCCTCTCCTCTGGACTCTTCCCCTCTGCATTCAAACATGCTTTGATCACCCCCATTCTAAAGAAGCCATCTCTTGACCCCACCTCCCTTTCGAACTTTCGTCCCATCTCTCTGCTTCCCTTTACCTCCAAGATCTTAGACCGCCTGGTCTATAACCAGTTTTCTTGCTGCTAACTCTCTACTCGATCCGAATCCTATGGATTTAATTATCATGTATATGCTGACGAAACCCAAATCTACCTTTCTTCTCCTGATCGCTCTCCTACCGTGTTGGGCCGTGTTACAGCCTGCCTAACAGCTGTCTCCAAATGGATGACTTCCTGTTTCCTAAAGCTCAACCTCTCAAACTGAACTGCTCATCTTCCTTCCCTCAAAAACCTCTATTCCTGCACCCATCTCCCTTCAGGAGAATAGTGCCACCAGTACTTCTACCTCTCGGGCTCGCTGCCTCGGGGTCCTCTTGGACGCTGATCTATCCTTTACTCCTCACATTCAGTATCTAACCAAATGTTAGAGAGAAAAAAATCCTCTGCTATTCTTTAAAAGGCGGTTAAAACAATAAAAATGCATGGAAATAATAAAGATTCTACAAAAAAATAATAAAACCTGAATAAAAAAATTTAATCAAAAAATTTCACCACAAAATACCCAAAAAATGAATGCGGCTTTTTGCTGAAAATTTAAAAGCATTAACGGTTGAATAAGAACGATGTGTGTATATATATATATATATATATACACAGTTGTGTTCAAAATTATTCAACCCCCACTGAAATTGAGTGTTTTGGCCAGTTTGACATTGAGTTTGATCATTCAGTCATCTTGCTTACAATTAAATCAAAGAGGCACGTGTAGGTCAGACAAATATAACATAACATTTATAATGAAATAACCACAAATGTCTTTTCTGTGCTCACATCATTATCAGTTTTATTCAACCCCCAAGTGACATTCAATCTTAGTACTTAGTACAACATCCTTTTACAGTTATAACAGCTTTTAAACGTGAAGCATAGCTTGACACAAGTGTCTTGCAGCAATCTACGGGTATCTTCGCCCATTCGTCATGGGCAAAAGCCTCCAGTTCAGTCACATTCTTAGGCTTGCGCACTGCAACTGCTTTCTTTAAGTCCCACCAGAGGTTCTCAATCGGATTTAAGTCAGGTGACTGCGATGGCCACTCCAAAATGTTCCAGCCTTTAATCTGCAACCATGCTCTAGCGGACTTGGAGGTATGCTTGGGATCATTGTCCTGTTGAAAGGTCCAACGTCTCCCAAGCCTCAGGTTTGTGACGGTCTGCATCACATTGTCATCCAATATCTCCTGGTACTGAAGAGAATTCATGGTACCTTGCACACGCTGAAGCTTCCCTGTACCTGCAGAAGCAAAACAGCCCCAAAGCATGATTGACCCCCCGCCATGCTTCACAGTAGGCAAGGTGTTCTTTTCTTCATAGGCCTTGTTCTTCCTCCTCCAAACATAGCGTTGATCCATGGGCCCAAACAGTTCTAATTTTGTTTCATCAGTCCACAGAACACTATCCCAAAACTTATGTGGTTTGTCCACATGACTTTTGGCATACTGCAGTTGACTCTTCTTATTCTTTGGAGACAGCAAGGGGGTGCGCCTGGGAGTTCTGGCATGGAGGCCTTCATTACGCAGTGTGCGCCGTATTGTCTGAGCTGAAACTTCAGTACCCACATCTGACAAATCTTTTCTCAGTTCCTCAGCAGTCACACGGGGACTTTTCTCCACTCTACGCTTCAGGTAGCGCACAGCAGTCGAAGTCAGCATCTTCTTTCTGCCACGACCAGGTAGCGTTTCAACCGTGCCCTTTGCCTTGAATTTGCGAATGATGCTTCCTATGGTCTCTCTTGGTATGTTTAACATCTTTGCAATCTTCTTATAGCCATTGCCCTTCCTGTGAAGAGTAATCACCTCTTCTCTTGTCTTCCTGGACCATTCTCTTGACTTCACCATGTTTGTAACCACACCAGTAAATGTCTAGAAGGAGCTGATTATCACAGTCATTTTAAAGCTGCCTAATTGGTGCTTATTATGCTTTATTGCTGCTCCGTGACATCCACAGGTGTTTTCAATACCTGATTGAAAACACCTGAATGAACCTCTGTTCTTCAGAGTGGTAGTCTTTAAGGGGTTGAATAATTGTGTCAATGAAGAATTCACAAAAGAAACATTTACAACTGTATTACAAAACCACTTGATGTCATTTTAGTTGCATATGGTTCTTTAAAAAGTCCTTGTAGGATTTCATTCTGAATACAATTACAAATGTACACTAAATTCCCTAAAACCCTTTACAGCATTGGGGGTTGAATAATTTTGAACACAACTGTATATATATTATTTTTTTTACATTGAATCCCATGGGATTCGCCTGTTTAAACTTGTCGCATTGAACCACTGAAAATCTGGGCATTTCGGTGCAGTTCAGCATTCTCCGAATAGATTAACTATTACTTCTCTATGGGACAATTTCACTGCTGCTGAAGATAGCCAAATTGCTGCAAACTGCACTGTATTTCACTGTCAGTTCACCACTATTTGGCGAATTGACAACTCTCTGAATAGCTGAACTGCCACGAAATTGCACTGTATGGTCTCAGTTTATTGAATAACCCCTTATTTCTTCCGTTGGTGAATTTACACTTTGCTCAGTAATGTGTTACATTGTGCCCCAGTATGCTTTACTTGACATTGTTAGTATTCTAGTTCTTACAAGTCCTCTTTTATATTTTTCTGCTGGTCACCATGCCTGTGGTTTGATGTGTTGCTTGGTTTCTCTAAATTCTGACTTCTCCAGCAGCTTGAACATTATTTTCTGTTAAATCCTGTTTTCTGTGAACATGTCATATCTTTAAAACCAAAGCTCGTACCCAATACATAACCCATCGAAAACCAGGTTACCTCATTCCGGTTTGCATTTTAATTATATTTGTGGTCCGTTTTGAAAAATAATAAACTTATGGTTTTTTTTGCACCAGAAAGTTTGGCCCTCCTTCATTTTCTTATTACATTGAATGTTAAGTGTGTGTGTGTGTGTGTGTCAAAAGGTTGCACTCAACCTGAAAACTAAGCGGGTGCATCAAATACAAAACACCAAGAAAGAGAACTCCATATTATTGACCATCATTTTGGGTGACACAAAACCGTTTTAAAAATGCTCAGAAAACCTGACTGAGGTAAAATGATGGAGATTCAGTTCACAAAGTTTTGATCATAATTTGCTTAAGCCTGTCACAGTCGCCAATGTACCCCATCTTTGACCGGTCCTATCTAACTTGACAGAGTCCACACTTACAGGATCAACTCACCCTGGAGCTCCCCGGCAGCTCGAGGCCTTTGTGAACTGAATCCCCATCATTTTACCTCAGTCAGGTTTTTTGAGCATTTTCAAAACTTTTTTTTCACAGAAAATGATGGAAGAAGGTGGTCAATAATATGGAGTGCTCTTTCTTGATGATATATACATACACATGAGATATATATGTATGTACAGTATGTGTGTGTGTGTTTAAACATTGCTATTTAAATTGTATTTTGTTATTCTGTTCTACATTAAGATAATATAAACCTTAAGGTAGGTAAAATAACTAACCTTTAAGCTAATCTCTAACCTTTAAACCAGCTCCCTTATGCCTGTTAAAATGCAGAAGGTGTTGGTTTTAGGTGTTGCATAAAATCTCCCTCCAGCCCTTTCATGCATAAGACATAATAAGGAATTCTTCCTTGCAGCAGTTTTGCGCACAGAGCCCTGTTACTATGACACAAAAATGATAACAAACACATTTTGCTTCTCGTTACAAAACATTTACATGTAAATACTTACTTTCCATTAGGCATTTAAGGTAAACGTTTACTCAAGCAATGCCACTACTACCACTGACAGTGAAATTACCACCAAAGACCACAAAGCAGCCGCAGTTTTGCAACCATTTACCAGAATGATGGTCCCATGTAATTTTTTTTCTTTCTAGTTGCTTTAACTCTCTGGATTCAGGTGGTGCTGTACAATGGCGTCACTAGGGTTGGTGTCACCCCCGGTGCGGTAACTCATGGTGTCACCCCCCCCCGTATTACTACTTTTTTTAATTACTGTTGTTCAGAAATCAGAACTCCCCTAGATAAACACATAGTGAATGCATTGACAATAGTAGTGTATTAAATACATAATTATGTCATAAGTAATGTAAGAACGCTGTCACTGCTATAATTGATTAGACGAATAATATATATTAGTATTAAATGTCCATTATACATTAACAAAAGTGCACAGTACAGAGAATTTTTTTTCATCATTTCCTCTGGGACCAGAAGAGGTGGGTATAGAAAAAAGCTCCACAGCAATAAAAATTACAGTAATGCACAGTGTATGAGTATATCGCAGAGCACCACAGTAATAGAACTCACAGTAATGTGCACTGTAATTGGTGTATGAGAGATGCATTGCAATAAAACTCTCACCGCAAAGGCAGCAAGTATGAACATATACACCGGATCCACAGAAATAGATCTCCGACGGTGAAGGCAATGAGTCTTTAATTTTTCATGTCCCCCTCCCTATATCATGTCCATCTCCCCACCTCCCTTTTCAGTCCATTGCACCCCCCTCCTTTTCATTTTCCACTCTTTCCATTTCACCCCACTCTTTCAACCCCCCCACCGCGCATTTCATTTCACACCCCACCCTTTTCATTTCTCACACCCCCATTTTCATTTCACCCCCCCGTTTTCATTTCACACACTCTCCCCAGTGTTCAATTCACCTTTTGGTGAACCTGGGAGCCACTGCTGCAATCTCCTCTGTGGCTGCATGTGTATCCTTCATGGAGGGCGTTATATGATCACTTCCTCCCAGTGCCGCAGAGTACACGTGGTGGTGCGACTCGGGAGGAAGCGGGGGCGGGGCCTTGCAATGCTTGGCAGCCATTCATTGTGATCCACGTCTGAGCCGATGGAGGCTCGTGGTGTCACCCCTTGGGTGGTATGCCTTTGGTGTCACCCTGGTGCGGTCCGCACCTGCCTTGTGATGCCACTGGTGCTGTATAAATAAAAGGCAAATTCCAAGCCTTGAGTAAACCTAACCAGAGCTGTGGTAAACTTGCTTGGGCTATTAACGTCTGGATTTGCTAAGTTTATCAGAACTCTGGTTAAGTTTAAGTTTGCAACAGGGGCCCTATTCCATTGATGTCTATAGCTACAAGAGACGTTACACATACGTCTCCTGAAGTTAGCTTATTGAGGGGCTATTTCATTCTTGCCACAAACGGGGCTTGCGGCTCGAAACATAGTAATTCCCTGTGCGAGGTTACTGTAATGTCTCCTATACTTATTATAGGAGACATTTAATTTTCAGCTCTGCATGGAAGCGCAAGCTATTTCAATGTAGCTTGTGCTTCCACCTGGGAGACGGTGTGTGTCATTGAGAAAAGCAGTCACCTTAAAGTTGGTGTTAAGTGATTTTGCAAATGCAAAATCACACAACACTCCCTCAAACTCCCCCCCCCCCCCCATTAAATCCCATCTCATGGTGGAGTGGGCAGCACGATCCGTTGCTTCCTCTAGCTGACAGCAGAGTGAGACTGGGAGCAAATGGTTTCTAGTCTTCCTTCGTGATTCCTCTGCAACACTGCGAGAACTCTCAGCCGGGATGCACAAGGCTGCATGGAATCCTCTGGACTCCACAATCTGATACTCGTGGTGGTGCGGAGTGCCACTGACGGTATCAGGCAACCTATCTCTTTGTTCCAAAGCTCCTACCCTGGAATTTGGACGCTAAAATGGAGACATACCGTATCCCTGTCTTTGAAGCCCATTATGGTCACACAGTCTCTTGAAGCCCATAAAGGAAGAAAATAAATGGTATTTTCTTACAGCCACACTTTTATGTATCATTTGTAATCTTTAAGACTGGAATGGATATAAATGTTGATGCGTTCCCAAGGTCATTTTTTTAGGACTTGACCCCTGCATTCATTCCTCTGTTTAGGTTACAACATTAACCAAAGGAAATTAATGTTAGAATATTTTAGTACAAGATTAAATCCAGAAATATTGACTAATTTTGCCGTTTCTCTTTCCAGGAGCTGCATGCAATCTGCCATGATCCAGGATGGCCTCGTCTTCTGGCTGGTGCAGGATTTAGAAGATACGGACTCTCTGTCAGATTACACCGTGGAATATGCCATCGCACTGCTCATGAACCTTTGTCTTCGAAAAGCAGGTATGTCTGGTTATGTGCAGCAGACCTTGTGAAGAATGAATTTATGTTCAGGTATTTCTAGCTAGCACTGAATACAGGTAGTATAAAAACTATTAGGACTAAATGTCATGTTGTGATAATAAAACTTATCAAAATAACTAATCCTCCTCCTTGGTGCCAAACCATGCATCGATCGTTAAAGAGACATTCAGTGTGTTTGGAAAACTCGCACCAATATTAAAAGGATTTAGGCTTTAGAGGACACATGAGGGCACAAGTGTGTCTGTTGTGACCCCCCCCCCCTGCATCCCTTTTAGCATTCTGACGGATTCGCTGGGAGGACCACACAGTTTAACGTGCATACTTTTAAGTGCACATTACAACGGCCGTGGATTTTATCTCTCCATCGAGCTGCTGTGAAAATCGTCAGACTGGTCTACAAAGGGCAGTCCTCATAAGACTCCATAGTTACAGTTACAAGTATTTATAAAGCGCCAACAAGTTCCGTAGTGCTGTACAACGGGAGAGACAGATGGATGCATGCAATGTCCGGTGGCGACGAGGCACCAGCAAAGGAGTCCCTGAAGGAGCGAAGCGAGAGATGAGAAGAGAACCAGGAGAGAGCCATGCTCTGAAACCAAGTTGATGCAGTGTGAGGAGCAGTAGAAGGTGGTCAACAGTGTCGATTGCAGCAGAAAGGTCAAGCAGAATAAGCAGGGAGAAGTGACCTTTGGTTTTAGCAGCAACTAAATCATTAGTCATCTTGGTCAGAGCAGTTTCAGTGGAGTGCTGGGAGCGAAAGCCGGTGGTGTGGGTGAAGTAGCAGCAAGAAAACTGGTGAGCTGGTTATAGACAAGGCATTCTAAGATTTTAGAGGTAAAGGGAAGCAAGGTAATGGGACAGTAGTTTGAAAGGGAGGTAGGATCAAGAGATGGCTTCTTTTAGAATGTAGGTGATCTGAACATGTTTGAATGCAGAGGGGGAAGAGTCCAGAGGAGAGGGAGAGATTTGAAAATATTGTCAAAGCAGGGACAATGGCTGGTAGAACAGACCCAATAAGGTGCGAGGGGATGGGGTCAAGCGGACAGGTGGTTGGACAAGACATGAGAACGTCTGAGACCTCCTTCTCTTGAGTTCATAGGAGACCTAACCGAAGAGGGCATCAATGGTGTAGAATGGTTAATGGAGGAGGGCAGTGAAGAAACTTCTAGTCTAAGTTTAGTAATCTTATCAGTGAAATAGTCAGCAAAGCTCACAGCAGTGAAGTCTGTGGAAGGTTGAGTGGAAGTGGGACACATTAGCAGATTGAAAGTATGAAACAGACGTCTGCACTAATGATAAAAGGTTGAGATAAGGGAGTTTGTGCACACAGTGAGGTGGCCACCCGGGTGTCCGTGCGGAAAGAATGTCCGTTCTCATGGACGTTCTTTCTGCTTCCGTGTGGCCTCTGCCTAAATGTAACATACAAACTACAGAGTTCTCGAGCTAATGTTGTCAACAGAAAAAGAACTGATGGACATTGACATTATCATATGCAGTACTGCTTGAACTTTGTAGTCTTCTCATTGATTTTTAGTGTGCTTGCTTTAGCAGATGCCTCCAGTACATTAAATTTAAAGGCATTGAGACCAACAGTGGACTCTTGTGTCCTTACTCTTAACTCGCACAGTGATTATCCATTACCTTTGTTAAATGGCTCTTTTGTGAGGCAGCTACAGCAACTTGCAGTGTGAAGCTTGTCCTGTCACTCTTTGGACTTTGGTTTTGTGAGATGTCGGCGTCATATCAGTGCTGTAGTGATTTTAACTGATATTTGCAACACCAGCGCTTATTAATTAACCTGTGTTAGCAGGACTTTGGATTGTTAAGGCATCATTTTAATATACCTTTCACCAGGGTTAATTCCTATACTTCCAGATTAGGCAAAGTAAAATAAATAAATGCTAAAGTCAAACGGAATATAGTTTACTTAGAAATTATTTAATGCTCGAAGACCCTCGGTTTGTGCATCAAATGAATATATACAGTACTGTGCTAAAGTCTTAGGCCACCATTTGATTTGTTCTTTAGCAATAGTATAATGAGCATCCCTGCTGTGCGAAGCCTGTTTCATTAGGGTGTGCACCAATGAAACCTTTTTTTAATCGAAAACGTTTGTTCAGTGGATTTTGCGATTTATGCACAAATTACACCTTTTTCATTAGAAATAATAATCCTGTAATCGGAGACAGTCAGTTTTTATGTTGTTCATCGTGAACCAGATAAGATTCAATGTAGCAGGTGAAGGAGGACCACTTCCCCCAACATTATGGTGTGCCTGGGCACAAAGGGCCCACCTTTTATTATTATTATTATTATTATTATTTATAAGATGAGCATATATAATTATTTTCAGTCTCTTATTAGAACTAAACAAAAAAATACAGGAAATTTGTATGCAGTATTAAAAACTGTAAAAAAAATCTGAAAAGCTGCTTCTATAATCCATGGTGGTATTCAAGCTGTTATAAAGAAATTTGAAGAATCAGAAGTCAAGAACAAAAAAAAGATTGGAAGGCCAAGAAAATTTTCAAAATCTGAGAGGTGTCTGAGTTTCTTCTTTGGTACACCAAGAACTTGGCTCAGCATCTGGCAGCTTCATCAGGATAACAAGTTGACCGTTTTACAACCAGCTGATGAAGCCGTATGCTAGCGGCGAAACGCGTTCTGGACACATGTCTAGTTTTATTTTCTGATTATTTTATTACATTTTTAAAGAACCAGTTCCTGCATGCAAAGTGGTTTTTCCATTGGATTTTGACCAATAACCAAATCCATGTGCGCTTCACCCTGAGCTTAGATAAGCTCCCACAAATGAGTTGGCACTTGTTATTATGCTACTATTATTTTATTAACATCAGATATACACAAGGAGTTCTTCTGTTTCTTACCATTCGGCATACCAACTGCTGTGACTAGAAATCTCCATTATCAAGGTGTGGGTTACCTGAGAAAATTCCAGATAACAACCCAGAGGCGTGAACCAACTTAGAGCCAGTGCTAAGGCTCTCGATTTGTGAGTCTATCCATGACAAGCTACACATCTCCACATATTGTATTAGACATACTATGTATTTTGTATCCTGTTTCTTTTTCTATATGTATCCATGGTGATGATGAAATTCTGGAAGCCACCAGAATTCCCTAGCGTTGAATTTCGCGCTGACCAGATTCGTATCTACCACTTATTCCTTTGGTTTGGGGGAAACAACTAACCTTTTGGTTCAGCTGGGCATTTTGGTGGTGTGACATACCGTGGGCGCTTACCATTGTTATTTGACCGTTTTACAGTCTGAAGCTTGATCAGGAATGGTCTTTGTGAAAGGGTAGCAGCCAAGAAACCACTTTTTCATCAGAGCTCAGGTCGTCAAGGCCAAGATAGACTAAAGCTCACAAGATTGATGATCAGTGGAAAAGCGTATTATGGAGTGATGAATCTAAGTTTGAAGCTTTTGCCTCCAGTTGTCGACAGAGTGTGAGAAGAAGAGTTGGAGAGCGTTGGAAGAATGAGTGCTTGCGGCCTTTAATGTAACATTGTGGAGGGTCTGTCCTGGTTCGAGTAGCAATTCTGCCAGTGGTGTTGGCGATATTGTCCAAATTGATAAGCATTCATGAATGCTAAAAAGTACAGAACGGTTTTAAAACTCTCAAATTAAATCCCCAAATTATGTGCCCTGTATAGAAAGTTTAACAAATCCTGCCTGAGCCCCGCTGTAAAAATACCGATAGTATAAGAAATGCTTATGCCGGCTATTGAATACTGAGATGTAGTGTATGCAGCTGCCCCGCAAACGCACCTTCATAAATTTACTACACTGTATAACTCATTCTGCCACTTTGTGCTAAATTGTAACGTGCCGGCTGGGTGGAGTAGAGGTAACATCACTGCTCTGCATGAAGAGAGCCTGTAGCGTCATGGGTTCAATCCCAGCGAGCAACCTCTCCAGTAAGTGTCCTTGGGCAAGACACCTAACGGTACATACTCGCCACCCAGGACATACTTGAAAACGAGGGAAATCTCAATATATCCTTCCTGGTAAAATCCTTTCACACAAAAAAAGAAAAAAAAAAAAACATGTCCCACCATTGTGATATGTTAAAAGCGCTAAACTGGCCGTCGCTGGAATCTAGACGCACCCTTCACCTTTCCAACCTGGTGTTTAACCCCTTCACTGCTGAGCCATTTCACGCCTGTGTGCTGAGCTCATTTTTACCGCTTTTGCTCATCATGTTTAAACGTGATTAGAAGGCACGTTTTATTATATGACCCAGAAATATTTTTATTTTTTATTTTTTCGGTAGACTCAGCGGATTCATAATATATCATTATTATATGTATACGTCACGTCATGTCATATTATAACAAAAAATGCAATAAATTTAGAATTTTCAATCATCTACAGCGTGTAAAGTGGGTTTTTTTTCACATGAGCGTTTGCGGTTATATTTTCTATGGGGTGCGCTTGTACAAAAATTAGAAATGGGGAATTACGTGATTTTTTGCAAATGCACCCCCATAGAAAAAAAATCATTAGTGCAGCATCATCGTTCACTTTATAATTGAAATGTGAACAATATTGCTGCATTAATAAAAACAACACACAAAAAAAATATGTTTTTTTAAATTTTATTATTTTTCTTCTACTTTGAACCTGGTCATGAACCATGCTCAGACCTTTCGAACGACACCATGCATGACCCCCTAGCTGCCACAGTTCTGGAGATATCGGGGTTCAAAGGAACCCCATATCCACCAGGGGATTTCTTAGGAAATCCCCAGGCAGCTAGGGGTTCACCGGCTATCTGACATCATCGTGCTATGTACGACACGTCAGGAGCTGAGGGAGAACCTGGAGGAGGAGTCACCATCCAAGACGGCGGCCCCCACCGAGCTAGATCAAGATCTGGCGCCGATCGCGATCTGGCAAGTAAAGGGTTAAAAACCAGGCACTGCTTTAAAGGGCAGACACTGCCCTTTAAAACCGGTGCCTGTTTTTTTTCTGAAAACCCTCCCGATCGGGAGGGAGAGGGATCCAAAAGGATCCCCCCTCCCTTTCAGGCGATCTCCCAGGAATTGCCGGAGGCTCGCCTGGAAATGACGCCATGGCGCGATGACGTCATTTACGTCGGGGGCCGGCCTATCTTCAGCACCTGGCTTCACTGAAGCCAGAACGTCGCGGGAACCCGGATAGAGAGGTGAGTATTTCCGCCGGGGCTCCCGATTGCGGATGATGTGTGGGGAACATCCTCCGCATGTAGCGTGAGTCAATTAGGACGTTCCCCACCCGTCATCCGCAGCGAAGGGGTTAAGAGGTTTTCTGGGAAGCATTTATTACTTTGTATTTCTGTAACGTTATTAAACCCAGGACATGCTTGAAAATTAGAGAAATCTCAATGTATCCTTCTTTGTAAATAAATGAATAAAATACATCATTCCATTCCTCCTGGAAAGCTCCTGACTGGGAATGGTTTTATATTTCATCATAACGACCCACGCACAGAGTCGGCCCATCCATGGAGCACGGTGGAGCAGTGGCTCCAGGTGGCCCTTTGTCAGGGGCGGCTTTTGCTGCCCTGTCACAGGCCGCTGCATAGAGTGCCCAGCCTGGACAAGGCACGGCCCTGTAGCAGGTCAAGAAACCAGGCCGCACCCGCCCCCTTCACTTGCATGTTAGATTCAGCAAGCAGGCCTGGCAGCTCCGCTAACACCATGGGAGGCTTCAGGCGGTCACTATAATTCCCCACCAGGGCAGAGAGAGTGCTCAGCTTCAGGGCACGCTGGCTCTTACAGAGGAATGAGGAAAGCATGGGCAGTGCAGTCTTTAACAAGGGCCTTAAATCAATCTTTAGAGAACTTGCAACCAGGCCCGAAGCCAGGCCTCAACCAGGCCCGGCGGTGTCAAACACGTCCACCAGCAGGCTGGCGACCAGGGCGGTATGGGAAAGTTTATGCGTATGTGACTTATGTGTGTGACTGAATGTGTATGACAGTGGGTTCGGTATATGTGGCTCGCTGATACACGCATACACACACACTGCACATTACTGTGACTTTTATTGCTGTGAAGCTCTGTGATACGTTTATACACGCTTTTTTTTATTTATTTTTTGGGGGCAGCAACTCCTCCTTGGCTCCAGGCAGCACAGTGGTTTAGGCCGGCCCAACCCACGCACATTGCTAATACAGTGAAATTATACTTGGAGAGTAGAAAAGCTGCTAAAATGCTGACAGTCATGGACTAACCGAAAATGAACTCTGGGAAGCCCTTTAAGAATCCTGGTATAATATACCAGATGATTAGTAAAGGAAACTTCAGGACCGCCTCCCCAAAAGCGTTCAAGATGTGCTTGACGCCAAAGGAGGTCACACGAAATATTAAATTTTTTCTCTAAGGAGCTGTTATTTTCGTTAAAATCGTGCTAATTTTTTTTTTTTATTTATTTTTTTACATTTTTGTATACCTTTCCTATATTTTCTGTTTGTATTTTAATAAAGGGACTAGGGCTGTGCAATTAATCGCAATCGCAAAAAAAAAAATCGTGATTTAAGCACATGCAATTTCTAAATCGCATAAGGCTGCAATTTTATCTTCATTTTATAGGCTCCCTGTAAACTTCCGGCGGCATGGAGCTTTGGGTGCTCGCAGGGGGAACCACGTGTACAGCCGCGTTCTCGCGGCTCGTCACGTGGCTCCCCCAGGCGAGCGCCCAAGCTCCATGCCGCCGGAAGCTCACAGGGAGCCGAACATGCGGCGCAAAGAGGTGAGCTGGGGCAGTATCCATGAGCTGGGGCAGTATGCATGTGCTGGGGCAGTATGCATGTGCTGGGGCAGTATCCATGTTCTAATCGCAAATAAAATCGCAATATGATTATTTTGTCCATATTGCACAGCCCTAAAAGGGACCAAAAAAATAAATAAATATGGGCGGTGTAAAAAGAACTGGGGGGGGACTGGTCCCCGACTTGACGTCCAGACCTCATCCTGTTAGAGCTTTTATCCCTTCTCCCCGATCAGCAAATCTGCAGCAGCTTTCTATTCTCCGCAACCCTCAGCCAGAACTTGAGGGTGTGCTGTATAATCATGGTATCTCTCCCTAAACACCAGACATAACCTGGTGCAGGAAGAATAATCTGTAATTTGAATTGGGGACCAATTTATATGGGGAAATGGTGGGTGGGGGTAAAATGACACAATTGAGTGCATTGTCTACATAAGGGGGATGAGAATTCATTGAGGAGATACAGACATCTGATCACTATGCAATAGACAGAATTGGCATCAACTCAACATCAAATCAAGCCAAGGTCAAACCGTCACACAGACAGCACTAACAATAGTTCTTAAAAGGATTACTTATACAGAGCTCGAGTCCTGCGGGAACGGCGTTCCCGCCCTTCTCCCGCAGAGGGAACAGCGTTCCCGCCCTTCTCCCGCAGAGGGAACAGCGTTCCCGCCCTTCTCCCGCAGAGGGAACAGGCGTTCCCGCCCTTCTCCCGCAGAGGGAACAGGCGTTCCCGCCCTTCTCCCGCAGAGGGAACAGGCGTTCCCGCCCTTCTCCCGCAGAGGGAACAGGCGTTCCCGCCCTTCTCCCGCAGAGGGAACAGGCGTTCCCGCCCTTCTCCCGCAGAGGGAACAGGCGTTCCCGCCCTTCTCCCGCAGAGGGAACAGGCGTTCCCGCCCTTCTCCCGCCGAGGGAACAGGCGTTCCCGCCGAGGGAACAGGCGTTCCCACCCTTCTCCCGCAGAGGGACAGGCGTTCCCGCCTTCTCCCGCCGAGGAACAGGCGTTCCCGCAGAGGGAACAGGCGTTCCGCCCTTCTCCCGCCGAGGGAACAGGCGTTCCCGCAGAGGGAACAGGCGTTCCCGCCCTTCTCCCGCCGAGGGAACAGGCGTTCCCGCAGAGGGAACAGGCGTTCCCGCCCTTCTCCCGCCGAGGGAACAGGCGTTCCCGCCGAGGGAACAGGCGTTCCCGCCCTTCTCCCGCCGAGGGAACAGGCGTTCCCGCCCTTCTCCCGCAGAGGAACAGGCGTTCCCGCCCTTCTCCCGCCGAGGGAACAGGCGTTCCCGCCCTTCTCCCGCCGAGGGAACAGGCGTTCCCGCCCTTCTCCCGCCGAGGGAACAGGCGTTCCCGCCCTTCTCCCGCCGAGGGAACAGGCGTTCCCGCCCTTCTCCCGCCGAGGGAACGCTGTGGACCAGCAAAGAAATGTATCCTGTGAGCGCTGGCACTCATGCGGACGCGCGTCCTGTGAAGGCTGTGATGTGACCTATAGCCGAGATCTCGCGAGAGCGCTTCACAGCCCGGCGGCCGCAAGAGGGAGCACGCTGGCACGAGGGAGCGCGCTCGACCTTGGAGCATTTCTGAGTGCTGGGTGCCTGTTTTAACCTCTGTCTGACTTGTCAGATGATCCCCTCTAATGCAGCCCAGATAGCGAGGAGGAGAGATGGCAGGGACGTTAGAGGCTGTCCTCAGAGTGTGTGCCAGGGCCCTGGCATTATGGTGGCTGGTGCTGCAAAATGATGCTGTCAAAGGCATCCTGCCTCAACGCATGGAGCATGAATTGCATTCCCTATAAAAAGGTGAGTGGCCACTAGGACCCCACTCTGGTATTGCATCACCTAGTGTGTTTCTGTGTTCAGTATGATTTTGCCTGGGTATACATGATTCTGGGGTTTGTGCCTGGATATATATATTTCTGAAAGTCTGTGCCTGGGTATATATATATTTCTGGAAGGTCTGTGCCTGGGTATATATAGAATTCTGGGGTCTGTGCCTCAGTGTATATATATATAGAATTCTGGGGTCTGTGCCTCTGTATATGTAATTCTGGATATATATATCTATCCCACACTTTTTTTTCTTCAGGTAGTGGAAATCTTGAGTGAGTTCCCTCACTTCTTTTCCCAGGACTTGTCCTCTGTACTTATACAAACGAAACTCCTAAGACCCCGTTTTTAGATACCAATACATATAACAACATTAACCTTGTATGCCACTTGGTCTGTCAGATGTTCTATGGATGTTGTGGGTATCAAGGTAGAGGGAACTTCTGTTACAGGTGGTCATTAAAATTTTGCTGAAGCAACAAAGGTGGTGGTGGTGGGCTAAGACCTCTGCACAGTACTGTATATATTCGTGTGCATATATATATTTTTTTACATTATTTTCTTTGTGTAGCCTTATGCTAAAATTTTTAAATATATTTTCACGTCAATCTGTACTCAGTACCCCATAATGACAAAGCAAATACAATTCTGAATGCATAGATTTCTTCTGTTTTTTTCCATTTTCATAAATTCGCAGTGTGGTTAAAAAAATAAATCTCTTTTTCTGCTTTGCATTATGGGATAATGAGGGTATATTGACTGACCGGCCAAACTAATTTAAACAATTTTGGCATAAGGCTGCACCATAAAAATGTTAAAAAATGGAGGGGGCTGAATATTTTCTGAATACACAGTAGAGATATGTATTTTCGGCCATGTAGGAATTGTACTTGTTATGTGTACCTAGCCAGGTTCTTAAGCACTATTTACAACAGGTGCACTATTATGTTGTTTAGTTTTTTATAAATTTTTTACCTGTTTTTAATGACATGAATTGACTATTATCAATAAATTTGTCCGTTATTATGTCCATATATAATGCTACAATAAGCCACGCGAAATATCTGTTTCTCTTTAAGGTCACAATATTATACAACAGCCAAATTCCTCTAACATGACATATTTGTGTTTCAAAGGAAAGAAAATGTGTGCCAAGGCTCCAGGTCATGTGCTGAGAGTTCTGTCTGACTTGCTTCACCATGAGAACCATGAGGTACATATCCTACCTATCCCCTTTAATGTTATGAAGTCGATTACATTTTATAGCATCACATAATGCAGCATGCATTATGTGTTATTGACACTACAGACATGGCCAAAGGTTTTTGAGAATAACATAAATATAAATTTTCACAAAGTCTACTGCTTCAGTTTTTATGGTGGCAATTTGCATATATTCCAGAATGTTATGAAGAGTGATCCGATGAATTGCAATTAATTGCAAAGTCCCTCTTTGCCATGAAAATGAACTTCATTCCATAAAAACATTTCCACTGCATTTGGGGCCTGCCACAAAGGACCAGCTGACATCATGTCAGTGTTTCTCTCATTAATACAGGTCAGAGTGTTGACGAAGGACAAGACTGAAGATCACTCTGTCCTGCTGATTAAGTTGGAATAACAGACTGGAAGCTTTAAAAGGAGGGCAGTGCTTGAAATCATTGTTCTTCCTCTGTCAACCATGGTTACTTGCAAGGAAACCCATGCAGTCATCATTGCTTTGCACAAAAAGGGATTCACAATCCAGGTTATTGCTGCTAGTAAGAATGTACCTAAAGCAACCATTTATCAAATCATTAAGAACTTCGAGGTGCAGTTGTTGTGAAGAAGTCTTCAGGGCACCTAACAAAATCAAACACGCGCTAGGATCATCTTCTAAAGTTGATTTCAGCTGTGACATTGGGCACCACCAGTGGAGAGCTTGCTCAGGAATGGCAGCAGGCAGGTGTGAGTGCATCTGCACGTACAGTGAAGCAAAGACTTTTGGAGGATGGCCTGGTGTCAAGAAGGGCAGCAAAGAAGCCACTTCTCTCCAGGAAAAACTGATATTTTGCAAAAGGTATAGGGATTGGACTGCTGAGGACTGGGTTAAACTAATTTTCTCTTTGAATCCCCTTTCTGATTGGGTCATCCGGAATAAACGCTTGTCCAGGGAAAAGGTGAGCGCTACCATTAGTCTTGTGCCATGCCAAAGGTAAAGCATTCATGTGTGGGGTTTTTTCTCTGCCACAGGAATGTGCTCACGCACAATTTTGGTTAAGAAAACAGCAGTGAACAAAGAATGGTAGAAAAACTTCCTCTGACAGCAACTTCTCCTAACCATCCAAGAACAGTTTGGTGACCAGCAATGCCTTTTCCAGCATGATGGGGCACCTTGCCATAAGGCTAAAGTGATAGGTGGCTTGGGGAACAAAACTTCAAAATTTTAGGTTCTTGGCCAGGAAACTCCCCAGACCTTATTCCCATTGAGACCTTGTGGCAAGTGGACAAACAAAAACCCACATATTCTGACGAACGCCAAGCATTGATTTATGAAAGAATGGGCTGCCATCAGTCAGGATGTGGCCCAGACGCTGATTGACAGCATACCAGGGCGAATTGCTGAAGTCTTCAAAAAGAAGGGTCAACACTGCGAATATTGACTCTTTGCATAAACTTAATGTAATTGTCAATAAAAGCCTTTGACACTTATGAAAAGCTTGTATTTATACTTCAGTATACCATAGTCACATCTGACAAAAAGATCTAAAAACACTGGAGCAGCAGACTTGGTGAAAACTTATATTTGTGTCATTCTCAAAACTATTTGCCATTGCTGTATAGTTTACAGTGCTGTAAGAAAAGATAATGGAAGTGTTCAATTTCCAGTAATGTTTTCATATACATGTAAACAAGGAGCATTTCTGCCTATATAATAAATCCTTGTTCTTCACAGATCCGCTCATATGTCAATGGAGCACTCTACAGCATTCTTTCCGTGCCCTCTATACGAGAAGAAGCAAGATCCATGGTGAGTCATGTGAGAGGAGTCCTGCATTTTCCCTTTTCCAGTTACGAAGATGTTACAGGCATGAAAATTGGTATTTACAGTCTTCTCGAAAGAACATATAAACCGTGTTTTACCATTTTCCAAAAATCAAAATGGGGGGGGGGGGGGTGAAGAATGGGGCGTGACTATTTTATACAGGATACCTACATCTCCAGAACAGAAGATGTTACAGACGTTAAAATTGGTATTTAGATTATTCTTGAAAAATAGAAAAACAATTGTTACCATTTTCCTTAAATACAGTTAAGGGGAGTGAAAAAGGGGAATGAATACTTTCAGAATACCTATATTTCAAAAACCAAAGATGTTACAGGCATGAAAATTTATATTTACAATCTTGGTAAAAACACTTTTTTTGTTTTTCATCATTTTCCAAAAATCCAAAAGGGGGGGCAGGTAAAAAGGGGTTGAATATTTTAAACAGGATACGTATATCTAAAACATCGAAGATGTTACAGATGTGAAAATTGGTATTTAGATTCTAATTGAAAGATAAAAAAAAAATATTTTACCATTTGCAGAGAATCCAGTTAAGGGGAGTGAAAAAGGGGTGATTTTTTTTTTTTTTATCAGTATACCTATATTTCAAAAACCAAAGATGTTACAGGCATGAAAATTGGTATTTATAATCTTCTTGAAAAATAAAAACCACGTGTTTTACCATTTTCCAAAAACCCAGTTGATTACACTGGAGCAGCAAGTCAGAGGGATTCTTTTACTGCACACTGAATGGAGGCTCTATGCAGCTACTCTTACAGCCAGGGCTCGCACACTCCCTCACTAATCCAGCATGTCTGCTTCTCTCTCACAGCCAGGGATCGCATGTCTCATTGTAAAAGAATTGTAACAAATCCCACAATCCTCGCGAGCGACGCTGTTGACAAAAGCTAGTATATTCGAGATACAAATGGCTCCATACTTAACTGCTTTTATATAAGCCACAAAAGTAGTGCCTTTTTATAATAAAAAATCGTTTTGTTGATGTGGACTGTGTATGTATGCAATGTTAGGCACTTTTTTATAAAATATTTATGAAGATAGAATTTTTTTATCAATACTCATCTGGTAATTGGTGCTAAAATATAAGATTCAATTTTTTCTACGAATTCAAGCAATGTAATAGGTTGTAATTCTGAACTAATATACTCTATATCTTACACTGTTCTAATACATATGTCACAACTGTAGGGTATGCAGGAAGTTCTGAAATGTTTTATCAAAGAAGGCAATACAGATATGAATCGCCAGTTTGAATTCATTATGCGGCAACTAGGTTCAGGTCAGTACCAAGAATGCTGGAATTATTCCTTAAGCTTTTTATTCTATTGTGGATGAATCCTGTACAATGAGAAATAAACAGCCTTTTTTTTTTTTTTCTTCTTTCTTTGGGTCGTGGTGACACTTTTGGACCTCATCATACAAAGATTTACCAATATTAAAACCTTCTCAAGACCTATCAATTATGATTGTGTAAATAAGATTTACAGATGCTTTTGTTCCAAGTTAATTTGGTTTGTAATAACATTTATTACAGTTTAGAGCAGTATTTCCTAAACCTGACCTCAGAACCCACTAACAGGCTATAGTTGAAGGATTCCCTTGGGGAAATGCAGACTGAATCCTGCAATCACTGAGCAGCAAATCCTGTCATCTGTGCCGTGCTCCAGATATCTGGCAAACCTGGCCTGTCAGTGGTACCGGAGGACAGGTTTGGGAAACACTGGTTTAGAGACTCTGTGCTGGGAGTTTTATTGATTTGCACCTACAGGTGAAACTTGAAAAATTAGAATATCGTGCAAAAATTAATTTATTTCAGTAATGCAACTTAAAAGGTGAAACTAATATATGAGATAGACTCATTACATGCAAACCAAGATAGTTCAAGCCGTGATTTGTCATAATTGTGAGGATTATGGTTTACAGCTAATGAAAACCCCAAATCCACAATCTCAGAAAATTAGAGTGTCCCACTCTTAATCTGCTAATTAAGCCATAACCCCTCCAAAGGGTTTCTGAGCCTTTAAATGGTCTCAGTCTGGTTCAGTAGGAATCACAATAATGGGAAAGACTGCTGACCTGACAGTTGTGCAGAAAACCATCATTGACACCCTCCATAAGGAGGGAAAGCCTCAAAAGGTAATTGCAAAAGAAGTTGGATGTTCCCAAAGTGCTGTATCAAAGCACATTAATAGAAAGTTATGTGGAAGGGAAAAGTGTGGAGGAAAAAGGTGCACAAGCACCAGGGATGACCGCAGCCTGGAGAGGATTGTCAGGAAAAGGCCATTCAAAAGTGTTGGGGACTTTCACAAGGAGTGGACTGAGACTGGAGTCAGTGCATCAAGAGCCACCACACACAGATGGATCCTGGACATGGACTTCAAATGTCGTATTCCTCTTGTCAAGCCACTCCTGAACAACAAACAACGTCAGAAGCGTCTTACCTGAGCTAAAGAAAAACAGACCTGGTCTGTTGCTCAGTGGCTCCAAAGTCCTCTTTTCTGATGAGAGCAACTTTTGCATCTCATTTGGAAACCAAGGAACCAGAGTATGGAGGAAGAATGGAGAGGCACACACTGAAAGATGCTTGAAGTTCAGTGTGAAGTTTCCACAGTCTGTGTTGATTTGGGGAGCCATGTCATAGAAACCTAGGTTCTTATCTGCCGACATTTTCTTTCGGCCCATCTAGTCTGCCCAATTACATGGATACTTTACCTGGATTTATCTTTTGTTTAGGATAGCCTTATGCCTATCCCATGCCTGCTTAAATTCAATTACTGTTTTGGCCTCTACCACTTCAACTGGAAGACTGTTCCATGTATCCACCACCCTCTCAGTAAAATAATGCTTCCTGATGTTACTTTTAAACCTTTGCCCCTCTAATCTAAGACTATGTCCTCTCGTTTTGCTACTTTGTTTCCTTTTAAATATACTCCCTTCATCTACTTTGTGGATTCCCTTTACGTATTTAAATGTTTCTATCAGATCTCCTCTGTCTCGTCTTTTTTCCAAGCTGTACATGTTAAGATCATTACGCCTTTCCTGGTAACTTTTCCCCTTCAAGCCGTACACCATTTTAGTAGCCCTTCTCTGAACTCTCTTCTGCTCATCTGCTGGTGTTGGTCCACTGTGCTTCATTAAGTCCAGGGTCAACGCAGCTGTCTATCAGGAGATTTTGGAGCACTTCATGCTTCCTTCCGCAGACGAGCTTTATGGGGATGCTGACTTCATTTTCCAGCAGGACTTGGCACCTGCCCACACTGCCAAAAGCACCAAAACCTGGTTCAATGACCATGGGATTACTGTGCTTGATAGGCCAGCAAACTCTCCTGACCTGAACCCCATAGAGAATCTATGGGGCATTGCCAAGAGAAAGATGAGAGACACGAGACCAAACAATGCAGAAGAGCTGAAGGCCGCTATTGAAGCATCCTGGTCTTCCATAACACCTCAGCAGTGCCACAGGCTGATAGCTTCATTGCCGCATTGAGGCAGTTATTGCTGCAAAAGGGGCCCAAACCAAGTACTGAGTACATATGCATGCTTATACTTTTCAGAGGTCCGATATTGTTCTATGTACAATCCTTGTTTTATTGATTGCATGTAATATTCTAGTTTTCTGAGATTGTGGATTTGGGGTTTTTATGAGCTGTAACCATAATCCTCACAATTATGACAAATCACGGCTTGAACTCTCTCATATATTAGTTTCACCTTTTAAGTTGCATTACTGAAAAAAATGAACTTTTGCGCGATATTCTAATTTTTCGAGTTTCACCTGTATGCGATACACCTGCACACCTCATGTATGTTAGAACTCGAGCAGAAAGGGCATTGGGAAAAAGATGCTGCTGCCCTTGGCCCAAGCCTTGTAGGCTTATGCAATACCCCTGTACAAAGTGAATTTCTCTAGGGCTATGTGATGTTAACATACATTCATTAAAAGTGAAATGTTAATTATGTCTACGCAATGTTTTTTTTTTTAATTTAAAGGTTTTTACTTTTCAAAGCATAGAAATAGGGTACAAAAAGAAAAAGGGGAAAACAACACATAACATAAAAGGGGAAAAACCAGTTACAGGAACCAAATCTGTCAATCATTCAACCCGGAGGTAAAGACTGGTCACGGCCACCCTGGAGATAAATCATGTACCTGCTCGTCTAATGGCTGTCCCTCATCCCCAAAGGGACTATTTTTATCACCATAACATCCCAAAGCATCCACAAGTCAAAAATGGCGTGCGACACAGCTATATGATCCAATGGAAATTTATTGGAGTAAGTGCAGCAGCTAAAAATACGACGTTTCAGTCAGAGACCTTAATCATCGCAAAGCATCCAGTAGTCCTTTTTAGATGCGTGAAGACTGTACGTCTCGGTGACCATTGCTTCATAATCCTTCAGACTGGGCTCGAACCTCACAAATGGTGAGAACCGTAGTGGTTTTCCAATTTCTAGCAATAAGTAAGCGGGCCCCAGTAACAATGTCCTAAAACCTTTTGCGTTGAGCCAGTGACAACGTAGTCGGCATTCCCCTGAAGTATCCCTCCAGCGTGGGTGGTACGGGTTCCCCGATTTGCTTTTGTTATCAGGGCCGCAACGTCCCGCCACAGGGGGTTGGATCTGCCTGCATGCCCACCATACGTGTAACATATCCCAGTGCCGAGCAGACATCGCCAACCGGTTGGAGCGGTCGTCCCAGTAACGTGTCTCTCCCGCATTGGGACCAAATAACACCTATATAAAACTTTGCACCTGACTTCCAGCAGTGATACACTAATGGTTTAATAGCATCATGCTGAAAAATTATTTGTTTAAAAATATTCAAAATGTCTTATACATGTGAGCATTCTAGAAAAGAAAAAAAAATATCGATTAGTCCATCTACCTTTCTATGATAGGAGTATTTGTGGAAGGATAGTTTGCGTAAACCATTTATTAGAGGATCTGCTAAACATGACCTGTATTGTACCTATGTATGTGATATTATCTCTGTACTTAATGATATTTTCCTTTCCCTGCCATAGGTTTTGGCAGCACAACATTTAAGGGGTTATTCAGAGTGGTCCGAAATGTCGCTGCAATGTAACCAGACTCTGAAATTCAGTGTACGGTGACATTTCGGGGCCATTCGGCTATTTAGAGAGCAGGCAGTTCGCCAAATTTTGGCAAATTGCTTGCACGTACGGTGCCTGTTAGGCAGTGAAATCCCCCATAGAGAAGCAATGGTTAATCTATTCAGAGACCATCGAACAGCAGAGAAAAGTTGCTGAAATTCCCAGCTGTTCGGTGTTTTCGTTGAGCAGGTTTATTCAAGGGAACCCCATAGGCTTCAATGTTAAAAAATATTCCTGTTTTAAATCAATATCTAATAAACCTGTTTATTATTCTGCAGTGAAAAGTCTCTTTATTTATAGATTATTTTTTTTAGGATCTTTTAGTCATTTTTTGGAAGCTTTTTTTTTTTTTTCTTCAGCAAATAGTTTTTTCTTGAATCGTTTTTAAATTTTTCTTTAACAGACCTTTTTATTATCATTCATTGGACCTTATATGTACAGTTGTGTTCAAAATTATTCAACCCCCACTGAAATTGAGTGTTTTGGCCAGTTTGACATTGATTTTGATCATTCAGTCATCTTGCTTACAATTAAATCAAAGAGGCACGTGTAGGTCAGACAAATATAACATAACATTTATAATGAAATAACCACAAATGTCTTTTCTGTGCTCACATCATTATCAGTTTTATTCAACCCCCAAGTGACATTCAATCTTAGTACTTAGTACAACATCCTTTTACAGTTATAACAGCTTTTAAACGTGAAGCATAGCTCGACACAAGTGTCTTGCAGCGATCTACGGGTATCTTCGCCCATTCGTCATGGGCAAAAGCCTCCAGTTCAGTCACATTCTTAGGCTTGCGCACTGCAACTGCTTTCTTTAAGTCCCACCAGAGGTTCTCAATCGGATTTAAGTCAGGTGACTGCGATGGCCACTCCAAAATGTTCCAGCCTTTAATCTGCAACCATGCTCTAGTGGACTTGGAGGTATGCTTGGGATCATTGTCCTGTTGAAAGGTCCAACGTCTCCCAAGCCTCAGGTTTGTGACGGACTGCATCACATTGTCATCCAATATCTCCTGGTACTGAAGAGAATTCATGGTACCTTGCACACGCTGAAGCTTCCCTGTACCTGCAGAAGCAAAACAGCCCCAAAGCATGATTGACCCCCCTGCCATGCTTCACAGTAGGCAAGGTGTTCTTTTCTTCATAGTCCTTGTTCTTCCTCCTCCAAACATAGCGTTGATCCATGGGCCCAAACAGTTCTAATTTTGTTTCATCAGTCCACAGAACACTATCCCAAAACTTCTGTGGTTTGTCCACATGACTTTTGGCATACTGCAGTCGACTCTTCTTATTCTTTGGAGACAGCAAGGGGGTGCGCCTGGGAGTTCTGGCATGGAGGCCTTCATTACGCAGTGTGCGCCGTATTGTCTCTGAGCTGAAACTCCAGTACCCACATCTGACAAATCTTTTCTCAGTTCCTCAGCAGTCACACGGGGACTTTTCTCCACTCTACGCTTCAGGTAGCGCACAGCAGTCGAAGTCAGCATCTTCTTTCTGCCACGACCAGGTAGCGTTTCAACAGTGCCCTTTGCCTTGAATTTGCGAATGATGCTTCCTATGGTCTCTCTTGGTATGTTTAACATCTTTGCAATCTTCTTATAGCCATTGCCCTTCCTGTGAAGAGTAATCACCTCTTCTCTTGTCTTCCTGGACCATTCTCTTGACTTCACCATGTTTGTAACCACACCAGTAAATGTCTAGAAGGAGCTGAGTATCACAGTCATTTTAAAGCTGCCTAATTGGTGCTTATTATGCTTTATTGCTGCTCCGTGACATCCACAGGTGTTTTCAATACCTGATTGAAAACACTTGAATGAACCTCTGTTCTTCAGAGTGGTAGTCTTTAAGGGGTTGAATAATTGTGTCAATGAAGAATTCACAAAAGAAACATTTACTACTTTTTTCAAGCGACTGGTCTGCGTTGTGATCGGCGGCCTTTTCCGGTGGGTTTGCAGCAGGTTTTCCCTGCACTCCGGGGATCCTGCAGTGAATGCTGAATTCACCGCAGGGTGGGGAACTTTGATTTCCCCGAAGTGCAGAGAAGCACATAGAACGAGAGCACCGAAATATCGGCAACATTTCTGAATAAACTCTCTAGTTAGACTCATTACTCCCATGGGACACAAACTTTACAATAAATTGAGGCCACTCTCCCTGCTTACCTTTTAGTCCTAGTAACAAGCCTACGAGTAGGGCAAAACCTGTTGCTTCCATGGCCAGTGGCTGGAAAAGGAATTTGATATTTTATGGCTTATTGCTATGTATGGCATGAATTTTCTGGTTTTCCTTCAATGTCCATTGAAGTTCAGTATTTGGGTAGTGCTACACAATGGTAGGACACCACTGTGAAAACCAAGCAGAAACTTGACCTGCAAAACCACTTTCCCACATTTCATGTTGTGCGCCGAGGTGGTATCTAATCAGTAGTGAAAGAGGACCATTTTAGCCGCACAATATATTTGCTCTGGTGAACTGTGAGCTGCAAATGATCAGCAATTAGAAAATACTCTAGCTGAGGTATCCATCCTTGAACGAATTAGGCGCTAAAGCATATATCTATGAAACACAGCTGCCAAGGTCTGTTCGCCTTTCTTGTGTCTTAAAGGTATAACAAAAATACTTTCTTCAGGAAATTGTTCTACTGAAATATGTTGACTGTGGAAGAGCTCCAAATTATACAATGATATTACTATGTGGAGATTGTTTGCTAGATAACCCCGATCGCACTGCAGAAATCCTGCCACTTTTGAGCGAAGGGAAAACTGATTTTAGGTATGATAGATTGCTAACAATGATAAAGTTGATTCAGAGAAAATTAAAAAAGATTCCTTCAAGATGGAAAGTTACAGTTACTTATAAAGAGCCAACAGATTCTGTAGCGCTTTACAATGGGGAAGCACAAACCGGTGACATAATAAAACCTAAGGAACAGAGGGCCCTGCCCGCAGGATAATTGTCCCGCTAATGCAGCACTTTATGCAAGTGCTCAGCCAGACATTCTGTGAGTTTGCAATCTAAGGGACTAAGGCAAGTGAAACAAAAGGGAGCTGGGGGAGTGTGGAGATAATTACCAGAGAGAATATCAGACACTGCATGATGATAAAGAGCTTGGTCATAAGGTTCAACAGAGATAGACGTGAAGCAGCTGGATAAAGGAGCTTATATAATTAGGATAGAAGCTTGGAGGGGGTGGATGGGGCAGACGGGTGGGACAGCAGAGGAAAATATGGAAGTGAAGTGTGGCTGTGAATCAGAAATAGAGTTTTTAGAGAGATGGCCATTGCATGCAATAAATTTACTACATGGAGGAGCAGAGCAATCGAAAAAAAGGTGGATAATAACAAAATAAACTAGCAGCAGTAACAATATGGCAAAAATTGCTGATTGAAGAATACCTTTCTAGCTGGATACAGAGGGGGAGATTGCAGTGAGTCTGGCTTGTTGTTGGATTCAGGGAGAGGATGGAAGTGAAGTGTGGCTGTGACTCAAATACAGTAAATGAGGAAGTGATGATTTAGTGCTATAAAAATATTGAAGTAGGCATCTACAAAGACCTTTCAGTCAAGTGTGCTCCTTGAAACGACTAATGCTGTCTGTTTCCAGAGCAAACTGTATTTCTCCTTACCTGTGGGTTTTTCTTTGTATCCTGAGCAATTCTTCCATCAGTTACTCCTGCAATCTTTCTTCTACCTGACCTTGGCTTGGTATCGAGACTCCTAAATTTTCCACTTCTTTAATAAGTGATTGAACAGTACTGACTGGCATTTTCAAGGCTTTGGCTATTTTTTTATATCCTTTTCCATCTTTAGAACGTTCCATTTCCCTTTTACGTAGGTCTTTTGACAGCTCTTTTCTGTTCCCCATGACTCTGTATCTCTCCTGCTCCGAGCATCCACGTGAGCACTAAGAAACTGACACACAGACACCAATTGCAATTTGAAAAGCCACAAATGTGGGAAATTAACCGTCTTTTAATTTCCATTTTAACCTACGTGTGTCACCTTGTGTGTCTGTATCTAGGCCAAACATTCCAGGGTATGTATACATTTGATCAGAGCTATTTGGGTGATTCCTGTTACTAGGATTTAAAAAGGAGCCGAAGAACTCTAAAAATAATAAATGGCTATATATAATTACTATCCTCTAAATAAAAGACTGTTTTTTTTGCGTGATTGGTGATCATTTCAATATAAATGCCAAACTTTCACGATTTCTGCCAGGGTATGCAAACTTTTGAGCACAGCTGTAGCTCTAATACATTACATTTGTGCCACTTACCCTGATAAAGACATTCTTATGTATATTTCTCCACATAAAACATCTGGGACTTTTGTACTTCCTTTCAACCATCTGCAGATGTTTAGTAAAGCTATAAGAACAAATTGGACAACTGGAGACCTGCTCCTTTTTTTCTTGGCCTTAAAAGTTAAGCAAAATATGTCTACATTTAGTCTGTTCATTTTTTTCTTTACAATGCGCAATAATGCTTACATGCAAATCTATTTAATTTTACAGGAAAAGGTAATATTATTTTATTTGTTGTAAATCCTCACCTAGAAATATCTTTGACCGTCATCACGCCTTCAGATTTGTTTATCTCTCAAACCGTAGCAGAATGAAAGTTACAAAAATGTAGTTGTGTTTAGAAGAATTCAGGAAAAAAATGCCTATATGTAATCTCAGCATTTAAAGGAAATCTCTAGCCACCATGACCATTTAAGTGAATATAAGTGGTCAGGGTCATAAATGTCCCCCTTGCTCTGGCCTATAAAGCAGACCCGTTGAGACTGTTAATTATTGAATTAGGTGCTGCAGGACAGGTTTCTGGAGGCTGGGGTCCTGTGGGTTTTTATAATGTGTCTGCTGTCATTGCTATGTTGCAGTAGTTTAAGGCATTGTTGCTGGCTGAACCTTCAGAAGGAATAGGAGACCTGTGATTGGCAATGTGGAAACATGTGCCAATTGTCAACGTGCCTTCACCAAGCTGCTTCCTGCAGTACATTGCTAGGCCGCCACAAAAGGAGTGTGTGAGACCTCATTGCTACTTATGGAGTGAATTTATACCCAATAAGAGTGGGGGTAAGGAGGATAATTATTACAATTATTGCGACCATTTTTCCTTAAAGTGTCTCTTGCATTAATACAGATTTATTTAAAATAATACTTATAAGTGTTATGTACCTTTTTTTAATGGTCGACCCTGACCACAGTAATGTAACCCTTCTGGTTCTGACCCCACCACCTGTTTTTAGCTTAAAGCAGTGGTGTTCAACCTTATACCAGATATTTTGGAACTATATCTCCCATGATGCTCAGCCATTCCTTTGCTTGACAGAGCCTTGTGGTAAGTAGTTCCAAAATATCTGGAGGGCAAAGGTTGAGCAGGGGTGGTGGTGTCACTTAACATTGAAAACACTTAGATGGCATTGAAACTTAAGTTCATTTTACACACCCTAGGATTTGAAGCATTCTAACATAAATTCCAGTTCACCAGAGCACTTTGTAAATCTTCTGCATCTTCTGTTACAGAAGAGCAGTTTGACGAAACCGAAGATGAGGACGAAGTAGAAGACGAAGAGGTAAGCCTTTGCTATTGCTGACTTGAGAATTCATAGTATTTTTCAGTGGCCTAGATCAGGGATTGTGAACTTTAACATCTCTGATAAGGAGCCAAAAAATTGCTAAGGCTCACCAGTAGTGTTCCTTAAAAATGTATTTTATCATTTTAAAAATGAGTATTAAGCTTCCATTTAATGTTGTATTCAACTGCAATCTTAACTCTTGTATTCGAGGCAGTTTGTGCCTCCCCCCCCCCCTCCATTACACCCATTATTTTTTCCCTGTCCTAGGGCACTATCGGCTAGTGTGAGCTAACGCTAGCGTCAGAATGTTTTTGCATTAGCGCCAGGTAAATTCAGTTTAGCTCCGGACCGACAGATCTTTTGTCTCTTGCTACAAACTTTAAACCACTTATCGCGCGTTAATTAACGATTTGTAGCGCAAGCTTACTGTACTTACCGCATCCTATACTTAACATCGGCAGCGCTACAGAAGACTTTCTCTATTCTAACCAACAGATCGATGGGTCCCGGCGCTGATTTTTTAGCGCCGACGCTAATCGTAAAAATTTACCTACTGCTAAACCATAGTGTTAACTGACGGTAAAGGAAGAAAAAAGTAAAAAAAAAACTTAAAGTCCTTGCCCAAAATGAACAGGCAATTGAAAGGAATGCAGCACAGGTGTTCTCTTGGGTCCCTGGATGTAGTTTATGTGTAAAAGATGCATTGTATGGTTAAACCGCCATGCTTCGGGGAAACGTGAGAAGATGCATTGTATAGGAAAACCTGCTGTGTGTGAAGCCCTTAGTATACGATGTAAAAAATATTATCGTTTTTTTTCACTCCTTATTTATTCAACCGTTTATTTTTTTAATCCACAGCAAAAAAGCCTTTTTATTGAATTTTTAAAATTTATTATGTTTTTTTCAGGCGACATTTGGGGTTCCGATAAATGAGCCCTTTTTGCACTGGAACACTTTTTATTTTTAACCATACAATGCATTAGCGCTGGAACTCAGCCCAGGTCTTGGCATTTCCCTAGCGTGCGTTAATGTACCGTATCTTGTACACAGACTACAGCGGAAAAGGTGATCTGTTGGTGGGTTGCAAATTGTCATTTTAGCTCACACCAGCTGATAGAGCCCCTAGTGTTCACACATCCTGTTATGTCATTGCACAACAAATTCCTGTGGCACACCTGTAGACCACTCACTGCAATCACACCATGGAACAGTGGCTGAAAATGACTGGCCTAGACTCTGTGTTCATTTCTGGTAGATTAACCAATTGGCTGCGGAGGACGCGCTCAGCGCGTCCTGCCAAGTGCCTCTCCTGTGCTATGGACGCGCTAAGCGCGTCCTAGCACAGGATGCAGCAATCAACCGGGATTCCGGCCGATTGCTGAGCCCCCCCCCCCAGTGCGGGCTGACATCTTGGATGTCAGCCCGGCACTCCGGGACCCCAGCCTGCCCTTCCAAATGGTGCCTGGCTTTAACCCTTTGGGGGAAGGATCACGATTCGGTGCCGAAAAGCGCCGGATTGTGATGCTCTCCCGGAGCTGACCGACATCTTGGATGTCGGCCAAGCTTCCGGGAACTCCCCCTGATGACTGGTGTCATCATGCATAGCGTGATGACGTCAGTTTTAGAGTTAACCCCTAGCTGCCACCAATGGTGGAGATAGGGGGTTCCTATCCCGATTCGAGGCAGCTAGGGGTTACTGTTTGGTATCGTTGGATCGGCCAGAGCATGGCCTTTCCAACTATACCAAAAATTACCTTCTTAAACGTTAAAAAAAAAATGTAAATAAAAAATTATTTATTTTTGTTTTTTTGTTAATGCGGCAATATTGTTCCCATTTCAATTATAATGTGAACAATGATGCTGCACTAACGATTTTTGTATGGGGTGCGTTTGAGAAAAATCACGTGATTTTTTCCCCCCAAAAAAATGTAACAAGTCCCCATTTCTAATTTTTTTAACAAGCGCAAACCATAGAAAATATAACCGCAAACGCTCGCATGTTAAAATGTGAAAAAACACTTTACACGTTGTAAATTATTGAAAATTTTAATTTTATTGCATTTTTTGTTATAATATACAGACAGGACATGACGTATACATATAATAATGATATATTATGAATCTGCCGGAAAGAACGATATATAATATGTCTGGGTCATATAATAAAACGTGGCTTCAAAACGCATTTAAATATGATGAGCGAAACCGGTAAAAATTAGCTCAGCACACAGGCGTGAAATGCCTCTGCAGCGAAAGTGTTAAGCGATGGGTCTTTATGAATATAATTTTTCAAGCGGAGATTCAGGACTAAAAAAATGAAGTACAATCTTTATGCCAATTTATATATACAGTGTGTGTGTGAGATATGTACAGTGATGTAAAAATTGTATTTGAGCCCCTGCTTAGTTTGTACGTTTGCTCACTGACAAAGAAATGATCAGTCAATAATTTTAGTGGTAGGTTTATTCTAACAATGAGAGTCCAAATAACAACAAAAACATCCAGAAGAACACATTTCAAAAAAGTTATAATTAGGGATGCACCGATACTGGTATCGGTGCCGATATGTAATTTGTACGGGCTTGCCGGTATCCGCAGGGCTGGGGCCGCTGGCCAGATGCAATAAAAGCATTTGGCCAGCATTCCCCTCGGGCTGGCCACATCACCGAGCGGCCGCCAGGCTGTGAATCCTGTGACGCTGCCTACAGCCCAGATCTCATGGGAGTCGCGAGATCTCGCGGGAGCACGTCACTACCCTGCAACCCCTCGGTAACGTGGCCAGCCGGAGGGGAATGCTGGCCAAATTCATCCAGCCAGCTGCCCCAGCGTCTGTCTGAGGTCTGTATAAATGTGTGAGAGGTTATGTCTGGTCTGAGGTCTGTGTATATATAGATCTATATATATATCAGTGGGTATATCTGGACTGAGGTCTGCCAATATAGATGTAGGAGTGGGTATATCTGGTCTGAGGTCTGCAAGTATATATGTATCGGAGTGGGTATGCATATATATCTGAGATGAGCTGTGTGGTCTGTGTGTGTGCAGCCTGTGCAGAGTGTAAATGGAGTGTCTGGCCATACATTTCAATGTTAACATAAACTGCACAGAGATTTTCGGCAAAATCCGAAATTATTTATTGGAAAGCGGTCACATGACTTGAAATAAAAGTATCGGTACTCGGTATCGGTGAGTACCTGAAAAAAAAGTATCGGTACTTGTACTCTATCTTTAAAAAAGTGGTATTGGTGCAACACTATTCATGAATTGATACTTATTTCACTTATTAAAATAAATATTTGACTCCTTCGCAAAACATGACTTAGTACTTTGTGCAAACCTGGTGGCCAACTACAAGAAATGTTTGACCGCTCTGATTGCCAACAAGGGTTTTGCCACCCATCTCCGGAGGGATTTTGTCCCACTCCTCTTTGCAGATCCTCTCCAAGTCATTAAAGTTTCAAGGCTGACGTTTTGCAACTCGAACCTTCAGCTCCCGCCATAGATTTTCTATGGGATTAAGGTCTGGAGACTGGCTAGGCCACTCCAGGACCTTTTAATATGCTTCTTCTTGAGCCACTCGTCTCCAGAACTTGATCCCATAGAAAATCTGTGGAGGGAGCTGAAGGTTCGAGTTGCCAAACGTCAGCCTCAAAACCTTAATGACTCGGAGATGATCTGCAAAGAGGAGTGGGACAAAATCCCTCATGAGATATGTGCAAACCTGGTGGCCAACTACAAGAAACGTCTGACCTTTGTGATTGCCAACAAGTGTTTTGCCGCCAAGTACTAAGTCATGTTTTGTGAAGGGGTTATACTTATTTCACTCATTAAAATGCAAATCAATTTATAACTTTCTTGAAATGTGTTTTCCTGAATGTTTTGCTTGTTATTCTGTCTCTCAATGTTAGAATAAACCATTAAAATTATAAACTGATAATTTCTTTGTCAGTGGGCAAACGTACAAAAACAGCAGGGGATCAAATAATTTTTTCCCTCCCTGTATAATCACACACACTTTGTAAGTCATGGTGCATTGAAGTATGTGTTGGACAGTCAGCCAGCCTGAACTTAAATTTATGAAAATAATCGGCACAAAAGGGTCCGGCACTCTATCTGGATAGCCATTTCAAAAAGTTTTATTGTAGGTGAAGCAACATTTCAACCACTCTTTGGTGATTACCAAGATTAGAGGAATGCCCATTTCTTTGTATGGAAATCTTACACCGTATAAAGAACATTGGTCTGGCTGCAGATAAGAAATTTTGCCACAATGTTGAAGAGGGCATTGTACGTCAGTAAAAAATCATATGAACAATCTAGATCAATTCGGAAAAGGATGTCCAGTTAATTCAAGGTGTTTGGAAATCATTGCAAGAAAACACATATGGAGTTTGCCAAAAAAACATGTGACTGATTTGGATGAGACATTGCTGTGTTAATTTTGTTTTAATTTGAGTAAAAAAAATTGAGCTGGTTTCAGAGTCAATTGTAAACCTAACCAGAGCTCTGGTATATTCCCTTCTATGAGCCCTAGTCCATAGTTGTCGATAACTACAGGAGATGTTACACATAACGCCTCCTGTAGTTATCAACGGGAATCGCTATTCTATTCTTTCCGCAAAATGGGCTTGAGGCTCGAATGTAGTGCGAGGTTACTGTAAAATAACATCCCCTATACTTATTATCGGAGACATTAATTTTTACCTCTGCGTGGAAGCAGAGGCTATTCCATTGTAGCTAGTGCTTCCACCTGAGAGACGTTATCTCATGTTGAAATAACGTCTCCTTGAAGCTGGTGTTAAGTGATTCGTCATTTGCAAAATCACATTACACTCTCTCAACCCCCCTCATTACACCCCCCATTAAATCCCAAACTAGCCTCAACCTAGCCTCAACAATCGCTGACAGCATAGAGAGACCGTGAACAAATAGTTCCTAGTTTTCCTAAGCGGCGCTGTGCAGGGAGGAGAATGAAATCCTCATACAGGACTATGTTCACCAAGAACTGAGTTGGTGGTTAGAAACGCAAATCCTAGTTTGTGCTTGTTGGTGTAGGCTTGGCTATTCCCATAGGGAAATATCCGCTAATACCTCTGATTTAGGCTGTCAGACGAGCGCATTCTGAGCGCACTGAGCGTCCGTGCACAACGGACGGACATACTGACGGAAGATACTGTAGATACCACACGATCCGTTTTTCTTGACGGACGTTGGAAAAAAGGGAACTATGGGAAATAAAATTAATATGAAAAATGCTAAAAATTGATACATGATATGAAAAGCCATTTTGTGTGTGAAGGTGCTGGACGTCGCAATGCGGTCTGCCTGACTTCGTTCCATCACACACACTCTACGTGGACGTGGCGCACTCTGCACGTCTGTTCTAGCGGTTCTACGTCCTTGCCTAACTTGCGTCCGTTTTCCACGTGCGTTCGCAGTTCGGTGCAGACGCACTTCATGTGTGGGTCTCTATTGCTCATGATTCTATGCTACGACGGACGTTAAACTGTGCGGCAACACAGATGTGATCACTGCGTTCGTCTGACACGGGCCTTAGACATAATTTCCCTTGGACATTATCTGAAACAAAGTTGAGACCTATAACTCGGTAATGTTATCAGTTGCTGATGTTTGCACTCAGCGCTTAGTGAATTGAGCCCACAGAGAGGTGATGCCAAGAAAAATTAGAGACCCCCTGGGACTATAGTGAGAGAAACTTAACTCTACAACCATTACAATATTACGTTGTTATGGTGCCTAGTTTACAAAACAAATTTGTTTCTGTGAAAGAGGGACCTCAAAATGGAGCTTGAAACTCTACTCAGAAACCTGTCAATCAGATCTAGGGAATTGCATTTCCTGGATCACACACCTATTGAGTGCAGAAATTCATGGCATTTGTGAACAATTTATCCCTTTTTATGTATTTATTTTGTCTATAAATGATCAAAGGAGTCAAAATATCCACAAACGGTATACATTTAGTCCATTTAAATCATGAAATACAAAATATGCCAAACAAGCACCTTGCACTTTAGTATTGAGGCGTATGTGTAGATGGAGACTAGGAAAGGAGATACTTCAGTCTGCAATAAAGGGAGAAAAAAAACAATGTAATCTTTCTTAAGAGTTGAACAAGGGCACAGCTTAAAGTAAATATTGTAAAAGAGAGGGTTGATTCTGCATAACACCTGCTTTCCACACCTGAGAAATTGAAATACTCAGGAATTCAGCAACCAATCATAAGCCCCAGGTTTTGTGGTATGCTTCTGATGTAAACTCATACATTTGTGTGTCTTTGTATATTTTGTGTTCCTGTGTATAAATGAACAAATGCGCTAATGGCACTCACGTGGCCAAAGCTTGTCCTTTATTGAAAAATGGACACCAACAGAGGCATTTCACCTCTTCAGAGGTTTTGGTTTTGTTGTTTCTTTAAACCTGTCTTTCCAACTTGTGCAGTGAATTAAGGCCCTTTTAATATTCAAAGGAAATAAATGTACAATAGGATCCATGGATTTGTCATTTTAAAGCTTAGATGCTCCATCCACCAGGACTCTGCCTCGTAGCCTAACCAGAAACCCCCCAACAATAGAAGCCAAAAGAGGAGGGAGACTAACTATAAAAGAGAGCGATAAGTGAAAGACAGGGGGGGGCAGGAATTTTGGAAAAAATGGAAAGTGTGGTGGACTGATGAGTTACAAGGAGGAAGATTCCAACCTGATGGAATGTCCAAAGTGTTGGAGAGTATAGAAGGAGATGGAGATCAGATGGTGAAATCTGCCAGTAACCTTCTAAAGAGAGGCAGCAGACCCCCCCCCTAAACTAAATGAACATATTCAACATACGAACAACAATGTAAAAATGAAAATATTATCTCATCATCAAAAATAGAACCTTTTTAAGGCCGTGGTCAGACGAGCATTTTTAAGAGAGGAAGGAACGTCCGTGAGAGTAAACGTTTCTTCCAGTTGACGCCCATCTGGTCGCCTCGCTAACCGCAGTCAGTGCGCTCAGGGCTTCATGGCTTGATCCTCCTATAGAGGATTGTGCTTTGCAGCCCCGTCAACACGCATCTAGCGGTTTGACATGGACGCTTTGTGCACGGACGTTTGTAGCGCGAGCAGTTAGTGAGGGCGCTACAATGTGTGACCGGCCCAAACACTGCGACGAACGCCAGGAGACACGTCAGTATAAGCGCACCTAGTACACTCGTCTGAGCCCAGTTATGATGGTAAGGATACTCCTGTGTATTTAGGAAGCCATTAAGCACACCGTATATCCCTCGGTGCCCACATACTGACAGTTTAATAAAAATTGAGCCTTGATGTGTAAAATCAGCCAGTGTTTGTGTTCCAATCTCCATTTCTTGCTTCGACGCAAACGCCTCCATGCCCAAGACCTATGTATTACAGAAAATTATTAGTCTTGTTTTAGAGAGAGCTGGTATTATTTTCTTTTGATGTTTAGGTAATTAGATCTTAATCGCTTCATTCTCTTTTTCCATTCTCTACATTTTACAACTGATGAAGGAGCCAAACCTGTTGGTTTCTGGTGAACTGGAGAAGACCTTCCTTAATGCAAAAATAATCTATTTGTACCACTAAGTTATTCAGAGATCATAGAATTGCACCGAGCAGTTAATTTCCCTGTACAGTGCAATTTTGTGGCCATTCGGCTAATCAAAAAGCTGGAGATTCGCCAGATATTGGCGAATTGCCATTAAAATACAGTGCCATTTGGCCGCACTGCAACTCCCATAGAGAAGTAATGATTAATCTATTCAGGGAATGCCAAACAGCACCTAAGGCTCGTGTCAGACGAGCGCAGTGTTCACGTCCGTGTTACCGCACATAAGTACGTCCGTGATAGCATACAATTCAGGGGCGGATCCAGGGGGGGGGCAACGGGGCAATTGCCCCCCCCGAGATTTGAGCCGGGGACCCAGATGCCGGGCAGCGCGGGAGTGCCTGCCCGGTCCTGAAGAGTCCGTCCTGTTAAAGGGAAGCGGCTGCGTGCAGGCGCAGCCGGTCACGTGGTCCGGCTAATCAGGTGGTACGGAGTCTCTGTACCACCTGACTGGCCGGACCGCGTGACCTGCGCACGCACGCAGCCGCTTCCCCTTCAACAGGACGGACTCTTCAGGACCGGGCAGGCACTCCCGCGCTGCCCGGCATCTGGGTCCCCTCAACCCCTGCCGGAGCTGGAGGCCTGGAGCAATATCCAGGTGAGAGCTGGGGGCAAATCCATGTGTAAGCTGGGCAAATCCATGAGCTGGGGGCAAATCCATGTGTAAACTGGGCAAATCCATGACCTGGGGGCAAATCCATGAGCTGGGGGCAAATCCATGAGCTGGGGGCAAATCCATGAGCTGGGCAAATCCATGACCTGGGGGCAAATCCATGACCTGGGGGCAAATCCATGAGCTGGGCAAATCCATGACCTGGGGGCAAATCCATGAGCTGGGCAAATCCATGACCTGGGGGCAAATCCATGACCTGGGGGCAAATCCATGAGCTGGGCAAATCCAAGAGCTGGGGGCAAATCCATAACCTGGGGGCAAATCCATGAGCTGGGCAAATCCATGAGCTGGGGCAAATCCATGACCTGGGGGCAAATCCATGACCTGGGCAAATCCATGAGCTGGGGGCAAATCCATGACCTGGGCAAATCCATGAGCTGGGCAAATCCATGTGTGAGCTGGGGCAAATCCATGTGTGAGCTGGGGCAAATCCATGTGTGAGCTGGGGCAAATCCATGAGCTGGGGGCAAATCCATGAGCTGGGGGCAAATCCATGTGTGAGCTGAGGGCTCTCTGCTCCTCTAGATTGTAAAATCCGGGGTGCCCTCTGCTCCTCTAGATTGTAAACTCCTGGGTGTCCTCTGCTCCTCTAGATTATAAACTCCTGGGTGCCCTCTGCTCCTCTAGATTGTAAGCTCCTGGGTGCCCTCTGCTCTTCTAGATTGTAAGCTCCTGTGAGCCGGGCCCTCTGCTCCTCTAGATTGTAAGCTCCTGTGAGCCGGACCCTCTGCTCCTCTAGATTGTAAACTCCTGTGAGCCGGGCCCTCTGCTCCTCTAGATTGTAAACTCCTGTGAGCCGGACCCTCTGCTCCTCTAGATTGTAAACTCCTGTGAGCCGGACCCTCTGCTCCTCTAGATTGTAAGCTCCTGTGAGCCGGACCCTCTGCTCCTCTAGATTGTAAGCTCCTGTGAGCCGGGCCCTCTGCTCCTCTAGATTGTAAACTCCTGTGAGACGGACCCTCTGCTCCTCTAGATTGTAAGCTCCTGTGAGCCAGACCCTCTGCTCCTCTAGATTGTAAGCTCCTGTGAGCCGGACCCTCTGCTCCTCTAGATTGTAAGCTCCTGTGAGCCGGGCCCTCTGTAAATTCTCGTGAGTCGGGCTCTCTGCTAAAACACCTTATTTTCTGTCAGTGCCCCTCCCGAGACTAGTCTCTGGATCCGCCCCTGATACAATTGTGGTAAATGGAGCCCCACACACAAAGTACGTCCGCACAGAAGTGCGGATGCATGACGGACACGGCAAACGGATGCAGATTAGGCAAGAACGTAATACTGGTAGAACAGACGTGCGGAGTGCGCCACGTCCGCATAGCTTTGTGTGTGAGTGATGGAACGTAGTCAGACGGACTGCATTTATGCGTCCAACATTTTTGACAGACAAAATGTTTTTTTATTTTATTTTCCCTGCTACATCCGTCAAAAATAACATCGTCACGAAAACGGACTGTGTGGCCACTACTGCGTCTTCTGTCAAAAAGTGCGTCCGTACTGCACAGGCGCACAGTCTGTAGAAAACGCGCTCGTCTGACCCTAGCCTAAAGGTCAGTGAAATGCCCTGATTTTCGGTGGTTTCTGGTTTCTAAGGGCAGGGTCATCTTGGGGCTGTGTGGAATGTTCCTAGCCTGCCTCATCAGAGAGGCTAGCAACATCCATTCAGAAGTTAGAAAAAATCAAAATAAAATTTCTAATTTGTCAGGTCAGGTCAATATTTTGTAAATATTGTCTCTGACCTCTGTGATTCTCCCTCCCTCTCTTCACTTGTGTTTTGGTGAGCGAGAGCGAGAGATCAGATTTGACAGGTTAGAGATTTTAGGTAGATTTACTGAGATTAGAAAAATTGAGGCAGATTTAGGGAGATTTTAGGGAAATTTAGAACAATTGAGGCAGGTTTAGATGGATTTAGGTGTATATTTTTATTTTCTTGTGAAACCCAATGGTTCTTCTAAGAACCCACAATCCGCTTATATATATATAATAATTATAAAATGTTATCTATTATATATATAATGTCTGAGAGGGTGTACAGCGCCGAGGAGGCATATGCCATCCTGGCGTCAGAATCTGAGGCATCTGCGTCGGACTCCGACCCAGATTTTGACCCTGCTAGGTGCTCAGATATATCGCTAGATACATCATCTACGCTGACTGATGTATCTCCTAGTGATGTTTCTGATGCAGATCCTGGGCCACCACCTGCCAGCAGGAGACGCACAGCTCCAGCTGAGGGGTGGGTAGTGCCTCATCGCCAGAGGTCAGATATCCCTCCTTTCACGGCAAATCCTGGAATCAATATTGATGTTGCAGGATTTACCGCACACAGTTTTTGCAGGTGTTTCTGGGGGATGATTTGTTGGGCAACATTGTTGCCCAATCAAATCTGTATGCCCATCAGCATTGTGCTGCAAAGCCAAACTCCTACTTGGCAAGGCAGCAATGGACCCCGCTAGATGTGCCAGAATTTCTGAAATTCTGGGCACTTACTATGCTGATGGGCATCATAAAGAAGCCCTCAATTCGCTCCTACTGGAGCAGTAGCCCCGTCTGCTCTACCCCCATTTACCCCCAATCAATGTCACGTAGAAGGTATGAAAACATTTTGCGTTTCCTGCATTCAGTGACAACAGCCTGTGCCCCCCTAGAGAGCATCCCCAGTTTGACAGGCTGTATAAAATCCGCCCCCTGATTACCCACTTCGCCGCCATGTTTGCAGAGGCTTATACACCTGGAAGGAATATCTGCGTGGATGAATTCCTAATGAAATACAAGAGAAGGCTGGGATTCAAGCAGTATATTCCTTCCAAACGCTCCAGGTATGGAGTGAAGGTGTATAAGCTCTGTGACAGCGAGAGTGCGTATACTCAGGCCTTCCGGGTGTACGTGGGAAAGGATAGTAGCCTTGACCCTCCAGGTTGCCCAGAACACATGGGAACCAGTGGCAAGATTGTGTGGGACCTATTTTTTCCCCTGATGAACAAAGGGTACCACTTGTATGTTGATAATTTTTATATAAGTGTCCCTTTGTTCAAGCTGCTGTATTGTTTTGATACAGTAGCATGCGGTACTGTTCGCAAGAACCGCGTAGGTTTCCCAGCACAGCTTGTCCGCACCCGGTTAAAAAGGGGGGAGCCCTCAGCTCCGCTCCAAGAGGAGCTGTTGGCGGTCAAGTACAGAGACAAGAAGGATGTATACCTTCTATCCACCATCCACTCTGAGAGGTCTGTGGAGGTCTCTGTACGTGGCAGAGCTGAGCGCATCAGGAAGCCAGTGTGCATCAAAGCCTATAACCGGCATATGGGTGGGGTTGATCTGGCAGATCAGCTGCTCCAGCCCTACCAGATTATGCGGAAGTCAAGGGCCTGGTACAAAAAGGTTGCAATTTACCTGATGCAAATGCAACCCACAATGCCCTTTTGCTCTGCAAAAAGGCAAACCCCGGAGTGACACTGTCCTTTTTACAGTTTCAGCTCCAGGTCATTTCGGGACTTTTGTACCAGGATGCACCTGCTCCCCGGGCGGTGATGGGGGACAGAGTTGGGGCTACACATTTTATTTTTAAAATCCCCACTACTGAGGGCAAACAGAGACCCCAAAAAAGATGCAGGGTGTGTTTCAAGAGGGGGCAGAGGAGCGACACAATCTGTTACTGACCAGAATGCCCTGGACAACCCGGTCTGTGTCTTGGGGACTGTTTCAAGATATATCACACTGTGCGTGATCTGTGATTTTTTATTTTTTTTTATTTTCTAATTTTTTTCTTAGTCTAGTTAGTTAGTTAGTTCAGTTTAGTTTTTTTTTCTTTTAATGCACCAGACTTTTACATTTTATTCCTACATTTTTATGTTCTACGATTGGTGCTGTATTTTGCCAAAATCTTGGCACACCTATGCATGGAGGGCATGGGTGTACTCAGGAGACCTTGCAGAAAACAACCTGGAGAGTTTTCATGCAGTAACCGACAACAGTGTCTCCTAAATCACAGTCCAAATCTAATGTGGGCATAAAAAAAAAAAAAAAAAAAAATTACCGCCACACACCTTCTCAAATGTTTTGGGCTAAAACCGTTGCATCCATGGCATCAAAGCACTCCATATGCAATACCTTGGGGTGTCAACATTTCAAATATAAACACTTTTCTGGCAATAATTCAAACTGGGTTATGCGGTAGACCCAAAACCAAAGATAGGCCTATCTGAAGAAATAATCTCAATTTCAACTCCAATGACAAAGTCATAAAAATTGTATTTGATCCTTGCAGAGTTTTCATGCAGTAACCGACAACAGTGTCTCCTAAATCACAGTCCAAAACTAATGTGGGTGTGAAAATAAAAAATGACCACCAAACAGTATCCAATTTGTTTGGGGCAAACGGTTGCCCCATGGCATAAAAACACTCCATTTACAATACTTTGGGGTGTTAGCTTACCAAATATATGCACGTTCATGGCAATAAAAAAAACTGGGGTGGGGCGGAGCTACACTTGGCAGCGAGCAGTCGCATTTTGGAGGGGCTCCTCAGCACCGGTTGCTTTTTAGCCGTTTTTACCCGCCCGCTCGGCTGGCCGATCACCGGTTGGCTCCCACAGACTTTGGAGGACTTGTGCTCCTTACCTGACCTCGATCCGCAAGTTCCACAACAGATTTTGGGTCCCGGAGCGGTTTGGGCCTTGCAGCGGTGGCCATTTTAGAAGCCTGCGTGCGGCCTGTGACTGTTTCGCTGGGGCCTTACATCTCTGAGCCAGCCCATACCCAGCCATGCCTAGCAGCCGGACACAGAAGGGGGGATCACGCCAGCGGGACATCCGGGACTCTATGCCAGGTGGGTCTGCTTCCAGGCATGCGGCACTCTCCCTCTCCCTTCCTCCTGGTTATGATTCATCTGGGGACGATGACGGCTCCTCCTGGCCTCGTGGGGGTACTGTTGGGATGTCATGGATTACACCGGAGTCCCAGGCACTGGACATGCGACCCCTCTCAGCAGCTGCGAAAAAACGAGCGCAGAAAAAACGCAAAGCAGCGCTGGCAGCACCCTTGGGAGCCTTGCTGTCCATGCCGGAAATTTCAGACGGGGATTCGGCTGAGGATCGCCGGCTCTCCTCTGATAGTAGCCTAGCCTCAGACCGACAGCCTGGTTGGAGACTGGAGCCCCGAGCGCTAGTGGAAGGAGTTGGGACTGTCGACCCATGCACTGTCTCTGTTGGGACACGGACCCGAGAAGAGGATGAACACCTCCCCTCCACGAAAGGCGACCTTCGTAAGATCTTGGATGAGCTGCGGGAAATACGGGAGATATGGAGACTGGAAGTGGCAGGAGTCCGCGCAGAGGTTGACGTGGTGCGTGCGCAGGTGACGGAGGTACAGGCAAAGACCATTGAAGTACAGACGGAGCAAACTCACCTGACCGAACGAGTTGCAGCCCTTAGCTCCCAGGTTGAGGTCCTGACCCGCTCCGTGGAGATACTAGAAACACGACATTGTCGCCGTAATATCAGGGTCAGAGGAATCCCAGCTTCGGTCTCGACAGCAGAGTTGTCGCCTTATGTTGCCCGCATGGCCCTACAGGTTTCTGGACTCCCTCCTGATACTCCTGGTGTGGTTGGGTCGGTATTCCGGGTACGACGACCAGCGGCGAACCCCACGGGGACGCCTGGAGATGTGGTAGTGGCGTTCCGAGATGTTGCCTTTAAAGTGAAGCTTATGAATACTCCTGGCGCACGAGACCCCGTGCATTTTGAGGGCTCTACGCTGGCACTGTATCATGACCTCCCTTTCCAGACCCTACTGGCTCGCCGACGATTTCGGGACGTGACCACTACCCTTCGTCGCAAAGGGATTCGCTACAGATGGGGCTTGGCGGGTTCACTGGTAGTGACGCATGCCAACTTATCCTACACGATCACTGATCCCTCGATGGCCTGGACTGATCTTGCGGCAGCGGGACTGTCGCCGGATCAGCTGGAGTTGCAACCGGATTGAGGCCTATCATTCCCCTTCCACCGCATTTTTCTGCTTAATGTTCGAGTTCTCTGGACTTTTTCTGATTGTTACAGATCTTTTTTGACGGTTTTTGCTGAAGACTGAGCGTTGTTCTCCACCTCCCACCCCTGCTTTTACCTTATATTTACGAGGCACTGGTCTTACGATTGGCTTGGGGAATGGCCTTTCGGGACAATTGTCGCTTTTATGGTTGGATCCCTACCGGCTTTTCATAGTACTACTACCGCTTTTTCATGACATTGGAATCTCCTGCACCCTTTTTCCCTTCCCCCCCCCTTTTTTTTTAATGTCTTATGACTTTTTCTCCCCTTCCCCCTTTGATTGCTATGTTCCGCTGAGATCCCCCTATCTGGGGACGTTTATTATTTTTCTCCCCTTCCCCCTTTGATTGCTATGTTCCGCTGAGATCCCCCTATCTGGGGACGTTTATTATTTTTCTCCCCTGCCCTCTTTGATTGCTATGTTCCGCTGAGACCCCCCCCCCCTATCTGGGGACGTTTATTATTTTTCTCCCCTTCCCTCTTTGATTGCTATGTTCCGATGAGACCCCGCCATCTGGGGACGTTTATTATTTTCCTTAAGCTGTACCTATGATGACCGTTTTGAGTGACCCTCACTTTGCTATATATCTGTAAGCGGACTTATTTACAAAATAAAAAAATTTAAATACAAAAAAAACAAAAAACTAGGGTATGTAAAAAGGCCCCTAAAAAGAAGATAAGGAAAGAAGATATGTCAAATTCGAAAAATGACAAGCACATGTCAGAAGATTGGCGTAGCACCCCAAAAACAACCCAACAAATCTATATATGGGGGGTATCACTTTACTCAGAAGATGTTGCTGAACATATTTTGGGGTGTTTTTTGGCAGTAACCCATAACTGGATTTGACAATTCATGCCTAAAGTACAATGTGTGTGAAAAAAGAACACAAAAAGTGACTACCTGCAAGTTTGACAAAGAGCTAGTGCATGGAAAGTGTTAAAATACAACTCTTTGAAGTACCCTAGGGTGTGCCCTTTCTAAAAATATATGGTTTGATGGGGATAAATTACTTTGGCCGGCTTCAAAAATGTCCCAAATAGGACATGGGTGCATGATGACAAAATGTGAAAATTCCAAGTTGGAAAACTGAAATGCGCACCCCCCAAATAAGGCCTATTAGCCCCCAAATGACCTGACATACCTATACATGGGTGGTATCAATTTACTCAGAAGATGTTGCTGAACATATTTTGGGGTGCTTTTTGGCAGTAAACTTTAAAGTTCACAGTACATGTATTCTTAAATTGCATTTAAAAAAAAATATATGTTTTTTTCCCTCAAACTTTGGCATAGATTTGTGGTAAAATGGTTTGCATGGAAAGAGTCAAAATACACCAAGTTTAACCCCTTAACGCCGCAGGGCGTTCCATGTCGTCCTGCATTTGGTGGGCTTTAACGCCGCAGGACGGCATGGAACGTCCTCGGCGTTAGGAGCCCAGCCGGCGGTAATACTTACCTCCCCGGCGGCTCCCACGCAGATCTGGCTTCGGTGAAGCCTGATCTGCGTCTTTTCTAGCCTCCCGGTGCACTGACGTCATCGCGCTGGCGCGATGATGTCAGTTTCAGGCGCCCCCCCCCCCCGCCGGAGCATGGGGAAGTGCCTCTATCTTCCCATCGCCGGGGGCTACAAGGCTGTGGCCAGCATCGCTGGAACGGTCACAGCCTGACCTTTCCAGCGATGTATGGGGGTTAACCCATGAGTTGCCAGGTCGCGACCGGGCACTAATTTGTTTCCGGTGGGGGCCGCCATCTTGGATGGCAGCCCCCACCTCTGGGTCCCCCCCCCGCGTCAACTGACTCATCGCGCCATGCGTGATGATGTCAGTTAACTGGGGAAGCCCCTAGCTGCAATGGGATTTCCTATGGAAATCCCATGCAGGAGATAGGGGGGTTCTTTGAACCCCTTTAACTCCTGATCGGTGGCAGCTAGGGGGTCATGCCTGATATCGATGGAAAGGTCTGAGCATGGCCTTTCCAACGATATCAAACATGACAATGAAAAAAGTAAAATAAAAGTGTAAAAAATAAAAATAAAAAAACAATTAATTAATTAAAAAATAAAAACGTTTTTTTTTTTTTGTGATGCAGCATTATTGTTCACATTTCAATTATAATGTGAACAATGATGCTTCACCAATGATTTTTTTTTGGGGGGGGGGTTTAGCTAAAATCACATAATTTCCCCCCCCCCAAAAAAAAAAAATGGGTTCCCAAGTCTACCCCATAGAATATAACCGCAGAGGATCGGATAATAAAATGTGAAAAAAAAAAAACTTTACACACTGTGGATGATTGAAATTTTATTGAAAATTCAATTTTTTTTACATTTTTTGTTATAGCATTCTGGCAGGACATGACTTTTATATATAATTATGATATATTATTAATCTGCCGAGTCTACCGGAAAGAACGATATATAATTTGTCTGGGTGGTATAATAATACGTGACTTAAAACCGCGTTTAAACATGATGAGCAAAAACTTCAGCAAACTTCACTTCCGAAAGAGCGCCAAAGTCGTAAAATTACTCCCGTCCTTGATTTGTGTACTTTAAAAAAATATGTATATGTGGAGGGTTATTCAGGAATTAGTGACAGCTATCAGTGTTACAATGTCACTATCACTACTTTTGAATATAAACCCTTTGGAAATGGCAAAGTGCTACTTTCACTTATTGTTGCATAAGATAAGGAAAAAAGCGTGGAATATGAAAACATTGGGTATTGCTAAACTCAGGACTAAATTTAGAAACTACTAAGGAATTAAATTTTTTTGACGGTTGTTTATACATAAGAAATTTTGGGGGTCAAAGTTCGAAAAGTGGTGTTTTTTTCAATTTGTTTTGTCATATTTCACAATGTTTTTATAGTAAATTATATTAAATGATGAAAGAAATGGTATCTTTATAAAGTCCATTTAATGACGAGAAAAACAGTGTAAAATATGTGTGGGTTGCATAAACGAGTAAGAGGAAAATTTGACGTAAACACAAACAGCACAGAAACGTAAAAACAGCAGCGGTCACTAAAGGACGGATTTGTGTAAAACCGCCCGGTCACTAAGGGGTTAAATTGAAAACTAGCAAATGTACATAATTTTTTAATGTATTTGCTTATCCTATGCATAAATATTTTTGGAATGAAAGCTTATGAACTCTAGATGGCGCCCCTTGTCTTGCATAATGACACATGGGGTCTGCATTAGCGGTATACAGGCAAAAATTGCCTTTGTATCAAATACTGTAGCTGTAATGTAAATTTGTAACCCCCTGAATCTTATCCCTGTACAGCAGTGAATGACCCCAGCGCTCTCCCTTTATTCTGCCGTATCCCGGTCTGTTGTAATGCAAAAATTATTGTGTTTGAACTTTTTGTTACAGTCAGGATTTGAGCTGCTATTTGCATCAAGTTTATCTGTCTCCAGGGAGACTGGATAGAAATAAAATGGTGTTTTTTTTGGTTTTCCACATGGCGCACACCAATCTTGCTTTAAAAAGCTGAGAAAATGGAGTTTGATATGCTAATGGGTGCTAGTGGGTTAATCGAGATTAACATTTTTGCTAGTGAAAGGGTTAAAGTTGCGTAAGGACTAACTCCTTTGTAATGACCATTTCTTAATTTTCTTGATCACCATGAGCACGCATTTTGTCATTTTATTAACAAAAAGCAGCCTGCATAGCACATCACATCTAGGTTTTGTTGTTACTGTATTTTGAGTGAAGGGGAACTAATTGAAATGTTCTTCACTTTCTTGTTATGGTGTAGCAGGAATTCTGTCAATGAATAACGGCAGACACAAGTTCTTGTGCAGGAAACAAGTATTTTATTGACCGGTCAGACTTGGTGGGATCAAGTCCAGAACCTGAATAACAAATGACAACATAACCGTTTTTTATAGTCACAGCCGTTATACAGGCGTCCATGGTTACATGAGGTCACAAGACACTATCCCTTGTTCATAACCCTACCCTGCCCCTTGCATAGTCAGTCTCCCATCCAAATAATTTAAAAGGCTTATCCCCAGCCCAACAACCACATTCTTTAGGGTCAATAAAAACCTGTTTCTCTTACAGTTTATGGCCTGTGGCGATAAACACTCAGACTAGATTGCCCAATTTTCTCTATCTTTCAAATATCTCTGGCATGGTGGTGGCTAGTTATATCCTGCCATACAGGTAAATTGGGTTAGGGATAACATAGTTCCAGAACCATGTTTACTCTATATAAAGGTTAATCCTAGAACTCTAATCCTATCATGCAGTTAATATTGTTAGGGTGCTGCCTCAGTGGATGAGTTTGCTTCTACCTTTGTCTAATATGATTATGTGGCTCCCCTGCCCCCTTCACCTGTGCTACCTGAGTGGCCTATTGATTTTGGGGATTATGTGTTTGAAACAAAGCAACTCCTGTGGTTTCTGCATACCAGAGGCAGATTATATATGAGGGGAATTCATACCTTGTTAAATACCTCCCGCATGTTATTCTTTGCTCAACATTTGTGAATAAATGTATTTGCTTGGTCCATCTGCAGTAAAAATATATAAATTGCAGTCAGGCCAGCCATCAGAAATTTTGGGGCCCCTTACTGACCGTCAGAATAGGCCCCCCCCCTCCCCATAGGAAATAAATTTTTAATGTGAATCGTGATCACATTACAGAGTGTTAGTCCCAATATCTTAAAATCACACATATTGTTCGCACAACAGCACATTTAACATAAAAAAGTATCTATCTGGTTCAAATAAGTTAAGACAGTAAAAAATTCAATTTTTTATTAAAAAAAATATGAATCAAGATCGGATTACAGAGTGTTGCTCCCAATACCTTTAAAATCACACAAAATGTGTATTCGTGCAAACAATGTAGCATAAAAGTATAATTCAATAATTCCACTGGCAGAGCACCACAGCAACAGAACTCTCAGTAATGTGCAGTGGTTATGAGCATATCAGAGCACCACAGCAACAGAACTCTCAGTAATGTGCAGTGCGTATGAGCATATCAGAGCACCACAGCAACAGAACTCTCAGTAATGGGCAGTGCTTATGAGGATATCCGAGCACCACAGCAACAGAACTCTCAGTAATGTGCAGTGCGTATGAGCATATCGGAGCACCACAGCAATAGACCTCTCAGTAATGTGCAGTGGTTATGAGCATATCAGAGCACCACAGCAACAGAACTCTCAGTAATGTGCAGTGCGTATGAGCATATCAGAGCACCACAGCAACAGAACTCTCAGTAATGTGCAGTGGTTATGAGCATATCAGAGCACCACAGCAACAGAACTCTCAGTAATGTGCAGTGCGTATGAGCATATCAGAGCACACAGCAACAGAACTCTCAGTAATGGGCAGTGCTTATGAGGATATCAGAGCACCACAGCAACAGAACTCTCAGTAATGGGCAGTGCTTATGAGGATATCAGAGCACCACAGCAACAGAACTCTCAGTAATGTGCAGTGCGTATGAGCATATCAGAGCACCACAGCAATAGACCTCTCAGTAATGTGCAGTGGTTATGAGCATATCAGAGCACCACAGCAACAGAACTCTCAGTAATGTGCAGTGCGTATGAGCATATCAGAGCACCACAGCAACAGAACTCTCAGTAATGTGCAGTGGTTATGAGCATATCAGAGCACCACAGCAACAGAACTCTCAGTAATGTGCAGTGCGTATGAGCATATCAGAGCACCACAGCAACAGAACTCTCAGTAATGGGCAGTGCTTATGAGGATATCAGAGCACCACAGCAACAGAACTCTCAGTAATGTGCAGTGCGTATGAGCATATCAGAGCACCACAGCAATAGACCTCCAACAGTAAAGGCAGGGAGTATGAACGTACACAGGATCCACAGCAATAGACCTCTAACCGTAAAGGCCATTGGACCACATTACATACTTGGTGCTAACGTTTGCACTCACCTGAGTGAGCATTAACGTTAGCCCAAGTATTTAACGCATATTTCAATCCAAACGCTAATGGTTTAAAGGGATACTCTAGGCAACATGACCACCTAAGCTATTTTAGGTGGTCATGATGCCTGGAGTATCTTGCCCTCTGTCTCCCCTCCCTCCGCTTGGCAGTTCAGCTGAAAAAGCTGAAAACAGCTGAGAGAGGCGGAGGAGTTTACTCCGCCCTCCCAGCTGTCAGTCAGCAGAGCTGGAATCATATTTCCCGCTTTTGCCGAGTAGGAGACGTCATCGCGCTTTCAGCGCGATGACGTCTCCAACTCACCGCAGTAGCTGGTGGCTGAGGGTTAGTGTTGCGCGCATCCTCTTGCGCGCAACACTAATCCTCAGAGGGAGCCGGGAGGAAGCCTGCCAATTGGCTGGCTTATGTGAGAGGCGCGCATGCACGCTTCTCACATAAACCAGAAGCCAAGAAGCATCAAGAAGGACTGGAGCGGAAGAGGAGGGAGGTGAGTATAAAAAAAAATAAAAAAATAAAAAAAGACGCCGCTGGAAAGAAGTGGATTTTAGGGTAAGTATTGCAGTTACAAAAAAAAATAATAATAAAGATTTATTCAGGCTAGGGTCAAACGAAAGCATTTTTACACGCGAACGTAAAAAAGTGCGTCCGAACGAATTGACGTATTTTTTCACAGAGTGCGCAAAAACGGTCATACGATGCGCATTTTTCGTGCGTGATTTTTTCGGATCGTCAATAAAACTCTTTTTGCGTCTGGACGTTATGTAGGCTGGACATTAGCAGTGTCTGACATCTCCTAATCACGCAAACACGCCGCTATGCCGCAGCTGCGCACTCTGTACTAGCGGTTCGGCGTTCTCGAAAAAATGCGTTCTTTTTCCACTTGCGTTGCACGGCCGGACTTTCGTGCGACCGTACTTCGTATATTGGCCGTCATTGCCCGTCATTTGCTGCTAGTGCGGCCGTAATTATGTGCGCCAGAACGCACGTTAAAAGTGCGCTGGTCTGACCCCAGCCTAAGGGAATAGGGATAGGTTAGGATAAAAAAACGGGGGGGGGTGGTTTTTGAGTAGAGTGTTCCTTTAAGTAACCCGTTTGCGTTTGGTATCTTGTGCTTTTCAGCGCGAGGTTACTGTACTTTCGCTCCCTATACTTAATATGGGGAGCACAAAGTGTTAATCAGCGTTAGAATTACAAAGTCCCAGCGCTGATTAACGTCCGGCTGTGGTTAGTGGAAAGTTAACCACAGCCAGAACCTGGTGTTAACGGATTCTGCAGAAGTGGAATCCGTTAACACCATCCAAAAAAATAAAAAAAAGTGAGCAGATACTCACCTCCTGTCCCGCAGCGAGGACCGCCTCCTCTGGCCGGTGGGAGCAGGTTAAGTCCTATGGACTCCATTGAGAGGATGCGCGCAGCTGCGCTTAATGCTGCCGCGAGCATCCCGGGTGTTAACGCGCAGTAACAATGCAAGCAGCATTTTTTGCGCCTGTATTGTATTGTAATCTAGCATTAAAACGCGGGCGCAAGGGGGAAAACTGCGGGTGCAGTTTTTCCTCCCTAGCGCCCACGTTTTAACTCTAGGAATGTAGCGTTACATCCAGAGGGATGGATGGATAGACAGTGGGATGGACGGACTGGTATGGATGGACAGATAGACGGACTGGTATGGATGGACAGATAGACAGACAGGGATGGATGGACCGTGGGATGGATAGACGGATAAGGATGGATGGTTTGACTGACCTCTGTCACCCTCCCCAGCCCCCTGTGTTCTCTCTATCACCCCCCCCCCCCCCAGCCCACAGTGTACAGTCTGTCACATCTCTAGCCCCCCTCTTCTACCCTTCCCAGTGCAGGCCCTGTTACCTGCCTCTGTCCAGATTCACCATGTGCATGGTGTCAGGGCAGCTGCTCCTCAGCATGGCTTCTCTCCTTCTCCCATCCACAGGCACGTGCTTGTGGTGGTGCTGTGTGAGGAAGGGGCAGGGCAGGCAGTGTGCAGACTCCAGAGCCAGGGGAAGCAAGGGGCAGCCATGATGGTGGGAGGGCTACTCCCCCCCCCTCCTCTCCCAGACCCACAGCTGTCACATGGAGGGTCGGGGCTTGTGCCGGCCGGGGGCGGAGTTTCTCAGCACAGCGTTGATCTCTCCCCACAGAGACACAGCGCTGCTGAGCACACAGAGGCAGGATACAAAGACTGGCCCTGAGTGGTGTCACCCTCCAAGAGGGTGTCACCCAGTGTGGGCCTGGGGCCCCCTCCCCACGTGACCCGGCGGCCATCTTGCTGGTCACAGGGCAGCCAGGCTCAAGTAGGCCGCAGTACCTCCTCCAGAGGCCTGCGGCCTAAAGTAATCAAAGCTACCGACGGCGGGCCCCCCCAGTCGGCCGGGCCCCTTACTGCAGCATGGGCTGTAATGCCCTGATGGCGGCCCTGATTGCAGTTGTTTAGCAATTGAAAATTACCACTTTTACATTTCACTTGCATATTCGGGGCTATATTACAAACAGTAATAGGGGACGCTAACTGGGAAAATATGCACCTGCAGATTGTCCTTTAGCATCCCCATGTTCACTAGGTATTCCAGGGTAGGCACTAGAAACTCTCCCCGGAATGGTTAGCAGGGATACTCGCAGTGGAGAACTATTTGTCTCCTTCTCACTCTGCTCCCGGCCAGAAGAAGCGGCGGATCGGGCCACCCTTCTCACTGTGGGATGACCGTTAAGTATGGGATTTAAAGGGGTTTTGGGGTGTTAATGATTCTGCAATTACAGAATAATTTAAGTGTCAGCTTTTAGGAAGTGCTACATGTCAAGTTTTCTGCTACCTGTTGACTCCACATCCCATCGGTAATTAGCAGCTGCACTTTGTAATACCTCACTTATTGAAACGCTAATGGTTGTTTGCACACCCTATGTTAGATATAGGATGCACAAAGTGCAGTAAGCTCACGCAAGCTGCGTTGCACAAACGGATTTCACCTCCGTTTAGCGTCAGGAATGTACTGTGAATACCATGCGTTAAACTCCCTTATCTTAGAGGTAATGCTTGCATATCGAGATGATACATTACCACCAGCTATGGAATAGAGCGGTCTGTGTTTGTTATATATTGCAATATCCATTTTCTAACCTCCTGCTTTGTACTCCTTAAAGACTACTATTACAGCCTCTATAGAAGAATGTAATTTCTAGGCAGTGTTTTAATGTTAAAACCAGGCAAAAAGGTAGCTGGGGTTGTAGTTTGGAAGCAGTTTTACCTTTTTGAAGTTCTCTTGTCAGTTCATGTTATTATATATGTGCTGCATTTAAGAAGGAGGGGAAATATTAAAGGTATGGAACAAATCGTCTAGGAGTGCGTCAAAGTATACACTCAGAAAATTACAAATTTATAAAATTCATAATGGCAGTGGTGTCTGAACCCACTGTAGAAGTTGCAACAGACCTCACTACTCCGTACTAGTAGAGCATTAATCTTAACGTATACGTTAGTTTGCATAAAATGTTTATTTCTTCCATATTTCCCCTGTGTATTGACTTCTCCCTTTAAGAACAAATGATATTTGATTTTAGTTTTACAATATTTTCTCTTTAAAACACCAACCATATATAGTTGCAGATCCATTCATTGTTTCAGTACCTGACCAGAATATTTTTCATTATATATAATTTCTTATTTGTTACTAATAATTTTCTTTAACAGACTCTCAAGCCACCATGACCATAAAAGTTATTTTAAATGTCCACAAATGTCCTACCCCGACCCTCCCTGTCCATGTCTGTTGAACAGCCTTCCAAACCGGAGGTCCTTAGTCAGTTGTTCAGCCTTCTGGTATTGGGTTTGTGCAGCGTCTCAGAGTTACAGTCAGGAGGATTCATAAATCGTCCTTTTCTTCTCACTCATGTTTTTGTCTAGTGGGTCCCTTTTAAATTTCATACAGAAATCAATTAAATTTAGATATTTAAAAAAACAAAATTAGCTGCAGCCTTTCACAGCCACAGGGAATTCATGTTGTACTTGGATTGGCTGAACATGGAAGCAAGCATTGGACTCCTGAGGTAACGGGAGTTTTAGAAGTTACATTAGTAACTCAGGAAATTGAAAATGTACAACTTTCCAGCACTACAACATGTGCAGTGGCTTTAGTTTACTTTCTGGCAAATGTTGCATTGGCAAAGCAGACATTCTGGATAAATTACCTTTTGCTCTGAGACATCTACATAACAGCAGCCACAAAATAAAACTTTGATTTGTAGCTTTCCCTTATCCCACTATGCGTTCTTATTCATACCTAATAAATCACACCATCATTGCAATCATGTTTGTGAGGTAATGATATAGTGGTTCCCAACCGCGGTCCTCAGGTCCCCCTAACAGGTCAGGTTTGCTAGATATCTGAAGCACAGCACAGGTGATATGATTTGCTGCTCAGTGATTGCAGGATTCAGTCTGCATTTCCCCAAGGTAATCCTTAAAACCTGGTCTGTTAGGGGAACTTGAGGACTGCGTTTGGGAACTACTGTTATTGCAAAATGGTAATCTCCACACGTTTTACAGAGCTGGGAACAAAGGTGAAACACTCTGTTTGATTCCCATTCAGGTTAGCCATGCCTTAAATGGAGAGTTGACTTGTTTTTTGCTGTTAATGAAGACTAGATTTTGAAATAGATTTGTCTCTTAAGTGCAATGTGCACCTGTTAAGATCTTCCAGTTTAAAATAACTATACGCACATGTAGCATATGCTTGTTTAGATTTTATTTTCTGCAAACGGCAAGAAAAGCATCGATACTGCACTGCGCTTCATTCCTTTAATCAATAGACTACTGAGCCGGACCAGTCACACCTCTTTAATAAATTGTACTTATTAGTTGCCTCCCAGGGCCGTGACTGTTGACTAATCCTCTACATAATGATGGCTAGTGACACAGTACAGTTTGTTGCTCTTTGTGTTGTAAACTAAGGTCCCCTTTTTCGTAGGCAAGCTGGTTGAAAACCGATTGACATAAAACTTTCAATAAATGTAAAATGTGTTCATACATAAATGAAAACTGCAGTTTGTTTTTTGTTACTGTATTTTTTTATAATTATTTGAGGATTCTTTTCGATTTAGAAAATAAACAAAAAAAAAAGCTAAATCTTGCTGACTTCCAGGCTTATAGCTGCGAGTGGCCATATCGTAAGGAACCGACAAGAAAAGCAGTGCGGCGCTCCCCAGGAAATGTCCACAACCTTAGTGCAAACCCTCACTCTCTAGATGCCAAATAGTGATCTCATGAACCAACAGATTACAAATATCACAATATAGGTATCAGTGCCAATCACCATGGGATCGTGGAAGGAATAAATGTGGATTTATAGGTACACTTTTGGTAGAAGCTATATCGGCGTACATACACTTAGAGAAGAAGTAACATGTCATGGTGCAGTATATCTAAACACCATAATTTGACAGTTATGGTCTATGTATATACTGCTCATATTCTCTAGAGCCCAACACCAGCTCTAGGTATGTCTGGCCTCTGGGTATTTAACTTCAATATTTTTCTCAGGCACCCAATCACCTTTAGATCGTCTGTACACCGGTTTTTATCTTCTTAATTTCTTTAAAGCAAGAATATATCTGGGCAAACCTCTAGCACAATATCGTATGTACTGGGTGGCTTACATATAACCAATTGCCAACTTATATTAGTTGGAGCCCGTCCTGGCTCTGGTATCGCCTGTGTGTTCTTTTTAGGAGTATCCCACCAAATCTCCTTCACCGATCTCCTTTGGTTTCCGGTTAAGGCCCCGTTCACATTGTGCGATTTATCGCGCGGATTTTGCTGTGACGTCGCGCTGTTTAGCTTCTCCAATGCATTTCAATGGAGCTGTTCACATCTTGCCGCGCGACGTTGCATGTCGCGGTAGCATGTCGCTGGTACATGACCCTTTTTTTGCGATTTGCTATCTGCGATTTGTATTGGTGGGGCTTTGCAAAAATCGCACAAAACCGCGACATCGTGTGACCTTATCGCACTATGTCACAAATATATGAAAATCGCACAGTGTGAACGGGGGGCCTAAAGCTTCAGTAATCCAGCAGACAGCAGGCGGTCTATTTTCTTAAAGTTTATTCCATACAACAAAATAAAGCAAATAAAAATACAAACCAGAAAGCGTTTCGCCTTTACATACAGCGGCTTCTTCAGCTGAAGAGCCTAGCATAGATTTTTTTTAAACCAGGAACCCAGCTCCTTGGAAAGTTGTACAGCGTATGTGGACTAACAGATTTCAAACCAGACAAGCTGGAACCAGGAATTGATTCATACCACCATGACCACTTCAATTGGTTCTCTTTAAGTTTGACCCTGTCAGGGAGCAAGTCGACAATATAGAAGTGTGAATGCGACAAAAATTCTGCCTACACCACCCTGCAAAGAAATTGATTTTTCTCTACTCCTAGACCACATTGAAATTTGATATTCACAAAACCACACCAGGAACGGGTTTAGAGAATTCTGATAATTATCATGGATATCAGATCTATTGTAGCTTAAAATTATGTAACTACAACCTAAAATATGAAGTTTTTCAGTTTGTGGACCAAATGGGAACTTGGTTCCCCTTGGAAAAAAGTTGGAGGAACTACATTCCCATGCGTTTCATCTCCACTTGACCTCTGGGGCCGTTGCACGAATATATGCCTCCCTAAGCAAAACTCATGTTGCCAGCACCCACTCTCCAGTGTTTCCACTCCATTTACTGTGTTCCCCTAATACTTCTCATGCTCTGGTCTGTCTCCCACATTTTATCCACCCTTAATGTTTCTCTGCTAATCTCATTCATAGAACATAACTTCTGCCATAGTACCCAAGGTTATATTGGCTCCAATCAATGCCCTAAACAGCTTCCTAGATGGTCTAATGGATGCCCTGGCCCTGAAAAGCACTAAAATTGTGCTGGGAATGGATAAACGGCACACTTTGTTTCAAATTTCATCATATACATACAGCAATACTCTCCATCTCAGGAATTTACGGAGTTTGTTTTACCGATTCAAATTGACCAGACTCCCCAGACAGGGCTGGAATCTGGCCACTCCCGTTGAGCGAGGGTATGCAAAGAAAAGAGATGTTTACATATGGCTGCATTACAAAAATACTCAAAATCTTGTTTTCTTAAAATATAAAATGTTATGTTACAAAAAATTATTTTTCTTTAACACTTTACCAGTATGTTATAGCAACATTACTCTGGGAAACGTTTGAGCTTTGCTTTTTGATTAAACATTATGCTTTGTATTGGGCCCATCCACCTACTGGACACTCACAGCTCCAGAGTACCTTATATGCAATAAAACTTTACACAAGACTTTAACAACTCTTCTTCTAGGTTATTGCCAGCTCAGTATACCACAATACAACAAAGGAAGATTCATAAAAATAAATCTTTACAAGCATACAACCTTTTTATTTTAAGCTGTTGAACGAGTTCATCTAACTGGAAAACCTTCATTTTACATACATCTTGGCACGTGCTTTACCTGTTTAACGCACTTGTCTAACAGATAATGCTTACGTGTCCATCCCTATTACTGGTCCATTGAGCCTAGTCTAGGAAATCCATCAAATCTCTTATACACATGTGGATTTGTCATTTTCTGTGTGCAAAACTACATTAAGAATGGATAGCAGCTGTATTATTTATAAAATGGGAAATGACAATAACTATATCTTGGATGAATTTTACAATATATATATCAGTTTTTTCCCCGGGCGTGAGAGTACCCCCACCTATTTTTCCAGGAAAAAAGCACTGTATATATATAATAGATATATATATATATATCGGATAGTTTTCTATATGAAAATTACATTAAAAGCAGCGTCCTTTTGTTACCGGAATCCACCTGGTTCAATCGGGATGAGGCCGGGCCGGCACGGACAAGGATTGACTGGACACGAGTCTCTTCAGGAAAGGCAAACTTTATTGTGATATCACAACAGATGCTCAAACAGGATTCAATCGCAAAGAATGAGCCCCGATTACACAGTGACATGAGGTTTTATACCCCAAATACATAATTAGGTACATCCCAATTAGCCCACCTCCTGGTGACACTATTCCACCCCACGTGGGTCCGTACCACCCTTAATCGAATACAAAGACATTCCACACATTGACCATAAATTGGCAAGCTTCATGTTACTTTGACAGGTAATGATTTGCTACTGCTCTGGATCCTGCCTGTGCCCACCTCCCTCATGCTTGTTTATTGTTTCTTTTAGATAAGTCCTGGTCTGGTCTTCACACTCCTCTTTGTCCCAGCTGCAGGCTTCTATGACCTTGATGTATCTCTTCTTCTTCCTGTCACCCTGTGCCAACTACGGCCCGGATCTTCTCTATTTTAATTGCTTTACTGCTTGCCTAACACATTCCTAAAATTCTATGTAAACCTCCTTCTAATTTCAACTAATATCTACCTAGTTATATTCAAGTGAACCAATATTCTGAACAAGATGGCCGCCTGGCTCAGAATGGTGACCATCTTCTTGCCTGAATCTCCTTCATTCCCCCCTTGGCTCAAGTCTCAGGTTCTCCTCCTGAGACTTGTAGCCACTACACTCCACTAGTGTTATCTTTGAACTCCTCGTACTTTAGGGGACCCACTTTTGTTGGGAACATGTTTTGTGGGATTATCAGTGGTATCCTTTGTGTCTGTGTAGGTGTCAGTGCTCTCTTGCATAGTATAGTTTTCCATCACCTGCCGTGTACCATTCCAGGCTTGGGAAGTATTTACTTCGTTGGTTAACCTTGGACACCTAGGGCATGTCCCATGGGATAGTCCATAGATCAAATTTGCAAGGTACAATATCAGTACCAGAAATGCCCCAAATGTCAAAACCCCTTGGGCAATTCTTTTCACAGTCACATAAACCCAATCCCTCCCCACCGGAATTTCAGAAAAACAAAAGACATTTCTGGTTGTTCAAGGGTCGGGGCGGGTCCCCTAAAAATAGCCCTTGGGGTATCCCCCGGGGGATCCCTTTGCTCCCTCGTTGGTGAGTGGTCAGGCATTATTGTGTCCGTCAAAACACCCACTTGTTGAGTCTTTTAGGTGCTCGAGACTGTGGTCTTTGTCAGCTTTAGTCTCAATGGATTGGTCTCGTTGGTGATAACCTTCCACTCTGGTACAGGATTGGCTGCAGCTGCTTTCAGTCTGGAGTGATGTATCCACGGGACCACCTCGGCAACCTTCACTGCTGTAGGGGTTGATAACAAGACAAGGTAAAGACCTCTCCATTTTGGGCCTAGTGGGTCATTTTTCCACTCTTCCACCCAAACCGAATCACCTGGACAATACTTATACAGTGGGGGATATAAAAAATAAAGTCGCTTATCTCCCACCCAAGTATTCATTTTCTGCATTGATTTCCCCAACAATACAACCTGTTCATTTAATTTAGTTTCACCCAATGCCCGAAGGTCCCCCCTTAGTCCATTAATTAGAGGGGTAGGCCGTCCGAACATAAGCTCGTACGGACTTAGCTTCAATTGGGGGGTTGGCCTGCACCTAATGTGCAATAAGACTATTGGCAGCACATCCAACCAGCCTAGTGACGTCTCTTGGCACAATTTGGACATTAAAGTCTTTAGTGTACGGTTCATTCTTTCGACTTTTCCTGAGCTTTGGGGCCTGTAAGCTGTATATAGCTTCCAGGTGATGCCCAACAGGCGGGCAAACTGTTGCAAACAGTTCTGTATAAAAGCTGGGCCATTGTCCGACCCTATTTCAAGTGGAAGTCCATAGCGTGGTATTATCTCTTTCATTAGACTTCTCCCCACCTCCGTTGTCTTCTCCGTCCTGGTTGGGAAGGCTTCCACCCATCCTGTTAGAGTACACACCATTACCAGTAGATATTTATATCCTTTGCAGGGTGGCAGCACTGTGAAATCTATCTGTAATTATGCCATTGGGGACAGCCCGATTGGTTGCTTCCCTGGAGGTTGAGATGGGCCTGTTCTTGGATTATTCTTGGCACATGTCACGCACTGCTGTGCTATTGCCTTGCAGATTGCTGACAGTCCTGGCACATAAAAATGTGGCTCCAGCTGTTGCTCCATCATTTCCCTTCCTCCATGAGTACTTGCATGAAGTGCTCTCACGATCTCAGGTGCCAGTGTTGCCGGTAGGACTATTTGTCTGTTCTTCAACTGGAACCATCCGTCTGCTCCATATCCACCTTGTTCTTCTGATAGCCATTTCTTCTCTTTCTCTGAGTACACAGGTGTCCATTCACTCAGTGGCGCCGGTAGGAGAGCAGCCACCACTGGTGCTGCTTTATATCTTGCCAATTCTTCTTGGTTTCCCCAGATAAATTCTTCTTTTGGGAAATAGTATCGCCATGCAAAAATTAGCAAATCTTGTCTCTTCTCCATATCTTTCACTGCCGGCACGAAGAAGTTCATCACACTTTTCTTCATTCTTGGTAGGTTGTTTTTGATAAGGGTCTCTTTGAGAAAGAACCTCACCAGCGGGGCTTGATATTCTTCTGCTCCCAGTTCTCCGAAGCTTGTCAACATTCTTGTGATCCTCCAGATTGTTATGAGGGTTTGCTGTCAGATTGTCAAAACGTGAAACAAAATTTTCTGCTCGTTCAACTTCGGTCACTTCTGTATCTTCTCCATCCTCCCCCACTAATTTTACGCCGAAGAATTTCAGCATCATCTTGTATACTCAACGGAGTCTTTGCTGAACTTCTGAGGTGTCCATTATGAAGCGTATTTCTTGGGGGTTCAGAGGTGTGGAGTAAAAATTTCGGCCTTGGGACTGTTGGGAAAAGCCACTGAATATAATCATAGTTTTCTTCTAATCGTTCATAATCGTTGTGCCATTTGTGCAGAATAATTTCAATAAATTCGCCTTCTGGTTCAAATTTTCTCCAATTCATGTAGAACTCGTAGTTCGGTATGGGGAGTTGATCCTCTTGCTTGCAGAGCAGGACTTTGGCTTGTAGATGTTCACTCTTTTGCCTTCGGAGATTTCAAGCGCTCTTGTCAAGGCGGTTATTTCAGCCAGTTGCGCTGACGTGTGGCCTGGTAAAGGATTTGCTTCAATAATTCCATCAGCTGTTACAACTGCATAGCCGGAGACTTTCTTCCCATCGTCCATATAACTGCTACCATCAGTGAATAACTGTAGATCGTATTTGTCTAGGGGTACGTCTTTCAGATCTGGTTGTCATGGAACGGACATAGGGGCTCTGACCAGCGAGCCCCAGAACTAACAGCCTGGGACATTTCAAAGACCTTTTTCTTTATTTGAGACTCTTTCGGTTTTGCGTGTTGAAATGAACAGTTATACCTTTTCTAGATGTGGTTTTATTGGTGTGATGTATTACCATGTATCCTGTATTGTATGAGTGTGGATTCAGATGGGTAATTGTGTGATGCATTTAAAGGTATTATATTTCCCCTTGGTTGCTAGGAGTGAAAGGCTGTGTTGAAATTCAATTGTATGCTAATTTCTGTGTACATTAGCTGTGTGTGTGTGTGTAATCTGATGATTCAAGCATGCCATTGTATGCAAATTGAGTTCCCATTCAAGCCTGGGCATGTCTCCTTTGTGTGTGAGATGTTTAAATGTGTGTCCCATTTGAGTAAAGAGTCAGTTCAACTGCGTTTGACTTGAAGCATACAGCCCCGTTTGGTGTCGTCATTTCATAGCTAAAATCACAGTGCAGGAGACACTCTGCGGTCTCCTAGCTTCCCACTACGCAGAACGGGTCAACTGAATCCGGCAGCACCATCTCGCCAAGTAACGCCAGGGTCATCTCAGGCCGCTCGAGACGCCGAGTGCCGTGACACTCGTTAGTCGGGCCTGACGCCATCAAGAGGGGGTCAGATTGGAGCACACCCGCAGACGGATAACACCTCATTCCGTCACACTGGTCTGCTACTGAATACTTCTTCCATGACTTGGAGGCATTCATGATATGGATCCTCTTCACAGTCAGGCAGTAATGTAGCTGGGTTTAGGGTAGCGATGAGGTCCAAATGAACCCGTGGATTCTCACACATCATGGCTTGGTACTTCGTCATCCGGCTATTGCTGAACCAGTAACTTCGTTTTACATCAAGCAGGGCTTTTACGGCATGTGGCACCTTGACATGAAGAACTTGTCCAAGGGTCAACTTGTCTGCTTCCGCAATGAGCATTGCGGTGGCAGCCACTGCTTTCAGACATGGGGGTAGGCCGCAGGCCACAGGGTTAAATTATTTGGATAGGTAGGCCACAGGCCTTGGCCATGAGCCAAAGTTCTGAATCAGCACTCCTGTGGCTATTTGGTTGTGTTCATGCACATACAGCTGGAAGGGCTTGCTATGATCTGGCAGACCCAGTGCAGGGGCTTCCATCATAAGGGCCTTTAACCCCTTAGTGACCGGGCGGTTTTACACAAATCCGTCCTTTAGTGACCGCTGCTGTTTTTACGTTTCTGCGCTGTTAGTGTTTAGGACAAATTTTCCTCTTACTCGTTTATGCAACCTACACATATTTTACACTGTTTTTCTCGTCATTAAATGGACTTTATAAAGATACCATTTTTTTCATCATTTCATATAATTTACTATAAAAAACATTGTGAAATATGACAAAAAAATTGAAAAAACACCACTTTTTCGAACTTTGACCCCCAAAATTTCTTATGTATCAACAACCGTCAAAAAAATTTAATTCCTTAGTAGTTTCTAAATTTAGTTCTGAGTTTAGCAATACCCAATGTTTACATATTCCTCGCTTTTTTCCTTATTTTATGCAACAATAAGTGCAAGTAGCACTTTGCCATTTCCAAAGAGTTTATTTTCAAAACTAGTGCTAGTGACATTGTAACACTGATATCTGTCACTAATTCCTGAATAACCCTCCACATATACATATTTTTTTAAAGTACACAAATCAAGGTATTAAACTTGGGGTATTTTGACTCTTTCCATGCAAACCATTTTACCACAAATCTATGCCAAAGTTTGAGAAAAAAAAAGTTTTGGTGATTTTTTTTTTTTTTTTTTTTAACGCAATTTAAGAATACATGTACTGTGAACTTTAAGGTTTACTGCCAAAAAACACCCCAAAATATGTTCAGCAACATCTTCTGAGTAAATTGATACCACCCATTTATAGGTATGTCGGGTCATTTGGGGGCTAATAGGCCTTATTTGGGGGGTGTGCATTTCAGTTTTCCAACTTGGAATTTTCACATTTCGTCATCATGCACCCATGTCCTATTTGGGACATTTTTGAAGCCGGCCAAAGTAATTTACCCCCATCAAACCATATATTTTTAGAAAGGGCACACCCTAGGGTGCTTCAAAGAGTTGTATTTTAACACTTTCCATGCACTAGCTCTATGTCAAACTTTCAGGTAGTCACTTTTTGTGTTATTTTTTCACACACATTGTACTTTAGGCATGAATTGTCAAATCCAGTTATGGGTTACTGCCAAAAAACACCCCAAAATATGTTCAGCAACATCTTCTGAGTAAATTGATACCACCCATATATAGATTTGTTCTGTTGTTTTTGGGGTGCTACGCCAATCTTTTGACATGTGCTTGTCAATTTTCTAATTTGACATACAGTATCTTCTTTGCTTATCTTCTTTTTAGGGGCCTTTTTACATACCCCAATTTTATTAACGTGCATATATTTGGTAAGCTAACACCCCAAAGTATTGTAAATGGAGTGTTTTTATGCCATGGATGCAACCGTTTGCTCCAAACAAATTGGATACTGTTTGGTGGTCATTTTTCATTTTCACACCCACATCAGTTTTGGACTGTGATTTAGGAGACACTGTTGTTTGTTACTGCATGAAAACTCTCCAGGTTGTTTTCTGCAAGGTCTCCTGAGTACACCCATGCCCCCCATGCATAGGTTTGCCAGGATTTTGGGAAGGTTCAAATACAATTTTTATGACTTTGTCATTGGAGTTGAAATTGAGATTATTTCTTCAGCTAGGCCTATCTTTGGTTTTGGGTCTACCGCATACCCCAGTTTGAATTATTGCCAGAAAATTGTATATATTTCTTATGTTGACACCCCAAGGTATTGCATATGGAGTGCTTTGATGCCATGGATGCAACGGTTTTAGCCCAAAACATTTGAGAAGGTGTGTGGCGGTAATTTTTCAATTTTCAGATTTTTATGCCCACAGTAGTTTTGGACTGTGATTTAGGAGACACTGTTGTTTGTTACTGCATGAAAACGCTCCAGGTTGTTTTCTGCAAGGTCTCCTGAGTACACCCATGCCCCCCATGCATAGGTGTGCAAAGATTTTGGAAAAATACAGCACCAATTGTAGAACATAAAAATGTACGAATAAAATGTAAAAGTCTGGTGCAGTAAAAGAAAAAAAAAACTAAACTGAACTAACTGGAGTGTGAGGAAAAAATAGAAAGGAAAAAAAAAAATCACAGATCACGCACAGTGTGATATAGCTTGAAACAGTCCCCAAGACACAGACCGGGTTGTCCAGGGCATTCTGGGCAGTAAAAGATTGTGTCTCTCCTCTGCCCCCTCTTGAAACACACCCTGCATCTTTTTTGGGGTTTCTGTTTGCCCTCAGTAGGGGGGATTTTATAAATAAAATGTGTAGCCCCAACTCTGTCCCCCATCACCGCCCGGGGAGCATGTGCATCCTGGTACAAAACCCCGAAATGACCTGGAGCTGAAACTGTAAAAAGGACAGCGTCACTCCGGGGTTTGCCTTTTTGCAGAGCAAAAAGGCATTGTGGGTTGCAATTTGCATCAGGTAAATTGCAACCTTTTTGTACCAGGCCCTTGACTTCCGCATAATCTGGTAGGGCTGGAGCAGCTGATCTGTCAGATCAACCCCACCCATATGCCGGTTATAGTCTTTGATGCACACTGGCTTCCTGATGCGCTCAGCTCTGCCACGTACAGAGACCTCCACAGACCTCTCAGTGTGGATGGTGGATAGAAGGTATACATCCTTCTTGTCTCTGTACTTGACCGCCAACAGCTCCTCTTGGCGCAGAGCTGAGGTCTCCCCCCTTTTTAGCCGGGTGCGGACAAGCTGTGCTGGGAAACCTACGCGGTTCTTGCGAACAGTACCGCATGCTGCTGTATCAAAACAATACAGCAGCTTGAACAAAGGGACACTCGTATAAAAATTATCAAGATACGATATATGGCGAGCTGTGGAAGCGAGCAGCAGCATTTTGGAGGAGCTCTGTGTCTACCACGGATTTTATTGCTTTTTTCGCCGTTTGCACTGCCCTGTGAGCTTCCCGGTTGGCTAGAGGGATCCTGGAGAGTTGAGGTACCTGATTTAGCCCTGAGTTTCGTGCCCGGGGACAGATTGCTGCCGGCAGCGCGATTTGGGCCTAGTCACAGCGGCCATCTTGGAAGCCTACTCGAGGCGTATTGAGATTCCCTCACCGCCCTGCGACCTCGTGCCAGCCCAGCATCTCCGGAACCATGCCTACCGGTCGTTCCCAGCGACGGGCCCCCGACAGAGGGACATTCGGGATGTTTTGCGAGGTGGGTCCGCTTTTACGGGACTGACTGCTTCTTCCTCCCTCCCCCCGGGCTATGGCTCCTCGGAGGCTGACAGCGACTATGAACCTCAGGGGGGTATTACTGGGATGCCCTGGCTTGCCCCGCAGTCACCGGCGTCTGACTCCCGACCCCTCTCGGCGGCTGCTAGGAAACGGGCACAGAAGAAGAGAAAATCAGCAATGCGGACATCGTCCGGGGCAACGCCGGACACAGAGGATATTTTTGATGGGGACCCGACTGAGATTCCCCTTACCTCCGCCAGTAATAGTGTGACCTCGGATCATTGGTCTGCAGTGGGGACGGGACTTCGACAGCAACAGGTGCAGGAGGAGGACGACCATCTCCCCTCCACGAAGGGGGATCTCCGCAGGATCTTGGAGGAGCTTCGGGTGATACGTGAGGTGTGGCAGCCTGAGGTGGCGGCGGTCCGCACGGAGATAGCGGCGATGCGTGCTCAGGTGAAGATGGTACAGGAGACGACTTCTGCTGTGACAACGGAACAAACTCACCTGTCTGGTCAGGTTGCTGGTTTGCGATACCAAGTCGAACTTCTGACACGCTCTGTGGAGATGCTTGAAACGAGACACAGACGCCGAAACATCAGGGTCAGGGGTGTCCCGGACTCTATTACCTCCGACGCTCTGCCGTCCTACGTGACTCGTCTTGTGCTTCAGGTCACGGGGCTTCCCCCTGACACACCTGACATGCTTGGGTCGGTGTTTCGGGTCAGGAGACCTGCGACGAACCCACCTGGGGCTCCTCGAGACGTCGTAGTGGCCTTCCGTGAAGTGGCTTTCAAGGTCAAGGTTATGTCTGCTCCGGGCGCGAGGGATCCCGTACGCTTTGAGGGCTCCACTCTGGCCCTGTATCATGATCTCCCATTCCAGACCCTGATGGCTCGCAGGCGTTTTCGTGAAGTGACATCAGTTCTTCGCCGACAGGGTGTCCGATATCGCTGGGGTCTGGCAGGAGCTTTGGTGGTGACCCACGCAAATGTCCCCTATACCATCACGGATCCCGCGGTGGCTTGGATTGACCTTGCGGCTGCGGGCCTCTCACCAGATCCTCCGGACCCTCGACCGGATTGAAGGCTGGTTTCTATGCCCTCTACCTCTCCAGGTCTGAGCTTTACTGAATTACACCCCCTCCCCTGCATTTCTCTTATATGCTTACGTGTCCCTGGTCTCTAGCTTGGCCTAGTGCCTGGACTTTCAGGACGGTTCGTAATTTGTTTTGATCAGTCCCAGCCTGCATTGCATAGGGCTTTTGCTTTTTTGCCTGCACATGGTACTTTCTGCCTTTTTACTTATTTTTACCGCCCTGTCCTTCTTTGCGACGCATGTTTTTTGACCAGCTGACCGTAGTTACCTTGGCCGGCCTTAAGTGGCTGCATTTATATATGTTTGATTTCCCACCTTGATGAGACACCCCGTCTAGGGGATGTTTTCTGCTAACATATTGCTATCCTTAGATTTTTTCGATTCGCTGTTTTTACGATGACACTTTTTTGGCCATGTGTGGTTTCCGTTGCTTGTTATGTCTTCTTGTTTGGCCCTGCGAGGTCATCCATTATTTTACAGTATGATGTAATGCTGACTTATTTCAAAATAAAAAACTTTAAATTTAAAAAAAAAAAAAAATTATCAAGATACAAGTGGTACCCTTTGTTCATCAGGGGAAAAAGTAGGTCCCACACAATCTTGCCACTGGTTCCCATGTGTTCTGGGCAACCTGGAGGGTCAAGGCTACTATCCTTTCCCTCGTACACCCGGAAGGCCTGAGTATACCCACTCTCGCTGTCACAGAGCTTATACACCTTCACTCCATACCTGGAGCGTTTGGAAGGAATATACTGCTTGAATCCCAGCCTTCCCTTGTATTTCATTAGGGATTCATCCACGCAGATATTCCTTCCAGGTGTATAAGCCTCTGCAAACCTGGCGGCGAAGTGGGTAATCAGGGGGCGGATTTTATACAGCCTGTCAAACTGGGGATGCTCTCTAGGAGGGCAAAGGCTGTTGTCACTGAAGTGCATGAAATGCAAAATGTTTTCATACCTTCTACGTGACATTGATTGGGGGTAAATGGGGGTAGAGCAGATGGGGCTACTGCTCCAGTAGGAGCGAATTGAGGGCTTCTTTATGATGCCCATCAGCATAGTAAGTGCCCAGAATTTCCGAAATTCTGGCACATCTAGCGGGGTCCATTGCTGCCTTGCCAAGTAGGAGTCTGGCTTCGCAGCACAATGCTGATGGGCATACAGATTTGATTGGGCCACGATGTGGCCCAACAAATCATCCCCCATAAACACCTGCAAAAACTGTGTTGCGGTAAATCCTGCAACATCAATATTGATGCCAGGATTTTCCGTGAAAGGAGGGATATCTGGCCTCTGGCGATGAGGCACTACCCACTCCTCAGCTGGAGCTGTGCGTCTCCTTCTGGCAGGTGGTGACCCAGGATCTGCATCAGAAACATCACTAGATACATCAGCCAGCGTAGATGATGTATCTAGCGACGTCTCTGAGCAGTTAGCGGGGTCGAAATCAGGGTCTGGGTCTGACGCAGATGCCTCAGATTCTGACGCCAGGATGGCATATGCCTCCTCGGCGCTGTACACCCTCTCAGACATTATATATAATAGATTATAAAATTTTATAATTATTATATATATATAAGCGGATTGTTGGTTCTTAGAAGAACCGTTGGGTTTCACAAGAAAATACAAATAAACACCTAAATCTCTCTAAATCAATCTAAACCTGCCTCAATTCTTCTAAATCTCCCTAAATTCTATCTAAATCTGCCTCAATTTTTCTAATCTCACTAAATCTACCTAAAATCTCTAACCTGTCAAATCTGATCTCTCTCTCTCGCTCACCAAAACACAAGTGAGGAGAGGGAGGGAGAATCACAGAGGTCAGAGCCAATATTTACAAAATATTGACCTGACCTGACAAATTAGAAATTTTATTTTGACTTTTTCTAACTTCTGATTGGATGTTGCTAGCCTGCCTCTCTGAGGCAGGCTAGGAACATCCCACACAGCCCCAAGATGACCCTGCTCTTAGAAGGGCAGCGCCATCTTGGCTGTCAGTTTATTTTATTTTATTCATTTTTATTTATTTTTATTTAACTTTTTTCTTTTTTTTACACTTTTTTTTACTCTGCTGGGTGCCTTGATCCCTCGAGGCACCCAGCAGAGCACCTGATCACTCATGTGATCTATTATGTACTGAGTGCCACGATACCTCGTGGCACTCAGTACTTCCTGCCGCTACCGGAAGTGATCGCTCGGGGGTAGCGATCACTGAGCGGACCAGCGGCAGGTAAGCATATTGCAGGGATGCCTCGATGTCGAGGCATCCCTGCAATATTCACAGAGCAGCTGGAAGCAATACCGATCGCTTCCAGCGCTCTCTAGAAGTGCCGGGCACCTCTCCGGTAAAACCGGATGTTGATCGCTCCCGGGGAGCGATCACAAGGTGCCGCGGCACTTCTGTCCGCCATTGCACGGATGCCTGGACTCCCAGGCAGCGTGCAATGGCCCTGGAGCTGCTGGAAGCGATCCGATCGCTTCCAGCGCTCAAAACACCGCAGGACATACCATGTACGTCAGCGGGTCTAATAGAGACCCGCTGCCATGACGTACATGGTACGTCCAAGGTCCCTAAGGGGTTAAATTCAGGAAAGCTGATGCTTGTTCTTCCAGAGGAAGGGGTCATGCTCTCCCCCCTTGGTGGCTTGATGGAGGGGCTTGGCAATGTCTGCAAAGTTGGGGATCCACAGGCGGCAGACGCCTGCGGCTCCTAGGAATTCACGGACCTATCTCCTTGTCTTTGGCTGGGGTATGCGGCATACTGCTTCTTTTCTTTCTGGCCCCAATGCACGCTTGGTACCTGTTAATTGAAATCCTAGGTACTTTACACTTTGTTTGCATATATTTGCTTTCTTCTTGGAAACTTTATAACCTGCTTGGTTTAGCAGATACAGCAGTGCTTTTATGGCAGAGAGACAGTCCTTTTCTGTAGAGGATGCAAGCAATAAATCATCTACATATTGTAGTAAAACAACTTTGTCTGCCTGAGCGTTGAAGGACAGGAGGTCCTGGCTGAGCGCGCAGCCATTGTAGATTCCTCCCACTGAAAAGTAAAGAGGGGTTGGCTTGCCAGAGCGAGACGGGTGCAAAAGAAAGAGTCTCTTAAATCAAGCACTGTGTAATATTTTGTATCACCAGGAATTAATGCCAATAAATTGTATAGATTGGGAACCACAGAGTGTAGGGTTACTGTGGCTTCATTGACGGCCCGTAAATCTTGGACTGGGCGGTACTCTTGTGTACCTTTTTCTGAACTGGCAATATCGGTGTATTCCACGGTGACACACAAAATTTTAATATCCCGTAATCTTTCAGTCTCTGTAAATGTGTCTGTATATTTTGTTTGGCTTTCTGTGGAATATGATATTGGCTTAGAGCCACAGGCGTTGCGCCAGGTTTCATATCAACATACACTGGAGGAATATTTACAGCTAATCTGGGCGGGTTCTCTTCTGCCCAGACTCTAGAGACTTCTAAAAGTAGTGTGTATGGGTCTGGGGCGTCTGGCAGGGTTGTTGCCGTTCGCCATTCTTCTTCTCTTGGCATAATTACTGCAATTTTTACAGGTTGGCTATTCTGGCTGGCTGGGTTGTACTGCCGTACAGAGCTGCCAGTCTCAGGCAGGTCTAATCTAGCGTGACCCCCGGGGAAAAAAATATCTAATTTGGGCTTGCAATTTGCAAAAAAATATCCCGCCAGGAGTTGGATGGGACATTCAGACTATATATATATATATATATATATATATTAGTATATTTTAACCAAAGAGAAGGACCATCTATACATACAAACAATATTCACAGAGGTCTCTCTCCTGTAGTCAAAACAGACTCTTAATAACACATCAGAAAAATAAAATTAGTAATCATTTAAAATACTCTTATAACAATAGAATAACCATCTTATCAGAAATTGAATAGAAATATATTTAAATTTTATTCTTTCACCATCATTCCTGTAATATTTTAATTGAATTTTTAATCATAATTTTGCTATATCTTAACTATATGGGACATGAAACAGTATAAAACTTGTTATTTTAACTATTTCTCGAACTGCTCTTTTCAATATTATCTTCTAACCGTTTCATATATTTCTATTTAGTTCGTTAATAAATGTTATTATATTTTGGTAGACAATATTGTATATATTATATACTTTAAATTTACTTCATAAAATACATATTGTATTATAAATACCCATTATTGTTATATTCTGTAATAATATAAAAACCAGGACACCTTTTATTTAATTCTAGCTCTGTGAACAAAACTAGAGGTTTTTTTTTTTTTTTTTTTTTGGAATAATATCAACACATTGCGCAACATTGCCTGAAACAACCGGACAATACCAGACAATATAAAACTCTCTCACATATAGCCTAGATTATATAAAACTATTTCAATATAGTCTGTTTTGACAGACCTAATTAAATATATCAACACAAAATATAAACCTACATCTTGCACTCGACAGACTTCATGCATTCTATTGTAGCACACATAAAAATTAGCTAAACCTAGCTATCTAATTAGCAATTTTTTTTCTTCTTTATTTCTTTGGTAAACCTAAGTTCGCTGCAGACACACAAAGGGTTAATTCCTTTGTTCAGCAGAGAGCCAACTTCCTCCCTCCCCTCTGTGCAGATAGTGTGGGCTAGAAAGGAGGGGGGAGCGAATACGGAGAAAACTGTTAGGAGGAGAATCTCATTACCTCTCAGCCATCGCGCACTCTAAATTAACTTCCAAAACTTATTACAAAGATCTTTTTGTAACTACTAACACACTTTACTCTTAATTGAACAGTTTGATAAACTAAAAATAAACAACATATATATATACACTGAGTAGTTTCTTCCTATTTGGCAGTTATAGGGTATATAGCTATCCATTAATAACATTCTCTGACTTCATACTCACGCAGGACGGTACAGACATCACATCCGGATGATCAGGCCGAATTACATACACAAATTATACAGCACTGTAATCATTTTTTTATTTTTTTTAAACTTTCTAGATTACCATCTGATCCATTGATCATCTCCTTTTCTTCTGGCCCGGGGGGGGAGTGGGGGATCAGAGACTCCTGCAGATCATTACATGGTCCACACACAGGGCTTCCCTGGCTGTCCCATAACATGACGGATAAGACGGGGGAAGGGAATCACTCTCCTCTGGATGTTCTACCAACACCGTTTTGTTTTTTTTCATTATTTGGGGGTACCTGTTTCTTGTTCTGTCCCGCCAACATTATATAATAACTCTTGTCTTTCACACAGTACCTCCATATATCTATATACGGGTACTGATCGGGGTGCCCATATTTTCCGGTAATATGAGTGCACCTTCTGAATTAGCTCTGGGTCCATAGACCCCTGTTCTGGCCACTCGGGGATTAACAGTGGCCAGACTATCGTATACAACAATCGCAATTTCTCCTTACTCAAACTCACACCATAATCATGTGTTGCATACAACACTTCAAAATTCTGTACCATATACTCCAAGGGCGTCTCGCCCTTCTTAGCTTTTTTGGGTTTGGACGACCCGTTACCCATTATTATTCTTGAAAGCAGTAACTTTTTCACACTGCAGATATTTCTTTTAGCACAATCACTTTATATTAACTGTCTGGTACTTCAGTCAACAGTTCATTTATATAGTATTCGCTTCCTCCGTCAGTAGCCGGCTGCAGTCGCCTGAGCCGGAAACGTACTTTAGGAGTCCACTCTCAGATTTGCTTCCTTGCTAAGCAAGTAGGCGCACAATCACTCACAACACTCTCAGCAACACTCACAGCACGTACTGTACCAGATACATTCAACACAAAACAATACATAAACAATTCTACTCTTTCTACTAGCCGAGGGCTCACCGACCCTCCTCTTGGCTCCTTATACCCAGTTAATTGATCTCTAACTCTTGTCTGCTTGTGACTATGTGTACCCCGTTCTATAACAACACTCCTGTCTGCAATTCCAATTTGCCTATGGGCAATACACCCACTCGGCACCACTACCGCTGGCCCCAATTGGCCCCCTTCACTACACGACGTACACACTAGCACTGACTCAGGGCTCTTAGCCCAGTCACAGAAATCCCTCCTCCTTTCCTTGTCCACATGCAGAAGCTCTATTTACAAACACCGACTATAACAATGCAACTCCACGTGGCTACCCTCTCCCTCAAATTCAGAACTACCCTTTAGTCAGCATCCGATTCCCCTGGGCCCAGACACGCGCACTCTAATCCGCCGTGCAATGTCCGTACTGTATGCGGCGGGTTCGGTATGCCGACGAAACCGTGGCCACGGGTTTCCTTATCCAACTATGGTCGGACGTTTTCCCTTATACCGGTATCTCCAATACACATACAAACATAGACACTTTACCTATCGCCTTGCTGTTTCCTCGGACTCAGTGGTGTCCCAGTGTTCCCGGGCCAGGGGTCCGCTAGAGATGAGTCGAGCTCCACTTAACAGGAATTCCTGCTTGGTGCCTGCAGATGTCGGCTCACCTTCAATGGACGCCCAACCGGCGGGATCACTCGCACCTGCAGTCAACCGCTACGGTGTCCAGCAGTCGTTGCCGTACCGGCAAAAGGCCTGAATCCCGGACGAGCCCCCAGAAATGTTACTGGAATCCACCTGGTTCAATCGGGATGAGGCCGGGCCGGCACGGACAAGGATTGACTGGACACGAGTCTCTTCAGGAAAGGCAAACTTTATTGTGATATCACAACAGATGCTCAAACAGGATTCAATCGCAAAGAATGAGCCCCGATTACACAGTGACATGAGGTTTTATACCCCAAATACATAATTAGGTACATCCCAATTAGCCCACCTCCTTGTGACACTATTCCACCCCACGTAGGTCCGTACCACCCTTAATCGAATACAAAGACATTCCACACATTGACCATAAATTGGCAAGCTTCATGTTACTTTGACAGGTAATGATTTGCTACTGCTCTGGATCCTGCCTGTGCCCACCTCCCTCATGCTTGTTTATTGTTTCTTTTAGATAAGGCCTGGTCTGGTCTTCACACTCCTCTTTGTCCCAGCTGCAGGCTTCTTTGACCTTGATGTATCTCTTCTTCTTCCTGTCACCCTGTGCCAGCTACGGCCCGGATCTTCTCTATTTTAATTGCTTTACTGCTTGCCTAACACATTCCTAAAATTCTATGTAAACCTCCTTCTAATTTCAACTAATATCTACCTAGTTATATTCAAGTGAACCAATATTCTGAACAAGATGGCCGCCAGGCTCAGAATGGCGACCATCTTCTTGCCTGAATCTCCTTCACTTTCTCTGGTCTTTATCTATTAATAGTGCCCCGTATGCAAATCTGCTTTCAGCTATATGACAGTACTGCCAAAAACCATGAATAATGCACAGTGAACAGAGTATCAATAAATTTTTTGTTTCCCTCAGTCACTTTGTTTTCTGACATGACATAATTTGTATTTGTTTTTTTTTAAAAAAAAATTGTTACATCAACATTTGAAAACACTAATGTATTTCCAACTTGGCTTCCTCCACATTACATACCGGCATTGAAGAAGTTATTATTGCTAAACCTACTTTATTAGTGAAAAAATATCATTCCTTTACCTTGCTAACGAAGAACTAGCAATAACAAAAGTTATTTATTGTACTTAAGAATATTCTTTAAAACTCACGGTTTAATCCAGCACCATGATCTCCCTCGACGCTCTGCGGAATAACCGTTTGCTTCTTGCTCAATGCATATACTTTGAGAACCACTGGATGGTCAGCAATGCACAGAGATGTGGATTCATGAGAGAAAAACCCTGGAAGCTGTCTAGTGTATATTGATAGCCTTCCAGGTGGAAGGAAGACCGAATCAGCCAAAACTGTTTGTAGAGGGGCAATCATAATCCATTAGCGACCCAGCAGAATTCTGTTATTACCTTGTTCATTATATTTGAAGTGTAAGGATTTGTATACATTGTAATGGTCAGTCAGTTCATGTCTGTATTTCCTGTTTAGGATGGAGAAGATGTTATGGAGGTGGATCTTGACAAAGATGAAGCTCTTCTTCCTCAGGCTGGAGAACTGACTGGAGAGAAGCTTCTAACTTCAGAATATTTAGGAGTATGTCCATTTCTGCATGATGATAATATTGTGGAGTATAATCTACTATCCCTCTATTCCAATTTATGGACACCAAAGATGCTGAAATGTTTCATAGTTCACTATGCTTGCCGTGGTTTGTTTAATCAGCACCTGGTAGGGAGCATCTCCTTTCCAAGCTTGCTTATAATTATTGATTTTCAAGTGATTTATCTGTCTTCTGTATCAAACAAGCAATGCCTTGCTGCTGCTATCCTACTTGTATTTTCCATTTTCGCTACCTATGTGGAATAAATTTTTCTATCCTTACTAATTATCCCTATTTCCTCTGTAATATCTCATAAATTTGTGATCTATGGAACTCCAGGCAGGGGTATATATTTTGGGTTAAATTAATAAATTGTGATATATGCAGGTGCACGTTTTATGTGTCTTATTTTGCAGATAATGACACATACGCTAAAGAAAACTACTCTTCCTGCACTCCTGCAGAGCATAGATGAACCACTGCAAAGACCTGTAACCCCCAGAAGCCACAGAAGTGTATATACAACGTGCGTATTATGTTTATGCTGCGCATGCAGAGATGGGAGTACATTGTGATTTTAAAAAAAACATGTTAAATTGAGGTGACCAAACCAAGATTATTCTGTTAATAAACTGCATGTAGGTTTCATTGTAAATTTGGAGTTGGTGCATGTATTTTGTGTACTTGTTGTTATATGCCCGATATGTTTATACATATCACACAGATTATACCAGGGGCAGGGCTGTCAAACTCCTGCTTCCCAGATGTTTCTGAACTACAACTTCCATGATTTCCTGGCCATCTACTGCATTGAATGAATTATGCGAATTGTTGGCATCAACATCTGGTGGCCGGGAGTTTGACAGCCCTGGATTATACAGTTGGTATAGTCAATTAAATCACATCCCTTTCTCTAGGAGATTTTTGTTTATTTTCTGTTTGATCTGCTTTGAAATTGTTTTCCAAAATATTTTTATTGGTTCAGTCATATACAAAGTCATAAGATACAATTAAGTATACCTACACAATGTGTCACATAAAGAACGGAACCGGATCAGTCTCCATACATGATAAATGAATACTCCATAAACTGCAACTTGTCAGGTAACAAGGAAAAAAGTTGCACAAGCAGAGATCATCATCTAACGGGGGAACCATGACATTGGGGGAGATAAGGGAGAGGGAGCCAGTAGATGTTGGGGTTGGTAGCGGAGTAATATCATCACTTGCGAGGAAATCCGACAGCCGTTAGGTTGTTGAAACCTCACAGATTGGGTTTTGACCTTTTATTGTTTGAAGAAGGTACAACTGTGTGTTTTGGATGGATTTATTTAAATTTGTTTAGGAACGAACAGCTAGATGGCCCATTAAATGGGCCCCAAACAACAACAAAATTTGCTAATCTCCTGTACCCTATCAAGTGACGATTCCACCCAGTCATTATGAAAAATGGTCAAAAGACTGGGACATAGCATGTTAAGAGGGGGGAGAACCATTGTTGAATTGCTTTTTTTGGCTACTGCCACTAGTATTCTCTAAAGTTTTGGAATGTTTGGTATACATGACTGGTTGGCATTCGAATTATAAAATGAATGTCTGAAAACTAGGGATGCACTGAAACTAGGCATTTGCACGAGTACAAGTACTTGTGCAAAGGCCCCCCTGATACATGTGCCGAAAGCCAGCACCGGGCTCTCGAATCCTGCTACCTTGCGTGAACGTTTCCCCAGCTAAATCGCATTACAACCATCACATGCTGGCAGCCACTCAATGGAAGGTGGCCAGCCGGAGGGGCATGGCAGAATGCTGTTAGATAATGGGGCAGCTGGCTGAATGCACTGTGTCTGAGGTCTGGGATATATATAAATATGTATGTATGTATCTGCTGTGAAGGATGCACATGGGCCAAATCGTTAATGGTGATTTGAGGAGCAGAGTGCCTGCTTTTGGATATTTATATGTGTATATACTTGTATTTGAGGTCTGATGCGGGTATACATGTATCAGGTGTGTGTGGTCAGAATGTGTGCAGGCTGTGTAGTGGGTAAATGGGGTGTCTGGCCATACAATTCAATATTAACATAAACAGGACAGGCTTTCAGCAAAATCCTAAATTATTTATTGGAAAGCGTCACATGACCTTAAATAAAAGTATCAGTGAGTACTGTCATGGGGGCGCTATAGCACGGTCCTGTAGGGCAATTATGGCACGGAAACACAGTCTCTTTATATAGCTCAGTTTTATTTCGTCACTCCAGCAAACAAACAAAATATAACAGAAATCAATACCTAACTCGTCTGAGTGCTGACTAAACAATAAAGCGTCCCTCACTATCTTGGGAAAATAACCACAAGAAAATACCAGCTTTTGAAGTCCTTCAATCGAGCTGCCAACCTCAGAGCTCCACTGTTCTGTGTGTTTAGGTCTCTCTCTCTCTCTCTCTCTCAACCTTCTTACTTCCTCTCACTGGTTCCTCACACCCAGGAAACCTTTAAGTGCTTTTAATTAGCACGTGGGGGACACCTTGCTGCACAGGGAAACTATTAAAAAACACATATTTTCCTCCCAGGTTCAAACAGCCCAATGCCTTCTAACAAACACAGGGGGAATATACACGCCCTCGCACACAATTCCCCTCACTTTATCACCGTGCCAAAAAAAAGTATCAGTGTAACCGTACTGAAAACCATAAGATTGAATTGGTTCTTCTGCATTTGCCTGAACCGGGACTTCATACACCTCGTTTAAAAACCCATTCAAGAATTCTGTTACCTTTTTAAAATTTACATCTAATAGGCTTTACTGCATCCACTTTCATATAGGAGGTATTTTGCTTGAAAATGGGGACCTTTATAAGGGTGATAATTGGGGTACTGAAGATCTTGCAATGGTTTCACACAGCAACCAGGTGTGTTTTTCTTTTTGTGATAATGGATATTCTTGTAGTTGCAAAAGCAAAGTTTTTTTTACCTCACATCATGATCAGTGATAGCCTTGTAGATGCTTGTTCTTGAGTGATTTTAATTGATTCGGGAGGCATTCTTAATATCATCTTTAAGATTCTATCTACAGAAACTGCTTTCATTCTTTTGTGTCAGCAAAAATAAATAACTTTAATTTACTTTTTTCTTTCAGGTCAGAAAATGTTGTTTTACCTTTACTTCCGTCACACTCCTTCAGAGTTAGTAAAGTATCGTCTTCCAACTCCAGACCATCCACCCGTAGTGGCAGTCGGCCTAGCAGTTCAGACTATTGTGTCTCATCAGCGTGTAAGTAAAGTCTTTGTTTTCTAAATGGGCATCTTGCTGAAAAGGGTCATGAAGAGTAGTGATGGGACGAACACCCCCGTGTTCGGTTCGCATTCGAACTCGAACACCTGAAAAAGTTTGACCGCGAACTCGAACACCATTCGAACACCATGCAAGTCAATGGGGCTCGAACGTTTGAAAATTAAGGTCCCCTCCAAGAGGGCATATATGCAAGATTTTGCCCGGAAGAGTGCTGAGCCATTTCACCGCTGTGCGCTGAGCTCATTTTTACCGCTTTTGCTCATGATTAAAAGCGATTTGAAGCCATGGGAAATGTTTGACCAACAAGGAGTGGGAAATGTTTGACCAACTATTATTATTCTTTATTTATAAAGCGCCAGCATATTCCACAGCGCTGTACAATAGGTACAGTATAGACTGGGTTACAATACATTGAACAACATTAGACAGTACAGGAGGAGATGAGGGCCCTATTCCCATAGGAACTCACAATCTAGAAGGGTTGGGGTTGGAAACAGGAGAGGACTGCAAGGTGAGAGTGATTGATGGTTGCGTCACTGAGTTGGGTGGTAGGCTTCTCTAAATAGGAACGTTTTAAGGGAGCGTTTGAAGGAAGAGAAATTTGGGGAAAGTCTGACTGTACGATGGAGAGCGTTCCAGAGAATGGGGGCTGCCCGTGAGAAGTCCTGCAGTCTATCGTTTGACCATCAAGGAGTGGGAAATGTTTGACCATCAAGGAGTGGGACCCGTTTATGAATCCCATAGGCTTCAATGTTAAAAATATTTGCGTATTAATTCAATATCTACTAAACCGTTTATTATTCTATTCTGCAGTAAAGAGTCTCTTTATTTTTAGATTTTTTTTTAGGATCTTTTAAGCATTTTTTGGAATTTTTTTGAAAACTTTTTTTTCTCAAACTTTCGCCAACGTCCCGAAAAGTTCGAACTTTCGAACAGCCAATGTTCGAATCGAACTTCGAGCCAAATCGAACCGGCAGCCCATCCCTAATGAAGAGCCACCAGTTTATCTCAGCCCATTGTACACAGGTCATTTGGCAGGCTGACACTGAGAATGTAGCTTTCGTCTAGACCAGGGGTCAACAATATTGGCTCCCTGATGTTTTGAAACTACATCTCCCATGATGCTCAGTCACCCATTAGGCTGACTGAGCCACATGGGAAATATAGTTCCCCAAACATCAGGGAGCCAAGGTTGCTGACCCCTGGTCTAGACTTATCTATATAATTAGAAATTGTGCAAACACTTCAGAAGCACAACACAAAGGGTACTTGCTGTCTGTGAAATGACAAAACCGAATAGCATTCAGTATGACATGTTCCTAATAAATAGGGTTAGATGGTTGTGTGAGAAAGAAAAAAAACAATATACAAGTTACCAGATTTTTTTTTTAGTTTTGTTTAACCACTTCGCTGCAGAGGACGCGCTCAGCGCGTCCTCCCGCAGGAACCGTTGGCTGCGGAGTACGCGCTTGGCGCATCCTCCCTTTGCAGCCTGCGATCGGCCAGATTCCGGCCAATCGCTGTGTCCCCCGGTGCGGGCTGACATCCTTGATGTCAGCCCAGCATCCGGGACCGCCGCGGGCACCGATAGATGTAATCGCGGAGGCGTGATGACATCTATTGCAGGCGCCCCCCCCCCCGCGAGTTCGGAGGAGGTGCCTGAAAGGGAGGTCCTTTGGACCTCTTTCCCTCCCGATCACCGGGGGCCAGCTATCAAAGCCAGGCACGGTTTGGAAGAGCACAGCCTGCCCTTCCAAACTGTGCCTGGCTTTAACCCCTTGGGTGCCGGATCACGATTCAGTGCCGAAAAGCGCCGGATCGTGATCCTCTCCCGGAACTCCCCCTGACGACTGGCGTCATCGTGCATAGCCGATGACGTCAGTCCTGGAGTTAACCCCTAGTTGCCACCAATGGTGGAGATAGGGGGTTCATTGGAACCCCCTATCTCCCGATCCGTGGCAGCTAGTGGTTAATGCTTGGTATTGTTGGATCGGACAGAGCATGGCCTTTCCAACAATACCAAACTTTTTTTGTTAATGCAGCAATAGTGTTCCCATTTCAATTATAATGTGAACAATGATGCTGCACTAACGATTTTTGTATGGGGTGCATTTGTTAAAAATCGCGTTATTTTCCCCCCAAAAAAATTTAACTAGGCCCCATTTCTAATTTTTTTTAACAAGGCAACCCATAGAAAATATAACTGCAAATGCTTACATGTTAAAATGTGAAGAAAAAAAAACACTATACACATTGTAAATTATTGAAAATTCTAATTTTATTGCATTTTTTGTTATAATATACAGACAGGAGATGACGTATACATATAATAATGATCTATTATGAATCTGCCGAGTCTGCCGGAAAGAACGATATGTAATATGTCTGGGTCATATAATAAAATAAGGCTTCAAAACGCAGTTAAACATAATGAGCGAAACTGTTAAAAATGAGCTCAGCACACAGGCGTGAAATGGCTCAGCAGAGAAAGGGTTAATATTATCCATTTTTTGGAATCCTATCACCTTGCAGGAAGAAAGAATGAATGTTTCAGGAACTCTAGCTGTATATATTTCAGTCTTCCTGCAGTGTTCATGAGAAACAAATCAGACAGGAATTCTGTCATTCTTCCTGTATCTTTAGCAGGAAACTGGTTACGCATGGATGGTGGGTTGCATTCCTTTTTATGTCAGAGAATACTAGTCTGACAAATCTATTTTGAAAATCCACAGAAAATAAATCTGCCCTCCTCTGGTTTAAGGGTCTATTCACAAAGCACCGAAATTCTGTGCAATTTCGTTCTTTGTGTGTTGCCACAATTTGCCACATTTCAGCGATTCTATTTCACTGAAAATATGGTGAATTCATTATTTTGTAAATGGTCACCATATTTTGACAAAATTGGAGTCGCCAAAGCAGTTATCAAAGTTGGTGAATTCTGTGAACTTGGAAAGATCCTATTCTTTTAATAGGAGTATAAATCAATAAAATGTGCCCAAATATAAAAAGGTCCTAAAAAAATTGTCGATTTTTATAAAATAAAAAATGTCTTAAAAAAAAATAAGAATCAAAAATGTTATAATAATAAAATAATACAAAGAGGTGTTCTAAAAAATGAAAAGGGTTTTTGAAAAAAATGAAAAAAACGGTCTTTGGGGGATTGTAAAAAAGTAGGGCTGGTACTGATTAAAATTTTTGTGTTCGATTAATCAATTTCGATTTAATTATAACGCACATACAGAGCCAACTACTTTTAGCTGATCTGCTTGGATCTTGGCCCTGGGTCTGGACCCTTGGGTCTGGGTCTTTGGTCTGGGCCCCTGGGTCTGGGTCTTGGGACTAGACCTTGGGTCTTGTCTGGGGCCTGGTGTGTGCCTGGGGTCTGGGCCCTGCTGGGGTTTGGCTGGGTCCGAGGCTGGACTACGACAGGCGGCACCATACTCACCGCTCCTCCGCTGCCTTCATGTCTGCCGTCTTCTTCCTGCGCCAGTCACTGTGTGTGACGCGTGTGTCAAGCTTTATGGTTTTTGCACAATTCCTCCGCTTGAAAAAGGAACTTCAAACATCAACGCCGGAAATAATAACTGGAATCCACTCTTCATTCACTTGCATTTAAGTTTAATTTCAGTAAATTGGGTAGTAAATATAGTAGCTGTAGATTGATTAGGTGAATAGTTGAATAGTGATTAGATGAATTAAAGTGATGCATAGATGAATTAGGTAAATAGCTGAGTAGGTGAATTAAAAGTGATGAATTAAAGGTGAAAAACCTTAAACAGAAAGAAATACAGAAATTGTATAAATACATTGCACATAAAGCTTGTTAATCATTAACTTCTGTGCCAGTTTCATATACATTCACTAGCACACACTTCTAGAATATCATTACTGCCAAAATATATTTTAACTTAAAGAAAACAGACATGAAATTAGCTATTATAAAGAACTGCATGTGGAATCTCCTCACACTGAGCATGAAATAGATCTAAAAGTTAACTGACTGCATTTATCACTAAACTGGCTCAATTCCTTTCCTGTATTTGACCAATCCTTTTGCTCACCGGCTGCCACTCCAGGATCTGAAGATGTTTGTAAATCTCTGTGCACTTTGTTATGTCCAGGTTGCCTACCTCATGGCATGGCATGGAGCTCTCAGATGGCCCCTACCTTCCTCCACAGATTTCCTCTCTGAGGCTGCTGGGAAGCCTGACCTCTGCTCTGACTGGCTGACCCTAAATGGAGCTGAATTGCATGCAGGGACTAGTAGTTCTCACAGACTCTTGCAGATTTCAATCACATAAGCTGAATTACAGTCATTTCATTATCCCACCTGCTTGTACCTTAGCTGACCATTCTGTACCTTTGCAGTTTGACTTGACAGAGTGCTTTGCACGCTGCTGTAGGGCCGCCCAGGGATCCTAGAGTCCGATACCAGAGCTGATGGGCCCCCCGATCAAAATAAATTTAATCTAACGATTAATTAATAGTTAATTTCCCCAACCCTATAAAAAGATATTACGTTTTTACATTGAAATCTATGGGATTCGCCTTTTTAAACCTGTTGAACTGAAATACTGGAAATCAGGGCATTTTGCTGGAATTTTGCTACAGTTTGGCTTTCTGTGAATAGAAAACATGATAGTCTTCTATGCTGCAATGTCAGTGTCGGTAAATTGCACCATAGTTTGATGTCAATTCGCTTGTATTTGGTAAACTGATAGCTTAGTAAATAGATATATTGGCCCAAAATTGCACCGAATGGTGAAATTCGCTGTCCGTTGCAATTTTGGACCAATTTGGAGGTTAGTGAATAACCTCTTTAGTATCTTATGGTATGTATAACTAAATACAGCAGTCAGGCAACTGTTTCAAATCAGTGTTAAAAAACAAACTAATAGTAATGGCCTCGAACATTTTAATTCTAGAAACCTTTGAGTAAGAAGCTAATTCGATTTTTTTTTTTTTTATCCTTAACGAGAGAGAAAAAAGGTGTCATCTGCGCTTATCCCTAGAACACCATGTGAAACAAAACACAGAGGTTTTGGTTTACTTGAATGGCCTTTGAAGTGTAAGCTCGCCTGCCATATCACAGCACCACTAGTGAGGCGAGTCCTATCTAATGAAGCCAAAAGCTGCTTTCTAAGCAACCACATACGTTCCTGCTGCTTCTCAGTCATGAGAAAAGCTGGTGGGTTTTCTTTTATACCCTCCCCAGAAAAAATTCCACTTTGGGATTGAAAACAAAAACACGGTAAGGGACAACTGCAAAGATGACCCGGCTGGAAACACGACAAAATATACATATACAGGAAAGCGGCGTCGGGCGGCTGCAACCACCAGAGGTATCCAGCCCAGTAACCTGTATAAAGCAGAAGAAAAAGGCGCTTATCAACCACATTCGTTCATGCTGCTCCTCAGTCATGAGGCAAACTGGTGGGTTTTCCTATATATCCTCCCCAGAAAAATTCCACTTTGGGATTGGAAACAAAAACATCCTTGTTGGGAGTTCATCAGTCCCTGTTATGAACAATGGGATTTGTTGTTCAACAATGGTTTTTGTATGTGCTTTTCAGTAAGTTGCATTGCAGTGTAGTTTTCATATCATTCTGGTTTCCTGGTACAGGAGATATGTGGTATAAATTGTATTTGACATAATTTGTTGTTGTTGTTGTTAGTTGCAAAGTCGTGTCTGACCCGTCGCGACCCCATGGACAACGTTCCTCCAGGCCTTCCTGTCCTCTACCATCTTCAGGAGTCCATTTAAGCTCAAGCCTACTGCTTCAGTGACTCCATCCAGCCACCTCATTCTGCCGACCCTTCTTTTGCCCTCAATCTTTCCCAACATTATGCTCTTCTCCAGTGAGTTCTTCCTTCTCATTAGATGACCAAAGTATGAGTTTCATCTTCAGGATTTGGCCTTCTAAAGAGCAGTCAGGGTTAATCTCCTCTAGGACTGACCGGTTTGATCACCTTGCAGTGCAAGGGACTCACAGCAGTCTTCTCCAGCACCATAGTTCAAAGGCCTCAATTCTTTGGCGCTCAGCCTTTATTATGGTCCAACTTTCACACCCATACATTGCAACTGGGAAAACCATAGCCTTGATATCGCCACACATTTTTGTTGTCAGGTGATGTCTCTGCTTTTTCGTATGCCGTCTAGATTTACCATAGCTTTCCTCCCCAGGAGCAAGCATCTTTTCATTTCTTGGCTGCAGTCCCAATCTGCAGTGATTTTGGAGCCCAGGAAAATAAATGCCACTACCTCCATTTCTTCCCCATCTATTTGCCAGGAATTGAGAGGGCCAGATGCCATGATCTTAGTTTTCGTAATGTTGAGTTTCAAGCCAACTTTGGCACTCCATCTTTTGATTCATCTAGCCCCGCCTTTCTCATGATATGCTCTGCATATAAGTTAAATAGGCAGGGCGACAGTATACAGCCTTGCCGGACTCCTTTCCCAATTTTGAACCAATCAGTGGTTCCGTGTCCAGTTCTCACTGTTGCTTCTTGACCCGCATATAGGTTTCTGAATGGACAAATAAGATGGTCTGGTACTCTTTAAGAATTTGCCACAGTTTGATGTGATCCACACAATCAAAAGCTTTAGCATAGTCAATGAAGCAGGAGAAGATGTTTTTCTGGAACTCCCTGGCTTTCTCCATGATCCAGCGTATGTTGGCAATTTGATCTCTAGTTCCTCTGCCTCTTCAAAATCCTTCTCCAGTATTTGACCTACAATACGCATATTACTGAATCCTATCTCGTAGCCCCTTATGAGGAAAGGTATACACCATATGTGCAGATGAACTGTATCTTTTATCATCATTCTTCAATTATTACGAATATGCCCACTTCCCTTGTACACACATTAAAGTATGAGATGCTGCACCCTTTCTTTCTTGTACCTCAGCCAGCCCCTTGATCCTTAATACCACTGGAGGATTGGATCAGTATAGAAACTGGGACCCTGGGTCCTAAAGTCATCTGACTCCGAGATATTGTCCAACTCTTGTCCTCAGAATAGGTCCAGTAAGGTTAATTCCTAATTGTTTTTTATACCGCAGGGCAGTCAAATGATAAAGTGCCCCTCAAGCATCTGATGCGATGATTCTAGACCATGTCTGGCTGTGCTCATTATATATAATAGTGATTGCCAGAGAAAGTTTGTGTAAAGATCCTATTCTTTAGTGTATTGATTACAAAATGTAAAAATGTTACAGCCATAATGGCATATATCTGAAAGACCGGAGTAATTCAAGATGTTTTTCATCAAACGCCTACGTCATGTTAACGTATATGAACTACTAAACTGCAGTTTTACCAAAAAAAATTGTACTTTACAATACTAGTTTACAAAGTCGCTTGAAACTGGAAATGTGACTGTTGCGTATATAAAATACAGTGTTAAAGAATTCCCCAGAAATCGTTCTGCTCCATTCAGTTTCTGGCCTAAATTAGTAAGTGAGCAAAAACACGGTTTATGAAAGTATGGAGAACGGATGGCTGTGCTAGTGTCCTGCTCTATGTTGAGTCCCTGCTCAGGGCTTATAAGATTTTAGCTTGCCGGTGCCATTACAGAAAAGGCAATTCCATATGCAAATCAGACCTGCATGGGGACTTGCCGAACGGCAGGCCACTTGCCTGTTCTCAGTGCTCTTATAAACTTGTGTTTTCTCACTACATTAGTAAGTACTCTGTTCCAAATGACTTTCTTATATACGAACATATTTATTTAAATATTCACATATTTCCACATTTCAAATGGACCTCTTTCTTAATGTGGAAATTTCCATCGAAGTCCATGGTGGTAGATGCATTGAACACAATTAAAACCAATTGTAGTTTAGTATTTAGAGACATGCCAGTATGGAAGCTCTTTACAGGATATTGATAAATTGATGTGTGGTATTGGTATCTAGTTCAATAGTAACTACAGTTGCCACCTTCTCTTTACAGCCATTGACTCAGAGTCATCCCAGATTTTCTCACCAACTAGTCGACTAGACCAGCGAGGAGCTATGTCGCCATCCTCGCCTCGCATTCTGGATTTGGGATTGGAGAAGAGTAATGGGCACACCAGCAGGTAAATGCAGTCCTAAACAATATGTATATTACTATATACCTTCACCGGCCACTTTATTAGGTACACCCGTTCAATTGCTTGTTAACACAAATTGCTAAGTAGCCAATCACATGGCAGCAACTCAGTGCTTTTAGGCATCTAGACCTGGTGAAGACGACTTGCTGAAGTTTAAACCGAGCATCAGAATGGGGAAGAAGGGGGATTTAAGTGATTTTTAATGTGGCATTGTTTGTTGGTGCCAGACAGACTGGTCTGAGTATTTCAAAAACTGCTGATCTAGATGGGATACAGAAGCAGCAGACCACACCAGGTGCCACTCCTGTCAGCTAAGAACAGGAAATTGAGGCTACAATTCGCACAGGCTAGCCAAAATTGGACAATAGAAGACTGGAAAAGTGTTGACTGGTCTGATGAGGCTCTATTTCAGCTGCGACATTCAGATGGTAGGGTCAGAATTTGGCATCAACAACAACATGAAAGCATGGATCCATCTTGCCTTGTATCAATGGTTCAGGCTGGGGGTGGTGTAATGGTGTGGGGGATACTTTCTTGGCACACTTTGGGCCCCTTAGTACCAGCTGTGCATTGTTTAAACGTCACGGCCTACCTGAGTATTGTTGCTGGCCATGTCCATCCCTTTATGTTCACACTGTACCCATCTTCTGATGGCTACTTCCAGCAGGTTAATGTACCATGTCACAAAGCTCAAATCATCTCAAACTGGTTTCTTGAACATGACAACAAATTCACTTTACTCCAATGGCCTCCACAGTCACCAGATCTCTATCCCATAGCGCACCTTTGGGATGTGGTGGAACGGGAGATTTGCATCATGGATGTGTAAGCCAACACATCTGCAGCAACTACGTGATGCTATTACATCAATATGGACCAAAATATCTGAGGAAAGTTTCCAACACCGTCTTAAATCTATGCCATGTCTTAAGGCAGTTTTGAAGGTAAAAGGGGGTCCATCCCGTTACTAGCAAGGTGCACCTGATAAAGTGGCCGGAGAGTGTACATCACATCCTCACACAACAAAACCACTCTAAGCAAAAATATTAGAGAACGAAAATCTTACTGTATCCATTGCCATATCCTCGGTGTATTTTAGGCCCATATAATTTATACATGCTGATGGGCAGTGCAGGAACTATACTGAAGGTAGGAAAATAAGTAAAGCAGAAATCCCAAAGAAACATCACAGGTTTTATTCTGATATCCTTCTGCAGAAAAGCTGTCAAACTCCTGCCTCCCAGATGATTCTGAACTACAACTCCCTTGATTCCCTGGCCCTATTGCATTGAAGGAATTCTGGGATTTGTAGGCATTAACATCTGGGGGGGGCGTGCGTTTGACAGCCCTTCTCTACTGCATAAAGATGCTGATCATACTATACACACACAATTCTGGATATAGCAGCATTGTTTATCAGGAAAATTGTGACAATGTAAGTGTGTGTGTGTGTGTATACTATATATATTATTTTTTAGCTTGCTTTCTGCAAACTGCAGGCTTTATTTTATGCACAGGACCTGTATGTAGTCAAAAAAGGAAAAACGTGAAGCGCCCTCAGGAAAAATGGATAATCATATACGCTACACGTCGTATATGGAGGTTCCTCTAAAAACCTGGAAATATACAGAATAAGCAATCAACGGAGCGCCAGTTACAACTGGTATATATGATTATACACTATACATGTCCATCTGTGTTTCTTCTGAATTCTCCCAGAATCCACTCTTTACAGTGTGTAAACGTCTCTACAAAAGTGGAGAAAAAAAACAAATAGCGCAATATGTAGATACAGATGGGTAGAAGGAATAGGAAACAGTTATCCAACTCACATATTTCAGAGCCTGTCCTAGGCTCTAGGATGAATTGCATTTATGAGTCTTCAGGTCCCCATAGACCTCTGGTATACTTGTTGTCTACAGTTGCTTTTTCCCCTGCAGTGAATAACAAATGATACCGAAGCACTCCCCTAGTGCAACACCTTTAAAGTGTAATGGAAGTGGATGTGTATAAATGTCACACTCACATGTTAGTGAGCCGCACTTGGCTCCAAGATGGCGCATAAGAATTGTAAGGCAATTCTGAAAACCTTCTTTAGAAATATGTACTAGGAAGCAGCAACAATAAATAATAAATAAACAAGTAATAAAAAATAAATTTAATACATAATTAAAATATTACCAGAACGCTTTTTCGCTCCTCAGAGCTTCTTCAGCTGGTATCACACTGTGATATGCGGAAATATTAACCATATTATTATATTATAATAATATGGTTATAATAATATGGTTAATATTTCCGCATATCACGGTAGGAAATAGCGTATTACGTAAAACCGCGTTGATGCGCATGCGTTAAGACGGCGGATTACTATGGTTAATATTTCCGCATATTATATTAGGAAATAGCGTATCACGGTAGAAAAAAGCGTTGATACGCATGCGTTGAGATGGCGGAGTAATTATTGGTTTTACATGTGGTTTCAATTGTTTTAATGATTTTAACCTGATGTTAATTAATTCATGAATGATTTGTTGGGACATTTTAAACATTATATAAGGGAGCAGCAGACACAAGACTAGTGATACCAGCTGAAGAAGCTCTGAGGAGCGAAACGCGTTCTGGTAATATTATTTTAATTATGTATTAAATTTATTTTTTATTACTGCTGCTGCTTCCTAGTACATCTTTCTAAAGAAGTTTTTCAGAATTGCCTTACAATTCTTATGCGCCATCTTGGAGCCAAGTGCGGCTCACTAACATGTGAGTGTGACATTTATACACATCCACTTCCATTACACTTTAATGGTGTTGCACTAGGGGAGTGCTTCGGTATCATTTGTTATTCACTGAAGGGGAAAATCGACTAAAGACAACAAGTATACCGGAGGTCTATGGGCACCTGAACACAACTGAAGACCCATAAACGCAATTCATCCTAGAGCCTAGGACAGGCTCTGAAATATGTGAGTTGGATAACGGTTTCCTATTCCTTCTACACATCTGAATCTACATATTGCGCTATTTGTGTTTTTTTTCTCCTCTTTTGTAGAGACGTTTACACACTGTAAAGAGTGGATTCTGGGAGAATTCAGAAGAAACACAGATGGACATGTATAGTGTATAATCATATATACCAGTTGTAACTGGCGCTCCGTTGATTGCTTATCCTGTATGTAGTCAGTCTGTTATTTTTGTAATTCCTCTGAGCTATGGTGATATTGGTCTGTCTGTCATGGAGCTGTGGATATCCGCATACTAGGTTATAATGGGTATAGCTAATATCAACCAATCGTTGAGCAACAGAAATGGTAAAATTAGCTTTCCTACGTCAGCCCTGTGAGCTGAAAATGATGATCTACGGCATCTTCGAAGGACAATCCAGATCTTTTTCCCTAAGAATATTGAAAATATGAATTTTGCGCTCTTTACATTATTTCTGTTTTGCAATGTGATCTATTTATGGAGCAGAAACAAATTAACCATAGTTTCATTTTAATTTCCATCACTTGTCTAAATCTGTGGTTCCCAACCGCGGTCCTCAAGTACCCCCAACAGGTAAAGTTTGCCAGATATCTGAAGCACAGGTGATGTGATTTGCTGCTCAGTGATTGCAGAATTCAGTCTGCATTTCCCCAAGGTGATCTGCAAAATCTGGCCTGTTAGGGGGACTTGAGGACCGCGGTTGGGAACCACTAGTCTAAATGCTTAGTCTGAATTCTGGTGCGTTATCATATTTGTTTGGATGCTATTTTTTATCACAATATATTAAAGCCATGCAGCGTCTATTGCTACCAGATCATTGAGTTAAAATGTTTGCGCCGCTTAGATTTGTGTGAAAAGCTGACAATGAAAAGCAGTTTGCCATTGATAACCACAACTTTCTTTTCTGAAACAGCAGAACCTGGCAAACACCGAGCCCTGAGGTCCAGAGCATAAGCCCTCGAAAAGCCAAGACCCCTAGCATCGCTCCCCAATTCTCACAGTCTGGTCCACAACAAACCAGTCGCCCCACCTCTGCTGGATCATCCACTCGAAGCAGACAGAGTAAGACCCAGGAATGAGAAGGTGTAAAGTAAATGGACATGCAAATCAGTGTTGTGGTTAGGAGTTACATATCTGGCATCACTAATTGTATTGTTCGATTATTTACAAATGTTGCATTTTCACAGCATTATAGAATTGTTAGCAGAAGCTCGTCGTGTTCATTGTTGTTACTTTGAAAAGTGGAGTGCATTATCAAAGGATGGAAAATTGTTAAACTGAATATAAATAAAGTGTCAGATATATAAAATGGATTTTCCTAATCATCTTTCTAACATATGACCAACTACTTTCCTCTTGACCCCTTCCATGCTCTCATTTTTTGCCACCATCTGGAGATGTCGCAAATAATAATTGGTACAACGCAACGTTTTTTTTGAGTTTTTTTGGGGGGTTTTAAACCATGTTTAGTTGAATGAAATGGAAGCTCTCCTATAACCTTTTAGCAGAGGCACATGGCAATGTTGTCACTTATTCTTTCACTCTACAGACCTAAATATCAAGTTTAAATTAAATACATGCCTGCAGGGCGCTGCCACCTTCTGGGTAGCATTGGGTGCAATCAGATGAGATTAGAAGAGCCAGCCTGTAGGAGGCCTACTATGACAGGGTTCTGCAGATGACTATGATGGGCGCACTTTGATGTGAGTATATGAAGTGACACAGGGTATAGAAGAATTTAAGGTAAAAAAAACACAACATTTTTGTAGTAATCATTGGTAATATGACATGTTCATGAGTCTGAATTCACTCCAAGCATATTTGAAATTGCGGTACAAGCCTGTTAAAAAATACAGTACTAAGACACAGAAGAATTTAGTGTAGGTAAATAATGCCAGAGGAAGACCTGGGACTTATTTTTCCAGAGTTGTTTTTTTTCTTACCCATGTGCAGAAATAATTTTTGTAAGGCACATGGCTGAGATATAAGATACACAGTGTGGCAGGTTGCTGAACCCATTTGATTTTTATTTATTTATTTAAAGCACTTAGGGTTTTTTAGCCTTGTGCTACATTAGGCACCAGAGTAATGTTGCCATTTTTGCTATGAACATGTTCACCTGTGATTTTCTGATTTTGGGAACACATAATATACAGAATAAATATTTTTTTTCTGTTTTAGATCATTTGTACACACAGTGCAAATAAAACCATGTAACTTGGCAAAGATTCAGAGTTTTTTTACTGAATGCAGGAGGACGTCCTATATAGAATTTCATTTTCTTATAGTCCATATAGTACAAGAGGCCGATTTACTGATTATAATGTTAATATTAATTTATTTAATTGGTCACGACACTAAAATTTCTTACAACTAGCATTTTTTAAATTGCGGGACAAAATGTGATTAAACCGAATTGTCCCTTACATCTGTGTCTAGAGAAGACTGTGTGTGAGAGACAAGGGGATGGGGTGACTTTTATTTAAATACTCTGATGCTCTGGGAGCTGTAATTTATCTTTCTCAGACACATTGTATCCAGTGAGGACAAAGAGTCAGAAAAAAGATACAAAGCAAATGTTTAAGCGTTTGCTTTTTATTCTGGGTCTGCAATCACTGTGAGGTGGACCCATGGACTCCATTCTATGGCCAAAGCCACACAGTGAGGACCCAGTGAGGTAAAGCTATGGGAGGGGCAGTTTACAACACAACAGATCACAGAATGGAGCACTTCAATTTTTTTTTCACTGTAGGTTTACAGTGTAATCAAGACGTGGACCTCTTGCTCGACGTGCCTAGAGGGGTGTCAGCTACCCTCCTGACGAGGCCTAACAAGGCTGAAACAATCGTCGGGGGTTGCTGTACCTCTCCAGCAGGGATGACATCCTTGCCATTCAGTACTGGCAACCCTTTCTGGGTGATTAAGTCTGATTTATATATGGAGCAGTCATCTCTGTATTGACACAATCAAGCTAAAACCTTGTGCGACCCGAGTGGGCTCCACCATAGAGCAGGCCACTAGTGCCATTGCTCATCCACAGGACCCACACAAAACTCTGTTTTCTTAGGGGGATTTTTTCACTATTTTCTTAACTAAACAAACTGCAAAAGAATAATATTAATATTTTATAGCTGGGTAAAAGCTGCTTGATCCAAGGAGAAATCTGACCGCCATTCTGGGGTTAAGAAGGAATTTTTCCCCAGTAATGTTACATATTGGCGAGCTCTTCAGACTGGGTTTTTTCCCTTATTTTGGCTGAACAGCAGTAGGTGATGTGTGAAAGGCTGAACCTGATGGACGCGTGTCTTTTTTCATAGGAACGTCTAAGAATAAAAAAAACACGTTTTTATTATCCTCCATATACATCTACATGGTTTATTAACGTATCGCAATACATAGTATTACACAGTTACATAGGCTGAAAAAAGACATGCGTCCATCGGGTTCAGCCTCTCACACATCACCTACTGCTGTTGATCCAAAAGAAGGCAAAAACCCAGTCTGAATTGTTCGCCAATATGCAACACACTGGGAAAAAATTCCTTCTTGACCCCAGAATGGCATCAGATTTCTCCTTGGATCAAGAAGCTTACCAACATATTAAATATTATAACCCTTAATATTCTGTGTCTGCAGGAAGTCATCCAGTCGTTTTTTAAAAGTCTGTACAGTCTCTGACCCATCCACCTCAACAGGCAGAGAATTCCACAGCTTTATTGTTCTCACCGTAAAATAACGCTTCCTATGCTTTAGGCTGAATTTCCTTTCGTCCAGTCTAAATGGGTGACCCCGTGTCCTGTGTATAGTCCTGTTAATGAATAGGTTTCCAGACAATGGTTTATAGTGGCCCCGTATATATTTATATAAGGTTATCAGATCCTCTCTAAGGCGCCATTTCTCTAAACAGGTTTAAACTTGTTAGCCTTTCCTCAGAACATAAACATTCCATTCTCTTTATTAATTTAGTCGCCCGTCTCGGCACTTTTTCTAACACCATAATATCCTTTCTTAAGGCAGGTGCCCAAAATTGCACGGCATATTCAAGGTGCGGTCTTACCATTGATTTATAAAGAGGCAAAATTATGTTTTCATCCCGAGAGGGAATTCCCCTTTTAATGCATGCCAATACCTTGCTGGCCTTGGCGGCTGCTGTTTGACATTGCACATTGTTACTTAGTTTGAAGTGTATGATTATTCACAAATCCTTCTCCTGCTTGGATTTCCCTAACTCCGTACCATTTAGGGTAGGTTTGTACCGATACTAGTATCGATATCGGTGCCGATACCGGGTACTGCAGGAGTACTTGGTACTCGTGCAATACCCCCGATATGCTCTATCGGCATTCGTACAGCCGCCCCTGGAGCTCTGCGTGGCATACTTACCTTCCTGAGCGGTGCCGGAAAAGTTTCCACGCTTCTGCACGTTGAAGGACCCCAGCCGCGATCACGTGGGAGTCCCACGTGATCGCGGCTGGGGTCCTTCACGAGCGCACGCGCGAAAACTTAGTCGGCGCCGCTCGGGAAGGTAAGTATGCCGGAGTGCTCCAGGGGCGGCTGTCCGAATGCCGGTAGAGCATGCGAACAGCTGCCCCATGTCTGGTCTGGGGTCTGAGCTGGGGGGCAATATCCATGAGCTGGGGCATATATCCATGAGAGCTTGGGGGGCAAATATCCATGAGCTGGGAGCATATCCATGAGTTGGGGCAGTATCCACGAGCTGGGGGCAGTATCCATGTGCTGGGGCAGTATATCCATGAGCTGGGGGCAGTATATCCATGAGCTGGGGGCAGTATATCCATGAGCTGGGGGCAGTATATCCATGAGCTGGGGGCAGTATATCCATGAGCTGGGGGCAGTATATCCATGTGCTGGGGCAGTATATCCATGAGCTGGGGCAATATCCATGAGAGCTGGGGGCATTCTGTATATGTGTATATATATATCGGGGGGATATATACATGTGAGCTGGGGGCATTTTTATATGAGGTCTGTTCTTATTGGAAAGTGGTCCCATGACATAAAATAAAAGCATCGGTACTCGGTATTGGTGAGTACTTGATAAAAAGTATCGGTACTCGAACTCGGTCTTAAAAAGTGGTATCGGTGCATCCCTAATTTAGGGTATAAGTGGCTTGTGTGTTCTTCACTCCAAAGTGCATAACTTTGCATTTATCTACATTAAATTTCATCTGCCATTTAAGTGCCCAGTCCCCTAATCAGGATGTTACTTCGCTGCAGAGGGATCTATCTAAATCCCTCTGCAGCGAAGTAACATCCTGATCACATTGTATTACTTTTCCTAGTTTTGTGTCATCTGCAAACACTGATACATGACTTTCAAGGTCATTTATAAATAAATTGAATAGAATTGGTCCTATAACCCCTGAGGGACACCACTTACCACTGATGTCCATCTTGAAAATGTACCTTTTATGACCACTCTCTGTACCCTATCTTTTATCCAGTTTTCTATCCAAGAACATATCAATCACATTTATAAATCTTTTATATTCTTTTTATTATGCTTAATCAGAAAATCTGGTTTTATTTGTTCATTGGTATTAAGTGCAATATTGGTTTCATTCACTGATGGATTACTTTATTTCCTTTTTTTAAACTTTATCAGTTTTATTTATAACCGTATAATTGTCACTCCATAAAGTAATTTTGAAATTAGTCATAGTTTCTTCAAAGCTACGATTTGTTTTTGCTATCTGCGTAGTAAATACTATGTCAGATACAAAAAAAATGAGGTACCAGGTATAACAAACATTTACAGTTTTGATATTTTATCGTTATTTTAAACGCAAAAAAACCCTAGAATAATAAACACTATCCTGTCATGCACGTACACAATATACCCAACAGCTGTATACATGGGGCTTATATCGCCTTTTTGTATATCTTTTTATTACATTCATTATACCTTACATCAGGGGCCCTCAAAGTACCGGCTCACAGGCCATTCGTGACCTGCGGACCGGTTACAAATGGCCCGCAGACAGGGGCGGACTGACCTGGGCCGGATTGGCCTTGCTGCCCCTGCAGCCCAGAACATGCATGGAGTGTCATGGGGATTCTCTCCCTAGCGTGCAGGACTCTCCACGCCTGTCCTCTTGGGCCCCTGCTTGGTGGCAATCTGGCACCGAGCAGGGGCATCAGCCCTTGCTGTGGGACAGCCCCCGGGCTGCAGGTGCGATGAGGTCACCCTCTGTGCAGCAGGATCCCTTTACTGGACATGCAGGAGTCATTTAGACCTCGGTATCTCCAAATCCACAAGGGCTACAAGAACGGTTGAGGTGTCCTTGGAAAGGACCTTTCCAGTGATCCCCATCACCACTATGTATTTTGCAAAATCAAAAAGCTAATTAATAATATAAATAATAAAATTAAATCCAGTTAAAAAGATTTTTTTTTTATATAAAAAAACGGGCATTGTTTTTTTTTTTCTCCCTTATAAATTAACAATGTCGCTGCACTAATTCTAATATATAATTATATTTCATTTATAGTATAATTATTTTAAATATAATTATTTTTAGTTTTATTGCTTTGGAGCTCTGATACGCTCATACACACTGCACATTACTGTGAGTTTTATTGCTGTGGAGCTCTGTGATCCAGTAATGTGCGGTGTGTATCAGCGTGAGTTTTATTGCTGTGGAGCTCTGTAATGTGCAGTGTGTACAAGTGTACCACTAAGGTACACTATCTTTATAAACCTGAAAGCGAGCAGCAGCTTCAAACGTGTGCCACAAGGACCTGCTGTGTCGCGGCGCAGCCTTAGATGCAATGAGTATTTTGATGCGTTGTGTTTTATGATGAATAATAGGACTATGTAGAAAACACCACCGACGTTGCTCGCAGAGTGGGAAATGAGAAGGAGAGTAATGACCGTGGTATTACTCATTTTATACATGACAGATGGACAATGCCATTGCTGAGGAACAAAAAATAAAGACTTTTTTTGCTGTAAATGAAAAAAAAATGGTTTAAAATAAAAAGAGTTAGAAATTTTGCATGTGGCACCCATGGGATATGAAAACTTGCCCAGTGGCCCTCGGGTAATTTGAGTTTAAGACCCCTGCCTTAACCCCTTAAGGACCACTGACGCACATAGTACGTCCTGGGGAAAATTCCCCTTAAGGACGTACTTTAACCCTCTCCCTCCCTATACTCCTCTCTCTGGCCAGGGTCCCACGTTGGACTGGCTTCCTTGGAGCCAGCCCGACGATTTTATGGGCCCTAGCTGTCGTGCACGATGACGTCATTTTCAGGCGTCCTCCAGCGCTTGCAGGGGAACCTGAAAGGGAAGGTCATCATTTGGACGACTCTCCGTCCTCAATGGCTGAAGCTACAATAAAAAGAGAGGCACCGCTGGAGAGAGTAGAGTCTGCCCTTTCCAGTGGTGCCTCTCTTTAACCCCTTAGGTGCTGGATTGCTTAGGTGCTGGATTCGCTCCCAACCTTTGGGTCACCTGCCCCCCACCCATTGACGTCGTTACAGTATGTGTGATGTCAGTCGGACAGTTAATCCCCTAGCTGCCGGGTGGAGCTAGGGAGATCCTTTGGATCCACGTATCTCCTGGTCCGTGGCAGCTAGAGGTTCATTTTTGGTATCATTTATCATGGCCTTTCCAATGATACCAAACATGACTAGGTTTGGTGTAAGAAAAAAAAAAAGTTTTTTGTTTATTTTTAAAAATCATTTTGTCTGGGGGTATAATAAAATAGGACTTCGAATCACGTTTAAACATGATGAGCATAAAACGGTGAAAATGAGCTGAAATGGCTCAACAGTGAAATGATTAAAAAGCAAAAACATGTAAAAACTGGGTATTTCTAATTTCAGGACAAAATTTTGAAATTATTTAGCCGGGGTCTTTTTTGGCAGTTGTACATTTTGGGGATTAAAGTTAGGAAAAAGTGCATTTTTTTCTCTATTTTTTTTAAAAAAAATTCTATAGTAAATTATACGATATGATGAAAATCATGGATTGTATCTTTAGAAAGTCCATTTAATGGTGAGAAAAATGGTATATAATATGTGTGGGTTCCATAAACGAGTAAGGCTAGGGTCAAACGAACGCATTATTCGCAGCGACCGTCAAAAAGTGCGTCCGAACGCATTGACGTATTTTTTCCCGGAATGCGCGAAAACGGTCATACAATGCGCTTTTCCATGCGTGATTTTTTTACGGATCGTCAATAAAACCCTTTTTGCGTCTGGATGTTATGTTGGCCGGACATTAGCAGTGTCTGACATCTCCTAATCACGGAAACACGCCGCTAGCGGACGCAGCGCACTCTGTACGTCAGTACTAGCGGTTCTGTGTTCTTGAAAAAATGCGTTTGTTTGCCGCTTGCGTTGCGCGCCCGAACTTTCGTCCGGCCGTACTTTGTATATTGGCCCGTCATTTGCTGCTACTGCGGCCATGATTAAGTGCGCCTAAAGGCACGTTAAAATTGCGTTAGGCTGGGGTCAGACTAAGAGGAAAATATAGACCTAAACACAAACAGCGCAGAAACGTAAAAACAGTAGTGGGTACTTTTGGACTGACCATGGTAAAACCGCCTGGTCACTATGAGGTTAAATATACGAAGCTTATATTTATGAAGAATCCTCTGATTTCAGTGATTCTGGTACTATTATAAAATTGCAATATAACTCTTGGATTTTTTTTTCCTAAGAAAATTGTATTCTAAAAACGTTGCATCCTTCGCTTTGGGGAAATTATGCTCACACACCTCCACTGAAGCACCAGTCTTGGATGAGATTTCTGAATCTGGGCTATTTTGTGTTCCACGTATGGGAAATCCTGAGAATCGTCTGCAACAAGAGCAACAATGCTGCAGATGTACATGCCACCACTGCTGAAAGGGACATAGTGCCCTGAGTGCGTTTACCCCTTTCTCCTCTCCAGGGGAAAGGGTTCAGACGACTGATTCAACCCTGTGAGTGCAGAGGCTTATTCCAACCTAGAAACCAAGCTCCGGTTCAGGGAGTTCAGGACCTTTTGGGAATCAACCCCCAACAATAGCTCTCATTGGCCTGCCTCTGCAGAGGCTTACTTCAACCTAGAAACCAAGCGATGAGCTCAGGGTCAAGGAGTTCGGGACCTTTTAGGAACCAGCTCCCACTGCTAGTTCTCAATGCTCTGCCTCCCTGTGGTCGCATTCCATGTTTACTTTTAGCATAAAACAGCAGAATGTCAGGACAAGACAGGTGCTGGATTTAACCCCTTCACTACCAAGCAATGTTTGTGGAGAATCTTTAATCACATTTATTTTTGAACACCGGATGCAAAGTTAACAATTAAATCTAAAACTTGCACAGAGATTGTTGTTCTGAGGTAGTTAAAAACTAAAATAATGTAAATTTACACTTTTAAACTGTTTGATGTATTTCTGTTGCAGAGATATTGTTGGAATGAAAGATTGGAATTTAGTTTGAATGCTTTTCATTCATGTATTTTTTGAATGAGAAGTAGTCCTAAAGCATATATACTACTTAGTAAGCTGTAAAAAGCCTATATTCGTAGATAAGGTTTCCTGTAAGTGTTTATGTGGAGTCTGCATATCTGATATTACTTCAAAAAATTGGTTTATTTTGCTTGATAATCTTATCGGATGCGTCTTCAAACTGTGTTTTTTCTCAAAGTTCTACAGAAACTGTGCTCTAAAGCTAAAGTCAGACGAACGCAGTCAGAGCGCACTCTGCGTGCTTGACGGACGGACGTACGTACGTACGTACTGACGGAAGATACTGTAGACACCACACAGTCCGTTTTTGTTGACGGACGTAGAAAAAAAAAAGGGAATTATGGGAAACAAAATTAATCTGAAAGATGATAAAAATTTGAAAAGGATATGAAAAGCTATTTTGTGCGTCAAGGTGCTGGACGTCGCAAATGCGCTGCGTCTGACATCTCATCACTCACACAGAATGCTACGAGGACATGGCACACTCTGCGCGTCCGTCTAGCGGTTTTACATTCTTGCCTAACTTGCGTCCGTTTGCCACTTGCGTTGTGCGCATAGGCGTCTCTACAGGGGGGCAATTGCCCCCTAGGATATTCCTTGCCCCCCCACGTCCCCCCCCCCACTAGAAATCAGCATCCAGCTTCCTTCACATATTCGTACCGCTGTATCTCCATTCCTGTGCAGCGTATATGCACGATCTAGATGTCAGTAGAAAGGGAAGATTTTAGCCATTCCAATGATATCCAACATGACCATATTCAGTGTAAAGTAAAAGTCATAACAATTCAATATAAAGTTGCACGTAAATGTTTGCACAGGGTTGAAATTTTTCAGCGGTGAACGTTCAGACTATATACGTATATATTACATTGTGTATTACTTTAGTTTTTGGTTTAGTTGTGTATTAAGGGTTAATGGGCAGGCTTCATCCCTAAGTATACATTTTATTTTTTTCCTTAATTTATAGCATTTTAGGGGTTAATGGATAGCTACATGCCACTCTGTTTATTATTTGTATTGTATTTCCCTGGGTTTATGGAAGTTTAGAATCTAAAGGGTCTAATCATCTTTAGATCCTTTGCTTTTCGTAACATTTCGGGGAATTCATTACACTGAAAATATTGCAAATTCCTTATTTAGTGAATGGTCACTGTAATTTGCTAAAATTTGAGTCGCTGAAGCAGTTATCGGACATTGGCGAAAACCACCGAACTGCGCCAAATAAAATTTAGAATTTATGTATCAGGTTAGTACAATAAAAAGGTATCATTGCATCACATTACTCTGGGGTTTTGGAATCTTATTTATATATACTTAATTAGGGCCCTATCACCTGGTGTGAGCTAACCCTAGCGTCAGCATGTTTGTGTGTTAGCGTCAGGTAAATTCAGTCTAGGACCGAACCAACAGATTGTCTGCCTCCTGCTAGAAACGGGAAAAATCACTTAGCACGTCGTTATTAGCGATTTGTAGCGCAAACTTACTGTACTTTCCACATCCTATACTTATCATGGGTAGAGCTAGAGATCACTTTGGGACTGCGCTAATTTTTTGAGGGAAGCTAATCGCAAAATTTTATCTATTGCTCAACTTTGGTGGTAGCTCAAAATAAACTGAAAAAACAGGTCCTCACCCAAAAATTAACAGGCAATGGAAAGGAATGTAGCACAGGTGATATACAGGTGATGTAGCACAGTAATGGATCTGGTCAGCAATGTCACTGCTGTTGCAGTAGGCTCTATTATAAAGGTATCCTTTATTGATATATTCTAATTCTAATATATTGCCTAATTCTAAACATTTTATGCTGGGGGTTATTCATAGTATATTGATATTATTAGGTTGATTATTAGGGTGACCGTGTGGACCATGTTTAACCTCCCTGGCGGTCTAATTTCTGCTGAATTTCTTGTCTAAAAGTGGTCAGTTTTTTGTTTTTTTCTGACCCCCCCTAGCTGTATCCCGAGTGTGGCTCAGAGTTAAATTCCTATGCCGGAAGCAACACTCAGGATGCCGCTGGATACATCATCTCTCCCTGCGCTCCCTTGATGTCCCCAGCAGTCTCCTCCGGCGATCTCGATCCTCATACTTCCTGGTTCCACCCTCGCGAGAAGGAATCCAGGAAGTATGAGGTCGCGATCGCCGGAGGAGACTGCGGGGATCAGCGAGGGAGCGAAGGGAGAGGTGATGTATCCAGCCTGAGTGTGGCTCGGGGTACCGCTCTCGGTGAAATTTAACCCTGAGACACACTCAGGATAACAGTCAGGCAGGTTAAAGGGACACATGGATAAGTCACATGGATAAACGACCTTGTACACAGACTCCTGCGGACAAGGTGATCTGCTAAGTTTTAGCGACTTGCGCTAAATTTTTCCTTTAGCGATGGTGTTTTAGCTCACACCAGGTGATAGGGCCCTTCATTTTTTTCAGTGGTATGATTTAGTGGCGAAAATTATTAGTGCCCCCTCAGTTTTGACTGTGGTATCTTATCTGCCCCCCCTAAATATTGTTCCTAGAGTCACCACTGGTTGTGCGTGCGCAGTTCGGTGTGCACGTACTTTGTGTGTGGGTCTATGTTGCTCATGATTCTATGCTATGACGGACCTTAAACTGTGCGGCAACTCTGACGTGATCACTGCGTTTGTCTGACGCCGGCCTAAACTGTGCGGCGACACGGACATGATGACTGCGTTCATCTGACGCTAGCCTAAGGCTGGAGTCAGACGAACACAGTGCAAACGTGCGTTTAGGTACACTTTTTTAGGGCCGTGGTAGCAGCAAATGACGTCCAACGCAGGCCCACACACGAAGTACGGCCGCACGAAAGTTCGGCCGCGCAACGCAAGCGGCAAACTAACGCATTTTTGCAAGAACGTCGAACCGCTAGTACTGACGTACAGAGTGTGCTGCGTCCGCATAGCGGCGTTTGTGCGTGATTAGGAGACGTCAGATGCTGCACATGTCCGGCCAACATAACGTCCAGACACCCAAAGTTTCCTGGTTTGGATCCGTAAAAAATACGGCCGAAATTGCGCATCGTATGACCGCTATCGCGTCTTCCGTGAAAAAAATGCATTCGGAAGCATCAACGCACTTTTTGACTGTAGACGTGAAAAATGCGTTCGTCTGACCCTAGCCTAAATCGTTTAATCAATAACATTATTTTACAGTCACAGTGCAAAAAGGTTTGTAACTTCACAGAATGAAATTAAACAATAAATAAACTGCCTTTTGTGTTGTATTTATTAACTTGCTGTTTTTTCTAGATTATAGATTTAAAAGGTAGAAACTATTATGGTTTGGTTTCACAGCAATCTTTATCTCTTTGTCCAGTGCACCTTGAACAAGATCGTAAAAACGATGTAAGCTGTCATATGTAATTCCTCTCCCTCCCCCGTCTACCATCTACCCTAAATCAAAACTCCATTTGGTTCCTCCTCAATCTTACATATAATCTGTTGGCAAACTACATGTAGTATTTACAACATCTGCATTCTGCGAGAAGCAACATTACAGTTTTATCACATTTGGTAAACAAGCATAGTTTTGACTGGACAGACTAGTATTTAAAAACATACAAACAGAAGGAAGTTACTGCTTATTTCTTTTACCGCTAAGGCTGGGGTCAGATGAGTGCACTATGATGCTTAAGGGGCCGGCCACACACTGTAGCGCACGCATGAAACGGCGTGTTGCGAAAGTTCTGAAAGCCTCCCTGTCAAAGTGCTACGACACACATTTGAAGGGGCTGCAAAGCGCGATCCTCTGTAGGAAGATCAAGCTTTGCAGCGCTGAGCGCACTAGCGCTCAGTGAGGTGGCCAGACGGGCGTCAGAGTAGAAGGAACGTCCTCTCTCACGGACGTTCCTTCCGCTCTGCAAAACGCTTGTCTGACCCGGGCCTAAGTTCAATTACAGTTATTTATAAAGCGCCATATAGTCCACATCATTGTACAGTAGGTAAGACAAAAGCAAATATGAAATTAATAATTTTGAGACATGGAGAACAAAAGGAAAAGAAAACCCTACTTGAGCTTAGAATCTAAGGCCCCGTTCACACCTAAACGTTTTAAAGCGTGTTCCTGCACGCTTTAAAACGCATGAACGGGGAAATCCCATTCTTTCCTATGGGACCCGTTCACACCTGGGCGTTTTAAAGCATGCAGGAACGCGCTTTAACACGTCCGACGCACAAAGAAGTACGGGAGCTTCTTTGTTGCGTATAGCAGTGCGTTCGCGGCCATAGACACAGCTGCGATCGCGCCGCAATGCGCGGTCGCACATTTTTCGTATGCACGAACGCGTGTAAAAAAAAACGCGTATTGCACGCATATAAAAAACGTCTAGGTGTGAACCCCGCCTAAGAGGATAGATGTGACACAGAGGTGAGCGTTGTAACGTGGGGGGGGGGTCCCTGCCCACGTGCAGAATGCTGTCAGTATCCCGTAGAACTACTGATTCTGGCCCATAACCCAGTGAAACACAGGAGGTCCTTGCAGGATGAAAACCAAACGGAGACTGAGTTTATTTACATTTTACAACTGGTTAAAACACACACACGGGAAGGTATAAAAAGACCATGGAAACACGCCCAGCATTGAAACAGGTTCAGGAGTAGCATAGGGATCCGGTTCAAGGTCGTTGCTGGGGGAAGGGGGTGGGTGATGGAAGCATGTGAAAGCAAAGGAAAGAACAGCCCAGCACACACAGTAAGTTATACCACAGGAGACTCCACAATAAGGGTATATTCATTAAACACAGACATCATGGAATACGGCACAGAAAACACAAACTCCCTACATTTAAAATTGTAGATACAGGCTGACTTTAACAAAGGAAAGGGCAGGGAGACCATACGAAAACCTTAGGCCCGCACCTCTCAAATACATTTCTAGGCCCATGTACCATATGTCCAAAGTGACACACGTCACAAGCGTAAATATTAGAAATCATGCGACACATGGGGCTGTGTGGGAGATAGATCAGGAAAGGTACAATGGGTGATTATGGAGATAACTGATAAGCTTCTCTATAGTAATGCTTTTTAGACTTTTTGAAAGACAAAGATGGAGTTCCATAAACAGGATCCAGCATGGGAAAAGCACCTAAGGCGAGAATGAGGGGTACAGGTAGTAAGAGTGGATAATGATAGATCATTGGCTGAACAGAGTGGCAGTGGTGGAACATACCTTCTAATGAGGGAGATGTAAGCAGGGGCACAGTTACAGAGAGCTTTGAATGTGCAGACCATTCATTTGAATTCTAATAGAATTCGGGAGCCAGTGCAGAGACTGACAAAGGGATGATGTGTGAGGGGTACGGGAATCTGACTGAAGTGTCTTTTATAGACTGTAGAAGTAAGTCTTGATTAGATGAAATGGAGGTACGTTATCTATTCCTTAAATCCTTTATGGCAATAATAGCAGACCTGGAATAAAATCTCCGTTTTGAATATAGAATATCAGAACCTGTAGAAAGTAAAATGCTTTATCCGCTATTCTTTATTAGAAATACTGATTTTTATTGGCATGTTGGGGAGTACATGATCACCTTTGTATTCTAGTATGTCAGCGTGATTTGGATATCTTACTCTAAAGAAATAAACTGTTTTGTCATGCGCCAACACAAATATACTGGCATTTTGAACATTTATTTAAGATAAAATCCCATCCGGTTTGATTTTTTTTTTTTTTATTTAACATTTTGTTTTATTCCTTCTTTAACAATTACAGAATAAACATTTGAGATAAAGCTAATCTATTATTGTAGCGTGCTATAAAATGAGAATGGTCTTGTTACAAGTAGATCCTACACTATTATGCAATATGAAGTTACAGGACATACTTGAAAACGAGAGAAATCTCAATGTATCCTTCCTGGTAAAATTCTTTATAAATAAATAAATAAATTTAGAACTCTTTCCGGAAGCTGATACCAGTTTTTATGAACTATGATATATAAATATATTTAACCCTTTTTTTCTTCTATTTCCAGGCAGCCAATCCTACAGAAAGTGAGGGAAACCTACTGTTTAAGTTTTCTCTCTGTATCAAGACATACAGACCCGGTTAATGCTGTAGTCTACTTACGTTCACCCATAATGTATTCATATCCTGGCAGATCGGATTCTCCTGGCACCAGCTTTAAAGGAGCAAATGCCAACAAGAAGACTGGCTAATGGGGAATAACTCTGTCATCTGTTGCTTATAGGGTGTGCTGAATATCTGGGTTCGTCAGGATCATTTTCAAAGCGCATTAAACTCTACAGCTCTCAGGATTCTGTTTACTGAAATGTCACATCTTATTTACTGTTATTGAATTCCATATATTGTACATCTTTCCAGTAACATTTCTTATTCATGAAACGATAAAACGGTTTGACTGACTACCTTTATGTATACATTTCCCCGTTACTAGCTACATTTTTTACATTTTCCACAGTATTTATTAAAGCTTAATGATTTTTATTGTGCTGCAAAGCTTCCTATAGTCTTCTATAAGACACGTATTTAACATTTTGAAATTCACATTGACCCTACATCTTTTTCCTAAACTGGTCCCCATTTCTACACGAACAGCAGGACACCTTGTTCTTGCCCCTCCTGATCTACGACATTTATTATTTGTTTTAATTGGAGCACAGTCTTTCCGTATGTTATATCCTCCCACAAAACGCCTTTCTTTAAATGTAATACATGCTGCAATTAATTTGCTATTTTGCTCCAATATTATTAGTACATCATTACTACTCCACAAACAGGTTTATATAACCATTTCCTCTATTGAGTGGGTCATTTCCATCTTTCAGTTTGAAAGAAAATGTGAAGAAACACCCCTCCAACCATTTATTATCATATATATTCTTATGAGAGTAACTAATACTCCACTTTTATGTTCATTTCCTGCCTTGGTTACCCAGATTGCCTTCTCACTAGATTTACAAGTAGCTCTTGAACACCACTAAACAGCATTGTCTTGAGTTTTAAAATACATACAGGTCTATACAAAGAAAGGTGAAACTCAGGAGAATTGGCTGGAGTGAAAATTCTAGGTCAAAATAGCCAAACCTTAAAAAATAATCCCATTTATCTCATTTTCCAAATCGGCTGTTTGGTCTAGATTGTTCTCTTCTCCTGCCAATTCTCCTGAGTTTCACCTTTCTCTGAATAACCCTGAGAGCTTTTCCAAATAGAAACTTCCTTTATCGTTACTCACTCTACATAAGTTGCACGTCTCCTGTGCTCGGGTGTGATTTTGCAGTCAGAATCTCAGTGCAGGGTTAACATATCATTTTAATTTTTCTTTTATTGGATTGACTCTAGAATCCACACTAGAGAACTGCTGAAAACCTTTCAAGGATTTGCAGAATAATAATGTATAGTGAGTGGATTACAGGTTCTTAGACTTCTCTCATACGCCACGTGCTGCTTCATTCTCTGTTTTGGTTGGTTTTATTTATTTGATGTAGTGAAATGTGTGTTTTGTAATAAGGACATGGATGAATTTGTATAGGTTGCTGATATTTGTACGGACACGTTCAATAAATATATATTTAGAATTTTCACCATGTTGATGAATGTCGTTCTTTTACACTCTCATTAAAAGGATCCACGATAAACCACAAAACCTGTAATGATTAGCAGGTACTATTGATCGAACATGACTACATCAGGTTTGACATCGTTATTGCTATTTCCGATGGTTAGAATAAGAGATTACTTGTCCTTACAGAGAATATAGAATACTGTACATAAATAGGTTGTTTAGATCAGTGGACCCCCAACCCTGGTCCTCAGGTACCCTCAAACAGGCCAGATTTTAAGGATCACCTTGGGGAAATGCAGACTGAATCCTGCAATCACTGAGCAGCAAATCATATCACTTGTGCTGTGCTTCAGATATCTGGAAAACCTGACCTGTCAGTGGGTTGGGGACCCCTGGTTTAGATACTCTAACACAATGTAGTGGATCAGTCTCAATTATTTTTTATCACTGAACATTAACCCTTTCACTGCGGTGGACGCGCTCAGCTGAGTTCCGTGCTGAGCGCGTCCTCCCTTTGGGGCCAGTGATCGGCCGGGTACCGGCCGATCGCTGTGCCCCCTGGTGCGGGCTGCCATCCTCGATGTCAGCCCAGCACCCGGAACCGCCGGCGGCCGAAAAAGGCTAAGGTCAGACGAAAGCAGTTTTAGGCTAGGGTCAGACTAACGCATTTTTCACGTTGTGCGTGAAAATGTGCGTTCGAAGAATGGACGTATTTTTTCACGGAATACGCAATAGCGGTCATACTATGCGCAGTTTCATCCGTGATTTTGTACGGATCATCAATAAAACACTTCTTGCATCTGGACGTTATGTTAGCCGGACATTAGCAGCGTCTGACGTCTCCTAATCACACACACACGCCGCTAGCGGACGCAGCGCACTCTGTACGTCAGTACTAGTGGTTTAACGTTCTCGAAAAAATGCGTTCATTTTCCACTTGCGTTGCGCAGCCGGACTTTTGTGCGACCGTACTTCGTATATTGGCCGTCATTGCCCGGCATCTGCTGCTAGTGCGGCCGTGATTAAGTGCGCCAGAACGCGCGTTCGCACTGCCTCAGTCTGACCCTAGCCTTAACGTGCGTTTAGCCGCACGAAATCACGGCCGTGCTAGCAGCAAATGACGTCCAATGCCGGGGAACATACGACGACCGGCCGCACGAAAGTTCGTCCGTGCAACGCAAGTGGCAAATGAACGCATTTTTTCGAGAACGTCAAACCGCTACTACTGCCGTACAGAGTGCGCTGCGGCCGCATAGCGGCGTGTTTGCGTGAATGGGAGACGTCAGACGCTGCACACGTCCGGCCAACATAACGTCCAGACGCAAAAAGGGTTTTATTGATGATCCGTAGCAAAATCACGGACGAAAATGCGCATCGTATGACCGCTATCGCGTATTCCGTGAAAAAATACGTCCATTCGTTCAAACGCACTTTTTCACGGACAACGTGAAAAATGCGTTCGTCTGACCCTAGCCTTAGATGTAATCGCAGCGGCGCGATGACATCTAATTCAGGCACCCCCCCGCCTGCCCTTCCTAACGGTGCCTGGAATTAACCCCATGGGGGCCGGATCACGAATCGGCGCTGAAAAGCGCCGGTTCGTGATCCTTTCCCGGAGCTGGCCGACATCTTGGATGTCGGCCAAGTCTCCGGGAACTCCCCCTGAGGACTGGCGTCATCGTGCATAGCACGATGACGCCAGTCCTGGAGTTAACCCCTAACTGCCACCAATGGTGGAGATAGGGGGTTCATTGGAACCCCCTATCTCCCGATCCGTGGCAGCTAGGGGATAATATTTGGTACTGTTGGATCGGCCAGAGCATGGCCGTTCCAACGATACCAAACATGACTGTGAAAAAAGTTTTTTAAAAAAATATTTTTTAAAAAAGTGGGGTTTTTTCCGTTCGTTAATGCAGCAATATTGTTCCCATTTCAATTATAATGTGAACAATGATGCTGCACTAACGATTTTTGTATGCGGTGCGTTTGTTAAAAAGCTCGTAATTTTTCTCCCAAAAAATTGTCAGGGAGCTGGTTCCGGGGTGACAAGTGTGAGCCCAATATGCAATGATGGGAAATAGAAAAACGTATATGAACAAAAAGGGGTTTATTAAGAATAAGGCATAAGAGGCAGTAAACAAATATGAATAAACAATTATGTAGCTGGGTAATAAGAAAGGAAAACACTGTATAAATAATAATCAGAAATAAGAAACTAAAAAAGGCAAGAGGAGATAAAAGGTAGACCAAAAGTAACAAAACTAAACTATACTACTACATATAAAAGGAAAAGAATAGATTGAACTTAGAGCAGGGTTAAACCAGATATAGAGAGAAATAGGAGAAGGAAGAGAGAAGGAGATCTTTAGAAAGAATAAATAGGAAAAATAGAAACGGAAGATTCTTTGAGGCAGAGGGTCCTGGGTATGCAGGGGGTCCTGGGTATGCAGAGGGGTCCTGGATCTGTAGAGTGAGGGGGTCTTGGATCTGCAGAGGGCCCCCTCGCTCTGCAGATCCAGGACCCCCTCGCTCTGCAGATCCAGGACCCCCTCGCTCTGCAGATCCAGGACCCCCTCGCTCTGCAGATCCAGGACCCCCTCGCTCTGCAGATCCAGGACCCCCTCGCTCTGCAGATCCAGGACCCCCTCGCTCTACAGATCCAGGACCCCCTCGCTCTGCAGATCCAGGACCCCCTCGCTCTGCAGATCCAGGACCCCCTCGCTCTGCAGATCCAGGACCCCCTCGCTCTGCAGATCCAGGACCCCCTCGCTCTGCAGATCCAGGACCCCCTCGCTCTGCAGATCCAGGACCCCCTCGCTCTACAGATCCAGGACCCCCTCGCTCTGCAGATCCAGGACCCCCTCGCTCTGCAGATCCAGGACCCCCTCGCTCTGCAGATCCAGGACCCCCTCGCTCTGCAGATCCAGGACCCCGTCGCTCTGCAGATCCAGGACCCCGTCGCTCTGCAGATCCAGGACCCCGTCGCTCTGCAGATCCAGGACCCCCTCGCTCTACAGATCCAGGATCCAGGTCCTGGATCTGCAGAGCGACAGATCCAGCGGAATGTGGGGTAGCAGGCTCTGAGGGTTCGGATGTAGGGCAACACTTTCTGTAGATCCTGCGAGATGTAAGGCAGTGACAACTGAAGGACCTGCGGGATGCAGGGCAGCACCTTCTGTAGATCCTGCGAGATGCAGGGCAGCAACTACTGTATATCCTGCGGGATGCAAGACAGCAGGCTCTGGGGATTCTGTAGGTTGTAGGGGAGCAGGATCAGAGGGTACTTGCAAGATGTATGATAGCAGGCTGTGGATTCTGCAGGATGCAGGGCAGCAGGATTCTTGTAGCAGGAACTATGACCAGTATGGTGGGAACCAAGACAAAAACAGGTTATAGCAGGCAGAGACAGGAGACAGCTCCTTCCTAGTGAGAGGTTCACCAGAACAATGCAGAAGCATCTTGCTTTGGGAGTGGCCCTTTTTTATAGTGGAGAAATCAAGATGTTATGGCTAGCACCTGGTTGCTGGAACAACTTGGTTCTGTAGGAGAATCGCTGGTATTTTGCTGAGACACTTTGCCTTTAGTTCTTTTATGGCGCTGGCGGCTAGGAACCTGACAAAAATGTAACGAGAACCCATCTCTAATTTTTTTAACAAGCGCACCCCATACAAAATATAACCGCAATTGCTCGCATGTTGAAATGTGAAAAAAAAAACTTTACACATTGTAAATTATTGAAAATTCATACTTTATTGCATTTTTTGTTATACTATACAGACAGGACGTGACGTATACATATAATAATGCTATATTATGAATCTGCCGAGTCTGACGGAAAGAACGCTATATAATATGTCTGGGTCATATACTAAAATAAGCCTTCAAAACACGTTTAAACATGATGAGCAAAACCGGTAAAAATGACCTCAGCACAGAGGTGGGAAACGCCTCAGCAGCGAAAGGGTTAAGGTTAATGTCAGACGAACGCAGTCAGAGCGCACTCTGCGTGTGTGCATAACGGTCAGACATACTGACGGAAGATACTGTAGACAACACACGGTCCGTGTTTTTTGACAGACGTAGAAAAAAGGGAACTATGGGAAATAAAATTAATATGAAAAATGGTAAAAATTTGAAAAGGATATGAAAAGCCATTCTGTGCGTCGAGGTGCTGGACGTCGCAAATGCGCTGCGTCTGACATCTCATCACTCACACAGAACACTACCCGGACGTGGCGCACTCTGCATGTCAGTGGTAGCAGTTTTACGTTCTTGCCGAACTTGCGTCCGTTTGCTGCGTGCGCTGTTCGGTGCGCACGTACATAGTGTGTGGGTTTCTTGATCATGATTCTATGCTACGACGGACGTTAAACTGTGCGGCAACACCGACGTGATCACTGGGTTCGTCTGACATTAACCTCATAGCAAAATGAATGCATGTTTATTCATGCAGAAATGTCCGCTTTTACAACAAATGCAATGGCCAGGGCTGGACCGGGACCAAAATTCATTTATACTCAGCCAGAGCATTAGCCAGGGGGGAAAAGGGTCAGGTTTTTGATGCTTCTTCTGAATGTTGGTAGTAACCCTCAAAGATAAAAAATACAGACAGGGCACATAGCATAATACTGTAAAATGTCTCAATGCTTATTCGAAGAAGGATGCAAACTCTTAATAGGAGGAAAGGTCCTTTAAAAAATGAAAATGTCTGGTAAAAAAAAAAAGCCTGTTTTAAAAATTTTAAAAGAATACAAAAAGCTCATTTAAAAAAATAAAAGGTTTTTGTAAGGAAATGAAAAGAAGTGGCCTTTTTTAAAAATTACATTTTTACATTGAAGCCTGTTTAAACCTGTTGTATTGAAACCCTGAAATCAAGGCTTTTTGCCGTAATTCAGCATTTATGAATAGAACACAAGTTAGTCTTCTATGGGACAATTTCAGTGCCGGCAAATGGCACCGTCAATTCACCTGTATTTGGCGAATTGACAGCTTTGTGAATAGATGATTTGCCCCGAAATTGCACTGAATGGGGACATTCACTGTTAAGTACAATTTCTGAGGTTAGTGAAAACCTTTTTATTGTTCTGTAGACATTAAAGTGGCAGTGCACCGGTTACTGGAAACGTGCACTGGCAAAAAGCCTCAACAAACCAGCAACTTTAATGACATGCTGCCTTGTCACTGAGCCTGACTCCTTCCAGCACAAGGTCAGTGTTGAAACTCTAAACAAATGTAGACGTGTATCAAAAGCTGATTCTAAAGAGCAGCAGGAGAAGCTTCAGCTTCTTTCTATTCTTTACATTTAACTTTTGGAATACACAAAAGTTTTTTGGAGCTTACAACTCCAACAGATGCTGGTAGTACCTGAATAGCTCACATCATTTTTATATATATATATATATAATTTTTTTTTTGAGAAAGTATTTTCCCAGGAAGGATACATTGAGATTTCTCATTTTCAAGTGTATCCTGGGTGGCGAGTATGTACCGTTGGGTGTCTTGCCCAAAGACACTTACTGGAGAGGTGCTCTTGCTGGGATCTAACCTGTATCTCCAGTTACAGAGCAGTGATGTTACCTCTACTCCACCCAGCCGATACAATTGTCAGGTAAATATTACTAAGGTGGATATCGGTAGGTTCTTTTGCACTACAGTTAGTTTGACTATCAGGTCTTTTCTCTAACAGGAGAAAATCAGGAGAACAGCAGGAGAAGAGAACAATCTAAACCAAATAGCTGATTTGGAAAGTAAGATAAATGGGAGAAGTTTTCTAGTTTGGCTATTTTCACCTACAGATTTATTCAGAGAGTGGTGAAAAGCAGGAGAATGACTAGAGAATGGAAAATTCTAGGTCAAAATAGCCGATTTGGAAGGTGAGATAAATGGGAGAATTTTTCTGGTTTGGCTATTTTGACCTAGAATTTTCACTTCTCCAGTCATTCTCCTGACATCACCTGTAGTGAATAGACCTGCATGAGGTCTATTGTGCAAAATTACACCTACTCCATTCTTCCTCCGTATCATACATTAGTATGTTACCCATAAATAAAAAAAAATAGGAAAATGTAAAGCATTTAATGACCATAAACAGAAGTCAGTCTATGATTAAATGTATCCTTTTTTCACTAATTAAATCCTATTGTGATGATTAATAATTTGATAGCTGGGTAAAAACTAACATTATGCGTAAAAGAAAAGTAGGAAGGGTTAGAAGTGGTAAAACAAGTTCCACATTTTTCTAAGGAAGTTATTTGGCTATTAAGCATATCAGAGTCTTGTCAGATATATGTAATGGCCTTCAGTATGCACGGATTTTGCAAGTGTCTTACGTCTAACAGAACTTTCTGCAGCAGGAATTGTATAGAGTCCGAAGTCTGAAACAAGCTTGCAGAAAACTGCAAAAACAGCTCCGGGGAGAAAGAAAAGACCTTGTACTAAGAGGAAACGAAATAGAAAAATGCTAGTTCTTCCTGACCAGATGTACAGAGAAGACAAAGTGCAGAGTGAAACCTGGCACAGAATAATGACCTTTGTTTCCGTGTCCAGAGACAAAATCTGGCTCATGTAAGACAAGCTTAGCCTAACGATCCATCTGTCCACAGCGGAAAAGAAGGGAAGATGCGTGTGCCAGTATGCTAGCAGTTATGGTTCTTTCTGCATGTGCCCTGAGAAGACCTGATGGTTACACAGTACATCCATAGCAGACCAGAAAGACAGAAACTTTGGATCCTTTTTATTACATCCGAACACTAAAATGCTCTTAAAGGGACACTACCTCTTACATAAGCGGTAACTAGATTACTTGTGCAATACACATAAAAACACATTATAAAACACGCTATGTTTTTTTTCTGTGTTTGACGTAATTGCATGTAAAAAGGAAAAATAAAATTAGTTGTTTTATCTCCTGATTCCATTTTGTGGATTTTTGACATGATGCAACAGTCACCAAAATCTTATGGAGAGTTTTGCTTTGTGACTGTGCTGTATCCTATACAGTATTTAACAGTTAATGATGTGGAGGAGGGAATGTTTAACGAAGGCAAGGGGGGGCTATTGTCCCTCTTCTGGTACCCATGATAAGAGATGACAGCTGAATGAGATATGACGGAGCTTAAAAGACTTCTAATCTCCCCCCTGCTGATGTCTTTTGAATACGTCCACACAATACAATGATTTTATTGTGTGATTGACCCCTAGACTCCATTCTATGGCCCTTACCAGAGAGTGAGGAGCAAGTGGTGGAAAGATACTGTGTGAGAGGAGGGGGAAGTTTACAACACTAAAGATCACTAAATGGTTGCACCCAGTGACCCATCTAAAGTATTTTCTTAACTAAACATACAAGAGAAAACCAAAGCACATGTAAGATATCAGCAACATAATTAAATGTCCTTCCTGTGTTGTTTTTTTTTTTGTGGTAGTGGCCCTTTAAGATCTGCGGTTCAGAAACTACATTGACAATGACTAAACTTACAGGTCATATAGGTAGAGGAGTTTTACTGGAATCCCAAAACCTATATGTGGTCTGTTTCAAAGTGTGGTGTAAACCTAACTAGAGCTGTTCTAAGGTAGCAGCTCCATAGACATTATTGTCTCGGGACGTTTACTAATGCTCTTGTTAAGTGTACACATGACTCAGAACCTAGCCCTGGACTTTTGCGCTTACACATTATGCCAAGACCTATTCTCTTCTATAATTACTATTACCACTACTACCCTTTCCGTATGAGTGGCAATAGACCAGAATGGATAACCGAAGTAGGTATCGGGTGTATTCCTGTACAAGCCAACAGGAGGGAAGCTGACCGGAGGAGTGCAGCATTTTATTTTGTTATAACTTTAGTTATAGTGAGAAACTCCATTCCCCGTTTGTTTGTTTTTTTCTATCCATCTTAAAAGCCTTATACATGTGAGGTTTAGAGGTGTGTAACAGAGTTGCAAAGGCACAAAATGCCTTAAAATTAGTTTTAAAATATAAATCATGTAGTATAAATAAGATACTTTGCTTTTGTTTTAAATTGCAGTTTATTTTTTACATAAACGGCCAGGTTAGGATTTGAATGTTTATCTTCATGTCATATTGACAAATGAATTTGAGGTGAATACAGGGAAGCAACCTTAAGGCTAGGGTCAGACGAACGCATTTTTCACGTTGTCCGTGAAAAAGTGCGTTAGAACGAATGGATGTATTTTTTCACGGAATACGCGATAGCGGTCATACGATGCGCATTTTCGTCCGTGATTTCGTACGGATCATCAATAAACCCTTTTTGCGTCCGGACGTTATGTTGGCCGGACGTGTGCAGCGTCTGACGTCTCCCAATCACGCAAACACGCCGCTATGCGGACGCAGCGCACTCTGTACGTCAGTAGTAGCGGTTTGACGTTCTCGAAAAAATGCGTTCGTTTGCCACTTGCGTTGCCCGGACGAACTTTCGTGCGGCCGTTCGTCGTATGTTCCCCGGCATTGGACGTCATTTGCTGCTAGCACAGCCGTGATTTTGTGCGGCTAAACGCACGTTAAAACTGCTTTCATCTGACCTTAGCCTAAATAGACATTAAAAGTGAAGTCAAAGAGAGGGAGAGTCTCATCAAAAGAATGGACTCATCCCTATATGTAAATACATAAACACAACAAAAAAGGAAAGAAAAGAATCTAAAATATCATGACTTTATTCTTACCAAAACAAACCACACATAAAATGTAATAACAAATGTGAAGAAATGAAGGCCGCCAATTTCTAACACATAAATCATCACTGATTTTTTTTATATATATATATATATATATGTGTTTATTATTGCAGAAGCTATCTGCACATCACAGCAATTTAAAGAAATGCATCCCAGAGCCCCTTTTCTACATTTCCCATATGCAGCAAGGAACTCTGGGTAGGGTATGCAAATGACATCTGTCTCACTTTTATTACATCCTGTTTTACACAGATCCCTTAAATCCATGCCATGCCATACTAGATGCCTTTTTTTTTTTTTTTTTTTTTTTTTTATAGCAGAGATTAGGTTTATGCAACTGGTGAAAGCCACACCTAGGACAGCGTTGTTTCGGTTTTTATTGGACCCTCATCAGCTAGGAGCTAGGCATGATGACCAGTTGCAGTGGATGCTTGGACCCGTAGGGCAAATCAGTACTTACAACGGTTGTGGTGAAGGATAAAAAGTGAGATAAAAATATATACACAATGTACTTAAGAAAATATGGATCAAGAGCTAGAACTCTGAAAGGGTCAATAATATATACAGCAATGTGTGTATACAAATAACTATAGTCAAAAACAACCACTCCATAGATAGTACCACTACAGTCCCAGCTAATGTCCACGAGCTAGCTATATGTACAGAGGGGCAAAAAAGTATTTAGTCAGCCACCAATTGTGCAGGTTCTCCCACTTAAAAAGATGAGAGAGGCCTGTAATTGTCATCATAGGTAACTTCAACTATGAGAGACAAAATGAGAAAAAAAATCCAGAAAATCACATTGTCTGATTTTTAAAGAATTTATTTGCAAATTATGGTGGAAAATAAGTATTTGGTCAATATCAAAAGTCCATCTCAATACTCTGTTATATATCCTTTGTTGGCAATGACAGAGGTCAAACGTTTTCTGTAAGTCTTCACAAGGTTTTCCCACACTGTTGCTGGTATTTTTGCCCATTCCTCCATGCAGATCTCCTCTAGAGCAGTGATGTTTTGGGGCTGTCGCTGGGCAACACGGACCTTCAACTCCCTCCAAAGGTTTTCTATGGGGTTGAGATCTGGAGACTGGCTAGGGCACTCCAGGACCTTGATATGCTTCTTACGAAGCCACTCCTTCGTTGCCCGGGCGGTGTGTTTGGGATCATTGTCCTGCTAAAGACCCAGCCACGTTTCGTCTTCAATGCCCTTGCTGATGGAAGGAGGTTTTCACTCAAAATCTCACGATACATGGCCCCATTCATTCTTCCCTTTACACCGATCAGTCGTCCTGGTCCCTTTGCAGAAAAACAGCGCCAAAGCATGATGTTTCCGCCACCATGCTTCACAGTAGGTATGGTGTTCTTTGGATGCAACTCAGCATTCTCTCTCCTCCAAACACGACGAGTTGAGTTTTTACCAAAAATGTTCTACTTTGGTTTCATCTGACCATATGACATTCTCCCAATCCTCTTCTGGATCATCCAAATGCTCTCTAGCAAACTTCAGACGGGCCCGGACATGTACTGGCTTAAGCAGGGGGACATGTCTGGCACTGCAGGATTTGAGTCCCTGGCGGTGTAGTGTGTTACTGATGGTAGCCTTTGTTACTTTGGTCCCAGCTCTCTGCAGGTCATTCACTAGGTCCCCCCGTGTGGTTCTGGGATTTTTGCTCACTGTTCTTGTGATCATTTTGACCCCACAGGGTGAGATCTTGCGTGGAGCCCCAGATCGATGGAGATTATCAGTGGTCTTGTATATCTTCCATTTTCTAATGATTGCTCCCACAGTTGATTTCTTCACACCAAGCTGCTTGCCTATTGCAGATTCAGTCTTCCCAGCCTGGTGCAGGTCTACAATTTTGTTTCTGGTGTCCTTCGACAGCTCTTTGGTCTTGACCATAGTGGAGTTTGGAGTGTGAGGTTGTGGACAGGTGTCTTTTATACTGATAGCAAGTTCAAACAGGTGCCATTCATACAGGTAACGAGTGAAGGACAGAGGAGCCTCTTAAAGAAGACGTTACAGGTCTGTGAGAGCCAGAAATCTTGCTTGTTTTTACTGTACTGTAGGTGACCAAATACTTATTTGCAAATTATGGTGTAAAATAAATTCTTTAAAAATCAGACAATGTGATTTTCTGGATTTTTTTTCTCATTTTGTCTCTCATAGTTGAAGTTACCTATGATGACAATTACAGGCCTCTCTCATCTTTTTAAGTGGGAGAACCTGCACAATTGGTGGCTGACTAAATACTTTTTTGCCCCACTGTATATAAATCGCGAGTATAGCAGTAAGTAGTGATACCTTTTTTATTGGACTACCGATACATTTAGAGGACAAGCTTTTGAGAGTCTCCTCTCTTCCTCAGGTCTGGAGATGAGAAGAGAGGAGACTCCCGAAAGCTTATCTTTTTTAAATGTAACGTTAGTCCAATAAAAAAGGTATCACCACATGCTGCTATACTCGTGATTTTGGCATCTGGATGGACTAGCACAGCCCATCTAATATACTGTACAAAGGAAAGGGGGGAGATGGTGTAGCGATGTCTATGTCCTTTCATAGAATGAGGTCAAAGTCACGTGAATTGTGTTCTTAGCCTTCTTTTCTTTGGTACTCCAAAGAGCCAGCGGAGGAAGCCTATGATACTTTTTGTATTGGTGAAACGCGTTCTGGTGCTACTTTTTATTCTGTTCTTGTTTTATTAAAAGTTTTTTAATTCTGCCTTGATGTTTCCCTGCAATTTTTCTTTGGGGAAATTCACACTATTGGAAATATCCACTCCATCTTGGACCTCTATTGGATCCAGAGAATCTCGTCTGAAAGGGCATTGGGAAGCCGACGAATATCCCTAAGGCATATTATCCAGAACCAGGAGGGTTCTATTACATGTGAGTGTAAACTATTCCATCCACACATATGTGTTATGTTGATGGGTCGCACTATGATGTATCTCTTGTGTTTTCTTTGAGGAGTACCAAAGAAAAGAAGGCTAAGAACACAATTCACGTGACTTTGACCTCATTCTATGAAAGGACATAGATATCGCTACACCATCTCTCCCCTTTCCTTTGTTATTTGTTGATGGTTGAGAAACAAGGACCATTTGGGTGTATGAGTGATTTCCTAATATCATTTATCAGCGCTACCTGTTTTCTTCTGTATAATATACTGTACAGGTGAAACTGGAAAAATTAGAATATCATGCAAAAGTTCATTTATTTCAGTAATGCAACTTAAAAGGTGAAACTAATATATGAGACTCATTACATGCAAAGGAAGGATAGTTCAAGCCGTGATTTGTCATAATTGTGATGATTATGGCTTACAGCTCATGATAACCCCAAATCCACAATCTCAGAAAATTTGAATATTGTGAAAAGGTGCAATATTCTAGGGTCAAAATGTCCCACTCTAATTCAGCCATAACACCTGCAAAGGGTTCCTAAGCCTTTAAATGGTCTCTCAGTCTGGTTCAGTAGAAATCACAATCATGGGAACAACTGCTGACCTGACAGTTGTGCAGAAAACCATCATTGACACCCTCCATAAGGAGGGAAAGCCTGACCTGAACCCAATCGAGAATCTATGGGGCATTGCCAAGAGAAAGATGAGAGACATGAGACCGAACAATGCAGAAGAGCTGAAGGCCGCTATCGAAGCATCCTGGTCTTCCATAACACCTCAGTAGTGCAACAGGCTGATAGCTTCCATGCCACATTGCCGCATTGAGGCAGTAACTGCTGCAAAAGGGGCCCAAACCAAGTACTGAGTACATATGCATGCTTATACTTTTCCGATATTGTTCTATGTACAATCCTTGTTTTATTGATTGCCTGTAATATTCTATTTTTCTGAGATTGTTGATTTGGGGTTATCATGAGCTGTAAGCCATAATCATCACAATTATGACAAATCACGGCTTGAACTCTCTCATATATTAGTTTCCCATTTTAAGTTGCATTACTGAAATAAATGAATTTTTGCACGATATTCTAATTTTTTCGAGTTTCACCTGTGTGTGTGTAATATATATATATGTATGTGCAGAAAATCCAGCACTCACGGGTTCAGGTGCACATGCCCGGTGCAACGCCTACTATAATAGATCCAGTATACAAATAGCGGCACTATGGGTCTTTGAAGCAAGATAATCTTTTAGCTAAAAGATTATCTTGCTTCAAAGACCCAGAGTGCCGCTATTTGTATACTGGATATATAATATAATATATATATATATATATATATATAACAATCACTGACTACCACCAGCTATCCAGTATCTCGGCAGTTCAAGCTGCCTACTATACCCAGCTATCTATGCACCATTACAAAAGAGCTAGCAATCCATCATTAGATAATGAGCCTGATATAGCACAAAAAAGGGACTAGCGACGGCATAAGACAGCAGATAAAAAAGGTGCACTTTTTAAATCAAAGCAGCATCAAGCTCTACATGTTTCATTGCTAAATGCGGCTACTTCAAGAGTCTTATACATTTATACATGTCTGGTTTCCATCCTTCAATGCTTGTTAAAAGGAGCTCCGCCAAACTGAAAGAGTCATCTATTGCCCAGTTCCTATAACAACAACTGTACAAATGATATCAATTCCTGCTGCTGAAAGTGAAACGATTAATCACAATCAAGAGCATTAATGGAGGACACAAAATAACAAAAAGTAGCTGATCGGTCAGGTGCAAAATAAATATTAAGAAACACTTAATGTCGCAGTGATTTGAAAAGAAGGAATCTCTCTCTCTTCCGTTTTTAATCCAGAGTGACACATATTGAAATAGAAAGCAAAATATGTTTTTTACACTTCTACTTAAGTGAACAACTTGGTAATGCTCATTTGTGTGTCAGAGGCCATGGTGAGGGAGCTGCGCTTCCTTAACCCCTTCACTGCTGAGCCATTTCACCCGTGTGCTGAGCTCATTTTTACCGTTTTTGCTCATCATGTTTAAACGTGATTTGGAGTCACGTTTATTATACAACCTAGAGAAATTATATATAATTTTTTTACGGCAGACTCGGCAGATTCAAAATATATCATTATTATATGTATACATCATGCCCTGTCACAATGCCATAACAAAAAAGGTAAATTGTAAAATATGTGAATTTCCAATCATCTACAGCGTCTAAAATATTTATTTTTCACATTTGCGGTTATATATTCTATGGGGTACGCTTGTTAAAAAAATTAGAAATGGGAACCTGTTACGGTATTTTTCGGAGTAATTACATGATTTTAGCTAAAACTGAAAATAAATCGTGAGTGCAGCAACATTGCTCACATTATAAATGAAACGTGAACAATAGTGCTGCATTAATAAATAAAAAAAATAAAAAATATTTTTATTTATTTTATTACTTGTAACATGGTTATGTTTGATATCATTGGAAAGGCCATGCTCTGGCCTGTCCTTTGCAATGATACCTAAACCTAACATGACCCTCTATTCGTCAATGGTCTGGAGATACGGAAGTCCAAATGACCCCCCCCCCTCTCCATCATAGGGATTTCTGTACGAAAGCAGCTAGAGGGTGGCAGCTAGAGGTTAATTCCCCTAACTGACATCATCGCACCCATACGTGATGAAGTCTGTGGGTAGGCGGAGGCCCCGGAGGCTTGGCTGACATCCAAGATGTCAGCCACCTCCGGGAGAAGTCTGTGATCGAGAGGAATTGTTGGAAAGGTCACAGTCTGAGCAATGCCTCTCTTTAACCTCCTAGGTGCTGGTCTGCGATCCAGCATCAGTTGGCACCAAATTGCGGACCGGCACCTAAGAGGTTAAAGAGAGGCGTCGCTCAGACTGTGACCTTTCCAACAATTCCTCTTGATCTCCTCCCTTGGTCCCCCCTCCCTTTCCGGTACTCTTCCGGCTTTGCCGGGGATTGGCCTGAAACTGACATAATCCATCTGTTGCGATGAATCAGTGCGCAGATCCTGTGGCCGCCGCGCTCGTTCCTTCAACGAGCGGCAGCCTGCATGAGTATCTGCCGCTCGCCTGAGACACATCCTCCAGCCTGCTGCGATCGAGATCACGTGATGTCACGGCTCACTGCAGGGGTTAAGGATTCGAGCCCAATATGCGGTTACTCAGATAAAGAGGCAGAAAGGGAAGGGTTCTCAGGATACCAGATGGAAGGGTCCTCAGGATACCAGATGGAAGGGTCCTCAGGATACCAGATGGAAGGGTCCTCAGGATACCAGATGGAAGGGTTCTCAGGATACCAAACGAAGGGGTACTCAGATGAACCTCAGGCAGGTCAGTGCATAGCACTCAGGTCAGGCTTGCAATGAGTCTTTCTATGGTTAGAATAAACAATGCAGAAGCCCTGATTCAGAGGTGAGGCTGGTTTAAATGGGCATTGCAGGCCCAGCCCACACCTGGAGAGGTGAAGGGATACGTGATAGGAAAGTCAGGGATGGAGTCTTGAGTGCCTGGACCTCAGTCCAGTTAGTGGGAAAAGCCGGACCGGATCCAGGTTCTTAAAGGAGACAGATCCTACTTCCCTTTCTTCCGGCGTCTGCGGCGTGAACCGTGACAGAACCCCTGTCTCAAAGACGCACTCCGGGCGTCTAAAGCAGTCTCGAAGGCCTCCAGATCCTCGGGTCGTACATAAGTCCCATTAGAGGCACAGACTACCTTCGGTGACACGTAGTTAGCGGCCACTGCATATATGGTGCTGCTGAACATGGGTTCCTGTGCAGGTGGCACTCGGATTGGCACGCTCTCAGTGTCAGACGATGAAAAGTCAAGAAGCTCTGATTCAGGAGTCACAACACTGGACTTAGATGGTGACCTTTTAACGTTGGGTATAGGAGAGTCCTCTTTGGATATGAAAGGGACCCTCCGAGGGGTGATGGAGTCACACAGATAGGTAGCCGGATTTATAGATGGCTCAGGCAGTAAGGCACCCAGGTAGGTATGGCGTTGACCCGGTGGCCCTTGGCTACGTCGTGCAGTCTGTGGCTGAAGGTCAGTCTCAGTGTCAGTGGTGTCCCAATCATCGGAGTCCCCGTGAGTGGTTATGGGTTTCTCACATGTGGCAATAGTGGGCAAGAGAACATCCACGGAGCCAGTAGGAGGGGGCACCTCCCTTGAGGACAGTGGGATACGTACACCAGAGTCAATCATGGTTGCAACAGGCGTAGATTCTTGGGAACTTTGCGTTTCTTGCTGCAGAGATATTTGGTTGCGCCGGAGTCCACTCACGGCTTGGGCAAGGGTAGTCACTTGCTGTTGCAGCGTGGCAATGGTCTTGGCAGCTGATGACAATTCTGTTGACTGATACACAATGTCGGTTTGCACCGCTATCTCCATGGTGAGTGGCACTTCTGCTTTGGCAGTGGGCACCTCAAGATCTCCTCGCTCGACCCCCGGGGTTTCTGTGGGGGGAGCTGGGTCACAAGTGTCCTGATCAGCAGAGACAACGTGACCCAGAGAACCCTGAGGGCCTTGGGTTACACTACCAGCAGTGTAGTTAGGCACCAGGTCCACGGTGGTACGAATTGACATGATTTCCATGGGTTCTGTAGAACTGTTTTCCACAACTCTGGAGGACTCAGGCTCTGTGATGAAGGCCGGTACAGTCTCTCCAGAAAGGATGGGTTCCACATCCATGGGTTCAGTACTGTTAGAAAGTTCATAATCAGAGCCAGACATTTGGGGTACATCATAGGGGGGTGCTGCTACCGGTATTGGTGGGAGTACCGGTGCAGGTATAGCAGCTGATGGGGTTGACGACTGGGGTGCGGGAACAGTTCTGTGAAGCGGAGCAGACCTTGATTCGGAAGCAGTTTTAGCAACGGGTGTTCTTTGGGGTGCTGACTTTTTTGGGGGTCTCACAGGGCAAACCGGCAAGAAATGCCCTTCTTGTCCACAGTAGATGCAGAGGTTGGCGGCGAAGCGTCGGTTGCGCTCCTCTGTGGATAACGGACCAGGTATTCTTCGTCTTGCAGGGAAGCACCTTTTAGGAGTAGGATTCCCAATGCTCAAAAGCATGCTGCTCAGAAAGTCTGCCAAGTGCATGATGATTTCCTGGATGGCTGTTTGGAGCAGCTCCTTAATGGCCTGAGTAACCACGGGCTCGAGGGTTAAAGGCTTCTGCATACTGTCACGGCTCACTGCAGGGGTTAAGGATTCGAGCCCAATATGCGGTTACTCAGATAAAGAGGCAGAAAGGGAAGGGTTCTCAGGATACCAGAGGGAAGGGTTCTCAGGATACCAGATGGAAGGGTCCTCAGGATACCAGATGGAAGGGTCCTCAGGATACCAGATGGAAGGGTTCTCAGGATACCAAACGAAGGGGTACTCAGATGAACCTCAGGCAGGTCAGTGCATAGCACTCAGGTCAGGCTTGCAATGAGTCTTTCTATGGTTAGAATAAACGATGCAGAAGCCCTGATTCAGAGGTGAGGCTGGTTTAAATGGGCATTGCAGGCCCAGCCCACACCTGGAGAGGTGAAGGGATACGTGATAGGAAAGTCAGGGATGGAGTCTTGAGTGCCTGGACCTCAGTCCAGTTAGTGGGAAAAGCCGGACCGGATCCAGGTTCTTAAAGGAGACAGATCCTACTTCCCTTTCTTCCGGCGTCTGCGGCGTGAACCGTGACACGTGAACTCTGCGATCTCGCAGCAGGCTGGAGGGTGGATCCTAGGCGAGCGGCAGATACTCATGCAGGCTGCCGCTCGTTGAAGGAATGAACGCGGCGGCTGCACGATCCGCCCCTCGGAGCCTCGGCCTGGCAGAGGGGAGCCTGGGGCAATCTATCCATGAGTGAGCCTGGGGCAATATATACATGAGTGAATCTGGGGGCAAATATATCCATGAGTGAGCCTGGGGGCAAATGTATCCATGAGTGAGCCTGGGGGCAAATGTATCCATGAGTGAGCCTGGGGGCAAATATATCCATGAGTGAGCCTGGGGGCAAATATATTCATGAATGAGCCTGGGGCAAATATATCCATGAGTGAGCCTGGGGGCATATACCCATGTGTGAGCCGGGGCAATATACCCATGTGTAAGCTGGGGCAATATACCCATGTGTGAACTGGGGCAATATACCCATGTGAGCTGGCCTGGGGCAATATATCCATGTGTGAATAAAGGAGTATTTATTAGGACACGAAAAATCATCATAATAATCAGTTTTTCCCTGGGTGTGAGAGTACCCCCCCCCCCACCTATTTTTCCAGAAAAAAGCACTGGACGGCGGCATCTAGATTTGCGGGCCGCCGAACAGTAAATGGAGCCCAGCAGCCTGACAAGGATCGCCCACACGCGCGCCATAATCCTGCACTTCCATTTCCTGGCATAGCTAGCCAGCCGGGTCTAGAATGGAAGCGCGGGATTACTGTAGTGCGCGTGTGAGGGGTTCCTCCAGACTGCGGCGGCAATTTCTCTCCTCTCGTCGGGTCCCGGCTGGGTATGTGACGCTGGGCACTGCTGGGTATGTGACGCTGGGCACTACTGGGTATTTGATGCTGGGTATGTAACACTGGGCACTGCTGGGTATGTAACACTGGGCACTGCTGGGTATGTGACGCTGGGCACTGCTGGGTATGTGACGCTGGGCTCAGTTATATACATCTCACATTACTGTATCACAGAGCTCCACAGCAATAAAATTCTAATGTACGGTGTGTATAAGTGTTTGAATTTTATTGCTGTGGCGCACGGTGATACGCTCATGCACACTGCGTGTTTTTTTTTGGGGGGCAGCATTTCATCCTTTGCTCCAGGGAACACAATGTCTTGGGCTGGCCCTGCCTCTGAATAGTTACATGAATATTGTTTATACTTCATGCTTAATTCCCCATTCTATATTGTGAAGTGCTGTGGAAACTGTCCTTTATGTTGGTGATGATATTTATGCGTAATTATGATGATTATGATGGGGCTACAGCCCCACTTTATTGTTCATCTATAGGACAGTTATTCTATGCGGTTCAGTACTTTTGTTGTGCACTGTTGAAAAGGTTGTGATATCAGTGGCAGGGAAAGGGTTAAAATACCTGAGCGACATTAGACATCAGGAACTCCAACTTGGCAACTGCTAAAGGAAGAGTAGGCAGGAACTGCCCATTGCTACAACCCCCTCCTTTCATCCCCTCAGTGAGTCTCAGTCCCTCGCTGGCTCTCGGTGTGACTGCTCCCTACCCTGCCCCGCTGTGCTCTGGTGCTTCCAGGACGCCCAGGATGTTTCAGTGGTGAGTGCCTCCTCTGCTCGCCATACTGAGTGAGAGGGGAACACGGGGGAAGCTTATTTAATTAAATCTGTCTGTAATTCTTCAGGATTTATCATCCCTTTATCTGATTGGTGTGCAGTGATTCCCCATGATCTTTCTATTCATTTTTTGTTTTATACATTATTTACCTAAAGTCTGTATATTCCTTAAGAGTATTTGTATGTGTTCCTAGTGTACAGAAAACCAGTGTCGTGAATAGAAGTCTATATGTATATCTTAATCTGTATCTCCTATATTACCCCTCACACACACACATCTCCTATATTACCCCTCACATACATCTCCTATATTACCCCTCACACACACACATCTCCTATATTACCCCTCACACACATCTCCTATATTACCCCTCACATACATCTCATATATTACCCCTCACACACTTGTATCTCCTATGTTACCCCTCACACACACATCTCCTATATTACCCCTCACACACTTGTATCTCCTATGTTACCTCTCACACACACACACACATCTCCTATATTACCCCCCCCCCCCCCACACACACATCTCCTATATTACCCCTCACTCACATACATCTCCTATATTACCACACACACACACACATCTCCTATATTACCCCACACACACACACATCTCCTATATTACCCCTCACTCACATACATCTCCTATATTACCCCACACACACACACACACACATCTCCTATATTACCCCTCACATACATCTCCAATATTACCCTGCACACACATACTGTAAATCTCCTATATTACCCCTCACACACTTGTATCTCTTATATTAACCCTCACTTGTAGCTCCTGTGCTGCCCATTAAATGTATCTCTTACACCCCTCACTTGTAGCTCCTGTGCTGCCCATTAAATGTATCTCTTACACCCCTCACTTGTAGCTCCTGTGCTGCCCATTAAATGTATCTCTTACACCCCTCACATGTAGTTCTGTCCTGTGCTGCCCTCACATAATACCCAGTCAGATGTCCATTCAGTGCGGACTCCTCTGTGTGTGTGGGCTTCTCAGGCTCCAGCGTTTCCTTAGCTTGTAAAATTCTCATGCATTTATCAAAGTGTGGAAATGGCAGGTAATATGTAACCCATGAGCAGCAGGCGGTCGGGCATTGTTCCCAAGAGCCGGTTTAACGGTTGCTGAGGGATGCCAGCTAGATCCATCTCCGAGACGTGCCAGATTAGGCTGGGGTCAGACGAGCGCAGTGTTAACGTCCGTGTTGCCGCACATAAGTACGTCCGTGATAGCATACAATTGTGTTAAATGGAGCCCCACACACGAAGTACGTCCACACAGAAGTGCGGGGGCTGACGGACGCTGCAAACGGACGCAGGTTAGGCAAGAACGTAATACTGCTAGAACGGACGTGCAGAATGCGCCACGTCCACAACGTCCGCATAGCTTTGTGTGTGAGTGATGGAGCATGGTCAGACGGACTGCATTTATACGTCCAGCATTTTTGATGGACAGAATGTTTTTTCATTGTAATTTATTTTTCCCTCCTACATCCGTCAAAAATAACTTCAGTGAAAAAACGGACTGTGTGACCACTACTGCGTCATCCGTACTGACGATGTCCGTACTGCACGGACGTACAGCCCGTAGAAATCACGCTCGTCTGACCCCAGCCTTAAACGAGGTAGCTCCATAAATTAAAAAGATACTTCAGTTGGTACCTAAAGCTGCCCTCGTTGAACCCTATTTTGGTTACTGTGTTGCAGGTTGCTTTTTTGTTCTTCGACTGGATGTCACTAGTTTCAAAGGACAAAATCACATGCAAATAGATTTAAATAAATATGCCAGAAAAGAATAGAAAAAGTAAAAAAAAGGGACAATACGTCGCATAGGGCATGTGACTATGGTGCAGCAGAGGAGTGAAAGGAAACTGATTCGTTTGGAACGTGAAAGATTCTATTAGAACGTTCAGTTTCCACAGTAGACGTTCTAGAATGCCGCTGTCTGGCATGTGGGCAGCTCGATGACACTCTGAGCTCAGTTCTAGGCGATGCCACCTGTCCTCGTCTTCAGGCAGGGCATCGCCCCAGTGTATAGCACCATCAGCCCGAAGTTCCTCAGCTTCTGTTCCCCTGCAGTGTTACCACCCGTCTATTTTTCAGTAGGTCTATAAAAACAGGCTGAGGGTGGGAAGGGGTGACAGGCACTGTGCTGACTGGCACTGCCACGCTTTAGTCTGGTCAGTAAGTGCAGGTGGAAAGGCAGAAAATCGGTTGCACTTGATTATTGTAATCCGTAGTGCAAACAAGTGATACTGCCAGGGGTTGAATGAGCTCACCCTTGATTGTGCCACATATTGTATCATGGTACTGATCACATAAATGAAAGGGGAAATGTTTTTTGTTGTTGTTCCTCAATAGGTGCCTAAGTCTTTGTAGCTTTTTAGGTGGAGCAGGTTACTGGTGATTCATGGGGTTTAATTACTAAACAGCGGCGAATCCCGGATAAGATATAGGATTTAAGAGATTCTACATAATGTGTTTTTTATAGGGCTAGCCTGGTAATTTTTAATAAAGAATAGTAGTCAAAGCCTACATATACTCTTTGAAAACTCCAGCACAAAAAAAAATCACATAAAATGTTTGTAAAATTTCGGGGTTGAACACAGGGGTGGTGTCGGCTCCTAGAAATAAGTGTAATAGTATTAATTTATTGGTTAAGTACCCACTGTGTATATTGTATATATAGCTATTATATATCATGTAAATGTTGCTGCATTTTAATGTAGCAATTAAAACTCATCCAATTTGCTGTCCTAATAACACAAACCAGTGTTTTCTTTCACATTGAGACAACCGTATCAAACTGGAGTAGTACCAACACAGGCTCTGATCCACTTGAAAGTTTTAGGACAGGTACTTTACCAATTTTAACGAAGAATTGGCATTCAGTTTGGTTGTGGTATTGTTCTTCTCTTGGGAACTCAAAGGCACCATCAGGTACCGATATCAAGTTAACTCGATCTGCAGCTCTGAAGGACAAAAGCTAATTAAATTTGCTTCCTACAAATGAATTTCGTTTGCTTGTGGGCTACAAAAGTTGACCCCAAAGTTTCAGTCCTGTGGGCATAATATCCGAGGTGCCAAAACAGTTTAAAATCAGCTGATGAATGCCCTGACATATCGAGTTTTCAGCAGCCGATGCCCATCTGCCTGCCAAATCGGTTTTTACAGTAAGAAATACACTGGGGATAATCCCAAATATTTTTTTTACTGTATAATTAATTAAAATGATTTTTCCAAAACCACTGGTTTCCTAACTATGTTTTTTTGGAAAATCACTTGGTAGTGAAGGGGTTAAGTGAATATCAGCTAGTGCCACTGCCTTAAATCAAGACAAACAGAATCTATCGATAGAAAGAGAGAATATATACAGTATATATAAAAATAGATACAGTATATATGTATATATTTTTTTTACACATCTTAAGTATATATGATCATGTCTGATATCATTGGAAAGGCCAGACTTTATCATGTCCAATGACACCTAACTTGACCTTGAGCAGTGTACAGAAAAGGAGATATTAGAGTCCCAGGGACCCCCACCTCGCCCCCCAATACTGCGGCAGCTTTCATGTTAGATGAAACCGTGCAAATGAAACATTGTATAATAATGCCCTGCATCAGCTCCACACTTTTTTGTTTCTGGTCAATCAAAAAGTGAGTTATTGTTGCAGTGGTATTGTCCACATTTTATTTAGAAAGCAGACAATGGTGCTGCTTTGGAAAAAAAAAAGGAAATTTCTATTGATTTCTTCCCTATTTTATGTTTTGTTCATTATACATAGTCCTGTGTGGTGTAACTGGAAAGGCAATGCCTTTAAGGTCTGCATTGCATAATTATTTTGATTTTAAAATAAAAATGAAAACTATATTGTAATTTAGGCTAGGGTCAGACGAGCGTGATTTCTACAGACTGTACGTCCGTGCACACGGACGTACGTCAGTATGGAAGACACAGTAGTGGCCACACAGTCCGTTTATTCACTGATGTATTTTTGTAGAAGGGAAAATAAAATAAAAAGCAAAACCATTTTGTCCGTGAAAAATGCTGGACGTATAAATGCAGTCCGTCTGACCACGTTCCATCACTCACACACAAAGCTATGCAGACGTTGCGGACGCAGCGCACTTTGTGCGGCCGTTCTAGCGGTTGTACGTTCTTGCCTGCCTTGCGTCCGTGGGCCGCGGCCGTTGTGCGTCCGCAGTTCAGTGCGGACGTACTTCGTGTAACGGGCTCCGATGGGCTTCCTGTCATGCTATCACGGACGTACTTTTAGGCACAATCACGGACGTGAACACTACGCTCGTCTGACAGCAGCCTTAGACAAACACTATTCCATTCCTGACACTCTGCTTCTTTTGTTGGTGGCGAATCAGCGAAATGGAATATCGTGCTAAATACCATGGTATTTCTAGAGGTGGAATTGTGTACATTGGCGGTTCTTAAATGATTAGCTGTAGATAAAATGCTATATCCTCTTGGCTCAATGAAATTATTATCAATTTCCTGCTCTTGCTGTTTCTTATTGTGAACCCACGTGACACATGGGTTTTGTGCCTGTGGCATGGCTCGTGGCCATACTGGACAACCACTGGTCTGATCTGTAACTGAACCCTTTTGGAATCTTATTTAACATAAGGCAATCATACATGAATACTGAAAAATAGAAAACGGACTACATAGTAATGATTAAGCCAGAAACAAGTCATAAGAGGTTTAAACATGTGACAGGAACAGAAGATCATTTGTCTATAGTAGTAACGCCATGGACTGAGTTATGTCTCCCATCTATATTTTGTGCTAATGTACATGTTTAACTTACTACAAATTATTTAATTTCCGTCTTCTACTTTAAGCAGCCTCTTTTAAAAATCGCTTCTAGTGTAACGATTGTTTGTATAACACACACACACTGAACATAAAGTATCCAAACCCATTGTAAAGTATTTCATATGGAAACTCTGTCATTCATTTGGTTTATGACTTTTACAATTCTTTTATGATAATGATTAACGTGTAGTAACGAAATACATTTTATTGTAAGATCCAGCGCCCATTACACTTTATAGCAATAGTATTGTACATACATAAAAATACAGTATATATATATATATATATATATATATATATATATATACTGTGATAAAGCCACTGGACACCGGGATCATTGCTTCATGCTTTTCTTTATTATGCAGCCCCTGAACTAGCAGAGTACATCATAAACACGAAAATAAAAATGAACACAAATCAAATCTTAATGTATCCTTCCTGGTAAAATACTTTGCAAATAAATGCCTAAACATGCAGGATTTGCTGACCGTAATATTGGGCGGCTAAGCCGCTTGCCAACAAGTGAAACAAAATGAGATGTACTTTCCTTTTTGTCTTCAGGGTTTTTGCTTCATTCCCTGCTGTAGCCAGCACCAAGACTGCCCTCTCAGAGGAGACCACCTCCCCTATAAGGGCAGATTTAACCAGGCATTAGCTGTGGGTTAACCCACTAGGGGGGAAAGGGGGGTTCTCCATTTGCCTGCTAATAAACCTGTGGTCCACGACCCTGCCCCTAATCACACTGTCACAATACATATACACCTATATAAGTAAATCATACAATAATATAAGAGTATTCCACTTAAATGTACTATAAGAGATTTTAAAAACACCTAGCTGAGAATACATTAATGAATATGACGATTTAGACACACCTTGTGATCACAAGATGTTTAAGCCTACCACAATGTCATTGTACTCCATCACAACGGGTCTCTGTGCTAAACAACCGAATGCCTGCCCTTGTGATTAACACCTTTAACTGGTACAAACTCTCTCATGCAGCTCTCTGCAGGTCAAGCTAAAAAGGGCCTGCAATGGAGAACCTGCATGTAAACCATGTGACTAGGGGTTTTGGTGGTGCTATCCAAATAGAACAGTGGTTTCCAACCGTGGTCCTCAAGTATCCTCCACAGGTCAGGTTTGCCAGATATCTGAAGCACAGCACAGGCGATATGATTTGTTGCTCAGTGATTGCAGGATTCAGTCTGAATTTCCCTAAGGTGATCCTTAAAACCTGACCTGTTAGGGGTACTTGAGGACCGCGGTTGGGAACCACTGAAATAGGATGGTCAGCTATTAACAGTGCTGTGTATGTATATATATATAGTTATAATTATACTATTACATATATTTTGTGTAAATGTTCAAATCAGAATTATGACTGGTTATATTCTTCAGTTAGAATTGGTTTGAATTGCCACCAGTTGACTTGTGCTTCCTTTATCTGCACAATGACTTTTCATGAAGATGGACACCGATTCATGCAGCTGGTGTATAAGTGTGGATAGAGGCACGGCCGGCGCTGCCGCTAGGCCAACTAGGCGGGCGCCTAGAGCGCAGCACCCGCCTAGGGCGCAGCGGCAGCCGGCCCGACCAATTGAAAAAAAAATGAAAAAAATTGTAAATAAAAATGCCCGCGGGGCACCCTGGGGCGGCCGCGTGCTGCAGCCAGCCCCAATACGAGCCGGCGTCAAGGAGACGGAGGCGTGGACTTGGTGCTTCCAGCTTCCTGGACCAAGTCCACGCCTCCATCTCCTTGACGCCAGCGGCGACGCCAGCACGCAGAGACTGGCTACAGGAAGACAGCGCTGGAGGCAAATACCCATGTGTGAGCTGCTGGGTAAGTATCCTTGTGTGAGCCTGGGGGGGGGACAAGTACCCATGTGTGAGCCTGGGGGGGGGACAAGTACCCATGTTTGAGCCTGGGGGGCAGGGACAAGTACCCATGTGTGAGCCTGGGGGACAAGTACCCATGTGTGAGCCTGGGGGCAAATACCATGTGTGAGCCTGGGGGCAAATACCATGTGTGAGCCTGGGGGGCAGGGACAAGTACCCATGTGTGAGCCTGGGGGCAAATACCATGTGTGAGCCTGGGGGCAAATACCATGTGTGAGCCTGGGGGCAAATACCATGTGTGAGCCTGGGGGCAAATACCATGTGTGAGCCTGGGGGCAAATACCATGTGTGAGCCTGGGGGCAAATACCATGTGTGAGCCTGGGGGCAAATACCATGTGTGAGCCTGGGGGCAAATACCATGTGTGAGCCTGGGGGCAAATACCATGTGTGAGCCTGGGGGCAAGTACCATGTGTGAGCCTGGGGGCAAGTACCATGTGTGAGCCTGGGGGCAAATACCATGTGTGAGCCTGGGGGGCAGGGACAAGTACCCATGTGTGAGCCTGGGGGCAAATACCATGTGTGAGCCTGGGGGCAAATACCATGTGTGAGCCTGGGGGCAAATACCATGTGTGAGCCTGGGGGCAAATACCATGTGTGAGCCTGGGGGCAAATACCATGTGTGAGCCTGGGGGCAAATACCATGTGTGAGCCTGGGGGCAAATACCATGTGTGAGCCTGGGGGCAAATACCATGTGTGAGCCTGGGGGCAAATACCATGTGTGAGCCTGGGGGCAAGTACCATGTGTGAGCCTGGGGGCAAGTACCATGTGTGAGCCTGGGGGCAAATACCATGTGTGAGCCTGGGAGCAAATACCATGCGTGAGCCTGGGGGCAAGTACCCATGCGTGAGCCTGGGGGCAAGTACCCATGCGTGAGCCTGGGGGCAAGTACCCATGCGTGAGCCTGGGGGCAAGTACCCATGCGTGAGCCTGGGGGCAAGTACCCATGTGTGAGCCTGGGGGCAAGTACCCATGTGTGAGCCTGGGCAATATCTCCATGCCATGTGTGAGCCTGGGCAATATCTCCATGCCATGTGTGAGCTGGAGGCAATATATTCACCATGTGAGCTTTTTTTTTTTTTTTTTGGGGGGGGGTGCAAGTAGCTGGTCTTGCCTAGGGCGCAAAATAGTCTAGCACCGGCCCTGGATAGAGGCTAACTAGTAACTCACAAAGATCACTAGGATAATATTGTAATCTGTGGGCTCTACCGCCTCCTTAATGCTAGTGGTCACATATGTAAGCATTAGTGCTAGGTTAAAAGTGGTTACTGCAGGCTGCATTACATCCGAAATGCTAACGGCTTAAAAATTCCATCAGTACCTCGGTAATAGCGCTTTCTAGCGCAGGCTTACTGTACGTTGCGCTCCCTATACTTAAAATGGGGAGCTCAAAGACTAATTAGTGTTAGGACAAGTAATCACCCCGTATCACCTCTTCCCATGATAGACTGCAGGATTTCTCACGCGCTGCCCCATCCTCTGGAACGCTCTCCCTCGTACTGTTAGACTTTCCCCTAGTTTCACTTCCTTCAAACGCTCCCTTAAGACATTCCTATTAACCCCTTAGTGACCGGGCGGTTTTACACAAATCCGTCCTTTAGTGACCGCTGCTGTTTTTACGTTTCTGCGCCGTTCGTGTTTAGATCAAATTTTCCTCTTACTCGTTTATTCAACCCACACATATTATACACCCTTTTTCCCGCCATTAAATGGACTTTCTAGAAATACCATTATTTCCATCATATCCAATAATTTAATATAAAAAAAATATGAAATATGATGAAAAAAATGGTAAAAACACACTTTTTCGTAATTTAATCCCCTAAAGCTATAACCACCAATAAAGACCCCGGCTAAATAGTTTCCAAATTTTATCCCGAGAATAGAAATACCCAATTTTTACATGTTTTTACCTTTTAACCCTTTCACTGCTGAGCCAGTTCACCTATGTGCGCTGCGCTCATTCTGACCATTTTGTGCTAATTATTTTTAGATGACAGCCTAGGTCCTATTTAATTAAACTCCCCCCAGACAAAAAAACTTTAAAAAAAAAACATTTTTTTATTTTATTTAATTTTTTTATTATTTTTTTTTTATTTAATTTTTTTTACATTTTGTTTTAAAACCAAACCTGGTCATGTTTGGTATCATTTGAAAGGCCATAATCAGGCCTTTCAAATGATGGCAAATATGACCATCTAGCTGCCATGGATCGGGAGATAAAGGGATCCTTAGGATCCCCTTATCTCTACATGGCAGCTAGAGGGTTAACTGGCCCACTGACATCCTCACACATATGGTGAGGTTGTCAGTGGGTGGGGGGGGACCTGGAGGCTAGGCTGACATCCAAGATGTCAGCCCCCCTCCAGGTTTGAATCACGTTTTGGCGCCAATTGGCGCCGCAACGTGATCCGGCAGCGAAATTGTTAATGCCATACACCGCTGGAAAGGGGAGGCTCTCCCCTCTCCAGCGGTGCAAACGGCATCTCCCTAACTTCAATGGTTGGGGAGATAGAGGGCTCCGAAGGAGCCCCCCCCTCCCCTCCATTGAAACACATGGGGGCACCTTCTGATGACGTCACCACGCAGCGTGGTGACGTCATCAGCCTCGCCTGCCCATGTAAATCACATGGGCAGGCTTCCTCCCTGTCAGATCGCCGTGGGATCCGACGAGGGAGGTGAGTATCGGGCGGGAGGGGGATTTGGTGCCGCTGACGTACCCTGTACGTCATCGGGTCTAAGGGAGACCCGAACACAGGACGTACAGGGTACGTCAGCGGTCGGGAAGGGGTTAAGGAAAGCCTAGCACCCGACTCACTGACTCAACCATCATTCACTCTCATCTTCAGGCCGTCACTCCCACCTTGCAGTCTTCTCCTCCTGTTTCCACCCCCAACTCTTCTAGATTGTGAGTTCCCATAGGAATAGGGCACCTGTTGTAGTACCTCCTGTACTGGTTTATCAAATGAGGTTCCGTCTCAATGTATTGTAACCCTGTCTATATTGTGCCCATTGTTCAGCGCTGGTAATATGTTGGGGCTATATAAATAAAGTATAATAATATTGTCCTATGGACTCCAGGAGGTGATACTCGCAGTGGCACGTTAGCGGTGTCGCGAGTATCCTGGAGGGCAGCGCTCGTTACGGGGCAGGCTGCTGAATTCAACGCCTGCCTTGTAATCTGGTTTTAAAATCGGGATGCTAAGGGGAAATCTGCAGGCGCAGGTTTCTTCCATTAGCGTCCCCGTTTTAACTGAAGACACATGATTGTGCCCTAAGTGTCAAATTGAGATACGTTGAATTGCTTTTAATTTAAAGGACTGTTTCCTCAGGCTGATAAAGACCAACAGATAAATACTAAATATAGGTTTTCTTTAAAACATAAATTATTAAACATAATTAACAGATACATGAAAGAGATTCATGTCTGATGGGAAGGATAGTGGGTATAATTATTGGAGTTGTGCCTTTTTATGTCATTTCAGCACAGTAGAAGTTTCACCAGACACAGAGGGCTATTCAAAGCCCTAATTGATGGTTTATTATTTAACAAAATTAGCTTTCGGAAAAAATGGGAACGATGTACGTGCTGGTGTATCTGGCACAAAATGATGTTGTATATAAAGTACAGGTTCGGGGAATGTCAGACAATACTTATTGTAAACATTCCCTCCTCCTCTGTGGTGGAGTCTCTAGTTATTGTCACGATTCCCGGATCCCACCACCCAGTCCTTAAAGCCCAACACTCCACAGAGCCCAAAAGCTACCAACAGGGTAGCCGTAGAAGAATCCCTAACTGTCTGGTCCTTAGAATTGGCCAGGTATACTAGCTAGACAGAAAGGGTTAATCAAAGACAATGTCGTAATACAAAACCAGGTCCGCAACACGGGGGTAGTCAGACGAGCCAGAATCAGGAATACAGAGTATAGAATAGTCAAATGGAATAGCCGGGTCGATATCAGTGCAGAAGCGTAGTACAAGAAAATAGTCTAGGGCAACGGAAGGCAGAACAGTCAGAAAACAAGCAGAGGTCAATAACAGGTTAAATCACGAGATAATTCAGGTACAAGGAGCTCAGGTATGGATAACCATGATCTGGCACTGCTTAGAAGGAACTGTTGGTTTTTAAAAGACCTTCACCAGACCGCGCCCCCTCTCAAGCCACACCTCATGCAGCCACCTCCCTGCCGGTTTCAATTTAAACCGGGTGTTGGTGAGCGAGCAGCATCAGACATGCTGCCCTCGAGCACACCGGAAAGGCTGGAAGCCCCCAACGTTACAGTTATCTCCTGGTGTCCAGGTCATGTGGAGCATCTGTCAGGAGATAACCATATCTCAAAAATAAAGCAGAAAGGGAAAAAAAACATAGTGCAATACTGCAGGAAAAGTGAGTGGTGCAATGGCTGATATGGAGATAACTAGAGCTACACCTGCACGTACATTGTCCTTTTTTTCCAGGAATCTTCTTATGTAATATGTCTTTATTGTTGGTTGGTACGCAATACTAGTTTGAGAAGACAACTACCGTTACTATTCTATATGCTATATCAGATTCCCTATATACCATTTTGCGCTTTTGGAATGTGTTTTTCCTTATAAATAAAAAGGTCTGTTACAAAATTTAAAAAATAAATGGATTTTTTTAAAAAAATTGGAAACAAAAATTTTGTCAAAAAATACAGCAAGATGTTCTAAAAAATAAAAACATAAAAGGTCTTTATGTTTTTTGAAAAAAAATGATAGTTTTTTACATTGAATCCTATGGGATTCGCCTATTTAAACCTGTGGAACCGAGACAGCAAAAATCGGGAAGTTTTGCCGGCATTTCAGGCCAGTTCGGGGGTTCTGTGAATAGATGAACCATTACTTCTCTATGGGACAATTTCGGTGCCAATCAAGAGTGCTTAACTGTGGCGAACTGCACTGTATTTCACCGTCAATTCGTTTTTATTTGGAGAATTGACAGTTTAGTGAATAGACGAACTACCCCGAAATTGCAACGAACGTTGAAATTCAATGTTCAGTACAATTTGGTGCCAAGTTTGGTGTTTAGTGAATAGACCCTTATATATATTTTCCAAAAAGCACAGTGGTTGGTAACCCAGTGGCGACATGTAGGTAAAAGGAAAAACATTGTTGCGAAAAATCGACTCCATTTGTTCAGATTTCGTCTTTCAGACATGTCTAATTTTGCCTTCTTTTTACTAGCTTTGTCTCCTGCCCACATCTCACTGTATGGTGTGAAGTCTCCAAAAATTTACACAACAGTGACATGGTTTACATTGTAGAGCCAGGCATATTTAACCAGCTGTGATGGACATAGTCTACTTTTACTTTTACGTATTAAAAACGTAGGTGTGTTCTTACTCGCAGGGAAAAACATAGATTCACTGGTTAATTAGAAGAAAATTATTATGTGAAATTAGATAACAAAATTAGCGTTAAGTTCTCTCATTGCGATTCTAGAGTTGTTTTGTTTAAAAATGCTGCTTTATGAATCTCAGTGTGTCAGAAATGATATGCCTGTACCTTTTAATTGGATTTTAAACAGATTTTTTTTTACTTTGATGTAATATTTATTTAATTATTTATAAAGTATTTTATACATTGAGATTTCTCTCGTTTTCAAGTATGTCCTGGGTTCAAGAACATTGAAGTGTTAGTTACAGAAATACAAAGTAATACAATACAAGATATTAAAAAAACAACACAAATATACAGATTAACAGAAAATAAATATGTAGGAAATAGTCACTATGTTACATGTTTACAGGTGCATTCTGTATTGAGGTATGTTAATAGGGAGCTCTTGAGTGACTTAAGACTGGGGGAAGATTTGATGGCGTCTGGGAGGTTATTCCATAACTGTGGTGCTCTGTAGGAAAATGAGGACCGAGCCACTGTCTTTTTGTATTGTGGTATAGCAAGTAAGGTGCTGGTCCTGGATCGGAGGTTATAGGAAGAGGGAACTGCTGGGGGAAGCAGTCCATTCAGGTAGGATGGTAGCTTCCCAGAAAACCTCTTAAACACCAGGTTGGAAAGGTGAAGGGTGCGTCTGGATTCCAGCGACAGCCAGTTTAGCTCTTTTAACATTAATTGTATTGAAGTGAAAAATATAAGGTGTGATAGCGCCCTAAACAAATAATATCATAACTATATAGAAAACACTTATACAAAATGAATAATAATAAATTACTGCAGTTATAAATGGGAACAAAGTAAGGTAACAAACACTCCAAATAGTTGTCAAAAAACAAAATACAACAAAAATCCCAAAAGCTCAATGTACATACAGTATGTGATCAAATATCAAGAAAATATGCAATATATGATGCTGTGCTCTTAAAGAAATGTGAACTACATATAAACATATGTTAACTAAACATAATATAAAATACAGTGCACTTGTATAAAATATATTAGAAAAGGAATACTAAATGAATACTAATACAGTAACAGTTACAAGCATTTATAAAGTGCCAACAAGGGAGAGAGAATACCAAATATACATACACATTACACACACAGAACAGTAAGAGAGCGGACCCTGCTCGAGAGCTTACAATCTAACAGGGTTATTCAGAGAGAGGTGAAAACCAGGAGAATGACTGGAGAAGTGAAAATTCTAGGTCAAAATAGCCAAACCAGAAATATTCTCCCATTTATCTCACTTTCCAATTCGGCTATTTGGTCTAGATTGTTCTCTTCTCTTGCCAATCTCCTGGTTTTCACCTTTCTCTGAATAACCCTGTAAGAGTAACATTGCAATATTGTTGCAACATCATCAATGAACCACCAAATTGTGAATTAAAAAAAAAAGGAACTCTCCTGTGCAACCAATAAAAATGTAATAAATATGTCTAAATAATAAAAAGGTCATTAAAAAATAAATAAAAGTCTGTTACAGAATTTAAAAAAAACAAACACTTTTTAAAAATTTGGGAAACAAGAATTCGTCAAAAAAATTACTTTTTTACATTGAATCCTATGGGGAACGCCTGTTTAACCCTTTCGCTGCTGAGGCATTTCACGCCTCTGTGCTGAGGTCATTTTTACTGGTTTCACTCATCATGTTTAACCGCATTTTGAAGGCTTATTTTATTATATGACCCAGACATATTATATATCGTTCTTTCCGGCAGACTCGGCAGATTCATAATATATCATTATATGTATACGTCATGTCCTGTCTGTATATTATAACATAAAATGCAATAAAACTTGAATTTTCAATAATTCACAACGTGTAAAGTGTTTTTTTCACATTTTAACATGCGAGCATTTGCGGTTATATTTTGTATGAGTTGCGCTTGTTAAAAAAATTAGAAATGGGGTCTCGTTACATTTTTTTGGGGGAAAATTACACGATTTTTAACAAACGCACCCCAAACAAAAATCGTTAGTGCAGCATCATTGTTCACATTATAATTGAAATGGGAACAATATTTCTGCATTAGCAAAACAAAAAAAAACTTGTTTATTTTTTTTTATAATTTTTTTAAATATATATTTTTATTTTTTAAAACATTCTACATGGTCATGTTTGGTATCGTTGGTTGAAAAGGCCATGCTTTGGCCGATCCAACGATATCAAACATTAACCCCTAGCTGCCACAGATTGGAAGATGGGGGTTCATTGGAACCCCTATCTCCACCATTGCTGGTAGCTAGGGGTTAACGCCAGGACTGGCGTCATCGTGTTATGTACGATGACGCCAGTCATCAGGGGGAGTTCCTGGAGGCTTGGCCGACATCCAAGATGTCGGCCAGCTCCGGGAGAGGATCACAATCCAGCGCTTTTCGGCACCGAATCGGGATCCGGCTCCCCAGGGGTTAATGTCAGCCACCGTTTGGAAGGGCAGGCTGTGCCCTTCCAAACGGTGCCTACCTTAACACTGTGGCCCCTGGCGATCGGGAGGGAGAGAGGACCCCCCCTCCCTTTCAGGCGCCTCCTCTGCAATCGTGGGGGGGGGGCGCCTGAATTAGATGTCATTGCGCCACCGCAATGACATCTAATGGCCCCGCCGGGGTCTCGGAGTGCCGGGCTGACATGCTAGATGTCAGCCCGCTCCGGGGCGGCCAGCAATCAGCCGGAATCCCGGCTGATTGCTGCCTCCTGTGCTAGGATGCGCTGAGCGCGTCCGTAGCACAGGAGAACCACTTGGCTGGACGCGCTGAGCGCGTCCATAGCAGCCAAGTGGTTAAACCTGTCAAACTGAAACACTGAAAATCAGGTAATTTCGCCAACACTTCAGTGCAATTCAGCATTCTGTGAATAGACAAACCATTATTTCTCTGTGACAATTTTGCTACTGCCAAACTGCGGTGAACTGCTCCGTATTTCGCCGTCACGTCGCCTGTATTTGGTGAATTGACAGTTCAATGAATACAATGAACTAAATTCTTATCAAGGTGAATTTGTAAGTTTGGCAGTTTACACTAGCTGATTTATGCAAACTCACCCTAGTCACTAAATCCTGTCATTCTACTTATCCTACATTATTATTAGTTGCATGATTTTGACTATATCAAGCTTAGTCACTAGAGAGGGTATTCGATAACGCTGTACCTTCACAAATAGTTTCATTTCGGCAAACTAAGGTGGAGTAAGTATGGCAAACCTATCATGAAAAAAAACACTGTTTAGGGAACTGCCACTCTTACTCACCGTACTTTTCAACATTCTTTTCACAGTAGCTTCTATAGAAGTTGTAGATCTCAATATTGGTTTCAATGGTGTTTCCACCACTATTTCCACCATCGTTTCTGCTGTAGTATTTCAGCATGCAGGGTTATTCAGAGAGAGGTGAGAACCAGGAGAATGACTGGAGAAGTAAAATTTCTAGATCAAAATAGCCAAACCAGAAAAATTCTCCCATTTATCTCACTTTTCAAATCGGCTATTTGGTCTAGATAGTTCTCTTCTCCTGGTTTTCACCTCTCTCTGAATAACCGCCATAGTTTTCACCAGTGTTTCAACCAAAGTTGCCAAGTGTTGTTTTCTACCACTGTTTTCATTGTAAATTGTACGGGAGGTTTAAGGAGATCACCACTTTAAAATCGACATTCGCCAGTGTTGCAAACAACTGTGAAACAACTTTAATTTGAGAATAGCCTCCGTTTACCCATTTTACATCAAAATAACAGTGGTACTGTTGTTCAGCTCCATTCGCCATTGTTTGCTGCAACTTCACCTGCCATTGTTAGAGTTTCTCTCTCTGGTTAGACCAACTTTGCTAAAGTTGCAGCAATAGTGATTTTTACCTTTGTTTGCAGTTCCCAGATTGCAAGCTAAGGCTGGGGTCAGACTAATGCATTTTTAACGTGCGTTTAGGCGCACTTAATCACGGCCGCAGTAGCAGCAAATGACGGGCAATGACAGCCAATATACGAAGTACGGCCGCACGAAAGTCCGGCCGCGCAACGCAAGTGGAAAATGAACGCATTTTTTCGAGAACGCAGAACCGCTAGTACTGACGTACAGAGTGCGCTGCGTCCGCTAGCAGTGTGTGTGCCTGATTAGGAGATGTCAGACGCTGCCAATGTCCAGCCTACATAACGTCCAGACGCAAAAAGTTGTTTATTGACGATCCGTAAAAAAAAAAATCACACACGAAAATGCACGTCGTCTGACCGTTTTCGTGCATTCCGTGAAAAAATACAGCAATGCGTTCGGACGCACCTTTTGACAGTCGCTGCGAATAATGCGTTCGTTTGACCCTAGCCTTAGCAGGCCACGTTTTCATGTCCTTTTAGAATAGTTGACATAGCTTTCTTAAGAATGTGTCACCCACACAACTAATTGTACGGGCTTATCATTTTTCTGTAATCTCATTTTAGAACACTGGTTGGACAGGTTTGAGAGCCAGCAGTATGGCAGGATTTTTCAGGCCTCCGTCATAAGCCGAGACTTTTATCACTTCTATACAGTCTTTCCAAATATTTTATTTGTTTATTTAACTTCCACGGAGCCAAGAAAACCATCTCAAACTATTCATTATGTTTCATATGTAAACTCAAGAATGTTACCCAACCTTTCGGTTGCACATTTATCAGTATACTGTATATACCAAGTAATGTGCACTCTTAATGGTTATACTCCCCTAACATACAGAGCAAGTGTAGCCACAACTTATAGAAGGAAATTTAATACATTACACATAGACGCACTATTCTGTATCCCTAGTAGGAAAGATCTGAAACCTATATAGATGGAAAAACATGTCCATTCAATGACGGCGTTAAAAAAATATCACTTATCTAGATGGGAACCCAAATCCTTCCTTCCTGTGTTTTTCCACGGGATCATACATAACTATCTTACCATTGTTGATTCTTCACGCAGCCTGTTAACTTATTTTTCCATTAAAACATTATCAAGCTATACAACCACAAATTAATTATCAATAGAATGACCGACCTTATCACAAAAGAGGCCATTATAGGGCATTTTATAATCACAATAGCTGTATTCTGTGCTGTAAGTATTATGTGGGACACAGGAGCACAATCAATACAATCCTGCATTACAATATATTTAGGACATGTGTGACTGTGTGTATGAGGACACATACGTTAACAATTTCCGAAAACCTCTAAACTCTTTATATTTTAGCTGCAGTGGCATAAGTTTAAACCGGACTATTAGCAACAGTGCAATAAAGATACAGGGCCCTATCACACGGATAATGCTAATGGTAGTGCTCACCTGTGTCAGGGCTAACGTTAGCTCTGGTTGCCCTAGCACGGGTCGACCATATTACAATCCGAACGCTAACGGGTTAAAAAACAAACATTAGCGATTCGGATCTTCCACTTTTCAGTACGAGCTTCCTGTACTTTGCGCTCCCTATGCTTAACATGAGGAGCGCAAAGTGTCATTTAGCATTAGGATTACAGAGTCCTATCGTTAATTACCGTCCTGCTGCGGTTAACTCAAACGTTACCCACAACTAGGACCTGATGCTAACTGATTCTGATTCTGCAGAATCCGTCAGCACCAGCTGAAACCCCCCCAAAAAAAATCACATACTCACCTCCCATCCAGTGGCGACAATGGCGGCTCCATCCGCCTCTTCTTGCTGCAGGGAGCAGAGAGAGACTGATGGGAAAAATCCCCCAGTATACCTTATTAGATCACTACACCAACCTGCCGGATCTCGCGAGGCGAGATCCTGCAGGTCATTTGACCGGCAGTGTTAACCTAAATGGCGTTCTATGGACTCCATTGAGGGGATGCTCACAGCGGTGCTTAGCGCTGCCGTGAGCATCTAGCGGCTTAGTGCCGTGTTTCAGTGCAGGCTGCTGGAATAGCGCCTGCACCAAAATATCACGCTAGAACGGGAACGCCAAGGAGAAACCTGCAGGTGCAGGGTTTTTCTCCTTGGCGCCCCTGTTTTAGCGTGATGTTTGTAATACTGCCCACAATGTCCCTCATACCATGAAACATTCTCAGCTAAAATGCGGCTGAAACTTTCATTATTTAGTCAACTTACTGATTGGTCTGTAGCTTTCAAATTTTAAAATTTGAGTAAAAATGTGATGAAATGTCTTTTCTTTTTCTGCAGGCAGGATTAGTGGTGTATTATGACCAGAACATATCACCCACCACCAGCCAGTGATGGCAAACCTTGGCACCCCAGATCTTTCTGAACTACATGTCCCATAATGCTCAGCCAACCTAAGAGTAATTAAGCATCATGTCATGTTGCTGGGAATATAGTATGGTAATACTGATACATTCTAAAATACTACATGCCCAAACTAGGGGCTAGATTACATTCTTCACACAAAAAAAAGCGTCACGCAAAGCGAAAATCTTTGCACTAAGCGTTAAACTTTTGCGCGTGCAAATCACTGCTGGAATTACAATCCTCGCGTTTTTTTTCTGCCGCAGATCAATTGCGCGCGCAAACAGTACGTGCACAAATGCAGGCTCAGTGCCGTCTCGCGCAAAAATCTCTGCGTGCTCATTTTTTAGCACCAATTCAGCCAATCAAAATGAAGAAACACAACTATCAAACGCATCTGAATTGCGTCTGCCAGAGGCATCGGAGATGGGTTCTGCGTCTATGATGCAAAATGAGCACATATGCTCCAGTAATAATACACGCACACACACCTGCCATCATCCATTATATTGTTGCAGCATTAATTTTTATGTGCTGTTTTTTTTTTTCCGGTTAGCCAGGTTGTTCAGATTTGCCGTTAACACCAGCTTTTAGGAGTTGCTAAAATTATGCGCAAAGGCTATGCGGTAATTACCACAAATAGATTGTAATACCATCCTCGTACCAGCGCACATTCGCATTTGTGCTCACAATGTTAAGTATAGGACGCGCGCAGTACAGTAAACTCGTGCAGGGTTTGCGCAGGTTCAGCCCCGGTAGACGATTGCGCGCGGTTGTTGCGCTGACTATGTAATACAGGATTCGGTGCAAATGGTTTTACCCCTCACGTTAATGTTTTTTTCGCCGGCGCAAACGTTTGCGTGAAGATTGTATTTTAGCCCTAGCTGTTTACATACTGAGATATAAGATAGTAGGTTTTACATGGAAGGATATAGATATAGCACTTGGCAGGTGTATGAATGATGTGGCCATACCTTTCATGTATAGAATTTCAATTCAATCCAGAGTAGCATACCTGGCGTTACTGTGCTTTCTTTGTAAACATTTCACTGTAATTCCACTGGAATGTCACTTATTTTGTTCTGCCGAGTTTCCACTTTTTACACGTGTTTTACTGCCCTCAGATTCATAAAAAAACTGTCCTTTTTTTTATTTTTAAAAAAAATCAATTTTGCAGCAACAGAAAAGAGAATAGAAACAAAACATGTACAACTCCACTGTATTGAAAAGGAAACCAGGCCATCAGTATCTCAGAACCCTTTATCTCTATGTAGGGAATGTGACAGGAATGTGCGAGGGGAACAGAGGAAATGAGAACAGATGTCCAGGGTATTCTGACGCTGGAAAATTAGGGAATCCTTCCTGTCCTTATGTGTTCTAACCAAACATGAATTTTTGTGATTTTCGTTAGTCTTTGTTTTCCTTATATACAGTAATTTAAACAAAAAGATTGTATCTAACATTGGTTTTAGCAGGTAGTTACAGTCTTAAGTATAAGGAGAAAATGTGATATTTGGGGGGTATAGAAAAATCAAAGTTGGTAAAATTTGTTAATTCTAACAAATATATAGTTTTTATTCTTTATGAAGAGGGTTTATGATTAATGATTATTTGCAGTATTTTAGTAGACTCTGAATATATAGTAAAAATAAGTTGATGTCTGAAAATAATCGCACTTTTTTTTTTTTTTTTTTTTTTTAAATATCTTGCATTGTATTACTTTGTATTTCTGTAACTGTAACACTTCAATGTTCTCGAACCCAGGACATACTTGAAAACGAGAGAAATCTCAATGTATCCTTCCTGGTAAAATCCTTTATAAATAAATAAATAAGTAAATAAAATAAAAAAATCTGCCAAATTGGTCTAAAATAGCCAAAAGTAAATTAGGAATTGTTTTGTAATATATACCTGAATTATTCCCATATATGTAAAGAATCAGTAATCATACAAAGCAAAGATTATGTACCAGGATGGTACTGTCACCTACAGAGAGAGTAGTGGTACCCAAAGTGGGATTAAGCCCTCATCGAAAATAAACACAAAAAAATGGGAGTGCCAAGAGGAGAAGAGGCTACATATGGAGCCTCCACGCCATCATACTACACAGCTTCCTCAAGAGCTAATCTGTACAGCATACTTCACCCTGAGCCAGCACTTTTCACCTTTCTCATAATCTTTTCCAGATCTTTTCTATATATGTGAGATTTTATCATTGTCTGTGCATTTTTCTAATAAAATTGTGATATATGTGTATACACCTCATTTGTAATTCATGAGGGTACCCACCAGTAGGGGGGTGAGCGTGAAGGCTCCATATCTAGCCTCTTCTCCGCCTGGCACTCTCCTTTTTTGTGGTTATGTAAAGAATCATGCTGGTATCATGAAGATTTAAAATGACCCCATGTTATTTAGGAGTGATTACTGCAGCTAATCATGGTACTTGATTTGTTGTTTAAACACAAAGTCCCTATTCCAAGTGTAACAGACTCACTCATTAACCATAACAATGCCCGTCCTATTCCAGCTGAGCCTTAACACTTTAACAGAAGAAAATTGTGGGTGAATTCTCACTGCCCTTTGCGATCTGTACATGTGAACTTTTGGAGGGTTCACTGGAACTCCATGGAGTTCTGTGGACTTTACGAGACGCAATCAGGGCTGCTGTATAGTGCTGTTGCCGGACGATATTAGATATTAGTGGCCCCCAATTATCACCGGCTTGTAATACAGTCGGAAATAGGCAACTGCGAATTGATAAGGCCTTGCGCTACATTTACCCCTTAATGGCTCTATATTAGCTACCAGACCGTTCCCCGAGGTTTATAAACCTTCTCTCATTGATTGAATTCTAAACAGAAAAGATCCTGGACTCAGGCAGCTGCAACTCGTGAGTTTATTCAAAAGGGTAGCATCTCACCACCTCGGAACAGTGACGTTTCGGCCACAGACGGCCTTAATCATACAAATTGGAATGGACATGACACCACCAATTTAAACCACTCTAATCCAATCACATTGAACCCCTCATAATGAGGGGGTGTGTCCCATTGTCCAACACAATTATATACAAAACGGAATTTTTTCCTTTTCACATTTGTAATACATAAAGAAATAATAAAAAATAAAAATAAAAATAGAACAATAAATCATATATAAAAAGAATTCTTACTCAACCATATAGGAGCAAGCACGGTATCGATGTGACCTAATGAAGAAATCTATGGGGACAACAGGATATAAATTATTATATTCAATAATACTCAAGGAGTGTATCTAACTGCACCCCATCAACAAGAAACTAATAACAAAGATGCAAGTCAAATTCCCTATTAAGGCCCTTCGGCCACAAAGTGTCCAATACATGTATCCAGCGTTTCTCTTTTTGTTTTAATAATCTGATCCTGTCCCCTCCCCGACGTAGGGCTGGGACATGATCAATGATCTGAAATCTTAATTGTGCTATGTTTTGTGTACAAGCAAGGAAATGTTCAGGAACCGGTAAATCCCTACGACCCGTCCTAATAGTTGATTTATGTTTCGTGAAACGTTCTTTCATTTTCATTGTGGTTTCACCCACATACAATAAGCCGCAGGGGCATTTGAGTACATAAATAACATAGGAAGAATCGCATGTGTAATATTCCCGTATCCCAATCTTATCACCCGTATGTGGATGTACTACAAATTCCCCCTTTATGACCGCACTGCAAGAAGAACAACTAAGGCACGGGAAAGTGCCCTTTCTTTGGGGCCGAGGAATCTTTGTTGTTTCTCCCTAATTGGGCCTATGTCTGCTTTGATCAGATGGTCCTTCAGGTTCCTGTTCCGTTTATACGCAAAGATCGGGGGGCTCTGAAAAAATGGAACCTCTCCATAGGCTTTACGCAATATACCCCAATGCTTTCTAATGATATTATTCACCTGTCCACTTATCTGACTAAATTTACTGATGAACGGAATACGTGTGTTTTGGCGATGTTTGGGTGTCCTTTCTGATATCATGATCTGTCTGTCTAGCGATTCTACTTTCTGTAGTTCTTGTCGAAGAAGAGATCTAGGGTAACCCCGTTCCCTAAATTTAAACACCATGTCCTGTAATCTACCCCTACAGAAAGTAGAATCGCTAGACAGACAGATCATGATATCAGAAAGGACACCCAAACATCGCCAAAACACACGTATTCCGTTCATCAGTAAATTTAGTCAGATAAGTGGACAGGTGAATAATATCATTAGAAAGCATTGGGGTATATTGCGTAAAGCCTATGGAGAGGTTCCATTTTTTCAGAGCCCCCCGATCTTTGCGTATAAACGGAACAGGAACCTGAAGGACCATCTGATCAAAGCAGACATAGGCCCAATTAGGGAGAAACAACAAAGATTCCTCGGCCCCCAAAGAAAGGGCACTTTCCCGTGCCTTAGTTGTTCTTCTTGCAGTGCGGTCATAAAGGGGGAATTTGTAGTACATCCACATACGGGTGATAAGATTGGGATACGGGAATATTACACATGCGATTCTTCCTATGTTATTTATGTACTCAAATGCCCCTGCGGCTTATTGTATGTGGGTGAAACCACAATGAAAATGAAAGAACGTTTCACGAAACATAAATCAACTATTAGGACGGGTCGTAGGGATTTACCGGTTCCTGAACATTTCCTTGCTTGTACACATAACATAGCACAATTAAGATTTCAGATCATTGATCATGTCCCAGCCCTACGTCGGGGAGGGGACAGGATCAGATTATTAAAACAAAAAGAGAAACGCTGGATACATGTATTGGACACTTTGTGGCCGAAGGGCCTTAATAGGGAATTTGACTTGCATCTTTGTTATTAGTTTCTTGTTGATGGGGTGCAGTTAGATACACTCCTTGAGTATTATTGAATATAATAATTTATATCCTGTTGTCCCCATAGATTTCTTCATTAGGTCACATCGATACCGTGCTTGCTCCTATATGGTTGAGTAAGAATTCTTTTTATATATGATTTATTGTTCTATTTTTATTTTTATTTTTTATTATTTCTTTATGTATTACAAATGTGAAAAGGAAAAAATTCCGTTTTGTATATAATTGTGTTGGACAATGGGACACACCCCCTCATTATGAGGGGTTCAATGTGATTGGATTAGAGTGGTTTAAATTGGTGGTGTCATGTCCATTCCAATTTGTATGATTAAGGCCGTCTGTGGCCGAAACGTCACTGTTCCGAGGTGGTGAGATGCTACCCTTTTGAATAAACTCACGAGTTGCAGCTGCCTGAGTCCAGGATCTTTTCTGTTTGGTGCTGTTTGTGAGGGGAGTTTCGGCGCCCCATTCCTGGAGGCTCGGCGCCTGGCTTGTGGGCTCCCAGCGGTGGTGATCGCGGCACTTTTGGATGACCTCATTGATTGAATTCTGTCACCCAAAATTTCAACCAATTTCTTTAATTAAACACTAATGCAAGGGTGGAAATCCTTCCCAAACGTGCATATAATTTTACCAATTTCAAGGACTTAAACTAAACTGAAGCACGGTAGATGCAGTTAAGGATTGTCTGCAGGAGCAGTTGGGGCAACATCTCACATATTATTGTTAATAATAAGAAGAAGGCACAGGTAAAGGATGTTGATTTTTATTTCCCTGTGTTGAAATGTTAGCTTAATTATTAACCATTCCTGACTCCTCTGCGCCTCTCCCATTTCTCACCAGAGTCCTGTAATACTTTCTTTCCCTCCTGCACTGTGGTATCCCGTGGTGCTTTTCTGTGCTCACACCATTTGCTGCAGGAAGTGGCAGGCACCTTTGCTCTAGCAATCCGATTCCTCTCAATGTAGGAGCACCAAGAGGCATTAACCCCATAGTGACCAGACGATTTTGCCATTGTCAGTCTGAAAGTGCCCACTGCTGTTTTTACATTTCTGCGCTGTTTGTGTTTAGGTCAAATTTTTATCTTATTCGTTTATGGAACCGACACATATTATATACCATTTTTCTCACCATTAAATGCACTTTCTAAAGCTACCATTATTTTCCTCATATCGTATAATTTACTATAAAAAATTATGAAATATGCAAAAAACACACTTTTTCTGACTTTACTCCTCAAAATCTACAACCGCCAAAATATGCCCAGCGAAATACTTTCAAATTTTTGCTTTTTAGCCCCTTCACTGCTGAACCATTTCACCTCTGTGTGCTGAGCTCAATTTGACAGTTTTAAGCTCATCATGTTTAAATGTGATTTGAAGTCCTATTCTATTATAACCCCCAATTTTTTTTTTATAAAAAAAAACACTTAGTTTTTTGTTTTTACATCAAACCTAGTTATGTTTGGTATCATTGGAAAGGCCATGATCCGGGCTTTCCAATAATAGCAACCATGACCCTATAAATGCCAATCAGCAGATATGGAGACCCAAATGATCCCCCAACCTCCACTTGGCAGCTAGGGGGTTAACTGGTCGACTGATGTCATCGAACCTATGGCGATGACGTCTGGGTTAGTGGGGGGTGACCCAGAGGCTTGACTGACATTGAAGATGTCAGCCACTTCTGGTTGTGAATCGCGCTCTGGCACCAATTGGCACCGAATCGTGATCCGGCATCTAAGGGGTTAAAGAGAGGTACCGCTGAAAAGGGCAGACTTTGCCCTCTCCAGCCATACCTTTCTTTTTCTAGCTACAGCTGTTGGGGAGGGAGAGTGGTCCAGAGGACCTCCCCATTTCAGGTTCCCCCTGCAGGCACCAGGGCGGGTCTGAAAATGACATCATTGCGATGGCTGGGGCCCATAAAAACATCAGGCAGACTTAAGAGAAGTCATTCCGGCGTGGGCCCCCAGCCAGAGAGGTGAGTATAGGGAGGGAAGGGGGATAAAGGACCATGACGTACGTAGTACGTCTTTGGTCCTTAAGGGGAATTTCCCCCAGCACATACTGTGTACACCAGTTGTCCTTAAGGGGTTAAATGAGCATTGTCAGTGTTATTAACTGAAACTGATCAAACCCCTGAAATGTTCTCAAGTTTTCAATTGATTTACAGCATTCCGAGCAGAAAAAAAGTCCCGTGGCCTAAAGGATTCTCTCAGCCCCCCTTTTGGGGATAGTTGGGGTGGGGGTAGGGTGTTAGTTGCAGATCATGATCAGTCAATAACAATAAATCTTTATATGAAGAGACATTCTAGTGTTGTTTTTTTTTAAACTTTGTCTAAGTCACATCAGCATGTTAGCTTTGAGAATTCTTCTAAGATAACAGCTTGTACCCTCCTAAAAGAAATCTCTTATAAGAATAGCTTGGAGGTATTGTCCCCCACCAGTCTCAATTATATCTATCCCTCCAGGGGTTAGGTCCAGGGGGAACACATGGGAAAGCAGTTCCTACACTACATTTACAGAGGAAACTGAGTTCCTTTTGATTCTATGCACTATAAAGCTTGTATTCGGTGCTCAATCATATCTTTCCTTGAATTCAGGGAATTCACAATACATATAGGGAACAGAATTCACAATACATATAGGATTTATCATATATTTTTGTTAAATTCCATATATATATATATATATACAAATATACATACACATAAATAAAATCAGATGTGTGTGTGTTTGTTAAGTGATAATTGGGAGACAGAAATCCTGGTGAGTTACCAACACTCATGTTTTTAGGACATGACCCCCTGTATCCCTCCCACTCTTCCAAATGCTATAGAGGCTGCACAGAAGTAGGATCTTCTTATCTCCATATGGGGTGGCAATGTCCACAAATCCAGTTGCTGTGGGCTCACATTGGTGCTGCCATTGGAAAGAAACAACAGACTGATGTCTTGACAGCCCAACTTAAGCCTTACACCTTGTACTACTGGTCTCTGCCAATAACCTACGGTATATTGCAACTTGACTTACAGGGTTATCCAAAGAGATCCGAATTGCTGGAGAAAGGTAACCGAATGCTGAAAATCAGTGTTCGGTTACCTTTCCTGGCCATTCGGCTATCCAGAGAGCAGGCAATTCGCCAAATCCTAGCGAATTGCCTGCACATACGGTGCCTGTTCGGTGCCTGTTCGAGGGCAGTGAAATCCCCATAGAGAAGCACTGCTTCGGCTATTCAGAGAACACAAACCAGCAGTGAAAGGTTCCCCTAATGCCCTGCCATTCGGTGGTTTAATTCGGCAAGTTAATTCAGGAGAATCCCATAGGCTTCAATGTTAAAAATATTCCCGTTTTAATTCAATATCTAATAAACCGTTCATTATAAAATTCTGCAGCAAAAAGTCTCTTTATTTATAGATTTTTTAGGATACTTTAAGCATTTTTCTGATATTTTTTTTTTTTTTTTTAAAAGTCCGATTTTTTTTTTTTTTTTTTTCACTTTACTTATTTTTTTTGTAACAGCCCTCTTTATTATCATTCCCTGGACCTCCTGTGAAAATTTCAGACATTTTCGCTCAGTAGTTTCTTTGCAAACAGCTTTTCTTTTTCCCAGATTCATACAAATGGTTTTTCTAATTTATTCACTGCCTCCTCTACGTCTCAGCTGCTTCGGCTCTGTGTGATTCGGCTCCTGTTCGGCTCCTGTTCGGCTTCTTCAAAGGTTAATCCAGATGTTTTTGCTTGTTTTCAGAGTGCATTCGGTTAGTGTTCGTCAGGTTTTCGGCAGCTTTTCCCTGCAATTCGGGGGCCCTGTGGTGCTTGCTGAATACACCGCAGGGTCACCGAAATGGGATCGGCAAAAGGAACCGAATTGAAGAGAACGAAAAGTCACCGAATGTGCGGTGACTTTTCGAATCTCTTTGGATAACCCTGTTAGTATAACAAAATGATGAAAGGGGAAGATACCTTTCTTCATGGAAATATCTTAGAGTGTATCATATTATTTCTGACCATGGAGAAACTATGCTGGGTTGGAGGATGCTCAGCTCGACCTGTCCCCATACCCTCCTTTATTTTATTTATGCATACTATCCCCTTTCTCCCACTCCCATAAACTCTCCGCCTATTTTGCATATCGCCTGGCTGTTTTGTTTTTTTTTTGCTTGGGGAAGAACACTTAGGGCAGTATTACAATGTCGGTGCTAACCTAATCAGAGTTGTTGTAAACGTACCAGAGCCATTATAGTCCATTGGGTTGTTAAAGGGATACTCTAGGCAACATGACCACCTAAGCTTTTTTAGATGGTCATGATGCCCTGAGTATGCCCTTGTCTGACCCCCCTCCCTCCGCTCAGCCGATCGGCTGAAACAGCTGAGACGCGGAGGACTTTACTCCGCCCTCCCAGCTGTCAGTCAGCAGAGCGGGATTCATATTTCCCGCTTCTGCCGACTATTGCCGAGTAGGAGACGTCATCGCGCTTTCTCCAACTCGCTGCAGTAGCTGACGGGAGCGAGCTGCCAGCATAGTCTGCGGCTGGGATTAGTGTTGCGCGCATCCTCTTGCGCGTAACACTAATCCATGAAGAAGAGGAAGCCTGCTGATTGGCTGGCTTATGTGAGAGGCGCGCAGGAGCGCTTCTCACGTAAACCATTAGCCAAGTTCATCATTTTCTGTCCGGGAACAAGAGGAGGGAGGTGAGTATAAAAAAAATAATAAAAAAAAAAGACGCCGTTGGAAGCAAGTGGTTTTTAGGGTACGTATTACAATTAAAAAAAAAAATATATATATATATACATATATACACAATAACTAGGTAGGGAATAGGTATATTTTAATGTAAAAAAAAGGGGGGATTTTTAGCCTAGAGTGTTCCTTTAAGTAACTTGTATTCAAATTTGTTATTCTGTCTCACTCATTGTACAGCGCTACCGAACTTGCTACTTTATAAATACTTGTAACTGTAACATAGGTCCAATTATCCATCTTTGAGGTCAGAATGTTTAGTATGTATGAGTCCATCACATATCTGTAGGTGTGTGCGCCGAATGCTGTGCCTGCTCAGAGAATAAATTCTGCTTTCGACCTTTTAGAGCTCATCAACATTGTTAGTGGGTCTTCCTATATAGTTTATGCTAAAGCACACGAACAATGACAGTCTGTGACTATTTACAGTTTGTACGTAATAAATGTAACACGTGTGCACACCTATACGCACATAAGGCTACAGTAACACAACTCTAAGCATTTTCTAATAAATTTGATTTGCTCAGAACCTGCTCAAAAAAGTCTTTGGTTTTGTTGTAAGTCAGTAATATTAGTGGATATAAATAAGCAGGAGTCGTTTTAAAAAAAAATAAATAATTGTGGGGAGATTTGTGCTCTGTCCAGTTTGTTGTTACCACACAGTTGACCCACTACCCCACACTCAAATCTGATGTGAAAATATGGCTCTGTATGCATAGAAATGGTTATTCCCACTGGACTCAATGCAGGCAATTATTCAAAATGATATCAGAATGGCATCAGAAAGCACCAGATTCCAGCAAACTGCAGAACAAGGTAGGACCATCCTCCCACAACACCAATAACTCACAAGATTATCAAATTTATATAGAAACATCACTTTTGAAACATACAAATACATTCAACATGGAAAACTGCACTTTAAAAAGACAGAACAAAGACTCCAGCACACAAGCCAAAGGCAGCAGGGGGTCCGACACCTTGGAGTTTGTTTACACAAAAACAGAAAAGAGCAACCAGGCAAAAAAAGCCATAAAAAAAAAAGGAACAAATTGAACAAAATCCAGAGACTCTGTTTGCTGACTTCTCAAATAATGATCAGGGTAGGATGAAAACAAATGTATTATTTCATACGGAGAACACTGAGGCCTGGCATAGAGCTTTCTGCAAATACTACAATAATATTAAAAAAGGAGATATCAACTGGGGCCGCCAGATCACGGTCAGGGATGAGGAAAATAAAGAGTGTAATGTACTCGCCGTAAATATTTATCACAATGGCACCATCATGGTACAAGGCACTGAGACCCATTTAGAGGAATTTGAGCAACTCTTCCCTCAAATTAAAGAACAAGCCAAGGACTTCAAGGACCTTGAAAGTCCAGCTAGTAAGACGAGTGAGGAACACATTACAGCAAATAAATCCCCCAGAGTCATGTCTGCATTATGCCCCAGTCAAGATCCCCCCTCACCCGAAATCCTCAGAGACTGCATATCCCAATTAGAAAGAGACTTCATTCAATTCAAGGAACAGCTTCAAAGGGAACCAGGTGACAGAAATGCAGATTACCAACTCAGAGAAGAAATTAACACCCTGAAATCTGAACACAGGTCTGCCATACAGGACATCCAACTGAAGATCCAAGAACTTCAAGAGGAAAATATCCAGCTGAGAGAAGAGATGAGGAAACTTAAAACACAAACACAGCCCATCAACCAGGAGAGAGAATCAACAATGATTAATATAGACAAAGTGCCTGAAAATGAACATGAGACAAATAAAACTCCATACATCAACAACACAGAGATCAGTGACAGCCAAAACCACTCACAAAATCCTGAACCCACAACCAGCCGTCCAACAAATCCCAGACAACAAACCCCTGAAACTGTAATAATAATGGATTCAAATGGGAAGTACTTAAACACAAGAAGGCTCTTCCCAGGAAAAAACATCACCAAAATCCATTGTGCTACCATTGAACAGACAATGGAAGTCCTCACAAATCCATACTTCACGAACCCCAAACAAATCATCATACACACAGGTACGAACAACATTCAGACAGAACAGAAAGGCATTGCAGACAAACTGTCACAACTAACAGACACTGCACAGCAAAAGTTCCCCCACTCCAAAATAATCCTATCCTGTCTACTTCCGAGGAAGGACATATCGAACCACATCATCCAGAACATCAACACAGAACTGGCGGCTAAAACTAGCTCAAAGCCCAACATTCATCTGGCCCAACACCCTTCCATAACCCCTGAACACCTCTACGATAACAAACACCTCAAGAAACAAGGGGTGAGTCACCTGGCAAGAGAATTTAAAGACCTTGTACTGAACCTGGCACAAACCAAAGCCAAACTAACACAACAACAACCACCACAAGACGACCTCAAACCGCACCGCACCAAGACAAGAACACCACATTTAAACCAAGAACAGGACAAAACAGATGGCAGGAATGGCGGAAACCACCCGCCCCAAGATGGACATCAAGACCTCCACAGAACAGAGACTTGGAGGAGATACGGACCCTCCTCGGCACACTATACAACAAATTAATGTGAATTGATCTCCTAATGAACTACAATGACAACCATCCACAACCTGGTTGTCCCATGTAATTTTGCTCATTACAAGGTATAACAACATAAAATGACATCACTAACAATCAGTAGCTGGAACATTCAGGGTCTGAATGCTTCAGCCTTTGGATCCAAAGTAAACGATCCAGACTTCAAACATAGACTGCACAACGTGGACATACAAATCCTGCTGGAAACATGGAGCCGGGCACAGGATGACCCACAAACACCTGTGGGCTACAGAGAATTTTCCGTGCCCGCCCAGAAGGATAAAAGCATCAAACAGGGTCGCCATTCAGGAGGAATATTAATCTGGTATAAGGAGGAGCTACACGAGAACATCAAAGCAATCAAGAAAGGAGACAGCCAGATCTGGATAAAAATAAGTAGCTCCATCCTCACCTCTCAGTCAGACATCTTCCTATGTGCAGCTTACATTGCACCACCAGAGTCTCCATACTCCAAAACAGACACCTATGAGGTGGTACAGAGTGAGGCACTTCCAGTCCCTAGGACATGTGCTTCTCTATGGAGACCTCAATGCCAGGACAGGAAGAGAAAAGGACTATGTGACCTCAGATGGGAACACATACATTTTGGGAGCCGCAAACTACTGTCAGGAGTCAATACAGGTGCAAAGAAACAGCTATGACAATACAACCAACAAGAGTGGAAGAAAATTGCTGAATTTGTGTCGGAGTCTCGGGCTTTACATCCTTAATGGCCGCACCAAGGGAGACTCTCTGGGAAGGTATACATTAAGCTCCCATGTAGGAAACAGTGTGGTCGACTATGCAATCACGGATATGAACTCCACTCACATCAACGCCTTCACCGTCACCCCACAAACACACCTGTCAGACCACAGCCAACTACTGCTTTATATTAAATCCTCAAACAAACCATCCTCAAAACCCCATCAGAGCGGACTGTACAACCTCCCACCATCGTACAAATGGACCAGACACTCTACCATAGCCTACAGAGAGGTCATCAACAGACCCGACATCAAAGATCAGCTAACAGTCTTTCAAAACCACACCTATGTACTAAGTCCCCAGGGGGTGAACCAAGCAGCAAAGGATCTCCACAGCATACTACACACCATCGCAGAGACCTCCAACATTAAAAAAGTCAACTTCAAGAAATCATCCAGTAAACAACCCAATAAATGGTTTGACAAAGAATGCAGAACACTAAGAAACAACCTACGAACAGTCTCAAATAAAAAACACAGAGACCCCAACAACATTGACCTGAGGATCACTCATGGTGTCCTGCAGAAAAACTATAAACAAATCCTCAAAAAGAAAAAACAAAACCTCATCTCCCAAAACCTTCAACAACTGGAAGAGGCTCTTCAGGATAACTCTTTCTGGGAAACCTGGAGTCAAATCGGCTCAGGATCCAAGAAAAAACACCTCCACATCCAAAATGGCAACATCTGGCTCAACTACTTCAAGAGCCTGTACAAAGACATTCCCAAAGAGGAGCTAACTGGGGAACAGGAACACATCATCAGAAGACTACATGAACTGGAGGAAAAAATCAAGGATTTCCAAAACCCGTTAGATACACCCATTACACCCCAAGAAGTAGCAGAAAAAATTCAAGATCTGCGAAGTAAAAAAGCCAGCGGGATGGATGGAATTCTTCCAGAGATGATTAAACACGGCTCTCCAGAAGTACACACCGCAATATGTAAAGTTTTCAACCTGGTCCTGAGCGTTGGATTCTACCCTCAAGTATGGAACCAAGGCCTCATAACACCCATCCATAAGAGTGGAGACCAATATGATCCAGCCAACTACAGAGGGATATGTGTCAGCAGCACACTGGGAAAACTGTTCAATAGCATCCAGAACAAAAGAATCCTCAGCTTCCTGACACAGCATAACGTCCTCAACAGAAGCCAAGCAGGGTTCATGCCAAACCATCACACTACAGATCACATCTACACCCTGCACAGTCTCATCAAGGACCATGTCCACAATACAAAACATGGGAAAATATTTGCTTGCTTTGTGGACTTTAAGAAGGCCTTTGACTCAGTGTGGCACCCAGGCCTTTTCCTCAAACTACTGGAGAGTGGAATAGGAGGGAAAACATATGACGTCATCAAGAGCTCATATAATGAGAACTTCTGCAGCAAAAAGGTGAATGGGAAGAGAACAGAGTACTTCCGGCAGGCTCGTGGAGTCAGACAAGGCTGCAGCCTAAGTCCAACCCTCTTTAACATCTACATCAATGGACTGGCTGAAGCTCTAGAATCCTCCTCAGCACCAGGACTAACTCTACATGACACCGAGGTGAAGTTCCTGTTGTATGCAGATGACCTCCTATTACTGTCACCAACAGAGAGAGGTCTACAAGACAGCCTGGAAGTGCTGGAAAAATACAGTGCGGCATGGGCACTACCCATCAACGAAAAGAAAACAAAGGTCATGGTTTTCCAAAGGAAGAACGCAAAAACCAAGAGTTCCTGTTTCACACTTAATGACTGCACTCTTGATGAAGCCAACAGCTACACATACCTCGGCCTAGAAACAAACCGATCGGGAAGTTTCAAACCAGCCATAGAGGCCCTAAGAGACAAGGCGCGTAGAACCTTCTATGCCATCAGGAGAAACCTCTACAAACTAAAACCGCCTGTAAGAGTCTGGCTTAAAATCTTTGATAGCGTCATCACTCCAATCCTCCTTTATGGCAGTGGAGTATGGGGCCCCATCACCTACCCTGACCAACCCAAATGGGACACCTGCCCAACAGAAATATTCCATCTGGAATTCTGCAAGCACCTCCTCCAAGTCCATCGGAGCACCTCTAACAATGCTTGCCGGGCCGAGCTGGGCAGACTCCCCTTACTTCTTGCAGTACAGAAGAGGGCGCTATCATACTGGGACCATCTAAACATCAGCAGCCTCAACTCATACCACCATAAAGCCCTACTGGCCAACAAGGACCATCCAAAACCATGTGGGCTGCAACAACTCATATCCACCCTGATCATCCAAAGCCCCCATGAAGGCAACCTGACAAAATATCAAATAAAGGCCCTAATTAACGATTCCAGGGAAAACTATATCAGAGAATGGAGACATGATATAGCAAACTCCAAGAAACTCACCATTTACCAATCCTTACAGAGGGAATACAAACTGGCCCCATACCTGGAGGTACTACAAGACCCCAAGGACTGACAGATCCTGAGCCGGTACAGACTGAGCGCCCACAGCCTGGAAATTGAATCAGGGCGGCATAGACAGACCTACAAGCCCAGGGAGAATAGACTGTGCCAGCATTGTGACCAGGAGGCCCTGGAAGATGAGGTCCACTTCCTCCTACAGTGCCCCAAGTACTCAGCACTGAGGGAAACTCACTTCCAGAGACTCTCCGCTCTCACCCCGGACTTCACCTCTATAGAAGAGACGAGAAAACGCCACATCATACTGGGAGAAGAGGAACCGGCGGTGAAAATATCTGCCCAATACGTCGCAGAATGTCACAGACTGAGAGTAACATGAGAGATCCTGGACTTATAAATCCCCAACACGGACTCGCCCCCATCCCCCTTCACATTATCCCTTACCCCTGATAATGTCCATGGACTTGCCCATTCCCCCCCATATATATGTCCCACTACCCCCCTCCTCCCCATATGCTTTGGCAATGCTAAAATGTATTTGGTCCTGCCAATAAAGCTTATTTTGATTTGATTTGATATCTCAATAGAGAGATAGAGGGCACTATTACGATGTGCCCACTAAGGCTAGGGTCAGACGAGCGTGATTTCTATGGACTGCACGTCCGTGCACACGGATGTACGTCAGTACGGAAGACACAGTAGTGGCCACACAGTCCTTTATTCACTGACTTATATTTTGACGGATGTAGGAGGGAAAATAAATTAAAAAGCAAAACCATTTTGTCCGTGAAAAATGCTGGACGTATGAATGCAGTCCGTCTGACCACGTTCCATCGCTCACACACAAAGCTATGCGGACGTTGCGGACGCAGCGCACTTTGTGCGGCCGTTCTAGGGGTTGTACGTTCTTGCCTGCCTTGCGTCCGTGGGCCGCGGCCGTTGTGCGTCCGCAGTTCAGTGCGGACGTACTTTGTGTAACAGGCTCCAATGGGCTTTCTGTCATGCTATCACGGACGTACTTGTAGGCGCAATCACGGACGTGAACACTACGCTCGTCTGACCCCAGCCTAAATCGGGGATGCTAAGGAGGAAAACCTGCACCTGTCTCACCATGATAGCTTGATATAATGGGGCAGGCACTAATCCAGCAGCCTGCCCTGTAATGCAGTGCTAAGCCTCACGATGCTCGAGGCAGCGCTAAATGCCGCCGCGAGCATCTCCTCCATGGAGTACATAGGACTCCATTGATTCTTCGACTACTGGTCACATGACCTGCAGGATCTCGCCTCTCGCGCGATCCAGCAGGTTGGCGGAGTGATTAGTGGAGGGAGACTGGGGACTCGCCCCCCCATTCTCCCGCTGCTCCCGGCGACCAGAAGAGGCGGATTGAGCTGCCAATCTTGCTGCGGGATGAGAGGCGAGTATGTGATTTATTTATTTTTTCCAGCTGCTGCTGACTGGTTCTGCAGAAGCGGAATCAGTTAGCACAGGCTCTAAACTGTGATTAACTTTTGAGTGGACCGCAGTGGGAAGTAATTTGTAATCCTAATGATAATTAACTCTTTGCGCTCCCCATGTTAAGCATAGAGAGAGCTCAAAGTACAGTAAGCTCACGCTGAAAAGTGCAATCACCGAATCACTAATGGGGTTTTTAACCTGTTAGCGTTCGGATTGTAATATGGTCGGCCCGCATTAGGGCCACTTAACGTTAACGCTCACACAGATGAGCGCTAACGTTAGCGTGAGCTATGTAATAGGACCCAGAGTATTTCTGAATCTTCTGATAAGAGATTAGTTTATTGACCTGCATAGCAGCAGAAGCTCATAAAAAAGCTTTACACTACAGCACTTGGGCAGAGTGCAAACTATGTCGTCCCTTCAAATCTAATGTTGGCACTGTATACCAAAGCTCAACTTGACATTTGTGAGTAGGTCATGAAGTCCCTTCATATTTTTGGAAATATTGCACTAGACGCACCATTAAGGACAATGCATCTTACAATTAAGGAGAAGTGATGAAGAAAGTGATGTCAGACAGAAACGGGCGAAAGAATGCTGCATCTGAACTATTTTGCACGCCTGCTACTGTACCTTACACTTGGAATTTTCTACTTCTACTGGTTCCTTGAATAAACCTTTTAAATCTCATGTAAAAGGAATGATCTCTGACACGTACAGAAAGAACGTATGATATTTTTGAGTAGTGATGAATCTTATCTTGGTGATTTACACAGTTTACAGGTTTCAGAGAAGTACATAATGAAAGTGATTATATAATATGTTGGAGCAATACAAATAGACAAATAATAAAAAATATAATTCTGCTTTTAATCATATAATTCTGCCTTTCAACCTCTTGTACATCTATCCATGGTCCTGTTTCATACATCCACAGTGCCAGGCTTTCCTCACAAAGCTGAGTTTGATTTCTAGGTCCCTTTCCTCCCAGTTAGCCAGAATTTTACTGCTTACTCAGGAGAAAGACGCCATTCATTGCAAAGCCCCATTTAATTACCTCGAAACTGAAGAGGCTTCTCTGTAACGTAAACGTGCCGAGATGAATGTGCGAGGGGCACCTAAAAAGATGTTCAGAATGAAAAACATTAACATCTCTAGTTAACGTCAGAGGTCCAGAAGAGTACAATAGAAGTATGTCATCTGCAGACACTCAGGGTAATTCAAAGAGAATCGAAAAGTCACCGCACGTTCGGTGACTTTTCGTCCTCTTCAATTCGGTTTGTTTTGCCGATCCCATTTCGGTGACCCTGCGGTGTATTCAGCAAGCACCACAGGGTCCCCGAATTGCAGAGAAAAGCCGCCGCAAACCAAACGAAAACTAACCGCAAAACCCGGCGAATGCACGCCGAAAACCAGCAAAAACATATGGATTAACCCGCCGGAAAACCCGAGCAGGAGCCAATCACACGCAGCGAAGCCGCCAGAAAAAGCCGACACCGCAGACGAGTGGAGTGAATAAATTAGAAAAACAGTTCTAATTGAAAAGTGACACGCTGTTTGCAAAGAAACTACTGAGCGAAAATGTCTGAAATTTACATATGAGGTCCAGCGAATGATAATAAAAAGGGCTGTTACAGAAAAAATAAGTAAACTTAAAAAAAAAAAATCTGACCTTTTTTTTAAAAAAATAAAGAAAATCCAGAAAAATGCTTAAAATATCCTAAAAAATCTATCAGTAAAGCGACTTTTTACCGCAGAATTTTATAATGAACGGTTTATTAGGTATTGAATTAAAACGGGAATATTTTTAACATTGAAGCCTATGGGATTCTCCTGAATAAATTTGCCGAATTAAACCACTGAATGGCAGGGCATTTCAGGAACCTTTCACTGCTGGTTTGTGTTCTCTGAATAGCCGAAGCAGTGCTTTTTTATGGGGATATCACTGCCCTCGAACAGGCACTGAACAGGCACCGTATGTGCAGGCAATTCGCCAGGATTTGGCGAATTGCCTGCTCTCTGGATAGCCGAATGGCAAGGAAAGGTAACCGAACGCTGATTTTCAGCGTTCGATTACCTTTCTCCAGCCATTCGAATCTCTTTGAATTACCCTGACTGTCTTGAATATTTCTCAATTCTGTTGCCACTTTAGCTTCTAATCCTAAATAAGTCACTCAATGAGTAATGAAAAAAGTTATAAAAATAACTCTAACCCTGTTATCAGTGATGGGTAAGCCAAAGTGCACATAAACTTCTGTAACACCGATATTATCACCTGTAGGAGATCTGATGGGATGGTCCACTAAGCTGTGACGTTATGGGTTAAAAATTTGTTATTCAAGGAATTTGCAAATTGGTAAATCTTCGAACTTGCAATATGTCAGCTTTTAAAATGCAACATGCCATTCTTTCTTGAAGAATGTTTCAAATGGTCCAAAATGTCTTTGTGGTCTTCAGCACGTCCCAGGTGTTACTGAGACATTTGTGAATCAATGCTCCGAGTGAGACGTCCTATCCTGTATAAGCCAAAAGGACATACAGTAGATCAGGGGTCAGCAACCTTGGCCCTCATTAGGTTGTCTGAGCAGCATGGGAAATGTAGTTCCAAAACATCTGGAAGGTCAATAGATCAAAACTTTTTTGCTGCAGCCTCACACCAATGGCTGGAAAGAACATATTTAATTAAAAAAAAAACTGTTTTGATTCTCAGTCTGTTCTGCTCCTCCCTGTTGTAAATACAACAAATGCCTACCCCTCTAAACTCTGTATTTGTTTTTTCCACAATCACACTTCACTACCATTTTTCCCTCCGCTGTCCCACCTGCCTGCCCCATCCTTCCTCCCACCCAGCCCCTATCCTAATTACATAGCCTCCTTTTCTCAGCTGCTTCAATCCTTGCTCGGTTTAAGCTCATCATGCCAAAACTCTTGGTCCATCATTATGCAGTGTCTGCTATATTCTCTCTGGTAATTATCTCCACACTCCCCCTGTTTCCTTTTGTTTCACATACCTCTGTCCCTTAGATTTTAAACTCATGGGATGTCTGGAGCACTTGTATAAAGTGCTTCATTTCCTTATGTATTATTATTCATTATGTCACCTGTTTGTGCTTCCCCACTGTAAAGCGCTACGGAATCTGTTGGCGCTGTATAAGAACTTGTAACTGTTGTCAACAGCCAGCAGGAGAATATCTCTAACTTTCTTCACCTACACCTTCAAAAAATCAAACTCTGATCATGACGTTATGAAAGATTTGTGAAATGTATTTCCATAGGATAAATTAGCACATTCAGATTTTCCGCCTGTGCAAAAATGAATGAGAATTCTGGTGACATTAAATATTTGTAATTCAAAAGAAGCAATTAAACGCAATGCGAATTATGCAAATTATTTTACAGGAAAGAACCAATGGTATTTTTTGTTTGTGAAATTAATTTGGTCTTTAAATACCCTCTTGTAACATTTCAATACTCAACGTACAGAGCTTAAAGAGCTTGCTGTGCTGGCAAAATGTCATTTGTTATTAAGAAGATAAAAAAAGTAGTAGCATTACGCATGATGCCGAACATATTTGAAGACTGACTTTCTATTATGCAAAAGCCATACTGACAATTTTTTTTTTCATGCTGGATACCCCCCTTAAAAATAGGACTACTGTAGTAAAATTAAAGTTGAAAATGTGCTTACAGTGCATTTATCCAAGTTTTTCTATATGAGTACAGCTTAGCACACATACACACATTCCCCCTCTGGCTCCTTTTCTGCAATGAAATATAAAGATGAATAGGTTCCATTCATGCACATGAGCACTTCTTAATCATATGATTTTTAATGAATGAGAAAGAGTCGACAGTTCAGTGTGCCGTATATATATCTGAGCAGATCCATATAGATAGCTGCCATTAAAACGTGTACTATAGGATCTATTCACTAAACACCTAACTTGTCATCGAATTGCACCGAACGTTGAATTTCACTGTATGTTGCAATTTCGTGTTAATTCAGCTACTCATTAAGCTGTCAATTCGCCAAATAAAGGCGAATTGACGGCGAAATATTGTGCAGTTTCCTGCAGTTTGGCGGTCTTCGTCGGCAGCGAAACTGTCCCTTTGAGAAGTAGTGGTTCATCTATTCACAGAACACCAAACTGCACAAAAATAGATTTTCGGTGTTCCAGTCTGACGGATTTAAACAGGCTAATCCCATAGGATTCAATGTAAAAATGTAATATCATCTTTATTTTTTTTAAAAGACCATTTATTTTTTTCATTTTCAGCAAAAAGACTTTTTATTTTTACATTTTTTTTAGAACACCTTTTTGCATTTTTAGACAAAATTTTTGTTTCCCCAATTTTTAAAAAAGCTGTTTTTTTAAAAAATTCTGTAACAGACCTATTTATTTTTTAAAGGACATTTTTTCTATTATTTAGACACATTTTAATACATTTTTGTTGGTTTAAACATCTATTAGGAGAGAAGGAGAGTTCGGTTTGTTTTTTTTGCAGTTCATTGGGATTTACCAAGGTCGCTTTGGTGCTTTTAAGTGCTTTTCGGTGCTCATCGGCGATGTTCTCCAAATTGTTCGTGGGGCTGCCATCTTCGAGAGGCGGCACACGAGCATACTGTACTGCCTTTTTTTACAGACGCACTTTGACGGAAGATAGTGTGAGTACTGCATAAAGTGCGTCCGTAACATCTAATGTTTCCACGCCCTAGGAAAATACATGGCAGCATTGTTTCTGCGTCCGTTTAGCTTTTTCACGTCGATGTTATTTTTGCGTTCGTTGCTATATGTGTTGCCCGTCCGTGAACAAGTGCGCAGGTGCTTTGTGTGGTGTATTTAATCGACTCCTTTATAAAAGCTACGACAGATGGCAAACAGTGCGGACAGATGGACACAAAATGTTTGCTCGTGTGCTGCCAGCCTTATGCGCATTACGGTGAACTATCGCTAAATACAGTGAATTCACCAAAATTTTGGCGACATGGAAGTGAAAAGCACTGAAATTTTGGTGCTTTGTGAAAAGACCCTTATATGTCTCTGCATTTGCCCCTTTTGAACTTGTTGGGGTGGATTAAAATTTATGATGATTTATTGACATTGCTTTCTGATCTCAGTCAACGCCACAACAATTTAAGGTATCCAGCAAATGAATTCATTTATTTAGGTGTATTAACTTGATAGTGCGCTAAATGATAAAGCTCTACACATTTTAAGGCATGTTACTCTTACTAATTAAAAATTAATTAAAAATTAAAACAAGTTCTTTATTATGCTATTATTAATTATAAAAATGAATAAAATGAAAGCTCAACACTAACGATATATTTTCATTTTGTCACTAGGAAGAAGAAACTATACAAAGGTGTGTGCCTGTCTTTCTTTCTGGTCATCACACTGACCATCTTGCAGAGGAGTACATCCCCAGGTTTCTTCACTCAGGATGATAGCAAGAGTTTGGGATCATCAGAGCTATTGAGTGCACATAAAAGAGACACCGACAGCACTAATGACTTCTGGGCAGTAAAGACAGAAAGACACTCCAGGGAAGATGCTTCAGGCTCTGGACACCCAACGGAGTGGGATGTAACCTCCATTAATTGCACAGCCAACTGGAACCTCACCAAGTTAAGTTGGTTCACAACGTTGGAACCAAACTTCCAGCAATTCCTGCTGTATCGCCACTGCCGGTATTTCCCGATGATTATTAACAACCCCAAGAAATGTAAAGGAAACATCACATTGTTGATTGTGGTGAAATCAATAATTACTCAGCATGATAGAAGGGAAGTTATTCGGAGAACCTGGGGCAAGGAGATTGAGGTGGATGGCAAAAACATTCAGACCCTCTTTCTCCTGGGAACAGCAATGAAAGCTGAGGAACGAGCCAACTACCAAAAGCTTCTAGAGTATGAAAATAAAATATATGGAGACATTCTTCAGTGGGACTTTCTGGATTCCTTTTTTAATCTGACCCTCAAAGAAGTTCATTTTCTGAAGTGGATGAACATATACTGTCATGGGGTGCATTACATCTTCAAGGGGGACGATGATGTATTTGTAAGTCCTCACAACATCGTGGAGTATCTGGACACAAACCCTTACCCTGACCTCTTTGTAGGAGACGTTTTATTTAAAGCCAAACCCATCCGCAAAAAAGAAAACAAGTACTACATACCCACCTCTCTTTACAACAAGAGTCACTACCCTCCCTATGCAGGCGGAGGTGGATTTATCATGACAGGCTCCTTGGCCCATAGGTTGTATAGGGCATCAGAGACCTTGGAGCTATACCCAATTGATGATGTTTTCCTAGGAATGTGCTTAGAGGTAATCAATGTTAAGCCTATTATGCATGAGGGATTTAAAACCTTTGGCATTGTCAAAAACAAAAACAGCAAGTTGAATAAGGAGCCCTGCTTCTTCAAGAGCATGATAGTAGTCCACAAACTTCTACCAGATGACCTTATGAACATGTGGAGGCTTGTCAACAGTAATTTGACCTGTTCACGGAAAGTTAGCATACTTTAGTTTTTGTGCGATTGGACTAAAAAAAAAATTTTGATAAATACCTGTGAACTATCCTCTTGTACTTTGAAGCATCTCTCTCTCCCTGGCAGGTTTAGGGAGACGGTTGAGGGTAAAATATCTTCATAGGGATTGGGCTGTGGGTCTGCATTATTTATGACCATTAAGGGATTCCCAAGAACACGTATCCTGGGTACGAGAAAATATATAAACATTTTTGCGATAAATACAGAGCACATAATTGCATGTGCATCTCCTTGAGAAATTTGTATCTACTTTGAACGATACATCAGATGTTTTATTTTTATATTTGACACTTCAGAGGAAAATCAGGAGATTCCTTCTCATCTTAAATGCAAATTTGGATATGGAACTGAGCCATGGACTTATTCAGTGACTTGCATACATACAGAATCTGTGTGAACGCCTGCAATGTTCAATACTAAGGATATAAAAATATGAAATAACTTGGGAAAACAACTTTTTTTTTCCTTGAAAACCTCCGACTGGTGCAACTACACGTCAGCAGCACTTTGTTGATTAGTTTCTTGATTTATTTTAAAGTTATTTTCTTGAAATTGTACTAATTGCCTTAATTTATTAAAGTTAAATTTAAATTCCTATTTTTATTATTACTATCTTCGTCATCATCATTTATACAGTGACTAACAGCTATACTTTATAATAAGGTTTGGGAATTAACAAATTACAAACCAACAAACAAACTAAGGACTCAGAGTCAAAAAGTGTGGAGGGACTGCTCTCGGGAGCTTATAATCAAGAGGAGCTGAGGTGGAAAGGAACGAGTTACCAGTTACCATCTTATTACGTAGTGTCAAGGATTTCAATCCATTGTATCAGAAATGGTGACAGGCATGAGAGTACTGCAAGGCATGAAACCTATAATGAAATAGAAAGGGGAGGTGTGGAGAGAGATTAGTCCGGAATATTATATGTTAATCTTGGGGAAAAAATGGGTTTTTAGGGATTTTCTGAAAGATTGAAGAGTAGGGCAAAGTCTGATAGGCTGAAGTAGGTCATTCCAATGGACTGGAGCCGCTTTTGTGAAGTCTTGGAGGTGCAAGTTGGTGGTGCGGGAGGAAGCAGAGGTCACCGGCAGAGCGGAATCAGCTAGTAGGGGTGTACTTGAGGAATAGAGAAGATACATCATGGAGGGATCGAGTTATGGAGGGCTCTGAATTTGATAGTTAATTAAATTGCATCCTGTTAAGGTACAGGAAGCCAATGAAGGGACTGGTGGGGGGGGGGGGGTTATGTGTGGTGTCACGACTTAGCTACGCGCGCTGCTGCGCAGAGACGCCGGGTTAAGCTGCGCACTGTCTATACTAGACCCAGATAATTACGCGCACTTCTCTACCCGTCCTGGCCACACTACCTCTCACCACAGGCACGTAGAGCGCGATATACTGATCCCAGGATTGCAACACAGCGCCAGTCTTCTCCTGAAGCGCAAAATAACTACGTCTCCCACAATCCTGGAACTCACTTTCTTATTCTATTAGTAACGCTGCCACCAGTCCTCACGGACACAATGCGCGTCGCAACAGGAGACGCAGGGCTTAGCAGCCGCACTATCCTAGACTCGGACAGTGACTACAATTCCCACAATTCCCTGCCATTTCCCGACGACCGCAACACGCAATTTCTTATATATAACCGAGCTTAAGGCAAATAGCAATTCTCCCAATCTCTTAGTTAGCGTGGATTTGATCAGCCAGAGTCAAAACTTAAATACTTTTTGTTTATTTAGGATAGAAAAATCAGTGCTTAGCTACATAAAAAATCATAACTAGAATAAATCAATTACTTATACAATACACAGTAGAATATAAAGAAAAAGTTTAACCATAGAGCGTTACTTAGTAAGAACTATTCCTCTATGGCCTCCTGGGATCTGGAGATAGAGCATGGACAGATCAGTCCTCTTTAGAAGGAACCCCAAGTGATCAGCCAAAGCACATGGCCAGTGTTCCGAATTTATAAACTTCCTGATCTTTCCAGCCCCCACCCATAGTGTCCTGGACTTCATTTCCCAGGGTGCAATTCTCGCTCATGCTCAGTAAGCTTGTCAATTAATCTTTAATTGCCTAAAGGCATCCCTCTTCCCTCCAGACCCCCCGTGGAGATCAAGGATGTGCTTCCTGTCTTTGAAGATGGTGTGCCCATCTCTTGGGGCCGACCTGGCTACCAAGGTGTGATTTCCTAGGTTAATGTACATAGAAACAGTGGCGTAGCGTGGGTTGTCAGCACCCGGGGCCAGCCAAGAATTGTGCGCCCCCCCAACCTGTGGACACGTTATCGATATTGCCCCAGCTCTCACATGGATATTGCCCCAGCTCATGGATTTTCCCCCAGCTCATGGATTTGCCCCAGCTCACACATGGATTTGCCCCCCAGCTCACTCATGGATTTGCCCCAGCTCATGGATTTGCCCCAGCTCACTCATGGATTTGCCCCCAGCTCATGGATTTGCCCCCAGCTCACTCATGGATTTGCCCCAGCTCACTCATGGATTTGCCCCCAGCTCATGGATTTGCCCCAGCTCACTCATGGATTTGCCCCAGCTCATGGATTTGCCCCAGCTCATGGATTTGCCCCCAGCTCATGGATTTGCCCCAGCTCACTCATGGATTTGCCCCCAGCTCATGGATTGCCCCAGCTCACTCATGGATTTTCCCCCAGCTCACTCATGGATTTGCCCCAGCTCATGGATTTGCCCCAGCTCACTCATGGATTTGCCCCAGCTCACTCATGGATTTGCCCCCAGCTCACTCATGGATTTGCCCCAGCTCATGGATTGCCCCAGCTCATGGATTTGCCCCCAGCTCATGGATTTGCCCCAGCTCACTCATGGATTTGCCCCCAGCTCATGGATTTGCCCCAGCTCACTCATGGATTTTCCCCCAGCTCACTCATGGATTTGCCCCCAGCTCACTCATGGATTTGCCCCCAGCTCACTCATGGATTTGCCCCCAGCTCACTCATGGATTTGCCCCCAGCTCACTCATGGATTTTCCCCCAGCTCATGGATTTTCCCCCAGCTCATGGATTTGCCCCCAGCTCATGGATACTGCCCCCAGCTCATGGATTTGCCCCCCAGCTCATGGATTTGCCCCCCAGCTTATGGATTTGCCCCCAGCTCATGGATTTGCCCCCAGCTCACTCATGGATTTTCCCCCAGCTCATGGATTTTCCCCCAGCTCATGGATTTGCCCCCCAGCTCATGGATTTGCCCCAGCTCATGGATTTGCCCCCCAGCTCATGGATTTGCCCCCAGCTCATGGATACTGCCCCCAGCTCATGGATACTGCCCCCAGCTCATGGATTTGCCCCCCAGCTCATGGATTTGCCCCCAGCTCATGGATTTGCCCCCCAGCTTATGGATTTGCCCCCCAGCTCATGGATTTGCCCCCAGCTCATGGATTTGCCCCAGGTCACACATGGATTTGCCCCCAGGTCACACATGGATTTGCCCCCAGGACACACATGGATTTGCCCCCAGGTCATGGATTTGCCCCCAGCTCTCACCTGGATTGTTGCCCCAGCTCCGGCAGGGGGTTGAGGGACCCAGATGCCGGGCAGCGCGGGAGCGCCTGCCCGGTCTTGAACAGTCCGTCCTGTGAAGTGGATGCGGCTGTGTGCGTGCGCAGCCGGTCACGCGGTCCGGCCAGTCAGGTGGTACAGAGACTCAGTACCACCTGATTAGCCGGACCACGTGACCGCCTGCGCACGCACACAGCCGCATCCACTTCACAGGACGGACTGTTCAAGACCGGGCAGGCGCTCCCGCGCTGCCCGGCATCTGGGTCCCTCAACCCCCGGGCCAGTTTTAGGCGAATGCGCCCCTAACAAAACTGCGCCCGGGGCCACGGCCAGTTTTAGGCGAATGCGCCCCTAACAAAACTGCGCCCGGGGCCACGGCCCCCCCAGCCCCCCCCCACGCTACGCCACTGCATAGAAATTCCCTTTTTTCAGCTACGTGTTATATCCTCCCCCCAAGGGAGAAAGCTAAACCTTTTGATTACATTACAGCTGTGAACCCAGGGATAAACTTACCAAATGGTCAGACACAAATATGAACATAACTCTATATGGAGGAGATAAACACATATATACAGGCAGACCTTTATATAGAGATAGAAATATAGATCTAGTCTGCCACATGTGGAGCGTTAGGTTTGATTTATAAGCCTAGCAGCTGCAATTAATACAGATTGCAACGGAGCAATTCGGATGTTAGGGAGGCCAATAAGGAGTGAGTTACAGTAATCAAGTCATTATATGACAACATTAACAAGTGCATGGATTCAGGGCCAGCCCCTCCATGGAGCGGTTTGGAGCAACCGCTCAAAGTGACAAATTCTGGGGGGGGGGGGCGGCAAATTTTGCCACCAAGCCCCTGCACTATTTTTTTATCAGCACTGCTGCGCCGGCATCTCTTGAAGGCCAACGCAGTGAATGCTTCCGCCGTCCCGCGCATTGACTCGAGCGCCGGCGATCTCTGATGACTTGTCAGCTGACCACCGGCGCTTACTGACTGTGTTAGAGTCGCTGACAGTCAGTGACCGCCGGCGGTCAGCTGACAGGTCAGAGATCACCGGCGCTCAAGTCCATGGGGCATGGGACGTGCTCTGCATTACTGTTAGTTTGATTGCAGTGGATTTTGTTATATGCTAATACGCACCATACATTACTGTGTGTTTTATTGCTGTACAGCTCAGTGATACGCTCTTACATACCGCACATTACTGTGAGTTTTATTGCTGTGGATTCTGTGATACAGTAATGAGCAGTGGGTATGAGCGTATCACAGAATCCACAACAATAAAACTCACAGCAATGTGCAGTGTGTATGAGCGTGAGTTTTATTACTCTGGAGCTCAGTGATACTGAGCAGCTCCAAGCCCCTCCTGCTGCTTTTCAACTAAGGAGAGGCAAAGATATGGTGGGTTTTATTTATACACGCACCAAACACTTCCCATTTGAGATTAAAAACAAAAACATGGAAAGAGGAACAGCTGCAAAACGAGCAGGAGGGGCTTGGAGCTGCTCAGTAGAGCGGCCTTTTGGTTACATTTGTTAGGTACTCACTCTATAAAGAGGTGCCTTGAAGTGGCGAGTGAGCTTACGTTGCAATGGCCATTGAAACAAACAAAAACCTCATAGTGTTTTGTTGTACATGGAATACATAGAAACGAGCGCAGATGACACTTTTTTTCCTTGTTAGGTTTTATACATTAACTGGGCTGTTACTCCTGGCAGTTGCTGCCGCTCCGGTGAGTATGGGCGCGACGCCATTTTTTCTGTATTTATGTATATTATGCTTGTAACACCAGTCCGTCGTTTTGCAGCTATTCCTCTTTCCATGTTTTTGTTTTTAATCCCAAATGGGAAGTGTTTGGTGCATATATAAATAAAACCCACCATATCTTTGCCTCTCCTTAGCTGAAAAGCAGCAGGAGGGGCTTGGAGCTGCTCAGTAGAGCGGCCTTTTGGTTACATTTGTTAGGTACTCACTCTATAAAGAGGTGCCTTGAAGTGGCGAGTGAGCTTACGTTGCAATGGCCATTGAAACAAACAAAAACCTCATAGTGGTTTGTTGTACATGGAATACATAGAAACGAGCGCAGATGACACTTTTTTTCCTTGTTATGTTTTATACAATAACTGGGCTGTTACTCCTGGCAGGTGCAGGTGAGTATGGGCGCGACGGCATTTTTTCTGTATTTATAGTTAAATAATATTATTTTTTGTATCACTAACAATTGTTGAATGCTGTATAAAACTACAACATTATAAATATATCAACATTCGTGCTTTTGTTGCTAGAGGTTGCTACAGGTGAAACTCGAAAAACTAGAATATCGTGCAAAAGTTCATTTATTTCAGTAATGCAACTTAGTTCAAGCCGTGATTTGTCAGAATTGTGAGGATTATGGCTTACAGCTCATGAAAACCCCAAATCCACAATCTCAGAAAATTAGAATATTGTGAAAAGGTGCAATATTCTAGGCTCACTCTAACCAGCTAATTAAGCCATAACACCTGCAAAGGGTTCCTGAGCCTTTAAATGGTCTCTCAGTTTGGTTCAGTAGGAATCACAATCATGGGAAAGACTGCTGACCTGTCAGTTGTGCAGAAAACCATCATTGACCCCTCCATAAGGAGGGAAAGCCTCAAAAGGTAATTGCAAAAGAAGTTGGATGTTCCCAAAGTGCTGTATCAAAGCACATTAATAGAAAGTTATGTGGAAGGGAAAAGTGTGGAAGAAAGAGGTGCACAAGCAGCAGGGATGACCGCAGCCTGGAGAGGATTGTCAGGAAAAAGCCATTCAAAAGTGTTGGGGACCTTCACAAGGAGTGGACTGAGGCTGGAGTCAGTGCATCAAGAGCCACCACACACAGACGGATCCTGGACATGGGCTTCAAATGTCATATTCCTCTTGTCAAGCCGCTCCTGAACAACAAACCACGTCAGAAGCGTCTTACCTGGGCTAAAGAAAAACAGATCTGGTCTGTTGCTCAGTGGTCCAAAGTCCTCTTTTTTGATGAGAGTAACTTTTGCATCTCATTTGGAAAGCAAGGACCCAGAGTATGGAGGAAGAATGGAGAGGCACACACTGAAAGATGCTTGAAGTTCAGTGTGAAGTTTCCACAGTCTGTGTTGATTTGGGAAGCCATGTCATCTGCTGGTGTTGGTCCACTGTGCTTCATTAAGTCCAGGGTCAACGCAGACGTCTACCAGGAGATTTTGGAGCACTTCATGCTTCCTTCAGCAGACGAGCTTTATGGGGATGCTGACTTCACTTTCCAGCAGGAATTGCCACCTGCCCACACTCCCAAAAGCACCAAAACCTGGTTCAATGACCGTGGGATTACTGTGCTTGATTGGCCAGCAAACTTGCCTGACCTGAACCCCATAGAGAATCTATGGGGCATTGCCAAGAGAAAGATGAGAGACACGAGACCGAACAATACAGAAGGGCTGAAGGCCGCTATTGAAGCATCCTGGTCTTCCATAACACCTCAGCAGTGCCACAGGCTGATAGCTTCCATGCCACATTGCCGCATTGAGGCAGTTATTGCTGCAAAAGGGGCCCAAACCAAGTACTGAGTACATATGCATGCTTATGCTTTTCAGAGGTCCGATATTGTTCTATGTACAATCCTTGTTTTATTCATTGCATGTAATATTCTAATTTTCTGAGATTGTGTATTTGGAGTTTTCATGAGCTGTAACCATAATCATCACAATTATGACAAATCACGGCTTGAACTATCCTTCCTTTGCATGTAATGAGTCTCATATATTAGTTTCACCTTTTAAGTTGCATTACTGAAATAAATTACCTTTTGCACGATATTCTAATTTTTCGAGTTTCACCTGTGTGCTTCATTTCATACATGTGAACATTATCCTCAACAAAATAATTTGAAATCGTTGCAAACATGGCAAGAGAGGTGCAGCTTGGAAGGGCAAAAATAAGATTATGCAAGAAGATTCACTGGAGTGATGGTGTGGCTGAAGTGGGAATCATATTGCTAAGATTTTCAAATTAAGAATTCTATATTGCAGATTATTATATTAAAAGAATAAACATATTTTAAAAGTGGTGGAAGGGTGAAAAGATCACAGTAAAGTTATTGTGGGATCTATGCCAGTGAGGAGTGATTAGAAAAAGAATTGGCGAGTGGCGACAAGAGTGGAATTATTGTCCTCATTATTTAACACCACCATTTTTTGCCAGGTGTTTTCAATCTAAAATGAGAACATAAACAGCATAAATGACAAAATAGAAACAATAAAAACAAAGAAGAGAGGCCTGCTCAACTGAGCTCACAATCATTAGGTGTGTGTTAGAAAAAGCTTTCCTTCAATGACTTATTATTAATCTTTATTTATAAAGCACCAGCATATTCCGCAGCGCTGTACAATAGGCACAGTATAGACCGAGTTACAATACATTGAACAACATTTTGACAAACCAGTAAAGAAAGTAACAAGGGCCCTATTCCCGTAGGAACTCACAATCTAGAAGGGTTGGGAGTGGAAACAGAAGGAGAGGACTGCAAGGTGAGAGGGATGGACTGCAAGGTGAGAGGGATGGAATGGTTGCCTCAGTGAGTCGTGTGGTAGGCTTCCCTAAATAGGAAAGTCTTAAGGGAGCGTTTAAAGGAAGGGAAACTAGGGGAAAGTCTTGACAGTACGAGGTAGAGCATTCTAGAGGATGGGAGCTGAGCGTGAGAAATCCTGCAGTCTATCATGGGAAGAGGTGATGTGGGGAGAAGCTAGGCACAGGTTACGGATTTATCTTAGGTAGTGGGCTGGGGTGTATTTGGTGATTAGTGAGGACAGGTACTGGGGAGCTGAGTTATTGAGAGCTTTGTAGGTAAGGGAGAGGATTTTGAATTTAATTCTGCAGTGGATGGGGAGCCAGTGGAGGGACCCGCAGAGAGGAGCAGACTTCAATCTTATTCTCAATGTGTTGCAGAGGTTCTAATGTATACTGAACGTTGTATGCCTCTAGCAGAGTAGCACAGAGGGCTATTCAAAGCCCTAATTGATGGTTTATTATTCAACAAAATTAACTTCTGTTTTGGGCTTTCTCACACTGCCCCCATATGAATCATGGTGGGTACATTAAAGGGACACTATCACTTACATAAGATGCAACAAGATTACTTGAGCATTACAAACAAAACCAATTTATAAAACACATGCTGCTGTTTTCTTTGTTTGAACAAAGTAATTGCATGTATAAAGAAAAAAAAAACAATTGACTTATCTCCTGTTTCCATTTTATGGACGTTTCCCATGATGCTAAATATACCAAAATATGTGCAAAAGCTTGTTTATTTAACCTTTCGCTGCCCAGTCATTTCACCCCTGTGTGCTGAGCTAATTTTCATAATTTTTTGCTTATCGTGTTTAAACGTAATTTGAAGTCATGTTTTATTGTAGAACCCAGACAAATTATATATCCTCTTTTTCAGCAGACTCAGGTGGTTCAAAATATATAATTTCTATCCGTGTTATCGCTGCTATTTTGGTCCCCAGACTTTGGGGAGTCAAAATCCCCGACCCTGCGGTGAAATCAGCATTCCCCAGGGACGCCAAAGTGCAGGGAAAAAACGCTAAACGCGTCGAAAAACACTACAAAATTGCCAAATGGAACTGAAAAACCACCGCAAAATGGCTGAAAAAACAACGTATCAATAAGATAAGCCGCTGAAAAAATGCCGAACGCACCCGACAATCCGGCACAAAACCGCTGAACGCATCCGAAAAAACCTGACGATCTGCCAAACAGAGCACCGACCAGCCGCCGGAAAAAGTGGCCAAGAAAAAACAAAAACGTCAGTTTCATCAAGAGCTCGAAACATCTCCTGATGAAACTGCCGGTAGCCTGGCGGTGAAATGCGCGTTGGGCTAACTATGTTTGTCAATAGACAGAAATCATGATTTGCAACAATTGCTGCTCTTAGAAAGCTGTATTTGGAAATTGGGTCGGCTATAATTCGTCAAAGGACAATAACTATGACCTGCAACAATTGTTGCACCCAAACTGCTGAAATTTTGGTTTATTAGCGCTTGGTAACGGACAGCAATAATATATTGATTGCAAGCAGACTAATCATTGTGGTCACATGGTGTTCACTCATCATATAGTAAGTATGGAATCAAAATATCCTGGTGTCTTGTATGTATGTGAGAGTATGACCTTAGTATTGTAGGGTTAGTATAGCACTCACAATGGAGTAACGTAGTTGGGATCGTAACAGACAGATTTTTCTGACAGACTTTCACTAAACAATCGGTATTATGAGACCAGATCTCCCAAGCTAGGGAGCAGGTAGACAATCCTGTGTAGTACTTAAGCTCAATTGGTTTCGAGACCAAAAGACTGCTCATTGTAGATACATAAACTCTATATGCAGAGAAACAAAACTTGGAGACATGAGCAGGACAATAGATCAGCTAAGCATAAACATTTTTACATTTGTTTTCAGGCAATGGTTTGTCGCGGTAGATGAATTGTGCAAGCTGCAGGGCAGTCACATCATAGGTAAACTTGGCATATGCGTAGAAACCAAACCGAGCTGATATCAGATTGTTGTTACCATAAACAGGGCTCAAGGCTTGGCAGATAGACCCACAATCATGTGCCTTGCGATTAGGACTTAGTTCGGATTGGGTAGCTACCAGAGACCAGGAGTGTGAGATGGAATGACCAAGGAGACGGGCAGGCCTCCAATCTGCACACATGCGGCGCAACATAAATCCGCTCAGACAAACACCAAAGGGAGAAACCAGAGAATCGTCAGATAGTATAGCCGGGTCAGATACATAAGCAGGGTCCTCAGACAGAAACAGGTTGGCAACAGAATTTCAATGAGCAGAATAGTAATTAGGCGATGCGGGAACTAGACTCCACGTCAGGGCGACGAGCAACTACTCGCGCCCTGCTTTAAACCCGGCGGCTCCTCGTGACTAGGGATGAGCCGAACACCCCCCGAGTTCGGTTCGGGCCCGAACCCGAACTTCCCATATGTTCGGGTCCGAACCCGAACTCGAACTCCATACAAGTCAATGGGGCTGAAAATTCGGTTTTTAGAGTGCCCTCCAAGAGGGCATATATGCTAGATATTTGCCATAAAAGGTGTATGGGGGTACGGGTAGTGCCCTGGGGGACAGGAAACAAGGACAAAAAGTTTTTAAAAAAAACGTTTCTAAAGGGACAGTGAGTTTTCCATGAAATAAGGGTTAATAAACACAAAAAAATCCTTCAAATATCGTGCCTAGGAGGTCCCCATAACCTACCCGTGAAGTGGCGGATTTCTAGGATGTATAGAAACACTTAAAAACAAAAAAATGACGTTTCATATGATGGTAAATGCTTTTCCTTTAATCTATCCATAAACAACTGCTTGGGGCGGCAGTCTGTATGAAAAGAGGAGACATTTTCGTGCACGCAGAAAAAGTTTACTGATTTTTTTGGCTAAATTATTGTGAAACTTATGCAGGCTTTGGATGAAAGTAACAATAGGTGCTTCAAAATTGGTCCTTTAGCATCCCCAACAGTGCCGTCACACCGTAACCCCTCTGAGGATATGAATCTGATACAGGCGTCAGTGGCAGTGCACCCAAATATTGTGCTTTTGGTGCCAGGCCTGCAAGTACTATCATACAGTAATCCCTCTGTGGTATTGTGGAAGAATGCAGGGGTGGACCATGTGGTCCTGTATTGAAAAGATATGATTCTGGTCAAGGCGTCAGTGCACCCAGATATTGTGCCTTTGGTGCCAGACCAGCAAGTATCATCATACAGTAACCCCTCTGTGGTATTGTGGAAGAATGCAGGGGTGGACCATGTGGTCCTATATTGAAAGGTTTTTTATCTGGTAATGGGCGTCAGTGCACCCAGATATTGTGCCTTTGGGGCCAGGCCAGCAAGTATCATCATACAGTAACCCCTCTGTGGTATTGTGGAAGAATGCAGGGGTGGACCATGTGGTCCTATATTGAAAATATATGATTCTGGTCAAGGCGTCAGTGCACCCAGATATTGTGCAGAGTCGGTGGACAGACGCACTCTTTTGTCTGTGACAAAACCTCCAGCGGCACTGAACGTCCTTTCGGAAAGCACGCTAGATGAAGGGCAACCTAGTAGCTGTATAGCATATTGGCTAAGTTCTGGCCAGTGATCCAATCTCAACACCCAGTAAGCCAGTGGATCATCTGCTGGAAAGGTATCCAGGTCTGCCCTTGCCCCTAGGTAGTCCTACGCCATATGGTGAAGACGCTGGCAATGGGTGCCTACATTTGACGTCCTTGGGCGTCGAGGACTAAAAAAATTTAAAAATGCATCAGTCAAGCGGCCCTGGCCTTCACCACTATTCCTCTGATCATCCGCAGCCTCAGAAGCACGTGTGTCAGCACTTGGTAATCTACCAGTGCCTGGAAAGGTGTTACACAAGTGTCGCTTTAGAGCGTCCTCAAGTTTTTTCATCCTGTGCTCCCTCTGTGCGGGCAGGATGAGCTCTGCAACTTTACCCTTGTAAATCCTTGTATCGTGGATCAAGAAGGGTTGCCAACCAGTAATGATCCCTCTCCTTGATAGCACGAATCCTGGGGTCCTTTAGCAGGCTTTGCATCATTAGGGAGCCCATGCAACGTAGGTTGGAGGTGGCATTAGCTTCCGAGTCTTCCTGGTCAATGAGGATGACCGTATCGTGCACTTCCTCCTCCCAGCCACGCACTAGCCCTTGTGTTTCTGGGCACACAAAACCCTCCATTGAGGAATCCCCACCTTCAATGCCCCCACTACTTAAATATTCTGCCGCCTCCTCCTCCTCCTCATCCTCCTCCTCCCTGATCTGAGTAGGACCCGCTGGAATGCTGTCTGCGGAAAGACTGGGGCCTTGAGAGCTAGGGAAGGCCTCCTCTTCCTCCCGCTGCTCTGCCTCTAGAGCCACATCTATAATTCCCCGCAGAGTGTGCTCCAGCAGGAACACTAAAGGAATTGTGTCACTGATGCATGCACTGTCCCTGCTCACCATCCTCGTTGCCTCCTCAAATGGTGACAGTACAGTGCATACATCCTTGATCATCAGCCACTGGGGGGGGGAAACCAAGTTGACCTGAACCTGTCCTTGTGCCATACTCACACAGGTACTCGTTGATGGCCCTCTGCTGCTTGTGCAGACGCTGCAGCATTGCTAATGTCGAGTTCCACCTGGTGGGCATGTCACAGATCAGACGGTTTGTGGGAAGGTAGAATTCTCTTTGAATTTCTGCCAGGCGAACGCTTGCTGGGAATGACCGTCTGAAGTGACTGCAGACTTTTCTGGTCTGGATGAGAAGCTCTGGCAGCCCTGGGTACTTGGTTAGGAAACGCTGTACCACTAGATTTAGGACGTGTGCTAGGCATGGTACATGCGTCAATTTACCCTTGCGTAGGGCGGAGAGAAGGTTTCTGCCATTATCGCAGACGATCATTCCCAGCTGAAGCTGGCGTGGTGTTAACCATCTCTGCACCTTCCCCTGCAGAGCTGACAGAATTTCTGGCCCGGTGTGGCTCCTGTCCCCTAAACAAACCAGCTCAAGCACAGTATGGCATCTTTTTGCTTGAGCCATTGCGTAGACCCTGTCAGGCGTCGGTTTAACTGCCACTTCGCCAGAGACAGAGAAGGAGGAGGAGGAGGAAGAGGGAGAGGTGGTGGTGGTGGTGCAGACAGACCTCATACAAGCAGCTTTCTGGAGGCGTGGTGGATGAACAAGCTCCAGCACAGTGCCCCGTCTTGGATCCCTCCCAGCTGCAATCAGAGTTACCCAGTGTGCCGTGAAGGAAATGTAACAACCCTGTCCATGCTTGCTGGACCACGTGTCACCTTGCTGCTGACTGCCTTTCCCAATGACTGGATAACATTGTCTTCCACGTGCTGGTATAGTGCTGGAATGGCCTTGCGTGAAAAGTAATGGCGTTTTGGAACCTGCCACTGTGGTACAGCACATTCAGCAAATTCACGGAAGGGAACAGAGTCCACCAGCTGGAAAGGCAGCAGCTGCAATACGAGTAATTTTGCTAAGCTGGCATTTAGACGCTGTGCTTGGGGATGGTTGGGACTATATTTTTTCTTTCGCTGCAGCAGCTGCGGCAACGTAATCGGACTGCGTAAATCTTCAGCTACTGGGATGATGTCACATTGTGAGGAAGGACCTGGTACATCCATTACTGTAGCATCATCCCTGTCGGTGGAGGTTGTAGGCAATGACATGGCAGGACATACAGTGGGGGTAGAGACAGATGAGGAGGAGGAGGACCTACGCAAAGTTTTGCGCCAACGGGATGTGTGGCACTTGTTCATATGTCGCCTCAAGCACGTGGTACCCAAATGTCCGGTATCTTTCCCACGCTTAAGCCTCATCTGACATAGATTACAAATAGCAACACTGCGCTCTACTGCACATTTCTTAAAGAACTCCCAGACAACAGAGTTCCTGCATGTGTTCTTTGAGACAACAGAGCTCTGCACCGGAGCAGCTCTGACATGTGATGCCTTGGACTGGCTAGTGCTGCGGTTGGTCACAGAGGATGTTGTGCCTCGTGTTTGCTGTGCCTCCTCCTCGCCCTCTTCCTCACTTAATTCCTCTGTTTGATCAGGCACCCAGGTGGAGTCAGTGACCTCATCATCATTGTCATCATCACCCCCTATCTCCTCTTCACTAGAGCCAACTTGGCAGTATGCTGCAGCTGCTGGGGCAACATGAGTGCCAGTTATTTGTGTGTCATCACTGCACCCCCTTCCTCTAGGTTGATTATACTCCCTTGCTCAACCTCAGAGATTTAATCAGAGCACTGTACTTGCTGCGCATCCTCAAGCAGCATGTCACTCTCATTGTAGTCAAACAATTCAGCTGACTCCTCCGTGTGTGATAGCAAGACTACGGCAGGAGTAGCTGTGGACATGGAGGCTGCATTAGATGCTTTGGCAGCTGAGGTGGACTGTAAAGCACTAGAAGCCTGGCTGGCAGAGGACTCAGAGGATGAGGATGGCCTGGTTTGCTAATCCACCAAGTCCTCTGTATGTTGCTGCTGCTTAAGACGGCCAGCACCAGTTAGAAAGGACAAGCGTGCCCCTGCAGAGGATGCACCACGTCCACCACGACCAGAGGCACAGCCTCCCGACACAGGGGTTGCTTGCCCTCTTATCTGTGTCTGGGAGCGTCTGCCTGTCCTTTTTGTTCTTTCAGACATGGTGAGTGATATATAGATTAATATATACAGAACTCTGATTCAACTCTGGTATAAAGATTTAAAGAACTCTGGTATAACTCAGTGAGACACACTGATGGCTGGCAGCCAGTGACAAGACACAGATTACAAGTCTCAGACACCTCCTATAAATCAGACCCCTTGATGGGTGGCAGTGAAACCTCCTATAAATCAGTGAGACCCCTTGATGGGTGGCAGCCAGTGAGAACACACGGATTATAACAATTCCCAAATTTTTTAAAGAAATTAGTGACACCCACAATACTGCGTGGTACTGGTTGTGTGACAAGACACAAATCACCTCAATTCACAAATGTTTTAAAGAAATTAGTGAGCCCCAAAATACTGCGTGGTACTGGTTGTATGACAAGACACAGATCACCTCAATTCACAAATGTTTTAAAGAAATTAGTGACACCCAAAATACTGCGTGGTACTGGTTGTGTGACAAGACACAGATCACCTCAATTCACAAATGTTTTAAAGAAATTAGTGAGCCCCAAAATACTGCGTGGTACTGGTTGTGTGACAAGACACAGATCACCTCAATTCACAAATGTTTTAAAGAAATTAGTGAGCCCCAAAATACTGCGTGGTACTGGTTGTGTGACAAGACACAGATCACCTCAATTCACAAAGGTTTTAAAGAAATTAGTGACACCCAAAATACTGCGTGGTACTGGTTGTGTGACAAGACACAGATCACCTCAATTCACAAATGTTTTAAAGAAATTTGTAAACCCAAAAAAACTTGCTGGCACAGTGACAAGACACACATCACCTAAATTCCCTGATATTTGGTAGAAATGAGACCCCCCAGACCCCCCCCAGTAGCGTGGCATACCGGCAGTAACAACACACAACTATCTCCTCTGAAATTTCACCTGAAATGCTTGCAGAATCGGCGCGTGGAAACGTTATATAGTGTGCTGTGGGACTTAGCTCTGTGAGCCCATGATTGGGCAAAATTTGCCCAATCAGGACTCTGAGCCGTGATTGGCATACTGTTGAACCTGTCTTGCACCAGACCTGTGGTCAGGTGCAAGGCTGTAGCCAATTACGAGCTTCAGGCCAGTGGGAAAATGCATTGTGGTCCATTGTGGTCGAACATGCGGCGAACACCCAGAAATGTTCGCGATCTAATCGAACAGGCTAAGTTCGGGTCAAACTCCGAACCGTCCGAACCGAACAGCTCATCCCTACTCGTGACCACGCCAGGCCCTGCCCCCTCAGACGTCGATCGGCCATCATTAAGTGCTGGCATCCGACCAGCCAGCGACACAGGACCATGCCCAGACCCCCCCAGGCAACGCTGCGGGGGCTGAGGACGTAACAGCCAGCTTCAGTTCACTTATACAGGAACAGGGTTGTTAATAGACTGGTGAAATATTAAAGGACCTTGGTACCTAACAAGTAGGGATGAGCCGAACACTCCCCGAGTTCGGTTCAAGCCCAAACCCGAACTTCCCATTTGTTCGGGACCGAACCCGAACCCCCATGCAAGTCAATGGGGCTGAAAATTTGGTTTTTTGGAGTGCCCTCCAAGAGGGCATATATGCTACATATTTGCCATAAAAGTTGTATGGGGGTACGGGTAGTGCCCTGGGGGACAGGAAACAAGGACAAAAAGTTTTAAAAAAAAAACGTTTTTAAAGGGACAGTGAGTTTTCCATGAAATAAGGGTTAAAAATAAAAATGAAAAATTCCTTCAAATATCGTGCCTAGGAGGTCCCCATAACCTGCCCGTGAAGTGGCAGATTTCTAGGATGTATAGAAATATGTAAAAAACAAAAAATGGCATTTCAAATGACGGTAAATGCTTTTCCTTTAATCTATCCATAAACAACTGCTTGGGGCGGCAGTCTGTATGAAAAGAGGAGACATTTTCGGACACGCAGAAAAAGTTTACTGCTTTTTTGGTGGTGAAAAGCAGGAGAATGGAAACTTCTAGACCAAAAAAACGATTTGGAAAGTGAGATAAATGGGAGACTTTTTCTGGTTCGGCTATTTTGACCTAGAATTTTCCATTCTCCAGTCATTCTCCTGAGTTTCACCTTTCTCTGAATTACCCTGTCAGGGTTATTCAGAGAGCGGTGAAGAGCAGGAGAATGACTGGAGAATGGAAAATTCGAGGTCAAAATAGGCAAACCAGAAAAATTCTCCCATTTAGGCTAGGGTCAGACTAGTGAATTTTTAACGTGCGTTTAGGCGCACTTAATCACGGCCACACTAGCAGCAAATGACGGGCAATGACGGCCAATATACGAAGTACGGTCGCACGAAAGTCCGGCTGCTCAACGCAAGTGGAAAATGAAAGCATTTTTTCGAGAACGCAGAACCGCTAGTACGGACGTACAGAGTGCGCTGCGTCCACTAGCGGCATGTGTGCGTGATTTGGAGACGTCAGACCCTGCTCATGTCCGGCCAACATAACGTCCAGACACCCAAAGTTTCCTGGTTTGGATCCGTAAAAAATCATGCACAAAAATGAGCATCGTATGACCGTTTTTGCGCAATCCGTGAAAAAATACGGCAATGCGTTCGGACGCACTTTTTGATGGTCGCTGCGAAAAATGCGTTAGTCTGACCCTAGCCTTATCTCACTTTCCAAATCGGCTATTTGGTCCAGATTGTTCTCTTTTCCTGCCATTCTCCTGGTTTTCACCTTTCTCTGAACAACCCTGAGAGAGAGGTGAAAGCCAGGAGAACTGGCAAGAGAAGAGAACAATCTAGACCAAATAGCCGATTTGGAAAGTGAGATAAATGGGAGAATTTTTCTGGTTTGGCTATTTTGACCTAGAATTTTCACTTCTCCAGTTATTCTCCTGCTTTTCACCGCTCTCTGAATAACCCTGTGAATGTTTAATCCCGAGGTGAAAAATAACATTGGTTTAGATTTTTTCAAACACCAGTTAAATGCAGCATATTAGGATGTTTTAGGGAAATTAATTCTTAAATCTCAATCAGAAGCAGACACCACCCCACCCTCAGTATATTGTACAATGTATCAAATTGATTACCAGACTAAAAACACCTGGTGTTATGCCCGTTTGTGAACAGAAGTCATTTAGAGTTGATAATCTTTCCACGTACACATTAGTTTTTAATTCAATATCTAATAAACCGTTGCTTATAATATTCTGCAGTAAAGAGTCTCTTTATTTCTAGATTTTTTAGTATTTTTTTAAGCATTTTCTATACTTTTTTCAAAATTTCTTTTTTTTTTCGTACCCGAACCGAACACGCCCAAAAAGTTCGAAATTCGCGAACTTTCGAACTGCCAAAGTTCGGGTCGAACTCCGAACCGTCCGAACCCGAACAGCTCATCCCTACTAACAAGTAGAATTTGAATATATCCGATCAAAATATTGAAATGGTCAATGTTGTTGTTATGAAATAACTCATGTCTTTTTTTAGCCATAACATCCACTCAAAAACATAAGTTTCTTTATAAAGGACCCTGAAAGAATAGAGCATAAAAAAAACCACACGTATCTGCAGGAAACTGTTGACAAACCATGTTTTGGATATTTTTTAGACTTCACATGGTTTTAGCAATTGAAATAAAAGTTAAATTTTAAGGAGTACTAAGAGAGATCATTTTCCTTCCTCGTTTGGGAGGAACGTTCTTTTAAGGTTTACCAAAGGTTTTAGCTTGGATAGGGGGTAAGGTGATTGAAAAGAGCCCATTCCAGAGTGAAGAGAAGAAAGAATTATTAGCACCATGGTGCCAAATAGCATGAGGTGCACCCATCATTTTTTGTATCTCAGGAATAAGCAATGAAATTGTGTGGCTTGTGGAGTCCCACACTTCCAATAGACATCAGAAGAATCTTGGTTGAAATGACCTATTCTAACCGGGGACAGGTAGGCTTGGTGGAGAAGTTTATAAAGCATTTCCCAATCTTAAAACTTTTCTGTTTGCATTTACCAATAAATCAAAGTAGACTAGATACGCACATAGAAACAATAAACTAAGAGATGTATTTTAAAACATTTAAATAAACATGTGTATAAAGACACAAACTTGGGGGATATGGTTCTCAAAGCAAAATAATGAATAAACTGCAGATTAAAGATTCATCAATGGCAAGCATCCACTTTAAAACAAAAAGATTTAAAATATGTTGCAGAATGAAAACCATTATTGCCTCTGGAGGTATCCGTGCCCTCGGGAGTATAGGATCCAAACAATATCAATCAACTTATGCAGCATGTCAATCCGAAGAAGCTAACTACTTTTCAAAATGTTATTAACTAACAGGGTAATTCAAAGAGAATCGAAAAGTCACCGTACGTTCGGTGACTTTTTGTTTGACTCAATTTGGCGCGTTTTGGCGATCCCATTTCGGCGACCCTGCAGTGTATTCAGCAAGCACCACAGGGTCCCCGAAGTGCAAGGAAAACCCGCCGCAAACCCGACGAACACTCACTGCCAACCCGATGAACACTCACCGCAAAACCTGCCGTACACTCACTAAAAACCACAAAACAGCTGGATTAACACGCCGGAGAAACCCAAGCAGCCGCTGAGCAGCCGCTGGAAAAAGCCGACACCGTAGGCAAATGGAGTGGAAAAAAACCAAGACAGTTTGCTTGAATGTTTGAAAAGTGAAACGCTGTTTGCAAAGAAACTACAGAACGAAAATGTCTGAAATTTACATATAAAGATCCAATGAATGATAATAAAAAGGGCTGTTACAGAAAAAAGAAAAAACGATTTAAAAAAAACAAACGGAAAATTGTTTTCACAAAAAGTCCCACAAAATGCCTAAAAGATCCTAAAAAATCTATAAATAAAGAGACTTTTTACTGCAGAATATTATAATCAACGGTTTATTAGATATTGAGTTAAAACGGGAATATTTTTAACATTGAAGCCTATGGGATTCACCTGAATAAATCTGCCACATGAAACTACCGAACAGCAGGGCAATTCGGAAATTTTTCACTGCTGCTTTTTGTTCTCTGAATGGGCGAACCATTGCTTCACTATGGGGATTTCACTACCCTCGAATAGGCAACGAACAGGTACCATATGTGCAGGCAATTCGCCAGCATTTGGAGAAACTGTCTGCTCTCTGAATAGCTGAATGGCCAGGGAAGGTAACCGTACGCTGAATTTCACTGTTCAGTTACCTTTCGGCCACAATTCGGATCTCTTTGAATAACCCTTGTGTAAGACATTTCGTAGGAGAGGCAAAGCATAAAACCAATTCGAATAATGTCCATTGCACCATTGTTGCCAAACCTAGCCCTTCATGAATTTGCAAAAGAACAGCTGTGCAGTGTCCACATATAGCTGAATACAAATAGAAGAAACAAATGCCCTTAAGTGCATTTTTTCACTTGATTGTATCATTGTTTAATACTGTGCAAGGATGTGACACCTGTGTTACTAAGAGCATGGTTTTGCTTTGGGGAACAAAATTGTGACGCTAAGATTATCTATTTTTGGAGGACTATTAGAACATTTTTGCACGTAGCTGTAACATTTTTCTGTGCATGACATATAGCTAAATGACAGAGTTTCTGATTAAAAATAATCTAAATAGTTCATCTTTGCCAGATAGCGTTCTTACAAGTAAACTAGTCTTCCACTGAAAACACACAGTTGGTCGTCAAGTCTTCATATATGTTAGTTCCAGGGAACTCTGGGAAGTCTGACACGTTTCATCCTATTCTCAGGGCTTTCTCAATTGTCACTCAAAATCATCTTACTGCTTGATACAATAGGAACCTCAAAACTCGATTCAGTTGATACTTCTATGTTTTTGTGAACCGTATCTGGCCCTGCGACCGCTAGTATATTGGCACCCCCCACTAGTGGCCTCTTTTCTGATATCGGACACGCAGAAATGAGAGACACACAATGTGACTTCAAAACTGTGTGCCCGCTTGGAGCATGCACACATCTTTTATGGGAACAATAAGAGAAGCGGAGGTATCCTTACGTGACAAGACATTTCTCAGGAATGTATGTGTATTAATTTCTTGGCCATGTCGGTAGTAGTTCTTGTGACATATTTTACCTGTACGTGATTTGCAGCAAGAACAAGGCTGAACAGCTGCATAATGTAAAGCCTTGCTGAAAGCACTTTTTCTAAGGCAGAGGTATCAACTAAAGGGGTTATTCAGAGAGCACCAAAATATGACCAACATTGCGTTGCTCTTTGGGGAATGAAATTCCCCGACTCTGCGGTGAATTCAGCATTCACCACAGGGTCCCCGAAGTGCAGGGAAAAGCCGACAAAAGGATCTGAAAAAAGAAAAAAAAACGCAGAAAAAAATCAAAGAAAATCTGCTCAAAATCCGCAGATAGCATCTAAAAAAATCAGATTGATTCGAAACGCTGCAGAAAAACCAACTAACGCACAGGATGATCTGCCGCAAAACCGCTGAATGCTTCTGAAAAAAGCCATTGATCCGCTGAACAGAGAGCTGCCCAGCTACTGGAAAAGGCCAACGAGCCGCTGATCGGGGTAAAAAAAAAAAAAAAACTGCCACTTTAAAACTGTGTTTGCAAAAAACTACTGCACAAAAATGCCTGAAAATAAAATCTAAGGTCCTATCAAGTCTCCTTACACAGATTATAAATATATATTTATAATGCTTTCAAAGTATATATTTGATAGAATAGGATCTCTATCCGAACTGTATATATAGGCAATCTACCCATTAAGGGAAACCTCTATGCCATTGTTTCTTGTGCTAGGGCGACTCTGACCATCTTGGCTTCCGCAGATTGCCTTTGCCGATATAGGGGTGTAGACAATGACACAGATTTTGGTTATCATCTCTATGCGCGCAGCATCAACGCTGGTGAATATCTTTTTATTAGCTTCTGAGAGATGGAGAGAAGGACAGTGGGAGAGGTCGTTTTGTAAGAGAACCCAAGGAATGTCATCTGTCAATCGGTAACCTTGTCACGAGTTACATTGCTATGGAAATCTGACTATCCTGCATGGCCGGAACATTGGGCATTATGACCTGGACATCTTTATAATGGAACACCTTCATACAAGGATATTAAAAACACTTTGTGCCATATTACAATCCTAACCCTAACATTAGCGCTCACCTGTGTGAGCGTTACCGTTAGCTCTAGTTGCCCTAGCGCGGGCGGACCATTTTACAATCCGAACGGTTTAAAAAAAAGTTAGCGATTCGGATCTTGCATTTTTCAGCGCGAGGTTACTGTACTTTGCGCTCTGTATGCTTAACATGGGGAGCACAAAGTGTTAATTAACATTAGGATTATGAAGTCCTAATGCTAATTACCGTCCTGCTGTGGTTAACTCGAAAGTTATCCACAGCCAGGACCTAGTGCTAATGGATTCCATTTCTGCGAAATCCGTCAGCACCAGCTAAAAAACCCTGTAAAAAAAAATTACATACTTACCTTCCATCCCGCGACAAGAACGGCGGCTCCATCCACCTCTTCTTGCCCCCCGGAGCAGATAGAGACTGGGGGAAAAAAGTCCACCAGTCTCCCCCTGCAGGTCATGTGACCGGCAGCGTCAGCCTCAATGGAGTTCTAAGGACTCCATGGAGAAGATGCTCGTGGCAGCGCTTAGCACTGCTGTGAGCATCCCGCGGCTTAGCGCCAGGTTACAATGCAGGCTGCTGGTTTAGCGCCTACACCGTAATATTACGCTAAAATGGGGACGCTAAGGAGAAACCTGCAGGCACAGATTTTTCTTCTTAGCACCCCCGTTTTAGTGTGATGTTTGTAATATGGCCCTTTAATTGTAGGGGCAAAGATTTTAACTCTTAGCTACGTCTCCTTACAATATTCCTTTCAAAGACCATCAACAAAATATATGAGCAATTCCTAGAAGGGATTCTTACGGTTTTAAAATGAGAACATTTTATTTGATGACTCTTTAATCTGCATTTGATTTATTTTCCTTTGAGAACCATACACCCCACAATATTGTTTCCAAGTATAAGTAACTGCACCAAAGAAGTCAATAAATATTGTTTATCTTGATGTACATATTATACGTATATGCCACTCTCCTTCTCTTTATAAGATTATATCCTGCCCTGAATGCTGTTGTAAAGGCTTCCATTGAGAAACTGGAGATCTTACATGATTTGGTTTCCACCATCAAGTCAATGAAGCCATATATGAGTAAAACTCCCCTGAGGAAACAGCCTTATATGAAATGTCGATTAAGTAGGAGCATAGTCAGTTTTCTAAGCATGCAGCTCTGAACGCGTGTACTCATATATGCTTTCCAAACTACCTCAGTAAGAAGCCTTTTTCCAAACAGAAGCACTGTATTTATATATAAAGTCAGTCTCAAACATACTACCTTTACACTATCCTAAGGTCTTTAAAGGAACAATGGATTTTTTACTAATGTTAAGGGATTTTATTATATTTAACTTCCTTTTGTTTGGTTTTGAAAAGGCTAACTCAGTGCTGCTCTAATCTAATACCGGCTGGGTGGAGTAGAGGTAACATCACTGCTCTGCATGGAGAGAGCCTGTGGAGACATGGGTTCGATCCCGGCAAGAGCACCTCTCCAGTAAGTGTCCTTGGGCAAGACACCTAACGGTACATACTCGCCACCCAGGACATACTTGAAAACGAGAGAAATCTCAATGTATCCTTCCTGGTAAAATACATTCTCAAAAAAAAAAAATCTAATCTTACACAAGCAAAAAACTTGCTGAGATGACTTTTAGCACAGTGACTGACATAAAGAGATATTTAAAAAAAAACTCAGAATGCACTGATACCATGCCTGTTTTTCCTGTTTCATTACGAGTTTTGTTTTATAGTCTATATTAAGAGACAAGTACAGTACACTTTCATCAACAAAGGAAGCATTATTTACCTATTGTTTCCAAGTCAAGTTCTACATGGACACATCTGCGAATAACATCTTAGCACTTGAAGGCTTTAATCAGTTAAGGATAAATTTTCAAATTCTCAGACAAACATAGACCATAAATTTTACGTCAGAATATATGGTTTGATATACCAAACTAATTGCTATACAAAAAAAAAGAATACGCAAAGTAACACCACAAGATTACCCATTACCCTTTGCACAAGACTAGAGAGAATCAAAGAGTCCGTTATAATATACACAAACGCACATATAACCAAGTAAACTCTCCCTGGTTCTTGAACTAGTTCAAATAAGAGAACAATCAAATAGTTGATAACAAACAATAACAATTTGATATAAAATTCTCCTTCTGGAAAAAAAATTCCTTAATGCTTGACAACAAGGTCGTCAGGGAACTAAAGACAATTGCACCATTTTGAGATACACACTCCTACCAACTGCATATCAAAGACCAGTAGAAGGGTTTGTTTTTGCTGTCCCCATCCCAATATGCTATGTACATGACATATTACACCAATATGTATCCCTGTTAACAGACCTTCCACCAAAAACAGTTTTAAAAATGTATATTTCACTGCATCAATACAAGGCTGATCCACACACTGTGATACCACTCAGCAATCCCTAGAGGCGTGCACAGCTGAAAAATGTGTTTTGTTTTGTTTGAAAATAATTCCGTCTGAAACAGAATTAGTTTGAATACTGATTCATTTTGTTTCGTAATTTCGTTTGTAATTTGGTATCAATTCGAAATCGATTTGAAATAAATTCGGATCACTAAAAATAAACAATCAAATCAAATCCTGCTCAATTACTGTTACATTAGGGTTAAACACGAGGGTTAATGGGGCGTGGCCAGCTGTTCAGAGAAGCGGACATGCTTTAGTGGCGCTCCGCATGTCCTCTCCTTTTAGGTACCTCCAGAGGACTTTACCCACAGTATATTTTGTAGACAACAGTGCCTGAGACGCTGGCCATCGGATCTGTACTGTCCGGAGGCCGTTTTACCCACCCTCCGGAAGAGAGATGACCCTGGCTGCTGTTGCAGGGTGGCTGGAGTGAGAAGCCAATGGCCATTTTGAGGCCTACTATCCGGCCCCAGGCGCTTCAAGCCCTCGCTGGGCTCACCGCTTTACCCCAGACTGAACCTACGCTGACCCGCCGACACACTGCACTTCTATGCCCGCTGTGACTGAGAGAACTGGATCGCTCTTTGGGGAGTTGTCTGTGGTGGCCCCAATCCCGCTCCTGGACATGGGCTGAAGTGACTCACCCCGTGTCTTTGAGCGGGACTCCACTCAGTTTTTGTTTTAATCAGCCCCCCCAGAGATCTTTTTGCTGTGCTCCCCTCTTCTGTTTATGTGAGCAGCTGTCTTTTTTATTTTGGGCTAAAGTGCCTCACCCCATTTCTTTGATTGAGACTCCCCCAGATTTTTGATTTTCAACTTAGATACCCTCCAGATGACTCATTTCCCCCCTTTTTAGTCTTATGTTGCCCCCCTCACTTTTTATTTGGCTTTTCCGGGATACCTCAGGGACGTAGCCCTGGCCTGGTGTCCGGCTTGACCCCTGAAGGTCCAGGCCGGGTGCCATTTTTCCCCCCATGGCCTCCCCGCGGTCTTTTCGGCTGTCCGGGAATTCACCAGGACAGGCACGATTCAGGCCTTTGCCATCTTCCCCACCACCCTCTTTCCCTCCCTCCCCTTTTTTTTCATGCTTGATGCCTTCGGCTGACCTTTTTCGTATTGTTTTTGTATTTGTTTTCGGCGAGGACCGCGGCTCCAACCACCTCCTCTGTCCGGCAGGAGCAGGGAGAGACTGGGGGAAAAAGTTCCTCAGTCTCCCCCTGCGTATCACTACGCCGACCGGCCAGATCTTGCGAGGCGAATCCAGCAGGTCATGTGACTGCCGGTGTCTGGCTCAATGGAGTCCTATGAGCTCAATCGAGTGGATGCTCGCGGCTGCGCTCACCACTGCCGCGAGCATCCCGGGGCGTAGCGCCCGCTACAAATGCAGGCAGCATTTTTTGCGCCTGCATTGTAATCCCCCTTGAAAACGGGGACAGTAGGGGGAAAACTGCGGGCACAGTTTTTTCTCCCTACCGCCCCTGTTTTAATGTGGGGATTGTAATGTAGCCCTTTATGTGTCACTGGGTGCATCCATTTTGTGATCTTTTGTGTTGTAAACTGACCCCCCAGTATCTTTCCATCACTTGCCCCTCACTATGTGGCTTTGTAAATAGAATAGAGTTATGTGTCAGACAGCCGACTCACATCATTGTGTTGCGTGGGATGTATTCAAAGGACATCACAATGGAGTAATTAGAAGTCTTTTAAGTGCCCTGTCTTATATTATTCAGATGTCATATCTTATCTCAGCATCACAAAAGCCTTAGTAGCCTTATCCAAACATTCACCTTTCTTGAACGGAAATGAAGACTCCAGAATTTGGAATGTTAGAGAATACTGACACTTTAACTCAGTTTTCTATTAAGAGTCTGGCAAGATAACATTTTCTATTATAACTGTCTATTCATTGTTGATGCTAAGTATCTGTACTTCTTTACACACCGGCCCTAATGATTGGGAGTTATTCATTTACTTGTTCAGGCTTGTTCTACGTCGGCTTTAATTTCTATTATTTACTTTTGTATTGTTCACTTTTTTCATTTGTATATGTGGAAAGTATATGTGACACCACAATGGCTCAATAATCAGTGTTTTTTCTTGAAATTTGTGATAAAATGCAATTCTTCAGAATTACAAAAAGACTGTGGGCTAGGGATGTGCACCGATTTTTTTTTCGATTCGATTCGATTCGATTTTTCGAATTTTTAAACTTTTCGATTCGGCTCGTTTCGACTGCTTTCCGTTTCGATTCGGTTCGGTTCGATTCGGTTTTCGGGTACATTTATTTTTCGGAATATCGACCATTTTTCGTATTTTCGGGTCACTTTACTAGGTTCTGTATCGACTTTTCGTTATTTCGGAAAATTTTCGTTTTTTCGGAATTGTACATGGTTTTCGGCATATCGCCCATTTTTCGTATTTCGGAACTTTTCGTATTTCGGAACTTTTCGCTTTTCGGAATTGTACATGGTTTTCGGTATATCGGCAATTTTTCGTTTTTCGGAACTTTTCGTTTTTTCGGAACGTCTGTTCTCGTTTCAAAGCTGTCTAACTCTATTCGTTTTGATGAAAACTACTATGGTTTACTTTTTTAATACTACTTTATATATTTTTTATAATAAATTTTTGGGGTTTTTTTCGGATCCGATAATTCATTCTGTCGATACGATAATTCTGGCGATTCTATCGTGTTTTTTTAATTAACCCTTTCGCTGCTGTGGCATTTCCCGCCCCTGTGCTGAGGTCATTTTTACCAGTTTTGCTCGTCCTGTTTAAACGTGTTTTGAAGGCTTATTTTAGTATATTACCCAGACATATTAAATATCGTTCTTTCCGTCAGACTCAGCAGATTCATAATATGTCATTATTATATGTATACGTCATGACCTGTCTGTATATTATAACAAAAAATGCAATAAAATATGATTTTTCAATAATTTACAACGTGTAAAGTGTTTTTTTTCCACATTTTAACGCGCGAGCAATTGCGGTTATATTTTGTATGGGGTGTGCTTGTTAAAAAAATTAGAGATGGGGTCTCGTTACATTTTTTTTTGGGGGAAATTACACGATTTTTAACAAATGCACCGCATACAAAAATCGTTAGTGCAGCATCATTGTTCACATTATAATTGAAATGGGAACAATATTGCTGCATTAACAAACCAAAAAAAAGAAAAAAAATTGTTTTTTTTTTTATAAATTTTTTAAATATTTTTTTATTTTTAATTTTTTTACAAACTTTTTTCACATTCGTGTTTGGTATCGTTGGAACGGCCATGCTCTGGCCGATCCAACAATACCAAACTTTAACCCCTAGCTGCCACGGATCGGGAGATAGGGTGTTCATTGGAACCCCCTATCTCCACCATTGGTGGCAACTAGGGGTTAACTCCAGGACTGGCGTCATCGTGCTATGCACGATGACGCCAGTCCTCAGGGGGAGTTCCCGGAAGCTTGGCCGACATCCGACATCCTCATGGATATGCCCCAGCTCCTCATGGATATGCCCCAGCTCCTCGTGGACATGCCCCAGCTCCTCGTGGATATTGCCCCAGCACCTCATGGATATGCCCCAGCTCCTCGTGGACATGCCCCAGCACCTCGTGGACATGCCCCAGCTCCTCGTGGACATGCCCCAGCTCCTCGTGGATATTGCCCCAGCACCTCATGGATATGCCCCAGCTCCTCATGGACATGCCCCAGCACCTCGTGGACATGCCCCAGCTCCTCGTGGATATGCCCCAGCTCCTCGTGGACATGCCCCAGCTCCTCATGGATATTGCCCCAGCACCTCGTGGATATGCCCCAGCTCCTCGTGGACATGCCCCAGCTCCTCGTGGATATTGCCCCAGCACCTCATGGATATGCCCCAGCTCCTCGTGGACATGCCCCAGCTCCTCGTGGACATGCCCCAGCTCCTCGCGGATATTGCCCCAGCACCTCGTTAGTGCAGCATCATTGTTCACATTATAATTGAAATGGGAACAATATTGCTGCATTAACGAACTCCCTATCTCATTGGAACTCCCTATCTCCACCGTTGGTGGCAGTTAGGGGTTAACTCTAGGACTGGCGTCATCGTGCTATGCACAATGACGCCAGTCCTCAGGGGGAGTTCCCGGAGGCTTGGCCGACATCCAAGATGTCGGCCAGCTCCGGGAAAGGATCACGAACCGGCGCTTTTCAGCGCCGACTCGCGATCCAGCTCCCCAGGGGTTAATGCCAGGCACCATTTGGAAGGGCAGGCTGTGCCCTTCCAATTGGTGCCTGGGTTAACCCCCGCAACGCCGCCGATCAGGAGGGAGAGAGGTCCGAAGGACCTCCCCCCCTCCCTTTCAGGCGCCTCCTCCGCACATGCGGGGGGGGGCGCCTGAATTAGGTGTCATCGCGCTGTCGCAATGACACCTAATTTCACCGGCGGCGGTTCCGGATGCTGGGCTGACATCGAGGATGTCAGCCCGCACCGGGGGGGCCAGCGATCGGCCGGAACCCGGCCGAACGCTGACCCCAAAGGGAGGATGCGCTCAGCGCGTCCTCCGCATACCAGCAGCCATGCTGAGCGCGTCCTCCGCATCGACGTGGTTAACAGTGTGGAAACCAAGCAATACATAATTAACTTATTAACGTAAAGCAACGCACACAAACAGGAAAATATAGAAAAAATAGAAAATTTATTTACAAAATGGGGAAGGGATGGGAACATGCCAAGGATGGCAAACTGCCCAACAGGGGCACAAACAACACAAACAAACATACATTTTAGAATTACTGGCATTTGAGGAGATGTTGGAGCTGGTCCGCATCTTTGATTACAAAGATTATGACTGCAGTAAGGGCCCTTACGGCAGAAGAATAATTTTAGGAAGGATCGTATCATTGACAAGCTACGCGCACCACCATCCTGGAGGTGTTTGGGAAAGACGGGACGAAGGACCAGATCAGAAAACGCTGGTCCGACCTCAAAGCAGGCGAGCAGGAGCAGCTGAGGCACATCCGTATTGACTTGAATATTGTCTCTTACTGCCGCTCCAGGATGTCCGCGGTGTTATTAAGGTGTTCCCGGAGTTCCTGCAGCAGTTCCTGGATGGCATCCAGTGTCCTGACAGCCAGCCTTAGTTCGCCAATCGCCTCTTGATTGCTCGGTCTGGCTTCTTCGATATATCCAATAAATGAAAGAAGGAAAGTACAGTAAGTAAAGCAGGTTTCTATTTTTGACTGAAAGTCTTGAAAAAATATAACAGTAGTATATACCAGAGCTGGCGGCCTCCTCCTGCTCCTCCTCCGACTCCTCCTCCCCCACCACCACCGTCTGCATATCCAGTGCTATATGTAAGAAATTAAAGAAATAAAAAATACAGTAAACAACAAAACTAATTTATTTTTGAACAAAAGTCGATGCAAAATACAACAGTAAAAAAAAAAAAACCTGGACTGGCGGCCTCCTGCTGCACCGGCTGACTCGCTACATCATCGCCATCCTCCTGCTCCTCCTCCTGCTCCTCTTGTGCTATACATAAAAAAAATAAATTAAAATACAGTAAACAAAAAATGTTTCTGTTTTTGACCAAAAGTCGTTGCTAAATAAAACAGTATATACCAGCGCTGGTGGACCCCCGTGGCTCCCCCTCCTCCTCCGCTGGGGCACTGGTCCCTGCCCGGCCAGATTCGGCGGCCTTCTTCCTGTCTTCTGCCAAATCCAAAAAATATAACACGTAAATAATGCAGACTGGAAAAAATGGTATATCTATACAATATATTGCCGAAAGTATTGCGACACCCCTCCACTACCCCACTACCAGCTTGACCCCACCACTACTCCCATCTCATAGTTCTAAAGTCACAAAATATTTATTTATTTCCTCTGCACAGACATATATTACCGTTCATTTATATATTTTTTTCAGAAGTAAACATTACGTTTATTCAATAAAAACTATTATTTGTGTTGTGTGCGTACAAAGCGCATTGTGCGTCTGCTTTTAGTTATTTTATAGAAGGCCTCAGCCTCAGTTTCACTTTCAGTTTCTGCTAATAATAAAACTGGATATTGCAGAAACAAAAACAGAAATCCACCATTTTGTTTTGAAATTTGCATCTAAAGCATTCAATGACACTGCTGCAGCAGCTGCTGAGGCTGTATTGAACGCAGCTCTGTTTGGATGCACTTTCAGAAGAACTACATGTCCCATCCTATCACTTAGCAGAGACGCAGAGATTTTTGTTGATGCGCAGGTGGGAGTCAATATTGGGCAAGCTGCGGGTCATCTCGTATGCATCACTCAATCACAACAACCTCCCCCCCAACACACTACAGACTACACACACAGTGCCAAAAGAAATCCAGCATTGTAACTTCATCTACATACATCAAATATCACAATTTTCACGAATACGTAAAATCACAAAAAAAGAAGGTTATGGCAAAAATGCACGTATGACGAATTGTGAAAACGCAAAGCTATACACAATTGAAGCAGCCATCTGGGTGTAATTCGGGTTAGGAGATTGTGACTCGGTGGTAGACAAGGAGACGGAGGCCTTCTTAAGCAGGAAAAGCATTTATTCGGTACCGAGCCTTGAGTCAGGTCTAGCCCAAAAAGACTCAAGTCCCGAGCCAACAGAGAGACAAAGAATTTATACATGGCTTGTAAAAAGCACACCTTATTCCCCTCCCCAGGTTACCCTCCCACTTATCATATCAACCTTCATTATACATATTGGACTTTATTCATCATTTTGCACGTCAGCAAGGTTCACTTCAAAGAAACGACCCTTGAGCCCACTCTGTATTCTCTGTCTAGTCAATATGGTCATAAAAAGGAATGATTCTTCTAAAGCAAATATGGCAAGCTATGGATTTACGCATTCCTGCTG